>JAOXXN010000395.1:50165087-50215836 GCA_026770055.1 Myrmophylax atrothorax
ATTTCCTTGTCACTGCCCAAGCTCCCTCGGCCATGGCAGATGGACCTCAGGACTTAAACGGTGGGGCCAGTTCTGCACACACTGTGCCTCACCTAAACAATCCACTGCACAGGCTGGAAGGGCACAGCCACGTGGGGAGAGCCCTGCCCAAATCTTTGTTAGTGAAGTTTGGCCATACCAGAAACTAGAACCTGTTGATTTTCAGCTATGGTTTGAGCCTGTCTAGTAGCAGAACAGATGCTGTGAAGAGACTTCAATGTTGTGGTTGAGGGAGGGACTTGAGTAATTCAGCTTGTTCCTAATTTTCTGCTTTTATGATGCTCTTCTCTTATAATTGGTGATACACACTAAGCAATGACTGTAAACCAATGACTGCAGGGTGAGTTTGACAGGCAGTTTGACTGCAGGATTTCTTCCCAGTTGTTTGGCATGAAGGCTCCCTGTCAGAAGGCAACGTGCCATATTTGATCATGTAGGGGTTGCCAGCATGGGAAGGCTGTCCAGCAAGTGACCTGTCCCTCAAGACCAGCAGAAAAGGGTTGCATTTGGATTTATCTCAAATGCCTGCACTGGCTGCTTCCTTGACTTGGTGGAGGGGAGAAAGTGAAGGCTCAGAGGAGTTGCAGCCATGGTGGGAAGAGGTGCAGTGGTCCCAGGGTGTCTCCTTCCAAGCCCCATGTAGAAGTGTGTCTCCTTCCAGCTCATCTGAGCCCTGGGATATGCCCCTGGCTCTATAAGTCAGCAACTTGGTAGTTTACTAAAACAAGCCTTACCCTTTCTGCTTGAGCAGTGCCACTGAATTAACAATAGCTGTGTGGAGGGTAGACCCAGCAGCCAGATTTTAAAGAAATTTGGGATCCTAATAGCCTAGGCTCTTTTGATGCAGACCATGCTTGTGGGTTTTGTTTAGATACATAGTTACAGGAGCTCTGGTGTTAATTTGTGCTATTCTGAGGACACCAGGATGGAAAGCTGAAAGTATAAACATATCTGCAAATGGGATTCCTTGGTCCCCTTGAGTCAATCTGTTAAAAAACAGGAATAAAATATTGTCTTGACTGATGACTTACAAGAAGGTGTAGAGGCTGCAGTGCAAAGCCTCCATGCTTTTCTGGTACCCAACCCTGTTCAGTTCATTTCATTTGATAATGTCTTTAGTGGTAGCAGATATTCAGCTCTACATTTTCCTGGGCAGAGAATAAAATGAGATGCTTGACTTCAGTATCGAAACCCAGTTCCTGTATTCAAATTCATCTTGTGAATGATAATTTGAGCTTGGCCATGAACATTTCACATCTATACTGGCTTTTTATGAAGACAGACAACACAACTACCCACAGTCAAGTTTTCTTATTGACAGAAGAGAGAGGGAGTTCATTTCTCACTGGTGTAATTCTGAGCTTTTGTTTTGACAAGAAAAGGAGCCAGGGGAAAGCACAGCCATGTTTACCTCAGAAAAAACTTTGTATCTCCTTAGCTGGAAATTGCCAGAAAGAGGAAGAAAATCATGTAGATTTGCTTCTTTGGATGCCATACAGGGATCTGTTGGTTATTGTCCTGCTGACTAATTAAATGCAATCTTTCAATAACACACTGAACACCAATTTCTCTCTAACGAGGTGAAGCACTGTAAGGTGGTCTCTCAGTCATCTTTAAGTCCAGTATGTTCCCACTGGAAATTATCATTGCAAATACTAATTAAAGAGCTCCTGTTGGGTAGTTCCCCACTCTGTTAGCCCTTCGGAGCACACCATGGCCAAAACCTTGCTCACTTTATTAACCCATGCTCAGAGGTGGCGTGTGAGCTGGCTTCATCAGAGACAGAAAGCAGTATCAGGAGGAACAGAAGCATCTTCATAGCCTGGATCTCCCTCTGTTTGCCACCAGAGAAGATAATATTGTTTAATGCTCTGCCCAGAAATGTCAAAACAGTATCTTATTGTACTAAATGAACCTTGGCCAGGATTTAGAAAGCAACTAAGAAACTACAATCAGCCATATCCAGCATCTTAGTATAGCAAGGACAGTTTGTGTAGGAGAGGGGACAGGCACAACAGAAGACATAGCCTTGCATTTAAAGCTTTGGCTATCGAGACATTACTGTGAAAATTTGATTTATGCCTCTCTGCCTGAATACTGCAGACCAGCTAGAAGAAACAAAAAGGCAGAAGGCAGACCTGTTCTACCAGAGATAAAAAAGTCCATCAGTCAATTTGGTGGAAGAATCTCTTCTCTGCTGTAACTCTCCTGTGTGTGTGGAGGTTTGGGTTGGGTTTTTTTTTCCCTGAAACATCTGGTTCACTCAAGGCAATGAAGATCTCATTGTTTACACAGAGCAGTTCATATTGCGAACACCGACACTTTAAAATAGTAGCACTCTCTTTTGGTATGTTGTTCATGGAAAGGCTTTCTTTCTGGCATGAAATAAAAGGGAAAACTGTGAGAAACAGCTAATTATTGAAAGAATATTAATAGAGGAATGACAGCTTGGACACCCCCCCACTGTCCCCCCGCTAGGCTAGATTACTAAACTGAAAAAATGGAGCTGAATGTCTTCATTTGAAGTGCACTATCATTGCTAGTAAGTCATGAACTCCTATGGAGTTCAAACAGTGCAAATCCTGTTATTTCAGGTGGTTGTGTAAACTGCTTAGTTTCTGTGTAATTCTGCCTGGTAAACACAAGGCAGAGAGCAGAATGGGAATAACCACCCCTTGTACTCAAACCTTCCCTGGTGTAATTCTGCTTTTGAGGAGAGCTGACATGAGTGGTTTTGTTAGAAAAAAGGTACAATATAAAGTCACCTTTTTTCTCCCTTATTCCCACCAGACAGATCTGCGAGGCCCTGGAGCAAGTCATTGGCAGGCAGGATGAACTGTTTAGGAGCTAATAAAAATATTTAAAGACCATGTAAATATACAGAGCATCAGTACATAAACCCCTCACGGTAACTAGATACTGACTTTCTCTTCACTGCACAAAAGATTGAAAATGAGGCCCCTACCTCTAACAGAAAAAGAAGAGGTAGAGAGAGCTTGCTACCCCCTTCCCTGCAAAACCCTCCCCTAGGAATTAAAATACTCTCACTAGGTCACTGTCACAGTTTTGACTGCCCCCAAATTCCTGTCCCGTGTCACTTTGGGCAGCTGTGTTGGATTTAAGCTGAAAGGCCGGGCTCTGTCAGGTAAGTCAGGGTAATCCCTGCTGCAGTGCTGCACAGTTGTGCCCTTTGCTGTTGGCAATTAATGGATCACGAATAGTTTGCATTTTTAAAGGTGTTTTCATGAATACATGTGTCATTGCAGATGTATTCTTGTGCTGGCATCAACAGTGAGCTCTGATAATTTGCTAAAAGGAAAAGAAAGGTTGCAAAGAATTCGTAAATTTTTAGGAGCAGTCAAGTCTGTCCTGTTCCCATTCTCCAATTCCAATAATGGATTTCTCATTTTTTGGTTTCAGTAATTTTTCATCCATAAAACAGACTTCAAAATCAGAAAGGATGAAGAAGCAAACATGTTTATGCCAATGCCAAGAAGGAAAAAAGAAAAGATCAATCTTGCCACGGCTTGTGCAAAGACCCCTCTGTATAAAGAGACAGGCTCAGCTCAGCTGTGTGTCTTTGAGGGGAAGAACAGGAGGCGTTCTCAGTTTTAAAAAGGGAGGTGGAGTAGTATGAGCACATTGTCTATTGGTTAACAGTTGTTCTTTTCTTTACAAATAATCTACAAAGCAAGAAGGGACAGGTAGAGGAAAAATAATTGTGAGCTTTTGCATTTTCCCAGATGAGTCAGTCATCCTGGGAATAGTACCTTTGTGATTTATACAAGTGATCAAGAAAAAGAGTGAAGGTTTAAAGAAATACTCTGAAGTTTACCATACTTTGAAACCTGCTTCACGCTGCCGTTTCTCGTGTTCCCTAGAGCAGTTTTTGCATTGCAATAAAAGCTTATGTTGCCTAATTATTTAATAAGGCAGTGCTGGGACTTGGCCATAAAACAAGGATCTGGATAAGCACTGCCTTGCACCTTTTAGACTGTGGCCAGAGACCCTGTCACCAGGAACACTTGAGCATCCATAGGGAAAACCTTTCCAGCATTTTTGCCAGTGCTGCAGGCACGAACATGATGTGAAATGCTGGGCTGAATCACTGGTAGTTTCAACGGGGTAGTTTCCCATGGCAGCAGTTCAGGGCCATGTATTTGCTTCAGGGCATAGGTAACTGCATTTATTGTTCCTGTTACTACCGTGTGCTGTGGACTGTGTTCTACCTGGCGTCTTTTATCTCTGCAAGTCAGAAGATAGTGTTAAGGGAGGGCAGAATTTGGTCTAATAACTCCAAGCATGTGGCCTGTGGTACCTCTCTTACGCTGTCAGTCAGAGGGAGTGTTAAGGAAATTATTCTATGCAGAGCATTTCAAATTTTGTTGCTGTAGCACTGGAAATTAAGAAGGAAACTGTTTCACAGTCTGCAGGAAATTTCATATTCAGTATAATGTCAGCTATGTATGTGTACATTGAAGCCCCTTTGACAATTGGCAGCCTCGATCAGCTATGCAAATCAGCCCCACGTGCTATAATTTGCTATCTGAGGGAGATGGGTGGTGATTATCTGCAAGAACTCTGTAGGATTTCTACACTGTTACTCTCTTCTTGCTGCTTGGTGCCTCCACATCCTGGCAGAGACCACTGTAAAGAGAAAGGGCATCAGGGTAATGTGGTGAGGTGTTGGTGTCCCCAGGGGCACTTACATGGCTCTGGCATGTATTTCAGAGAGGCCTGAAGAAGCAATAACATACACTGACTTCAGCCTTCCTCAGGCTCTGGCAAGAAGTGGACCTAAGTGACCTTTGTTTCTTCATAGTAAAACATTGTGTCACGCCAAATGCTGTGAGTAATTCCCATTTGGCCTCACATCGTCTGCCTGTGAGCTGTCCGTGAACGGTCCCAGCAGCAATAAAATCTTGGGTAATACCTGATATGTCACATCCTTGTCCCTCACTGGGTGTACTTCTGATTCCTAATGAGATGTGACATTTATTGAGGATGGGTTTGTCCTATGAAAGTCCCAGTGCCACCCTGGGTAGTGGCCAGCAAGGGCAGAGCAGGAGTGTACCTGTGGGTGGGAGAGCTGACATCACCCTGTGTCCCAGCTGGTTTTGTTACCCTGCTTTCCTCTCATCTGCCAGAATGTGAAAAGCAGACTTGAGTGGGTGACAGCTGCAGTGAAGAGTCCCTGCCCCAAGTGGGTGCCTGGATGTTTCTCCTGCCTGTAATGTTGTGCTCCTTGGTGTCTGGATTTTTCTGTTCACAGCCCAGAATCTGACTCAGTGGCCACACCAACCCTGGCCCAATTCAGTGGGTGCTGGCAAGCAGCTGACTGCACCTACTCTGTCTGCTTGTTGCCCCCTCCCATTTTCTCTTCCCAAACCCTATCTACGTAACTCAGTATCTTAATTTAGTTTTTTATTAGTGTTATTTTTTTATTTAATGCAACGAGGGGACAAGCTGTATTGCATCAGAATGCTGTCTTCTCTGCTCAGCTGATCTGTGGCTTGGGATGGCAGGGCAAGGGCTTCCACAACCCACAGTAACCTGGACCTCAGCCAGCCCTCATGCCTGGGCAAGCTTTCTTTTTGCTCCGTGATGCTTACCTGGCCTTTCGTCACAGACCAGCCCTGCCTCTCAGGAGCCTGACTACACCATGAACCACCAGACAGTGGGCAGGATGGCTCAACACCCTGTGGAGGCTGAGAAACCTCTTGACATGGCCCTTTGGGGCTGGAAATAGAAATCCAGTGGACCAGAGTGAGCTGGATTCGCTTGCCCTAAGGGGTCTTTACTAGCCCCAGATAAACAAGAGCTATTAAAAAAAATATGGGGCTTAAATGAAGGATAAGACCCAAGTGTTTCAGTGATTGGAAAAGTACTTGCTACAGGTGGGGGTTTTTTTTAACAATACCCTCTCTGCTCGGGGGAGCTCCGTCTCTGCCTCATGCTGGGCCAGAACCAGCGACAGAGCTGAGGCACAGACAGCTCATGCTGCTTTGCACCAAAGGTGATGGGGACCTCAGGGGCACTTCGGATCCTTTGTGCTCTCTGAGCAGAAGTGTCACCTCTCTGAGGTCTCTGCAGCATACTTGGTGTCAGGTGTTGGGAGGTGAGATGCTGCTTCTCACCTCCTTGCCATCACAGATGACCCCAGCAACTCTTTTCCCTTTAGCTGCCATTAAAAGAACCATCAACACTAAAAGTAAAACACATCCTTAAAATGTGGCTGTCTTGATTTTTGCATGGTTTTCTGGTGTTGTTTGTGGTGGGGTTTATTTATTTGTTTTTCATTGGGCTCATATAATCTAGTCTTTTGGTTTGTTCTCGAGGGAGTCTCTACTCATGGCTCCCAGAAATTGGTACTTCATGAATGCCTAGCTCTTTGTCATATCAAATATTGGCAGGGATTTGCTATTAGTGGTCATAGAGAAGATTAAGCATCTCCTGAATGTGGATAAATGCATGTAGACAGTTTAATAAAGTAATAAGACACAAGGCTCTACATATTAACAAACAATAACTGCTGTTAGTTATTAAATTTCCTCAGAGTTAATTACCTCTGAGTGTGTCAGAGCCCTGATTTTCAGCTTGAAATGTTTTTGTGTGATGCAGATACCAAGGCAAAAGGATTTTGCTTTTGAGGGTTTCTGGATGATGATGTCAAGCAGTGGGAAAGAAAATAGTATTGGCTTTGGGATGGGCACAGGGTGTGGGAGTGATGTCCCATAGCCCATGCCAGCCCATCTCACTGCACAGTAAGCTCATGCCTTCTTCACTCCTGGACTTTTCTTTCCTAAAACGAGACCTTTTGTCCTTTTATATTTTTCTTTCTGCTATTTGTAGAGAGGCTGGGGGAGAGCAACCTTCTGGTTCACTGTGTTCTGACTGCTTGTTTAGAAGAAAGCAGATTGCAGAGGTTAGAGCTTTAAAAGAGAAAGTTGAGTCTCAGTGGGAATGTGCCAAGTGAAAGGATGCAATCACAAAGAGCTCAGGATGAAGAAATATGCAGAGAAAGCTTTGGATGTGTTAGCAACAGGCAGACAGTGACTGATCACAAGGAGAACAGCCCTGCTATTCATGATGGGAATATTTGTCTTTCCAGGCTTCTGGCTCTTCAGAACTGTGTCCTGGTTTAGGTAGGGAGTGGTGGTGATGGTGCACATCAAAACAAGTGATATGAACCAAGATTTGCAAGATTGTCATTTCTTCATCTTGCTTTTGAGATGTTGATTCTCATTTGGCCTTCAGAGCAGTGCTTTAGGACAGAATTTATTCCCTCTGGTGTGCTTATTTCCCTGCATGAGGCTGCCCAACTGTGAGTGGTACCCAAGTCAGTACATGACAAGCTACAGCATGGTTTACACTATAGGCAGCTTTATAATTTTTTTCAAAACTCACCTGAGCATCTCTTTTGAGGAGGAAAACAAAGATAAAAAGCACTTTTCTGATGGTGTGGTACTTCTATACACATGTGTGTGTGGTTTTGGAGCAGGAAAGGAGAGGCACCAGGACAAGGTGTGGGTGGCGGGGTGGGTGCTGGCCACACTTCTCTCTCTCCTCTGTGACACCCTTGTGTTGTGTGCATGCACCACCTGATAATTGCATAAGCAACCAACGCTGTGTGATGCTCTCCCTTTCTGCCATCACTTAAACCAGGGCACTGAGAGCTCTGCAAAAATGAGAAGGATTTCGTTTCAATGGTGAAGACAGATGCTCTCACTTTCATTCAGGAGAGAATGTAGTGCCAGATGCCTTCACTGGGGATAAGAGTGGTCACACAGGCTGCACACTGCAGGCACATAGGACTGCCAAAGAAGTTGTTTTGACTGCAGCAAAGAAAATAAATTGTGAAAACCATTAAGGAAATATGAGGGGGAATTCAAGACTGTGGCCCTCTTAGAGGATAATTTCTTACTGGAAGGGCCATTTAATCAAAACTCCAGATCAAGGAATCATCAAAGTTTGGAAAGCTTTTCTCCTTTCTGCCACAGCTTCCCTGCTACCAAGTATGTGCACATCCAGTCTTGAATTCAAGTGGGTTTTATAGTGAGTGCTTCTTGGCAATAGAACTAAGGCTAGTTCTTCTTCTTGCTTGTAACTTTAGAAAGTATGATGAATTGGGATTTAATTCACTGGATTGTCATTAAGCTGTTCTTTTTTTGGTGCTGAGAGAGATGTAAATCTGCAATAATTTTGCTCCAGTTGGTGTCACTACTTCTGTTTTGATGCAGATGTAACTGAGAGCAAAATCTGATCTTCTCTGAGAAAGCCATCATCTACTGGTTGAAAAGGAAGACTGAAAGCTCAAGTTAGTTGGGGAGAATAGTATTAATGGTCTACTATGCAACTCTCTCTAACTTGCTTTATTAAGAGCTAAAGCAGGACTAATTCACTTTAAAAAAGGACTTTTTTTTTGTAATTTCTTTTCAAACTCATCGAATTTGACATGGGTTTTTTTTTCAGAAAGCCCACCCAAAAAAGCTTGAATTCTGTCAGGTCTGGGATGTGTGGTTCATTTTATACATGTATACGAGTTTTCATCCTCCCTCAGGGTAGAGAATGCCTTCAAATGCACATTTTTTCACATTCCCCTTCTAACACAACTTGATCCTTCAGACAAATCACTGCTCCCTGTTTATGTTATCACCGTGGAAAAGTTTATGAAATCACAGATTTGGCATCCTGGTTTCACAAACATCCTTGACAAGGAGAACACCGTCTGGGGAAAGTGAAAGGCTTTATTACAGTTTGGGCTCTCAGCTTGCAGTGTCTGCTGGAACACCTCCCCCTGCTCTGGAGAAGGATGGGAGGGAGACTGATCTGCCAGCACTTACAGAATCATCTTAGGGTCTCTTTGGCATTCTTTATTTCAGCCATAGCCTGGGCTAATTTTGGCACCATTAATATAAAAGTTGGCTTTACCTCCTTTAATTTCTAGTGGTTTTTTAGGCATGGGGAGATGAGAATTTAACAGCATATGGGAGCAGTGTCTCAAGGCAGTAGGATTGTCACAGGTGGGTCTGTCCCAGGGACACAGTGAAGGGGTCATAAGCCATCACCCCGATGTTTGAGCAAGCAGAGGTGCAAGTGAGAGGTTAGTAGGAGGTTAGTTAGTAGGAGGAAACATCCACTGCACTCCAGAAATATTTTGTCACTTGCTGCTCAGAAACAGCCAGTAGGAAAAAAAAAAAATCAAAATTGGTCAGTAGCATTGCAGTGAATTTTAAAATGGTTTTGTCGGTGAGCCTGGAAAACAGCTTTTTTTCCTCCCTGAATTCTGGAAGCAGATTCAATACCACTGTGCAAATGATACTTTTCAAGAACACTGGTAATAACTGGAAAATTACAGTTCTGATTTTCTACTTATTTCCCTCTAATTTGTAACCGACAATAATGAGCAAACTACTGTATGTGGAAATAGTGCCTTACTGCTCCCCATGACCTCTCTGACCTTGCCTGAGACAACATTTGCATTTGGCTTACTGCATTAAGTTTTGCTTTTCTGGTAAATATTTGGTTTGTTTGGAAAACCCCCGCTCAGGTGAATTGTGGTTAATAGTTAGCCCAACAGTGACAGGTAGGTAAACAGAGCTTTACAAACAAGGTGCACAGGAGGCAGCTTGCAGTATTTTTTGTGGCACTGCAGGCAGGTAATTTAACAAGTAGAGCTCATAGAGCCTCAGAGACACAGATATGACTGTCTGGGTTTGGTTTGTTTGGGTTTTTTTTTTCAAATTTTATATGCCCTTAAAATTAACTTGGATTTAAAAGACCTGCCTTCCTTATTTCTCTGCAAAGGGTGTGAATGCCAGAAAGTTGCTCTAATTAAAAAGAAAATGAATCAGAAGTTAACTCCCAGTTGTGTCACTGTGGTTGAATTTTGCCACCATGAAATGTATTATGTGATACCGGAGACAGACAGGATGTTTACATGTACAGTAAAAGGTGCATGGCCAGGAGAGTATCTACAGAAAAGTAATTCTTAATGGAATTTCACAATCTTATATCTTCAGTGAGAGAAATGCATCATCTCGACTTTCCCACTCTCACATCATAGCTGGGTCAAGCTCGTATTATGTATAGTTTAGAAGGTGTGATAAATACTTTATTTAAAAAGTAAGCAATTCAATCTGTCATCAGGCAATCATGGTTCTGTGTGTCTGTGCAACAAAATGAGGTCCCCATGCTCTCAAGGAATGAAGAAAGCCTCATAGTTATAGAACCTGGATTCTGCCTTTGAGATCATGCTCAGCTTCAGAAAGTGTTTTGAAGGAAAGGAAAATTGAAGTTAATAAAGTAAATGGAAATTAGTCAAAAGCTTTAGTTTTGTTAGTGCAGTTCAGTCCTACCAGGTTGTCTTTCTTGTTAACATGCTTGGGGTGTTGGGGTTGTTTCATTTTGTAGAGGTAATTACTTAAACTTCAGTAACCCAAGTAATGAAATGGTGGGGACTACTACATAAGTAGAAGGAGGTGAAGTTTAGTAACAGAGTTTAAACTTGGATGAAGAGCTGATTAAAGAGGACAAAACAGATTGTATCAAAACAGATCTGGAGACAGGTATCCTTAAGGATTGTTTTGGGGACATTTCTAATTAAATATTTTCATTAAGGATTGTGGTGTAGGGCAAGTCTCCAGTGAAGTTTCACAGTGGAGAGCTGCAAGATACTGAGAATGAAGAGAAAGCTCTGGATGGCATTTAAATAGAATTGGAGGATGCTAAAAAGTAGAATAAAAGTTAAAGTTGTGCGGACCCCAAAAGTATGTTCTTACTGTGTTTTAATCTGGAAGAACCAGGGAGCCCTTTTGCCTGTGAAAAAACCAAGGCTATGCTGTGCAGGAAGTCCCAGCAGTGATGAAGCATTAATGCCATTTACAATACACTGCTAAGTCTTTGGCAGAAATCCTGTGTATAGTTCTGGTCCCCAGTTTAATGGAAGATGGATATTAACGGGATGGATCTAATAAAAGGAAAAATACGCTGGTTTAGGAGACAGGGCTAAGAGAGTTGAATGAATCAAATTAATCTGAGACATGGAATATGCATTAGAGAAGATGATACCAAACTGGGGAACAAGCTACTTTACTGTAAAGAACAGTGCTAGTGCAACTGATACACAGAGTCTGAAAGGTAAAGCCCAAGTTTAGGCTGAACATTTAGAACCAAATTTCACAAATGTCAGAGGGATGAAGGTGTGGAGCAACCTCCCAAGAGGAACAGAGAGCTCCATGTCTCCAGAGGGGTGTTGGCACGGCACAGCTGAGCATTGCACAGGGAACCTATGGCAACATCACATGACCCTATGGGATCTAATGGGTAAGTAATTTGCTTATAGCTATCACTGGTGCCATTTATTCCTATTAATCTCCTAATTGTTTCTAAATTAATAAATGACAGACGAGTTAGATCTTATTATAACTCAGAGGTTTGTAGGGAAATATGATTTCTGTTGTGTCTCTATTGAACTCTTTAGCTGTCTGCAAAGAAAGGGATATTGTATCCTGTGCTGAAGGGATGAATAGTTCTCTAGGCTTGATTATCTCTACCCATTAACTGCACAGGGTCAAGGGACAGCTCACACCGATGAGTCCTTTGAAAGCAGCTGTGTCTGCTGCTTCCTTTTCCCGGCACAAGTGACTCAGCAGCACCCTGTTAGTAGGAAGGTAGGTTTGTGTCATAATGTGAGTTTTCTGCCCCTGCAGAGGTAGGGATTGAGCCCTTCTGGCAGGCATATATTTGCAGTACAGTTGGACTTGGTATTTGTTTGTCCTATGGCTGGTGTATTGATGGCAATCTCTCTCTCCATCTGCAGTGCTTTGCACACAATATAATTCTTACAGTCCCTTTCCAGGAGGGGAAATACCTCAGCAGCTGTCCATGACCTCTTAAAGTACACATTCGTGAAGGCACTCTGTGCTAATGCAAGGTGGCCAGAGGAAGCATCCGTTTTTTAAATCCCCCATGAGTGAATCACTTTGAGAAATACCTCAGAGTCTTCAGGAATATTTCTAAGATTGCGAAATCAAAACATTTCCTGCAATTAGAAGGCACTCAGAAAGCATATGTTGTATGTCAAAGCCCTAACTTTTGACCTCTTAGCCCTCTTGAGCAAGAGATTCCCAGGCTATTAAATTGTCTTTATTGCTCTGTAGCATGAGCCATTTATTTGTAGCACGAATTCAGTAGTAAATATCTTATCTCATAACAGAACTAAAGAAAATACTGTGCTTTCCTCAGTAAAACCCTACAAAAAATCCAAACTAACAAACAAACACAAAACTTTTTTATTTTCCTAATCAGGACAGGAGCATGACCCCAGAGGAAAAGCACTGGCTGAAGAATTCAGACTTTGTTTTGAGTCATGATATTGTGCCACAGAGGATAAAGTACATTTTTAAGTCACTGATGATATGCTGACTACTTTTATTTAGGGAGTTACACTGTTACATAGTAGTACTAAGAAATAATTAATGCACTATCTTGGATGGTTGTCATAGCAGAGCATTTCTTCCCCCCACCCCCCGTAATTTCCCTCCTCCTTTTCTTTCACCCAGTTGGTGAGCAAGGAAAGAAGCTTGTAATGTCATAGCAAGGAAATAGTTACAGTGTCTGGGATGGTACAGTGTTATGTGATGATAAACTTCTGTGGAAATAGAGGCAGCATTGTTTTTCACTCACAGTCAACTATGGTTATTATCATATATAGTTATAAAATGCATTGAGTATCTTCTGAACTGTTCCAGAGCACTTCCTTGCTCACTGTGTCTTCAGCGTTGGGGGTTTCATTACACAATTAGAGGAGTGTTTATTCATCTGATCTAAAATCTCGAATTGCTCTTTATAAATTAAAGCTGATGACACGTATTCCTTGAAAATAAGGGAGAAGGAAATGGCAGTGGCTCCATGAGGAGTCCTGTGTAAGCACGTGCATGATTGGGAGTGTTTCCTTGTTAAGGAGTTTGTGCCTTAGCACACAGGATTTTATGGGAGACCAGCAGGTATTTTTGATGCTCAGGGAGAGCTTGGAATTCTGTGTGCAATGCTTATACCACCCCTGTACCCCAGGGCAGCCCAGGGGAACATCTGGCAAGGCTGCTGGAGCACCTCTGGATAAGCAGCACAGTCCTGGGAGCTGCATGCCCTGCACGGTACTGGGCTGGGATGGGGACCCACTGGGAAAGGAGCACAACCCTTCAGGGTGTGCTGCTGCCTCCCAAACCAGACTGTTGGTCCCTGGGAATTGTTGGGGCTGGTCTCAAGTTTGGTTTTGTGCTTTCGGAAGATGTCAGCTTCTTTATGCAGGTCAAGACTTGCAGCTTCATGTTAGGAATGGGAGGCAGGATTAGAATATAGTTACTGCACTGTTGCCTGTCAAAAACTTTATATATATCTCAGCTCAAATGGGTGTAAATAGCCTGTTCACCTATTGCTCATTTCCACTGTTGCAAACTGAAGAGTCACCTTGCCTCTGCAGTCTGCTCATGTATGTGACTCCTGAACAAGTGATGAATTAAAATGGGATAAAGAACATTTATCACTGTCTGGGAGTGACAAAATGCTTAACAATGCTTTTTGACAATAAAACATGCTTTGTCTATGACCAGTCAAGCTCCACAAGACTGGAGTGGGATGTCACGATGCAGTTATGTGCCTTTATGGAGGGAGTATTGGTGGGGTCAGTGAGCAGGGGAGCCCAGGGCTTGTGATGGTTGAGTGGAGCAGAGCTGATGTTCTAGCAACAAAGTTGTTTATTCCCTATATTCACTTTCCTAGTCTTAATCACAAGTAGGTGTGTCCAGTCTCTTTGGCTATGAAATGAGAATTTATACCTATCTTCCAAGCCCAAGAATTGCAAGTTTAGTCTCAAATTTAGGTACTTCAGGTACTTCAGGTAACGTTATGGTGGCTTCAAGAGGCCACTTAAATTCTATATTTTTTTTTTAAAAAAAGCAAAAATACATATGTGTGTGCATATGCAGAGCTCTGGGGGGTAAGGCAGTGGAAGAAGTTGCTTTGAAGGAGCTCACAGTACAGTTGGAATGGGATTATGCATACCAGTGGTTTCCAGCATTGCTCAATATGCAAGCACCTACAGTATTTCTAAGGGAGATGTGGTACAGACCTCTCTCTAGAGAGTGTAAGCCTGCTTTTCATTATTTACCTTTCATGGACATGAAAATAAGCCAGGGACTCCCAGGGTGGTGTAAAGCACAGGCTGAAAATCACTGGTGAGGAAGCACTTCAAATGATGCCTTGGAATGAATGAGACAATACACTTCTGCAGTAATAACCACAGAGACCTAGTAGCATCTCTTTACTAAAAGTAGGGGGGAAAAAAAGTTTCCAGTGCTGTGTCTGAGAGTTGTGCATATTTATTCACTGCTTCTGAAATCCTGTTGCCTCTCTCTGTAAGTTTTCACATAGTCACCACAGTGAAACGCTTTCCAACAAGAAACAGACTTTCAGTTCTGTGGTATGGGGTTTGATTACTTCTAGTCAAGTTTGAATCTAAAAAATTGCTTAAAACCAAAAAGAGTAGAATAAGACTTTAAGGCAGAATTTTCAAAAGCAGCAATATCACCTAGAGCTTCAGCAACTTCATCTTGACATGGTCACTGATCTAGGCCAATGCAGATTTTCCACTTTATGAGTTTCGTGTTTGAAGTGTAAAACTTATTTTACCTAGCTGATGGAAAGCCAGATTTTTCAATAAAGGAACTGAATTGGCAAAAGAAAGGCAGATAATTTTGCATGCCTGAAGATGTGCTATTTGGAACAGGTAAGAATGTGTTTGCTGTTTCTGAGCATTCCCACTGTTTTGGGTAGGATTAATTCCTCACAAGAGCACAACCTCAATCCTGAGGTTTCAGAAAGCCAGTATTTTGCTGTGTCCCACCATCCTGCAGCTCATCAGTCCCATCATGGGAAGTGCAGTTCCACAGGTTGTGAGACACCTCCCTGGAACAGTGGGCTCTGACACGCAGAGAGAAAAGCAACACCCAAACCACCACGTCTGAGTTACTATCAGATCCACATTTTCTTCTCTGGGTTTTGTTAGTAGCACATTATCCAGAATAGACACACACTGACAGAGCTTTTCCCCACAAGGACAAACTGTATTGCCATTCACTGGGTGAGTTCAGTAAATCACAGCAGAAACTTTCCATAGGCAGTTTTGAGACTTTTAATGGAAACTTGTTTTGGCAAAGCTCTGAGAGAACTCAGTCATTTCATATATGATATCCAAGAGCTAAAACACAAACCCCTTCTATCGGAGGCTGTCTGGTAAAAGCAAACCTGGTGACAGCAGAGATGTCCTGTAGCTGTATAACATATTCACATCACAAGCTCAATTTTCCCGTGGGTTTGCTCAACTCCTGTGCCAGAACCTTTGGGGAGCTGGTAAGCTGCATGAGTCTGTAATGCATCTGCCAGCAGCTGTTTTCTGTCTCGTCTAAGCCCATCTTTCTTCCCCCTCCCCCTTTACCATTATTGTTTTTAAGGCTGTGTTTTGTTCTGCTTAATAATGAGGATAATGCTCAAGGGTACTGCAGATCAGTGCAATTAAGTGAAGCAAGTTATTTTGGAGTGATGCAAGCTCTTGAATGCCTTCGTGCAACACTGATGTCAACACAGTAATTTGGCATTTGGGGCAAAATTGGGGGTCTCATTCCTTCAGAACATTGCTTCATGGAGGAATAATATGTTTTGGAAACTTCACTTCTCAATGGCAGAACTTCCCTTCTTGTTTGAGCAGTAGTGATCCATCTTAAAGAGAGAATTTTCAGTAGCCAGTGCTGATGGTCACCTCCCACTATCACTGCTGTATAATTTGCATGCCAAACTCCTATTCTACTTTGGAAATATCTCTCTAAATTCTTTTCTGTTGAGGTTTTATACTGCCAGACCTTTACTTCTAGTATTGGGAAGAAGACCATTCTGCTTTATTTTCTGAGATACCAGCCATACAATCCAATGCAGCATGACACAGTCTCACATTGAACACGGAAAAATATATTTCCAAGCCCATGGAAGAAATAACTTCTTTTGTTCAAGATGCTTATTTGTTTCCAGGTTTTGAGGAGTGAAGACAAAAGCAGCACAAAGCTGGTAACACACAGAGCTGCTTTGTTCTCTAGAGCTGATAGCATTTCGTCACTTGCAGTGAGATGGTCTCCTGGGCTCAGAAGAGCTGCTGCAGCTCCTCTGTGGAGCAATAGATAGTGATGGAAGGCTGGCAAATGCATCAAAGGCAACCAAGCAGACCTGCAGCTTTAAAAACTTGGTAGGTGTCATTCTTTCCAGATAAGGTGGCTCTGGCTTTACTAAGGCTTATCAGAATATACTTGACAACAGAGGGGGAGCAGCTTCTCAATGGAGTGGCAGAGTTGGCTGTGGGATGTGCCCCTTCACTCAGAAGAGGCAACTGGT
Organism: Myrmophylax atrothorax; assembly: GCA_026770055.1. Taxonomy (NCBI): domain Eukaryota; kingdom Metazoa; phylum Chordata; class Aves; order Passeriformes; family Thamnophilidae; genus Myrmophylax; species Myrmophylax atrothorax. The sequence goes on from JAOXXN010000395.1 coordinate 50,181,567, forward strand.
CTGCACTTTGGGAAATTTTCTTGGATGCAGTGGCCAAAGCCAGATCCTTCTGAAGTTAATGTCATTTTGTGAAAAACTAAGTGTGATTTTTTTTTTCTTTTCATCTGAGGTTCATAAATGCCTGCCTCACATTAACCTTTTTCCCTGATCTTTTAGTACTCCTTGGAAGATTTAAGCATGCAAATTCTTGGAGCAGTGGATCTCAAATCTTAACACTGCTAACCCCTTAATATCTTCTGACATTGCTATTCCAACAATTCTTCCTTTCTTTCAATTTTCACCTAGGATCTGGGCTAGAGGAAAATGTGGCACCTCCACGTGATGCACCAGAAATGTGTTAAAATGTGATTTTAATTCTCTTGCTGTTAAAGAAACTTCTTCTCACAAGAAGCTGAAGGCTAGGAAGTGCCAGGGAATATGAGCTGCATTGCATTTCTTGGGCAGTTGCTGTTGCCTTTTGGAAGGTGTGGGGCATCCTGGCAGCATTGGAGAGATTAGTGTGTACTTGGTGTATGCACTTGGCAGGTGAGCAAGGGGCACTGCTGGTGCTGGCACGTTCTGGGGTGAGGAGGGAACTGGGGTGTTCCTGTCTCTGTTTCCCTTTATTCTCTTCTAGGAAAGAAAAATAAAACCCCAAAAAGCAGGGACCCATGTACACAAACAAGTTTCCAAAATGTTGTACTACATAGTAAAAGACAAAAGTTGATTATTTCTAGTCAGAGTGGAAAAAAAAGAAGGAAAAAAGAAACACAAACCCAGTGGATTACAAAAACCCCTCCATCCCTCAAAACACTTGAGTGCAATCTTTTGCAGAAGAAACTTTGCAGGAACAGAGGAGCAGATGGGAACAGGAGTGAGTGAGATCAGTTTTACAGTCAGGCTTCTCAGGCTTTCATGTCTCTACTCGCATTTCTCCACAGTATTAAAAAGTTTCTGGGTTTTTTTTTCCCACCCTCAAGACTTCTTTGGCAAAGATAAGCACAGTCCAAACGGCTGCTACTGATAACATTTTCCCATTCTGTGCTGGAGCTTAGGTTGTAGCTGATTTCCCAGTTTTTGTGTACAAGGGGACATTTATTCCCCTCTTCACTGAACTGATGGGGCCATTTCTTTCTGGCACCTTTTTCTGCAGGGTGTGCAATGTGTTAAAGCAGGTTTGTGGCATTTGTGTAAGGGTGGATTTTTTTTTTAGTCCTTATCTGCATGTCATCTACTGGATTTTCATGTTTGCATGGAGGGGGGTGTTTTGTGTTTGAGAAAGTTGTGCATTGATTTGCCTGCCTTGTTGCTTGGAACAGGTCTATGAGGAAAGCAAAATTGGTACCATCCCTCAAACTTCGGGGCAGAGGAGCTTCAGAATCAAATTTAGCAGCCTCAGTCTGCTTCACAATGATTTTAAACTGCTCACAATTAACAGCTATGAATTCTGAATATATATGAAGCAATCATTTGACCTAAAAAGATGCACAGGTTGATATAAGGCACAGCCTTTTGATAAATCTGGTCTTTTGTTCTCTCCTGAAGAAAGAAAATAATTTCATTTACCCATTTTTTTAATATGTTTCTTCTATTAGTGTTTTCAAAGAGAAGCAATACATAAGGGGTTCTCAGAAGTCTGCCACAAGTAATAGTTGCTTTTTACAGGTTTTTATTCAACACCTTGTGTGGGTCTCAAATCCTTTACGCAGAAACAGAAATGTTTCTTTTCAAGAACTGGAGAAAAGGAAGCAGGAGGAACTGGAAGGGCTGCTCTGACAAGTCAGGGATACATAAAGCTTGTGCCTGAGCCCTATTCTATAAGCAATCAAAAAAAAAAAAAAGATAAACCCCACTGTCCTGTTCTCTGTGATCTGCACAAATGGACACAACAACATTAGAAGTCTGAGAGCGTTAGCAGAGCTTTATCCAGTATAATGTTATATTTCAGGAGTTCAGGTTGCAGAATTTCTGGGCTCAGTACTAAGCCATGAAGCATTTGCTTTGCTGAAAAGGGTGAAAGAACAAGAGGCAGACTGCCTTCCTTCCAGCTCAGGTTGTATGACAGAGGTTAACCATGCAACTTATGAGAAGGAGAAGGGAATTTTTTTGGAGTTTGAACAGCATGTAACCTACTGCAATCACGCATTTCGAATACCTTTTCAAATGTTCAAACTTGTTTACATTTTTTTTTTCACAGAATTGAACTCTGGCATTAAATGTGGCTGAGATTCCCTATTGCTAAATTAGGTCAACTCTAAAAGCAGTCTACTTGCTATAACATGTAACATTTATAGTAATGACAACTAAATTCAATGTTTTTTTTTCTTCCCAGACTTTTGAAGATAAATTGGTCTTCATCTTCAAAACTTACCCAGGTGTTGTTAAATCATTTTGTGGCTTTTTAGCTGTGCTTTCAAAATGTAATTGTAGTTCTCATCCTTCCAGAATAAAGGGTGGTAGAAAGTCTATTTACCTCATTTATTAAATTTCACACAGTTAAATGAAGCGAAATAAGAGCTTGATTCAGATCCCATTTGTTTCAACAGCAGTCTTTCCACTGAGTTTTAGTCAAGGCTTAAATGAAGATCAGAAGGTGATCCAGAGCTCATTTGCATCTAATATGCTCTTCTGCTATTCCTTTTAAGCTTAAATATTACTGGAGGCTTTTCAAACCCAGCAGCATGTATTAACTTGCTTGCTCATCAACGTGTGCAAATCCCCAAATTTCGGCTGGAAGCCTTATGGAAGTGTTAGCATTTATTCCCATGAACACACAGTAACCAAAGACAAACTTTTAAAGCTTTTCAGCAGTTTTTATTTGGTCTTTGTTGTTAGTTGTCAGGACATTTAATGTGTTGGTACCTTCATTGTTTCAAGCAGTAAATACTGTTTATCTTAGTCCTGTCTGCAGTTTTTGTCTTGTTTTAGTATTGATTGAGAATGTGATCTCATTCTTAAGGGACATGATATCTCCTAGGGAATTTTGGAGCATAGATCTTCCTTTCTGTAGCTCTCCAACTTGAATCCATAGGATGCTGGAAGCAGCTTTGGAGGAAGCACCAGGCAGTGAAGTGGCTATAGAGGCCCAGAGGTTTGATGCAGCATCCACTGTGGTTCCTGGCAGCACTTGCTGCATCTTCTGTGGGCAGAACCACACACAGAAGTAGATGGGGTTGTCCTGGAGGTGGGCACATGTAGTTCAGGCAGCAAATGAAACTTGTGTGGCTGCTGTTGTGTTTTCAGCAGTTCTCCTCACACATTGCAGTCTCTAGAGAGGTCAGTCTGCTTATCTGGGAGAGCTACATGTATTTGTGTACGTGTCATCATATATTTATTGGTGGAAAAATAAGGATGTGTTGCATTTGTTGTAGCAAGCTTTTAGTCTTCTATTTGGAATCAGCTGTAAGTGGTTTCTCCTGCCCTTTCTGAGCCAGTGTGTGAGTGCTCACATAGAATTTGCACCTCAGGGGACTCAGAACTACGTGCATGAGCACCACAGCTTACTTCAATGTAAGACTTGATTTAATATAAATAAAGAAAAACTTAGGACTTTTTTTCCATTGGAAGGCACAAATTAAAATATGCAATTGCAATGTTTCAAGAGATTCCACATGCCAAAATGTTCACAGCATAGTTTAATGCCTTTAACTATCATTTCTCAAATTAACTCATTTTGAAACAATTTTAAACAATTCAGTGCTGATGTAACTAACAACTGGTCCCACATTTTCACGGGCACACATCTTCAGTTTCTTTTTATTGTGCTGTAAAATCCTGCTGCTCCGTAGATGTTGCCAGAACAAACAACAATGAAGAATGTAGGGTTTTTTTAGACCCTAGCTCATGTATCTATTGCCATCCACTTGTTTTCCCAAATATCCTGGTGTAGATCTTGAGGTGCCACAGCCCTGCCACACGTGTGTCACCAGATTGAATGCTTAATGAGCCACTGTTGGAGGTCTCTTGGCCCTTCGCTGTTTTGCTCTGTGCAGGCTTTTTACACCACTTGCATCAAAACAGAAATGCAGCGTGGGTGCCAAACCATTGCATTTCTATGAGCCTCTTCCCAGGGCTTGAACCTCATGGGAATGGGGCAGCATGACAGTCCTTCTCATGCTCCAGAGCGGACTTCAGACAGCAGTCACTGTGTGTCTGTAAAGATGGTTAAAAAGGTGGGGAAGGTGCCTGTGTGGTTTTCTGCACAAAATTTATTAAGTGTTGTGTCTAATATCTATCAACTGGTTGTTATCATTTGTGTATATATGCGTGCCTATGTTTGCATAGTGGTTGAAAGATACGAAGTTCCCTTATTCTTGGTTTTTCCTCACTAATAAATTGTAGGAACAGCTCATTATTTAAGTTCATCGGTGGTTGCACTTGCAGTTGACCTGGCCTTTAACTTGAGCAATGGCTCAAAAGGGGAAGCCCCATGCAAACTCTTAGTTATGTTTATAGCAGCCTCCCCAAAGGGTGCCAGTGGGAAGAACAACCCAGCAGCAGCACCCCAGGAAATCTTAGGGAGCTTGACTTTCCAGCCATCATGCTCCATAAAGAGTCTGCAAAACTCGAGGCAGAATCACAGTGCACTGGCCATTGGCCTTATGTTGGGTGTGAGCTGAAATGGAGCTTGGAGAAAGGTCAGAGCCCGAATGGGGCCTCCTGGTGCCACTGGGAGTGGGAGCTGCACCAGGTGGCAGGAGGGCCCTCTAGTGCAGGGGCCACCACTGGGGTGTGCCAGCTTCTGCCTCCCTTCTCTTGGCATTTGCCAGCTGATGGACCCAGTGGCTGCTGTTTCCTGTTGCATCAAGCAATGCACTGGTCACCTCGTATTATCCCCAAGTCTTTTTCAGGGCAATTGCATCCCAGCACCCCCTTTTCTGTCTAGTATGTGTTCTACAGTCTTTGATGTAAGCCCTTGCCTTTGGCTCTAGTTCAAATAATGTTGTTCAGAGGGCTTATTTTCCTAAATCACACAAACCAGCCTGTGCAGGTCATCTGTCCCTCTTTGTTATTTAGAACAACAGCAATGTTTGTGTCATCTGCAGGCATCCTTAGCAGTGATTTGATGTCAGATCACTGACAGAGCCATGTGAGGAAAACTGATCAAAATCCGGGTTATCTTTCAGTACCCCACTGGAAATACCCCATCTCAAAATTCCCATCTGTTATTCACCTTTAGAAATCAATCTTTTCTCTAACTGTAGAAAATTGCAAGGTGACGGTTCCCATTTCTTTGAAATTCTGCTGATATTTACAGAAAATATCTGTCAGTCCCACAGTTTCATCCTTGGGTATTGAATGGGGAAAGCTGAAACTCTGGGCTAGTCCTCCCTGTCCTTGCTCCAAATTTACACCAGCATCAGCAAGAGGAGAATTTAATCCCCCAACCAGTTCACATTGAAACCAGTGGAAAGACTGATTTCAGCACATCCTGGTCTGGCCTTAATCTGAAGGATTAATGAAGATACATGATGAATTAAATAATGGCAACGGAGAAGAAAAATAGAAATATTACTAAAAAAAAAAAGCACCCTGGGGAATTAATAAGATTGAATCCCTTGTTGTCAGAAATCCTGTGACTGTGGCGAGGTCTCCACTCAGGAGCAAGTTGGTTTGTAAATGATTATTTGTTTTTCCAGATGAAGGCACTCACCAGCAGTCAGAACATCCAGCTGTTGTGCTGCCTCCTTCCTTGCAGTTCAGGATGTGTCTTTTGACATTGAGGAGCAGGTCTCCACTCCTAACTGGAGCCAGGGAAACCTAAAATTAAATTTAGATGGAAAAGTTGTTTTTGTCAGGCAAATGCAAGTAAGAAACCATCTGGGAAAGCTTTCCCTTAAGGCATATTCTTTTTCTCAACTATGGCGTCAGTTTTGGTCACTTTTGCAGTTCCACTTTCCATCTAAGTATTTTTGAGAGCTGTGTCATTGTTTTGGTCCCAGTGTGTCTAAAAGTTGGAATTAATCTCAACAACTGCATTACTCTAAACCACACTGTTTGAGCAGGGACTTACTACAGCCACATGAGGTTGTTTTTCACAATGTTTTAAATTAAAGTGTTTGAATATGTGCAAAAATCATTATCTTCTGCAGAAGAGTTCCCAGTGCCCAAATGCTGCTGTCATTAAGCTGAAACTGGACGTTTTAGGCATTGAATGGGTTTGCAACTGCTGTTCTCAAGGGAAAACATCTGCCCATATCTGAGCACTGTCTGTTCGCCTCACCTGTTTCCAGCTTTCCTTTCCATAACTTCCCACAGCACATTGCAGCAGACCTGATTTTCTTTTTGTGTCACATGAGCTTTCCCCTCTCTTAAAATTCTTACTCAGAACTAAACAGACTCAACCCAGCAATGCTGAAATTTCTCCATCCCTTCCTCTCTGGTGTTGAGGAACTTGTGAATATAAGAGATGTTTCTATTTAAACAGTTGATCATATATAACATCATGTGTCTTCTTTATTCCAGCCTCTGGTATTTCATACCCTGTTTTCTTCAGGGAAAGCATTACATGTTTCTTTCTATCAGGAAACAGGGTCGTAATGGTGACAAATGTCCTGTCTGCTTTAGTATTTCCTTATAACCTTAAATGCCATTATTTTGATAATTTGACTGTCCTAGCTCCATTTTGCTGGTTTCCACAGCAGGTTATGTGGATCTGTTTGATAGCTGCAAGGGTATGCTTTGAAGCTGGTTGAAAAAAAAATACCTGATATGCAGCACCTGCCCTTACAGCTGGTGTGCATATTTATGCTTGAATGACACAAGTGTTGTCATTTAATTTCTGAGGCCTCATCAGATGAAGGTCAGTGGCAGTTCTCATAAAAGAGAAGCAGTTTTTCTGCCAGGGAAAAGCATGGAGGTGAAGGGCATGGTCAGACTCCCCTGGGTGTTTTGAAGGGCTTATCCAGGGGGTACAAGAGGCTGTGAGTTGGGATGGTGGGATTGCCCATATAGACCCAAATGGAGAAGTATTTCTTGCAAAATGATTCCAGTTCACTTGAAAGTTGTTGTGTTTTTTTTTTTTCTCTGTGCTCTGATAGAGGTAAGTTGGTTGTGGGTGGCACTGAGTAGCATGATCTGCCCAGGCCTTCAGGGGCAGCTTTGTATCTGGACCAAGTGCTCAGGAAGGAACTGCTCTTCCATGAAATACCTAAAAAAAATCAAAAGTGAAATTACTGCTAACAAGTGACAAGAGGGGAGTATTTATAAATGCACTGGCAGGCTAAACAAATACCTCTTATCTCCAAGTTGTGTGTTGTTGTCGGTAATGAATAGAAAACATACAGAAGTATATAAATGCATCATAGCAGGGCATATACAGTTATGATATATGAAGCATGGAAATGGACTTGCATATCTCTGAAATGGCCTTTGTGAGTTGTCATTTTGACGGATCTGTCAGAGCTGAAGGGAACCTAACTTAGGCTATGCACGGATAGAAACAGCTGATGATTTGGGGATTGGTGATAATATGGTTTCCAAGTATTTTCTGGGGGTTTTGATGAGTCCAAGGCAAATACGACTGACAGGATTGGGATTTCAGTAATCAGAGATTTTCTGGGGAAAAGATGAAAACAGATTTTATTTGTATCAGGGCAATTGCTGCAGGAATTGCTTTGTTTAATCTGAGCTTGTATGGATTTGGGAGAATATAGTGGCTGAGTGTTTCATTTGGATGGATGCATTCTATCTCCCTAATATCTCTTGGGAAAAATTCCATTTAGGAAATGATTTGGTTTCACTCCACTACTTCGGGCTTCACAAGAAAAACGTGGCTCAGAAGCAAAGGGTTACAGAGGGTAAACCTGTTCACATCACTTAGAAATACTCCTTTAAGTCCAAGCCTGAGGCAGAGAAAGGGAGGAGCAAGCATGTCTGTGGACACAAAAAGGATTTCGGTATCCAGGACAGCAACCCTGCACTTTTATAATCACTAAAATTCAGCAAGTTTGCATCTATTGGTATGGTGTGCCTCTTTGCTCAGCCCTTTGATTGCTGCTGCCTTATACAGTATGTGGGTGTATTTGAGCAATATCTGCATGGGGTTTTAGGATGTCTGCTGAGGTAGTGCTGTAACTGATTCAAGATCAGCATCACTTGGCATTTAGGAATTGCATCATGTGTGCTAAAATCCATATCACATGGAATTTAAATGCTTTGTGGTGGCAATCCCATGTTGCAGCCCTGCAGAATTCTGGGTTCCTCCACATCACAAGAGTGGTGGCTGGAGCTCTGCAGGTCCAGTAGGTCGCTGGAGCTGGGGCAGGAGAAACCCATGCCCCCAGCACACAGCCCTGCTCCCAGCACTGCTGCAGGCAGCAGCCTCTTGGGTTGTCCTCTCTGTGTCAAAACTTTCCATACAGGCTGTGTTTTTATTATGTTAACATCACAGATAAAAGCAAAGCTTTCATCTTTTGGGTTCAGCCCATGCCCTGAAGTTAAGTTCTGTATCTCAGCTTTTCTACTGGTCAGGGTCATTCTCACCCTCACCCTGAATTTTTTACTTTTTTTTTTTTAAGCTAAAATGAGCTGCAGCCATGTGCAAGTGTGAACACAGAACGTATGTTATGTGGGACATAATTCCAGAGCCTCCAGCAGTATCATCCAAGTCCCCATGCCCACCACTGACTCCTAAACCTGGATGGTGCTGGCTTTGCTACACATTGAAACAAAAGTGTGTAATGAATGTATGTGGCATCATAATCTGTCCTTTGGAGGGCATATAGGTCAAGCTCAATAGAGGTTAAATCATAATAAATTCCATCCACTCAAGCATGCACATCCCACTTAAAACTCTGCAGAGCGAGACGAGCACCTCATTGTCTGTGCTTTAGCCTCTGGCCAGAGTGGCATTTACACTGTAATAGTATATACAGATAATTATAGCATGTACCTTTTCAGAATACAGTCTCCATAAGCAAAGAAATTGCAGAGTTCTATTATTCATCAGATGCAAGCAGGCCATTTTCTTTTCTTTCTGAATGTTCTAGTTGGAAAATTATTCTGCACCTTTCCCTGAGTTCAGTAACACTGCTGCAGGGGTTTAGTTTGATTAGTTTTGTTTGATTTGGGTTTTATTTGCTCAGCATATATACTGCTTATGACCCAGGTTCTCATTTGGTAAATATTGGTGTGATGAAATTCACTTTGTGGATGTACTTAGATCTCTTTGTAACAAACAATGATTTGACCTTGTATCTCCTTGAGCAAATGAAAAATCGTGCATGAGTTGGAAAGCTCCACTGTGGTGGTCTGACTGATACTGGCCACATACTGTTGAGTTCCTAACAGGAGCAATCCATTTTCTTCTGCTCTCTGGATCTTAACTAACTTCTCATCTACATCTACCATTTATTACATAGAAGATGTGATGAGCCTGATGGACTTTGCATGTGGCTTAAGAAACCTTTGGGAGAGAGGCATGATAGTGCTCTCTACTTACAGTACAGGGGGAAAAGTAGATCCTGGAGGACCAATCTGAAACCTCTTTGGAGCTTGTTATGTCTGGGTTTCCCTCTGTAGCTTCCCAAGCAGGCAAGATCCTTCTCTTGACTATTTGCTTTTGCCTCCTCACCATCCTAGAGCTGTTTCCAATGCATAGGATGCCACGGTGAACCAAATCAATGAGCTTTTCTGAGCTAAAAATACCCTCTGTCCACTCATTTATTTATTGTCCTGCATTATTTGTAGCTTGGATCACCCATTTGGCATGGGTCACTGAGTGGTCCCATGGGAGAGGGAGAAGTACAAGAGTAACCATGCCCTCTGCCTGCTGCATCAGCCTTGACCTAATAAGCAGTGAAAAGTCTGTTTCTCAAGATGTCTGACCAAGGTTCAGAGCTCCAACACTTGTCTGATCCCAAGAGAAGCACATTCATAAGAGTGCAGTTTGTCTTAGGGTTTTTTTCAGTGAGCTGGACTGTTCTGTTGTACAATCTGACCAGTGCCAAGCCGTGTAAGGTCTATCAGGGGCACAGGTGGCCAGGAGGATGCCACCAGGGAAGGCTCCTCTTTCCAGTCTTGCTTGAGCTCAGACACAGTATAAACACTGTGGTTTTTGCATGGGTCCTGCCTTGGGTATCAGGGCAGATCTTTGCTGTTAAGCTCAGAGATGCAGCAAGGGCACCAGGTAGTTTGTGGACCCTGAAGACCACAGCACGCTGACTTACAGGCTTACATTCTTTATTTATGTGAGAAGATTGAACTGCCCCTTCTCTTGCATTGTGTTTGAGCGCTTTCAAAAAACACCCTGTTTTAAAGATCAGATATGAGATGCCTAAACTGAGCATCCAACTTGAGGATTTGAACTGTCTGAGAATCTCTTATTACTGTCTTTTTCCGTGGTCATTGCATAACATTGCTTAAAATTGACCTCTGGGACAACTCTTTTGCTTTTCCAGTCAGTTCAAAGCTTCTTCACCTCTGTCTCCAACAACAACACATTTTCCAGGACAGACCATGGTATGGCAATACTTCTAACTTTCTGCCTTCAAAATGCTACCACTCCACAGGAAAAAACCCCAACCCTTTCTGTGACTAGCTCATAATTTGTGGTCCTTGTACTTGAAGCAGAAGGCAAATAAAGATTTTAAGCATGAGTACGTTGGAGCAGTTAGGTTTGAAAATGGTACAGAAAATCCCACTTAGGATGTCTGAAGCAAATGTAAAGAAATTCAGAAATTCAAAGCAAATATGAAAAGGGTCTTTTTCTGCACTTGAGACTCATGAAGTGAGAAGCAGCTTAGATGGTGTACTCACAGCCCCTGTTATACTGTCCCCATTTACCAGCAGTTGCCACTTTGATCCCAAGCACTATAATGTGTATCTAGACGTATAATGAGAAATAACTGAGGAATGTGAGTGAATAGCCTTGCTTTAAATGTTGTCCAAGAGTATTTAATCTGTTATCACTGTAACTCCTTAATGCTGGCTGTACTGAGAAGTAACACATGTTCAGTGAATTATTTTGGTGATTGGTAAGCAGTTTTATCACCGCTTATTAGGTTATTTTTCCTCCTAATGGAACATCAGCTGTTCAGCAAATCTTCAACAGGTGTCATCTTATGTTACTAGTGCTGAAACCGATTTCCAGCTTTGTCCAGAGTCTTTGTTATTTGCTTTGCAGCACCCCCACACAATGGTGTTCCAGCTTGTGATTGGTGCTTCTAGGAATTATGGCTCTACAAAAGTGTCTTTTCATGTACTATTTTCCCCAAGTTAAAAGAATTCAATTGGTTCGAGTGTGCTCTGGAAAGCAGTGCTGTCAGGCTGGAGCTGCATTGTAACAGTGATGAGATAAAAGCTGCCTCTTGCTCCCACTGAACAGCAAAGCTGGGCTGAAGCTTTCCACCTGGAAGGGGTTGTGATGTTTTTTGCCACGTTGCCTCGTATATTGTTCTGCTTTCTTCTGTATTAGCGTAACTCAGAGATGTTTTCATTTTAGCTGTGTAGGGATAGCCCAGGGAAAGACTGTCTGAGTATAGAAGGTTTTGGGGGTTATGGTGGTGCTTTTTCTTGAGAGCAATTTGCATTTTGCTCTTTTATTGCAATCAAATATAGTGGTGATAACTTGTATCAGTTCTTCTAGGTTTGATAAATCAGAGTAATATAATTTCAGGTGGGGACTATTTTTTGATCATGCTTATATAAATATTTGGAATCCCAGTGGTGCTCTGTGAGACATCTCTTCCTTCCTCACCAGCAAAGCAGACAAAGGTGTATTTGTGTGCCAAAGTAGAATATGCCAGGACATTCCCTGAATCTTATCATGCTCCCAAAATGTTGGAGAGGCAAGAGATTTGTGTGCCCTGGAGGTTCAATTTGCTCTTAAAACCTGAATTTGTATCTTGAGGGATCCTGCAGGAAGCCCCTGCTTCCTCCCACTAAGCTTACAAGGAGACCCAACGCCCCCTAAAGTAGTGTAAATAGGTTCTCAGGAAAATTGTCTTTGGTGTTACCTGGCAGCATACCATTTCCAGTAATGTTTGATGGTACTGTATCGATGTCCTCTCCTCAGGAACTGAGTTATGTTTGTGATACAGGGAACTTAGTGCTACTTCTGCACAAAAGCCTCATTTGGGAGTTTTTCATGTAACAGAAAGTGATGGAGGATTATTCCAGCTCTAAATTCTGGTATATCTCTGTGCCTGGGAAACACTGGATACTTCCTACACTATTGACATCAGAGACATGACAGATAACATTCTTGTTTTTTATGAAGCTGATGCTTAACTGGCTGTGGTGCTTGTAAAGATAGGTGGGCTACAAGTCTTTGCTCTGTACTTAATCTTCCTTTACTTCATGGAACTTTCTTCTTTCCTCCACAGTTTGTCAAGGGACAAATAACAAGCTGACCCAACTGGGACACGTGGAAGACCATTTCACCAGCCTGCAGAGGATGTACAACAATTGTGAGGTGGTACTCAGCAACCTGGAGATTACATACGTGGAGCACAATCGTGACCTCTCTTTCCTGAAGGTTAGTGTTCTTGGCCAATGCGGCCTTCTCTGTTAAAAGAATCTTACACCATTTTTTAAGGAAAAGGCAAATATTACCATTCTTTCCCATGCACAAATTGACCATGGAGCTCAGTGTTCCCAGGAACATAACAGGTCTCCTGAAAATTCACTGGTAGTTTTCACAGAATAAGAAAATATCCCAAGTGGCAGCCCGAGGGTTTTTCATTTATGGTGATTTTTGTAGGAGATAGAAATGCACACATTTCACAGTGAAAGGCAGGAATTGACCTACATGCTGGAACAGTACATCACTGGTTATTTTGTCCTGTAAATATATGTTACTTCAAAAGGAGAAGCCTCCCTGATCTTCCACTCTGATGAGCAGGGCAGGGACACAGAAGAGAGAATGTAAAAGCCTGAATCAGATGGCATCTCTGTGCTGCCAGTGGTTGGAAGCTACACAAATATTTAGGGGAAGCATCACACTTAGTTGCCATAACATACACGCTTGCCCTGTTCTCCTGTACCCCCTAGTCAGCCCCAGTTACCCTTACTTGGGGACAGAACAGGGGTAAGCTGGACCTTTTCACTGACCCCCTGGTAGCTGCTCGAGGGGTGAGTTTATACCTGCTTAACTGGCAGTTTTCCACATAGTCCCTTTGTTCTTGATTTATTATAATGAGTTTAAGTGGTTTGTTGTTCCTTAACGTTAAAAGATGGTGAACTGGAGGGATGGAGAAAGCGATTGTTGAAGAGTACTATGGATCAGCACCTTGTTTCTTGTGTTGTTCTCTCAGTCGATACAGGAGGTTGCAGGCTACGTGCTCATCGCGCTGAACATGGTGGATGTCATTCCCCTGGAGAACCTGCAGATCATCCGAGGCAATGTGCTGTATGACAACTCTTACGCCCTGGCGGTGTTATCCAATTACCACATGAATAAAACCCAGGGACTGCGGCAGCTGCCAATGAAACGGCTCTCAGGTGAGACGAGGGCAAGAGTTGGAGGCACCTCTAAAGCAATCTTTGACTGCTTAGCTTATTGATACCAAGATCTAATTGGAGATTGCCTCTCAAAGTCATATGCCATCAAATCCTTCTTTAAAAGGAAGGATCTGAATGTGGTTTCCTGATTGCTTTCCTGCTGGACAGTCTTCTTCAAAAGATGAAGAAAGTCTATAATTTCCCATTGCAGAAAGATACAGAAAACCCAAAACATCAACAAGATGGAGGGATTCATTTTTGTCCCCCAAACTGGCAAAGAAATATCCATTGGTTGTTTTGCATCGTTTGATTCCAGTGCATATATGTCAGGATTTTCTGTTAAATCCTTGTGGAAACTGGTGATATGTGTCTTAGGATCTCACACAATCTCTGGCTATGCACACCAGCAGTGCCCTCTCTGCTTAGTGCCATGGCCCCTAGAGCTGGCACCAGGCAGAAAGCCACATATTGTGGCATCTTTGTGACATCCAAGAGCAGCTGAGTGTCCCAAATCTGTTAGTCTGAGCCTGGCGTTGCACTGTTAGGAGTGCTCATGCAATGCAAATTGTCCTTTTTGGTCAGCGTTGCATCATCAAGGGGTAGAAATTCACGCTTTATTTCTTCTTTAGATTAGAGACAGAAGTCTTAGGAATTGGCTTCACTTACCAATTTGTTTCTTTCTGTAACAGAAATTCTCAATGGAGGTGTCAAAATCAGCAACAACCCCAAACTGTGCAACATGGACACAGTTCTCTGGAATGACATCATTGACATAAGCAGGAAGCCTCCTACAGTGCTTGAATTTTCAAGCAACCTGTCTTCTTGTGAGTATTAACTTACCAGAAATGCAATGTGTGCCCTCCCCATTTCAGAAACCATAATGAACATCCCATCTTTCACGCATATTCTGGTCAAACAATTTCTGTGTGAGGGCCACCAAGCTCTGCTTCAAGGCAAGTGCTTTCATTTCTGCACCACCAGCCTAAGATAGAATTTTTCATGATGGTTAGGTGCTTAACTCATAGCTCAGCAAAGTTCTTGGGAATGTTTCTCTTGGTTTAAGCCAATACCCTAAATAAGTGTTCTTCCAGGACAGCTCAGAAAAACATGCACTCATTTGCTTTCTGGCAATCTTTTGTTTACAATGTAAAGCTTTGGTCTAGAAAGCCCGTATGGGTACCCTCATGGAGTTGCTTGGAGCCTTTTTAGAGCTGAAGCCCAAGTTGAGTGCCATAAAACTCTACTGTTTTAAGCTGCACAGGTTACCCTTGCAAAAGTAATCATACACAGGCTGATGAATGTGATGCGTCAGATCAGAAAGGAGATGAGGGGATATTTGAAAGTTTGTATAGAGTAGGCTCAGGCTAATCCTTCAGCCTCTTGTAAGATCCCCAGTCATTTCACGGAAAGGGGAGTTTATTTTCATTTCTGAGCATTTCATTTCTGGCACCATAAATTGGCGGGAAAACATCTTTATCTTCTTCCAGTTGCATAATTGCCTGAGCTAATGGCCAAGTTCTGTGTTGACTTATTTTTCTGCAGAGCCCTAGCATAAGCAAGCAGTTGCATACTATTCATGTCAGCACAGGAGTCTGGCTCTGAACACCCCAGGATTTTTAATCTTTAACTTTTCAACTTTTTTTTAAAAAAAATTTTTTGGTCCCGTACCAAATCCATCAACTCTTGGACAACTATTGGCATTTGTTCAGCTATTTGATGGGTGATGGAGAGAAGGAGAATCACATGGTGTTAGCAGAAAGAAATACTCCAGTAGGAAATGCCTTTTAAATGTAGTGAATTCCTTGTTAATCTGCTTAGACAGCCATTTATGGCTTTAATAATGATCCCATTATCTAAAGTAAGTTGTTTCACTGGGACTTTGCTTGTCATTAAAAGAAAGAAAAAGGAAAAAGAGAGTAAGGAAGGAGGGATGGCTAAGAACCCAACATTGAACCTTTGAGGTCGGGCAGAGTGTCCATCCACCCTGTCACCTTTCCATCAGTTGTCCATCTGCAGTGTAGTCCTACACCAAGGTGTATTTTTGACAGAGGACGGGAGGAGGGTGCAAAGCAGACTTACTTAAAGTCAAATTACTTTATGGTTGGAGTAGCTGGCAGTTGCTTGTGAATCCAGTTGGATTTGTTTTCTTTTTAGCACTGCGTTGTTCAGAAATGCTGATTTACATGTGGCCCGTAGTGAGCAGCTGGCACATGCCCGGCTGCAGGCCAGTGGTGACTTGCCATTGCATGCAAACCCCAGCAGAAAGGCCAGCTGGGCAGTAGCTGAGATTCCTGTTCTGGGAAAAATAGGCCTCTTTCGTAAGCCGGACTGCCTGGGTATTGTGCTCTCTTGCTCAAAGGTGTGGGGGTGGAGAACTGCACGTAGGAAAGCAGAGATGAACAAAGGATAAAGATTTAAGCGCTCAATTTTTTGAGCGTCGTTATATAGGTGCTTCCTACCTTGGTGTACTGAGCAGGAAATCTGAAGTCATTGTTTTCTGTGGTGCCTGATATGTTGTTGTTTTCCGTGTTTACAAAATACTATACTCTGTCTTGTGTTTAGGTCCCAAATGCCATGTGAACTGCACAGAAGACCACTGCTGGGGCCCTGGTGAACAGAACTGCCAGAAATGTAAGATCAGTTAAGAAACAGCTTGTGTGCTCTGACATACTAAATTTCTGTGCTGAAAAACTAACCTGTTAAGTGCAAATTAGTGACACATGTCTCACACTTGTCCTTCTCTGCATCCCGCTGCTCTGGGACTTCTTGAAGCACACCATGGACAGACCTGGGCTGCAGAAGGGCAGTTCCAGGGAGAATAGCCATGCCTGCTCCCCACGAGGAGCTCCCTTTCTGGAGGGGAAGCCTCAAGGTGGTTTGCCTTGGGTTTGGATTTCCCTGCAGATGTGCTCTCTTCTTCCAGAAGCAAAATTCTGCAGGTGCCTCCTGCACTGAAAACTTCAGTGTGTCACCCACAACTTTCTCCCGTCTGCACCTGAGTGCATTTATTCTGTCAGTAATTTTACCATATAAGAGAGAACACAGCAGCTGCGTGGTGAAGTGTTTGCCTTCCTGCTGTTTCCTGCAGAGTCATTCTGCAGGCCAATTAATGATACTTTGGATTATTTTCCACTCTTAGAAGTAACAACATAACGCAGTTTTTGCTGGCTTCAAGTCCTCTTTTTGGAACTGCTGTAGGTTTCTTTTGTAAATACAAGAGATGCCACCTTCACGTGGGTATAATCACACTACATGCTGTACTCGGAGGACCTTTGAAAGGTTCTCTGAAAATGTGTAGCTATTTTTAAATTTGTAAATGGAAATGTTTGGCTGCCTGTGTTTTACTGTAAAATTGTGCAGGTAGAACAATTCCCTCATAGTAAGAGAGCAACAGAAATATCCATTTACAGGTGCTTGAGATTTTGCAAGGTGTTATTTTTCCTACTGTAAAGGTTGAGGAGGAAGATAATCTCAATTTGATTCACTACTTCATTGTTTCTTTTTTCTCTAAAAAGTGGGAAATGCACTGTTTCTGATAGTTTGTTTTGTGAAAAGTTCAGTGGAGAAAACACCGACCTGGACATAATGCAAATGGAAGCAATATCCTATATTCAGTTTCCCATTGCAAATAATCCCCTAACCCTGAGTTTCTTGTCTGCATATATCAAGCCCAATCTGTACAACTTAGAGCTTGAACAAAGAGGAATGTATATTTTTTTTCTGTCTTCATTTAGTATAAGCTTTAGTGTTTCTCAGTCAGCTCTGCAGTTTGGCTCTCAGGGTGGGCAAGTAGCTGTGCTCACTAAGCCCTTCCCAGGTTGGTCCTTGGAGCTGAGGCTGCACAGCTGTCTCAGGGCCTTGCAAAACCTCAGGTCTCAGCCCTGCAAGCTTTCAGCATTTACAGACTCTTGCTGGATTTGGGAGGTTGATGAGTGCATAAAATGAAACCTTTTGCAGGCTCTTGCTTGTCTCTCCAGGCATTTGAGAATGTGGCCAACTGAAAATGTATCCCACATTTTCGTATGTGGGAAAGTTTGGGGGATATGTAACTTTCTCCTGAAAATGAACATGGGATGTTCTGTATGAAGTAAAAACGTTTGCTGTGATAGATGTTTCCAGCAGGACGCTCTAGTCAATAGCTATCAAAGTGACAAGGTGCTTTACTCCCCTGCTAATTCTTATGAAAAACATGGTATCAAAACACTGTTCATGTAGAACAATGTGCCTCTTACTCCCCCGTTTCTAGTTGAATGATGGAGTAGCCATCAGAGAAGCTCGTGCATATTGTGGGAGTAATTTGTTTCCTTGAAAGGATACCATCTTGCTTACAGCCCTACAAGAATAATAAAATAATACTGTTTAGATCAAAACTGTGTAATGGAAAAAGATAGAATGTATGATTTTAAAAATTCACTGTCATATAACCTGTAGCAGGCTACTTATTGCAGTAATTTTCTATTAATTAACAGCCATCTGTTTTGCACTTACAGGAATTCCTGGTGATATTGTAACTCATATGTGCCAACTGTGAGAGTGATAACAGTGCAGGGCACAGCTGAAATGCTCAGGGTGCTGTAACAAAGCAGAGTTGCCATCAGGTTCCTCTGGAGTCTGATGCCAGGCTCTGTGAATCAGTAATGTTTTTCTAGAGAGCAAACAATCCCATTTCTATTTCTTGTTTGGTTTGGGTTTTTTGAATTGTTCTGATTATCCTTTTCTCTGCTTTGCTATTCAAATGGAGGCACTTTCCCAATTCTCAATAAAATGTTGCAGGCAGTTTCTGCTTCCCTGAAAAAAAGCTGAACCAGGGCCAGTTCTTCCTCTGGGTTGTTGCAGTGCTGCAAACCCTGTGGGAATTGTGTAATGAAGATAAAATTCAGCCAAGGAATTGAAGCCTAAAGCAAAATAATTCAATGTGTATATGAGATCTGTTTGCTGAGTGAGTCTCCCCTCTCCCTGCAAATTTCAGAATATTTGGAGTGCATTGAAGGGATCCTGACACCAACAATGTACAGTTTCCCATGTTAGTATGGAGTCCTGTCACATTGTTTTTCCCAAAGCTGACAAAAATAATGGCAATTTTTTTCAGTGAAATGGGGACAGCCCCTGCTCTGTTGCCCAGCTGTAAGATGCAATGACTCCACATTTTATCTTGATGTGACAGGGACCCTGTTGCTCTTTCTAAGCACGACATGTTTCCTAGCTGGGATCAGTTCTAAGCACCTTGCATCAACCAAGATAATTACAGGCTGAACATAAGCCCTACTCACCACCACCCACAACAGCTCTCACCCCTCCCAAACTTTGGCCTTGCATGAGGACAGAATGTGCATCCCATGAGGCAAATCTAGCACAGATCCTGCACCAGACCATTTCTCCATATTTCTTGATCTCATTGCAGCAAGTGCCGCTGACGTTTTTCGTTTTCTCTTGTATCTTCCAGTAACCAAAGTCATCTGTGCCCAGCAGTGCTCTGGCCGCTGCCGGGGGAAGGTGCCCAGCGACTGCTGCCACAACCAGTGTGCCGCAGGGTGCACGGGGCCTCGGGAGAGTGACTGCCTGGTAATGCTGCCACACCACCACCACAGCCGCCTAAAGCCCTGACAGGCTTTCAGCTGCATGTCCTGCAGCCTGAGAAGCCTGAGAGATGCTTTCCTGGAGGGTGCTCCAGAGTTTCCCTTCATGGGTGGGAGGGAAGGTGACATGAATTTCACAGCACCCTCAGCTGGTCTTAATGGCACTGTCAGTGGACCTTTCTAGTGTGTTCTAACCCAGTGTTAGTGCCTTTGAGTGCCCCAGTGAGTTCCAGATTGTTGCAGAGCATCCAAGTGATTGCTGTAGGGTGACTCCCCCATGCAGGCAGGTGCCCAGGTCCACAGCAGCAGTTTTGCAGGTCAGCACAGGTTTGCCTTAGCACTAGTCAGTAGTAATCTTGACTTACTAAAGCAAGTACTTGTAAGGGGAATAAGATACAATGGATCTGCATTTTTTTGCATTTCATTGTCCCTCAAATGTGAAATCAGTGTTTCCTTTTTTGTCCTTCACTTGCCACAAAAGTACTGTGTTTGGGGAACCCTGGGGCAGTGGAAAAAAAAGTCCCACTGCTTTTCTACAAGAGCTTCAGGGGGTTGGTGCAAGCTGTGGTTT
This sequence comes from Myrmophylax atrothorax, assembly GCA_026770055.1. Taxonomy (NCBI): domain Eukaryota; kingdom Metazoa; phylum Chordata; class Aves; order Passeriformes; family Thamnophilidae; genus Myrmophylax; species Myrmophylax atrothorax. The sequence continues at coordinate 50,201,136 of JAOXXN010000395.1, forward strand.
TAACTTTTCCCTGTGTTTGCACTACACTTCATTCTGAATTAAGGGACATCTGAGTAATTGCCATAGAAGCCATCCAGTGTGGATTTTATTGTTGATATCTTTGTTCCTGGTCCCCTTTTAACTTGTGTGGCTATGATGCCATTACTGGCTCACAAGGAAGACAGTTACTCTCTCTCATCTGGAAAGCTAGGGGAGAAAGAAGGGGGAAAAAGAGTGATTATTATTTTAATGCATATTTATATTGGAAGAACTAACTTGCCCTTCATAAATGCCTGCTAAATTGTTCATTACCTGCAGCCAAATGTAAAGGCTTTGGTTTAATATTTAGCCAGAAAAGTCAGTAATCGGCAGGAAAGGACTTGATTTGATTTAGGTTATTAAAAAGTGGCCAAGAAAAGTACCATTTGTCTTGATCCAGTTGCTGCCTGTAGGGAAAATTTTTCTGTCTAAGGCATGCAGATTTACTCCTGTTCCCACGTGAATCCCAGCAGCTCTGCACCAGAGTGCCAAGGTTTCTGGTTCAGAAAAAGAAAAGCTCATGGTTTCTTTTTAAAAGAAAATATTAAACTCAATTGCCCAGCCTGAAGAGGAACCTTTCACTTTGAAAGCCTGAGAGACCATCCCTGTAGCTGCTTGGGGCTTCCATTAGAGCTAAGCAGGAAATGGATGAGGCCATCAGAGTGTTTTAAAGGCCTAATGTAAAACCATGGTCTCTTTTTAAGGAGAAGGTGATTTAATGGTGCTGTTGTTCAACCACAGGCGTGCCGCAAGTTTCGGGATGATGCTACGTGCAAGGATACATGTCCCCCATTAGTCCTGTATAACCCCACCACTTACCAGATGGATGTCAACCCTGATGGAAAATACAGCTTTGGAGCCACTTGTGTGAAGGAATGTCCACGTAAGTTCATTTCATGTTGCAGCCACAGAGGAGGTGGGAGTTGGAGAGTGGTGGGAAGGGACCTGTGTCACCCCTCTGTGTTGTGGCCAAGTGAAAGAGCACTTGTTCTTTTTGGCTTTTGTGGGAACAGGTGACCAAGTGAGCCTCTTCAAACTGTGTCCATCACCTTCCCTGATTTTTTAATCATTACATTTTGACTTTTGAAAACTTTTATCTTGGTGGAGAGAAAGGCATCATATAAAAAATCATCAAAATGGTTATATAGGGTCAATCCTGTGGATTACCAAAGCATTATAAGCTCTTAACTGGTTCTGAGTTAGGACTGGTAGAAAGTAACTGGTTTTAACACTCTCTCTCGAGCTGTATGATCATTTTCTCTACAGATGCTTGCTTTTCCTTTCTTGCTGTTCCATGTCTGTATTTTTTTAACCCATCAAGACTTGAATGTTGTTTTATCCTTCTGTGACCATGCTCCTCTCTGTAAAATGGTGATAACACTGCATGTTCATCTACCTTCAAATGATGTTTGGGAATATTCAGAGGTAATGCCTGTACTTTTGTGAGTGTGCTGAAAGTTCACTCCCTTTTTTCTTACTGGTTTTGAAGTGTTTATCCAGCTCCCAGTGCATCCCTCTTGTATTTCAGTGGCCTTTGTGTCCCTTTTTTTCCCCAGACAACTACGTGGTGACAGACCACGGCTCCTGCGTTCGCTCGTGCAATGCTGATACTTATGAAGTGGAAGAAAATGGTGTTCGGAAGTGTAAAAAGTGTGATGGGCTGTGCAGCAAAGGTATGAAAAGCATGGAGTAAGCCAGTAAGGCTTTGAGATGATAGGTAACTTATTAGAAAAATTGCAGGGAGTTCTGATCTTAATTACGTGCAAATTCAGTATAAGTCAGATCCAGGGATTGTTTGGAGATCTGACAAGTGGTTTGATCAGGAAACATGACTCTGGAACACGCTGTCCCACTGAGATACACCACAAGTACAGTAGATAAACTGTGTTCTGTGTGCATGTGTATCTTGCACATCAGCCTTCTCCTCCTGTTGTCCTTTGAGTAACTCATCAAGGGGAATAAAATTAAAATGGGGCAAAGAGAGAGAGAAGCATGTGCCAGAGCCTGTGTGCAGAGAAGCTCAGGCCAGAGCTGCACATCTGGGCAAGCAGAAAGTGGTTGTCTTGTGGCGCTTTCTGAAAAGCAAAAATAGGAAAAAGATCCATGAAACTCATCTTAGAGTGGCAAATTTGACCATATTGGAATGCCTTCTGGACTCATGGCATCTCTGTGTTTTTCCTCTTTCACATTACTGGGCTTCACTCTTCTCCCCCCTAACTTTTGTATTTCTCCTTTAATAGTGTGCAGTGGCATTGGAATAGGTGAACTTAAAGGGATCCTTTCTATAAACGCCACAAACATCGATTCCTTCAAAAACTGTACCAAGATCAACGGGGATGTCAGCATTCTTCCAGTTGCATTTCTAGGGTGAGTTACCTGCTGGTCACTGAGCACTGAAAGAGAAGGGCTAGGGAGAAATCCGGGCTGAACTGTTCTTTCTCAATTCCTCTTCTGTTTGTTTCAGTGATGCCTTCACAAAGACTCTCCCCTTGGACCCCAAGAAGCTGGATGTGTTCAAAACAGTCAAAGAAATATCAGGTTAGCAATGAGTTTTAAGCTGAGATGTTCTCTGACTGATCCTGCCAAAAACACGGAGAGGAGGGAAGTTTTTTAAGCATATGAAGAGAAGTGCAAGTGAAGGGTTTCTGTCTCTGAGCTTCCAAGGGTCACTCTTCACCAAGGTGGTCAGCAGCATCTTGCCAGCATTCCACCCACGTAACCCATACTGGTCTCCCATCCAAGGTGTGTGGTTTGGCCACAACACCCCTTCTGCTGAACTATCAGCCCTAGAGAAGAGTAAAAGCAGAGGAGATCCTCAGCCACCCACGAAGCATGTGGTGATGCAGAGGCGTGCCACTCCAGCTAAAAAAAGCCAAGTGTGTTTCTATTTGTGGAAAACCTTTCAGCAGCTCCTTGGGGGAAGCGTGCTCAGTGGTTTGCGTCATCCTTACGGAGACACCCTCTCCAGCCTGCAGAGCTCTTCCTTGGGGTGACTGTATCTCCATGAGCACAAAGCAGCCAGCAGAGTGCTCAGCCGCCGTCTGGCACCAAGTATCAATTAAAAGTAATTTTGTTCAGCCCATTATAAAATGAGCGTAACATTGGAGCTGGGTCCACAGACGTGACTCCGGTTCCATTTTCTTTCTCTCTTACCTGTCTGGTTCCCCTCAGGATAGCAATGACTAACCACAGAGCGTCATACAGCCGCCTGCAATTTTCCAAATTCTCCCCATCCTCCCAAACACCTCAGCTGAGCAGAGAATTCTGCTTGCTTCAGCAACTCCAAGTAGCTGTCTGTTCCATTCTGTTCCTGCTTTTGAGTTTTCCTCTTCCCTGAGGTCAGCTCACAAATGGGATGGAGAGATGCCTTTCTCCTGCAGGACCTGAGCCTGCAGCCTCTCAGCCAGCGTATCTCCTGGCAAGAGCCATCATTGCTGGTGACTCGGTGTGGCAGGATGTGCAACTCACCGTTGTGCTCATCTGTTACGCTCCTAAGCCCTTGTGGTGGGCTAAGAAGTAAACTGTTTATAAAATGGGGTTTAAAAATATCTCCCTGCTCCCTAAAATGTCGTGTTTGGCTTTGAGATTCTCAGATAAGCACAGGGAAAGCACAAGTGCCTTCTCCTGGTGCAGGACTTGCTCAAGGAGGAGGTTCTGCTGCCAGTACTGACCAGAGGTTTAATTTCGTTGTTATTATTATTTTTTAATCTTCTTTCCTTCATTTCAGGATTTTTGTTGATTCAAGCCTGGCCCGAGAATGCTACTGATCTCTATGCTTTTGAAAACCTGGAGATTATACGAGGCAGAACAAAGCAACAGTAAGTACATCATGTGCCAAAGCGACTGTAAGCGGAACACTGTTCAGAGCTGCTCTTGTCTGAGCACAACCAAGGTTGCAAGCAGTGGGAGACTGAGATATCTCAAAACTGATGCAAAATGGGACTAACCCTTTGAGGAGTAGAGCACTGCCTTTGTAGCAGTAGGTAGTGTGCCCCAGGGGTAAAGCCCCTCGGCTCTGTGCCATGTGTGGAGGGCTGCCCTAAGCCGGCCTTCAGGATCAGGGTCTCCCACAACAACGTGGAAACAAACAGGACAGAGGTAGCTGGGCCATCAGGGGTGGAGGCTGCCAGGCAGTGCAAACGCCAGCAGTGCTACCAGTGCCCTCCTGGGCTTGCCCCAAGAGGAAGAAGGACTCAGTGGACAAGCACAAAATAATAGCTGCTTTACCTGCAGCCGTTGTTGCACATCATTTACTTGTCAGAACACATGTATCCTGCCAGTTTTAGTTTAAAAAGCCCTTGCAGAACCAGATGTGAGCATTGCAGTTGTTAGGCATGTGTTGTAATAAGTTTAGAGGGCTGACCAGGATCTTGCTTGAAGAAAATGAAGTTCACAGCAACACACACTTGAAAACTTAAAGAAAAACATGCTGAGTAAACCCCTGTTTAGTAATTGTCGTTCTTGCATGTGTTTTCATTTTGTCCATCTCCATTTTAGTGGCCAATATTCCCTTGCTGTTGTTAACTTGCAAATACAGTCCTTGGGGCTGCGCTCCCTCAAGGAAATAAGTGATGGAGATGTTGCTGTTATGAGGAACAGGAACCTCTGCTACGCTGACACCATGGACTGGCACAGCCTGTTTGCAACTGAGAGCCAGAAAACGAAGATTTTACAGAATAGGGATAAAAATGAGTGTGGTAAGTCAGCGCTGTGTTCCTGCTCCCTGTCAAAGCTCATGCTGAAATGCAAGTGTAAAATGGCATTTTCATAATTCATGCAAGGCTTTCCTTCGCCCTGTTCCTCTGGCTAAAAAATTCATCAGTGGTACTGCTTTAATGAACATGATGAGGGAAAAGTGGGATTTTTTTTCCCACCAAGGATGTGGACTTCATGGTGTGCAACAGATCAGGAGCTCCCTCACCACTGTGAGTGTGGTGATGTCAGCTGAAGAACACAGGAACTCCTAACACTAGACTTTCTTGACAAGGTTGAAGCTGTAGTTCAACCATACCACTGTTGACTGCAGTGGTCCTTGGGCCAAAATCTAATTATTTCTTTTTGCAGAATATGAATTTGTTGTGTTTTAGAAATTTATCATAGAATCACAGTAAAGTCATCTAGGCTAACCCCACTGCTATGGGCAGTGACATCTTTCACTAGACCAGGTTGCACAGGGCCCCATCCCATCTGATACTGAACTCTTCCACAGATTAGGCATCCACCTCTTCTCTAGACAGCTCGTGCCAGTGTCTCACCACCTGTTGTAACTGTGTCTTTATTACATCCATTCTAAATCTACTCTTCCAGTTTAAAACCATTTTCGCTTGTCCTGTCACTACAGGACTTGTTAAAAAGTTGTTATAAGCCTCCTTTAAGTACTAAAAAGTCTTAATGAGGTTTCCCCGGAGCTATCTCTTCCTCAGGCTGGACAACCCCAGCTTTCTCAATCTGATTTGGCTTTATTGTACATCTGTTAAGCTGTCACAGAGGAGCTTGTCCTTATTTTGAAAGGCCAAATTCAATTTCAGCTTTGGGACTTAAGAGAAGCATGATTACTCCTCTTCCACACTGCCAGGACCATTCACAATGTGCTTTGAAACAGGTTGGAGAAACTCTGGTCAGATGAAGTGAGGATGGAGAGTTTGAGCTTTCTCTTGCCTTGATATTCATGGCTTTTCTTACCTTTCTTTCTCTCTCAGCTGCTGCCAAGCATGTCTGTGACCCTCTGTGCTCAGATGTGGGCTGCTGGGGCCCAGGACCATCCCACTGCTTCTCCTGCAGGTTTTTTGCTCGCCAGAAGGAGTGTGTGAAACAGTGCAACATCCTACAAGGGTAAGCTGTCTCAGGGATGCTTGAGGTTTCGATGGTGATTTGGGGGTTTTGGTTTTTAAAATGTGCTGCAGTTGGAAAGAAAGCAAGAAATAGGGTCTCTGGTTGCATGGGATTTCACCAGCTTTGCAGAGATGTTCTGTGAACATAGTACCTAGTTGAGGTACATCTCCTTTCCCAGTCAGTATTGCTTAGGAGTTTATTCCTGCTGTGGTGAACTACTGTGTGTGTATCCTAAGAAAACATTCCCTTAAGCCCACAGGGAGAATATCTGGAGGCCCAAGGAGGCTAAGCCTTATGCCTCCTTCTCATAAGAAATAAAGCACCTCAAAGCCCCAGTGAAAATCTAAGCAGTGACTGTCATGTCAAGTACGTTGGGTGAGAGCCAGAGCCGTTTACAGTCCCCAGGAGCTCAGTCATCCCCAGGGTCAGGGACTCATACCTGCACAGATGAGCAGCTCACCCTTGCAGCTTGCAAAGTTGCAGTCAAGGCAGAATGAGCTTTCATCCAGAAATCACTGAGAACAGCAATTTCAGGACAAAATATTGCTTCAGCCTCACTCAGGCCATGGAAACCATTTTCCTGCTTGTGTGGCAGGGCTGTGGCTGGCTTTTTCAGTCAATTCAACAGGTGATACAGGCAGGAAAGGGATGTCTAGCACCGAAAATTGCAGGGATTTTTCAATAAATCTTTCAAAGTCTTGACTTTTAAAGCTCATGGGTATTAAGCAAGTACTTGTCAGGGTGCTCATGCCTCTGCTGTTTGTATTTCTGTAGTGACTTGCAGTTCAGCTGCAGTCTTTTTTAAGTTAATTCCCTCCAGCAGCTATTATAACCTGAAGGGCAGATCTGGGCACTTTTTGTGTCAAATGATGGGTAGATTTAGTTTAATTAATAACACCATTACTTGAAGTGGAACAGCTTTATTGCTATTGAAACCATCTGTTCCCAACTTTCATATTTTAATGATTCATTGTGTGCTGTAGAGAGGACATGAATTTAATTATCAGTGCCTTGCTGTTTGACTTTAGTAATTGTTATTTGTAGCCTTGAAATCACTTGAGCTGGTTTTGCTGATCTCTTTGCATCACTACCAGGTAAAAGCCTATAGAAATGGTTGTGAATATTCTGTGGCATTAGCTTAAAAGGGAAAGTAAACTAATTTGTAGTGTGCAATCTGGAATGCCATGTGTTTCACTGTCAACAAAGTTTCCCTCCAGGTGCTCCTGGTGTGGCCAAAAGGGTCATCCTGTACCTCCTCCTGTCTCAGTACCATCATCATCTCCATCGATTTAAAGTGGGAAAGTCAGGAAAAGGAGAGAAGACCACAATTCTATCACTCACTGATCAGCCTGGGATTTGATTATTTCTTTTTGTTGTTGTTTTCCAGAGAGCCCAGAGAGTTTGAAAAGGACTCCAAGTGCCTACCCTGCCACCCTGAGTGCCTGGTGCAAAACTCCACTGCGTACAATGCAACCTGCACTGGACCTGTAAGAGCAGATTCAGCTTAGCAAACCTGAGCCTCAAACTATGTATTAATAAGTATTTCCCCTGTTGAGATAATCCTGAGTTCTCATTTACCCCTCTCAGATGTGAAGCAGAGGTGGGAGTGATTAGAAGTCAAGATCTTGGGGCAAGGGAGCAGAAAGAGGAGAGGAAAGCTCAGAGTGTTATTTTTGTTTTGTGACACACAATCCAGAGTCACAGGCATTTTAGGGTCTTTAATTTTTTGTATCTTTTACACAGGAAAAAAAAAGAGTTATTTATGTGGCGATACAGTAATTTGGCAGATATTTGAGGGATGTGCATCTACTGAACTGCCATGTTGATGTGAACCAATTAGCCATTAGATCAAACTCATATCTTATTCGTAAAACTCCAGGGTTTTTGTTTTGGTTTTTTGTTTCTTTGTTTTGTTTTGTTGGTTTGTTTGCTTGTTTGTGGGGGGTTTTTTTGTAGTTGAGATCAAATCTCCTGCTTTCATCACAGGTCCTCCTCTGTGCTATTTAACCCAACTTTTTAAACTCCTCTTGCCATCCCCAGCAGCCTCTGGGTGTTTGACCCTTGCCCATCATCAGTTTGAAGAGTCACTGCTCAGTAATGTGAAGCATTTCCACCCTCCCTTGTAGCACCATGGCCTCAGGGATGTTATTAACATTGTAAGGTGCTTCAGGTGGTGACCACTGCCCTGTTCCATATTTGCCCAGCATCGAGTAGTCAGTCTGTTAGAGTGGCCCTTAGACATTATAGGGATTGAAATAATCTTCCTATAGCATGTCTTGTAGTCCCACTGCAACTGGCACTGTGGATCTGGTCTGGTTTTTCTCTGTAGTAGAATTTGACCCAGAATTGCTGGTTCTCCTGTTTAAAAATATTCAGGTAGTTCATGGTGTTGCTACAGTCCAAATAAAAACAATAAAGACACTGACTTTAAACACAAACTAAGTGCTTGCAAAGTTAAAAAAAAAATTGCATGGACTCCTTGGGTTGCCTCCATTACTCCATGCTTCTCCCTAACAGAGGAAAGAACCTGTGCTGAGAAACCAGGAAAATACTGATGTGAAGTCAGTACTTCTGGGAGGTGTCAGAAGGTCCAGGTCCAATATTTTAAATTGTGTGATGGTAGATTCTACCAGGTAGAAGCCAAGCCATATGCTTTTCAGCTAAGCCCTTATCAAGGTGTCCTTAAATTATTCCCCACTTCTAATGAAAAATGCAGGTTTTCCAATCAGGCAGAAGGCAGGGGGGAAAAAAGAAGCAACACTTAAATGCAAGAAAATACTAGCTGTAAACAGCAGGGACTACCTTTTGTATGGTCTGCCCTACAAGACCAATTACTTGCAAGAATACCAGGTAGCAAGGTAATAAAACCAGATGATGCTGAAAACTTCCAGCAGTGAAAGGCATTTAGATTTATCTCCTGACTTTCCTCCTGAATAGGCTGATGTAAGGGCATTATAAACAAGTTGCTTCTCTTTGCAGGGCCCTGACAATTGTATGAAGTGTGCCCACTTTATAGATGGCCCCCACTGCGTGAAATCCTGCCCAGCAGGAGTCCTGGGTGAGAATGACACCCTTGTCTGGAAATACGCCGACAGCAATGCCGTGTGCCAGCTCTGCCATCCCAACTGCACCCGGGGGTGAGTACAACCTGTGCCTGAATGGAGGCAGGGAAGCAAAAAAATAGGGCAACAGCTCATCTCGATCTCTTTCTCCTCCTGAGAGTCCTATGTCAAAGCACTGAGATGAAGCACTAGCAGGGAGCAGGGGAGGTCAGGAGCACACAGGTGATGTAAGCAGAGTGTGGCTGACTTCATAAATAGGAAAAGTTCAGTGGTGCTTCATCTTTATAGAACAAAAATAGTTTGGGGGGTTCTAACAGTGTTTGGTAACTTAAATATAAAATTTCCTGGAATTGTACAGAGCTCACCCACCAGTGATGCACCTTTTTTTTTCCCCCCACCTGGCTTACTGCTGGGTCCTCTGGTTTTGGGAGGAACATCAGTGACATCTGGTGGATGCTGGGCTCCCGGGGCCCACCTTATCTGCACCTTTCATTTTTCAGGAGGGAAATCCCAGTGGGATAACAGGGTGATTCTTTTTTTCACTCTTTCCATGTGCTAGCACTTGGTCTGAGTTCAAAGCCGTGCTTGTCTCCAGGGTGTGGTATTATTAATGGGCCTCACAGTAACCCCATTTTTGTTCTCATTTGGAGGCATGCTTCAACTGCCACCAGGAACAAGCTGTGAATTGAACTAGTTAACCTACATGACAAGTAACAGCTGTCTTCTCTCCTGGTTTCTGACCTGCAGAGGACATGAGATGCACAGTAAAAGGTTTTAGGGTTTGAGAGTTGGTTGCTGGACTGTGATGCTTTCAAAGCAAAAAAGCCAGCCCATGTTTGCCGTTTTTTCCTTCACAGGTCACTGCCTTTTACCCTACAGGTGTGTCTGATCCAAAATCCTTCTATAATATGCCTGTAATATGTGGTGCAAGAGAGGAGTTTTAACCTATTCAGCCCAACCATGATTCCATTGTGTATTAGCTAATCCACCTCCTAGGTTTTCACCTTCATGGAAGAAAGGAGATGAAGGGTGAAATTAGCAAGTAGCAGCCCTTTCTAGTGCTCCTAGTGAAGCTGAGTGCACTGGTTTTCAGATGCTAGCTGTACCAGCCATGTGGATTTGCCATGATTTACAGCAGTGCCCCCTGGTTTTGTTACAGTCACAGGCAAGGCTTATCAGGGCTTCCCACTGCAAAGCCTGCAAACAAATTTTCTCAGTTGAAAAGGGATATTAATAAGTTTGCTCCTTATTAATGACCTCGATAGTCCCTGCTGATACAAACTGGCCACAGCGATCCAAAGTCCTCCTTCTAACTGGCCACATGGAAATGCAGCTGATCAGTGGAGCAGCATAATGAGTAACCACATCTAACAAGGCTTTCCACTGCGTGGCCTTGGTAGGGAGATCAAACACTACACTCAAATGAATGCAGACTTGGGGAATGTAATCTGCCAGACAGGGGTGTGACAACAAGCCATGCAGTGATTTCTAGTGCACAATCAAGTTCCCAGAGCAGACTTCATCAGAGAAGTCCATTCCTGCCTGACTTTGGCAGAGGATGGGGGTACCAGAGGACTCTGACAGGAGATGGGGTTACAGTAAGGAGACATTTTTTAAAATAAAGGGTACCCAACATATGGCTCAGTGTAATTGGCCCTGTGCTTTTAAGGCAGGAACATAAAAAAGTGGTATCAATCAATTTCAGCTTCTGCATGAAGGAACTGGGCTGAATTTGTGTCACTTACATCGTGAACATGCTCGATGGCCCTATTCAAGTGGCTGCCTAGACATGGCAGAAGAAATAGCCTGTATAACTGAAGGGCTCAGGAGAGTAATAAGGAGGTGGTGTTGCTATTTTTGCTCCACAGATGGTACATCTGAGGCCAGCGGTGTTGATGAGTAAGGAGCCCCTGTCAGTGGCATAGTATGGGAATATTCAGTCTGGCTCAGCATTGTCCCTGTGAAGGCAATCCATCAGTAATGCCATTTCTCTTCACGCCTTTGCCTCATTTTGCTGCGGGAATGGGATCTGTTCAGCAGTGGGTGGAAAACATCTGTCTCACAAAGTTTGTGCATCCTTAGAAACCACAGTCTCAGCGATTCCTCCATGACAAGAAACAACAACTTCATTTCTGTCCCTTCCAATTTCACGGCTAGAGCCCACAAAATCTTATCAGTGTGATTAATTGTGCTGACTTCAGTAGTCATGCAACTAAGGGTTCCCAGGATATCTGTTTTCTTTATTTGAAGAAGCTGCAAGTAAAGGACTTCTTTTCCTAGCTGAGTTCTGTCACAAATTTTGTTTTTTTCACTTTAAGTGTGTGTACTGGTAGTACATCACTTCTTTTGTAATGCCATGGAGAATCCCTTCTAGTCTTATTTTCTTTGCTGAGTCAGTTTTTCAGCCTTCATTAGGAAACAGCATGAAGGAAGGTTTCTCCTGCTCAACCCAAAAGACCCTTCTCTCCCAGTTCTCGTATACTCTCTTGGGAGTAAATGCTATGATAAAGAAAGCAACACCTCAGAAGCCCTGGAATTACCCCATTTATACCTTCAGCATCTCATGACACTCACTAGGCTTCATTAATCTGCTCAGTGTTGAAGGATTTGGTTTTCCCTTGCCAGTCTCACAGAGTGCAAGAATTAAACTCTGACACAGCCACTGCAGGGAATGAGCAAGGAGACAAAACACCACTGCAGCCAATACTGACACATTCTGCCTATCTGGTTGCTACCAATACTATGTGTCTCACCAGTCCTCATGCTAAACACCAAGGGATTTTTGGGGCAGGTGAGAAAGTGGTTAGGAGATCCAAGAGGGAAACCTGCAGCAGCACAGCACAAATGCTATGCCTTTGTCACATTTGGAAGGTTAAAGGACGGGCTAAAGTTTTTGTAAAGCTTTAAAAAGCCCAGTGGGTTTTCATTTCTTTTATGACTGTGCACTAACTTAGGCTGTTACAATGTTAGTCCCTTCTGAAAGGCCACAAATCGTAGCAACTTGACTGTATTACATCAAATTAAGAACTACAGGTCGAGGGGAAAGTTGTTAAAATCTTGATGGATTTGGGAAGTAAATAGCTGTGTCTGCACCAGGACAAGTAATATTTACATGGACAAAGGAGATGCTGAGTTCAGGATGAAACCATTTTCAGGACCTGTACACAGTACTAATTTTCCAATAAGTAGAGAAACATTTCAGTGACTATAACTGCTGCTATATCCTTCTGATATATCCATAAGATCTTGAGGCAGTTCGTAACACAAGGTCACATTTCTCACTTTGGTTTCTGTAAACAGAAGAAAAATTACTCAGGAATGGAAAAAAGGATTGTTTAGATTTCACAAAACCTGAGTTACCTGTGTTGGATGTCATGATAAAATTTCACATTAAGAAAGATAGTTATAATCAGTCCATCCTGGATGGATATTTCTCATAGGCTTTGTTTCTTCTTTGACTTGTGAAATGACTCAGAAAACCACATGGGATTTGGAAAGCAAAAGCTGATCTGTCATTTTCTTCCCACACACCATTTTTACTGTATCCCACCAGATTTGATACACTTCTCCTGCTTCTCCTTCGAGGTGGAGGAGGAGAACTGGTTGGTCATTCCTCGGACTGTAGATACTATCAGCCAATTTTGTTAGAAAGCACATAGAAGACTTGCCATTATAAAGTATCTTGGCAAACTGGAATTTTGAGGAAGAGATAATATGAGGGGCAATAATCATATTCTGAAATAAAGTGAAGTCTTTTAATTTCACATTCTTATCAAGAGCAGCTGCACATGCTTTGTTGCATTAGCATGTAGAAATTCCTACCCAGGATGAGGTCTGGGGTCTAAGATCAGTTTTCTGTCAAGGATCTGAAGAGAGAAGCCCAAAGCAAGATCTGCCTGCTGTGACCATAACCAAGCTGGTGGTTCTGCTCTGCACGAGCAGCCCCTCTGTGCTTAGTTACACAACTGAGCAAAACAAAGCAAGCTGTGTGCAGATAGGAAAGCTAACAGGGCTGAGTACCCAGGATCTGGGAACTGGTATGCACAGCACTTCCAGCATGTCCAGGACACCAGGATACACATTCTTGCATGGGAGCCCAGTGAACTTACAAGACCTTCCAGATGCAGGGTCTTGGAGCACTGTGTTGGCCCAGAAACAAGGCAAATACATGAGGGAAGAGCAGAGTAGCAAAACCAAACAAACAAATACAAACCCAATAACATGAGTAGTTGTTTCACCTCTTCCTTCCCCAGACCTAGACCAAGTTATGCGATAAGATCTGCAACTCTACCTGACATTTTGAAATTTTTCTGGTTCCTCCTCTCAGTGAAAGGGATTTCAGAGCAATTTTCCTGGCATGGGCTCACTCCTTATCCCCTACTTGACCTCCTCTAGATTTGTTTTGGGATGATCCATTTTCTTTAAGTCAGCGCAAGGAGCGGATACCACAAACTGGACTTTCCTCCTTCCTGTGCTCTGCTTTTCAGAGGTGATGTCACCCTCTCTGTAATGCTCTCCTTCCTCAGCAGACACCACAAAGACCCCAATTCCCATGAAGAGCACACATCTCGTAGCCCAGGATCACTCAGGGAATTCACGGTGCCTCTCACGCCCATTAGACCATCAAGTGAATGCAGTCACTGTGTTTTCATCCGTGGTGGTTTTTGCATTGGGCTGCCAAAATGAATTTTGAGCATTTTAAACTCAAATGGAGGGTGAATGACTTGCTAATAGAGTTCCTGGCTCTCTGGATAAGTATTGTAACATAAGACTTGAGATTCTAAATGAAAAATATCATGGACACATGCCAGCAAACTATAGCCAGAGACAGAGCTGTCAAATCCTGTTTTTTGATGGGAGTCCCTGCATCTCTTACCCAGGTTTTCCATTGCAATAGAAAGCCTGGAAATTGAAATCTTTACCTTATTAAGAAACAAGGATAAGCAGGAGGGTCTGCAGTGACACACTCATACATGTATTTCTGTCCTTGTATGAGGGAGGGGATGCTTTGGTCCCACACAGACAGCCCTGAGCTCCTTCTCTAATGCAGATGTCCATGCAGAGCCAGGGAATCCATGAATTTTGTGTATCTATGTCCTCTCCACATTCTACCACATGATAGAAAGTTGTTTTAAAATATTTTTTAAACTGAATGTGCAGCATAGCTATTCCTCTGGATAAAAGATTTTGGAGCAAGGTCATTGATGGATATTTAGTGGAGTGTGTGACTATTACAAAATTCCTATGTTAATACTTGGACTGTTCTGACACACAAACTTTTCAATCAGTAGCACTCTTCTTAGCTGGAATTATAGAAGTATGTAGGCCAGAGCTACTATGTTTGTAATGCTCGTTTGTTTTTACAGGTGCAAAGGACCAGGTCTTGAAGGCTGTCCAAATGGGTGAGTATTTCATCTGCTACAATTAATGGCAGAGTTGGAAAGAATGCATGCATGTTTACATTTCCACACTGGACACTGCAGGGCTGGGACTGAAGTTAAGTCTTCAGCTCTGTACAGGGAAGTGACAGCTTAAGAGCAGGCTTGGACCTATAAAAATGGATTAAAGAACTGAAAAATATTGCTACTGGCACAAGACTTCAGAATCTTGTTCTGCCTGGCTTTTTTTTGTCGAGGTGAGACCTGGGATCTGTTATTGGAGAACAAAAGGAGGGGATGGCAAAGGAAAGGATTAAGGACAGAAAGATATTTAGGATTCACCATCCCTGGAGATTTTTAAACACAGATTGGATGTGGCACTGAGTGCCATGATCTAGTAAATGGACTGGA
>JAOXXN010000395.1:50221764-50266673 GCA_026770055.1 Myrmophylax atrothorax
TCCTCTCCTCTCCTCTCCTCTCCTCTCCTCTCCTCTCTCCCTCATGCAGAAGCCACCCAAACAAAGCATGAAGTGGGAGCTGCAACCATTGTGTAAGATTTGGGGTTTTTTTTAACTAGATTTTATAGCATATATCTATTGAGTGGTAGAAAAATGACTCAATTATTACTAGTTCCGTTATGAATTGAATAGCAGGAGAGGATTTACATAAGATGTTGCCAAAGTCATATTGCTGAACCTGGAGAACCAAGATCTTGATTTAAAAACTATTACAGTCAAATGCACTGTATTGTGAATATTAAGACAAAAAAGAAATGCACTTTGGTCAGCTCAGTGCTAAGCCATTTTTCTGTGCCATCTGGGCTCTTGTTTTTATAATTTTTGATCCCTCCTTCATTAGAACTGACTCAGATGTGTGGAAGTGTCCACACACCTTCAGTTGTGTAGTCCATAAGGTATTTTTTTCTCTTGGTGTTTGTTTATGCTTTGTGTTTCTTCATTCAGTTTTGCTTTTCTGTGCTCCTCTGTTTTTTTCAGGGTATGTGTTTCAGGCTTTGGCAGCAGGACTGAAATGCTAACTTTAGCTTGGTATATCTCTTTATAAAGTCTTTATTTCACAGCAGGCTTCCAGCTGTGACTGGGAACTTCAGGGGCACAAAAAGACGTGCACTACATTGCTGGGCCCTTCAGCAGTGTGTCCTCACTCTGTTGACCTGCCACCTAAATGGCCTCCTGACACTGTAGATGTAGAGCATTGTACCAGCTGGACATAAACCTCCCTGCCACTTCATATATTTAGGACTGGATTATTTGTACAGTATAGATGCCACCTTGTTTTAATGAGAAAATGTTAATTCTTTCCATCCCATGGCTTCTATGCTGGAAGTGGCAGTGTTTTGCACATGCAGTTGCTCTGATGCTCTAATTAATTAGATTTCCATCCACAAAAGTTGTTCTTTATGCATATCTTGGACTATTTATACAGGGACAGCAATAAACATGTTTTTTCAAAGAAATATGGTAGAGGTCACTGAAAGAGAAATACCATCCCATTAACAGGATTTTGTTGTTGCAGCCCACGAGACACGTTGTTTTGCCTATTTTTGTTGTCTGCCATGTCTTTCCATTTCTCAGAGATGTCAAATGTATACAACTGTTAGAATTAATCTGTTAGTATGAGACTGAATAACTCTTTGTACTTGTTTTTGGTAGGGACTTTGGATCCCAGAAGGGGAGAAGGTTAAAATTCCTGTTGCCATTAAAGAGTTGAGAGAGGCTACCTCACCAAAAGCCAACAAGGAAATACTTGATGTAAGTTTTCATGTTTGTTTTCTCAAGGGGTCAGTGGTCTGTGGATTTTCTTCTCTAGCAGCTAAAGGGGTTTCAGGATTTTGTATAGGAAGAAATATTTTGCATCCTAAACTGAATTCTCCCTCTAGAAGTACTGCACTTTGCAGCCCAGCCTGTGAAGTACTTTGTTGTCTCCCACAAGCCATGTGCTCGCAGTCCAAATACAGATTTTATACACCTAAGGAGAGGTCAGGATCATGCAGTTACAGATAATTCTTTTTTCTTTATTCTGATGTCTCAGGCCTTAAAGTGCAGCATTCATTGCCATTACGGTGATACAACTAAAGTAAATAACAACAGACCTAAAGGTTTCTGAATCCTGACACTGCAGGTTGTCCTAAGCTTGGTTACATAGGATTAAATTAACTGTAAATCCAAAACAAATAAAAAAATCCCAGCTGTCTGATTTCTCTGCCATAAAACACAAGAATTTAACCCACTTTCTGAAAGAGGCTTGGGAATTTTATTTTCTTGTTGGGATATAGCTGATCCCTTCAGAAAACAAGGAATAAGACTGTGGGACACTGATTTAGGAATTCATAAATGTGTGAGTTTACAACAAGTGAGCCAGAGTCCTAAATACAAAGTTCCCTGAACTGGGAACTCATGAAAATCTGAACTTAGATCCAAAGCCATGGAACATACAGTACCAAGGATATATAAATTCATATACAAGGAAGGGAGAATGGTGAGTGCAGAGAGGAGCACTCAGATGTGCACCGTAAATTCAGATTTCCTGTGCTGTAGTTTAGCCCTAAGTAACAAGAAAAGTCTGTCCTGTCCCTGGCATTCCCAAATGGACTTGGTTTGTCTGGAAGTGATGGTTTTGGTAATCAAACAAATCCTTCACCAGGTGGAAAACTGTGGAGTTTTTCTATTTTGGTAAGAACTGAGTTTAGCAGATTTGATTTTTTGTTGGTTTTTTTTAATCCAGTTTTGGCCAGGAAATGACACCTCAGGTAGGGAAGATTCATGTCAAATGGTTGAAGGTGGCAAAGATCTTAACAAAAAGCCAGTTCTGATAGTGAGAAGTCTCAGGCTGTATTCAAACCAAACAGATTAGGTTTTTCAAGTCACCCTGAATAAAAAATGTTATTCTGAAACATTGCTCTGCTTCAACAGATTGTGAGTTATGTAGCATATTATTTGGTATGTGTATTGCAGCAATCCAAGAGTAGATGGTCCATCTTGGAGTCCATACAGGAAGCAATATCCATCCTGCTTTCAGTTTAGTTAGAGTCCAGTCCAGGCCCTTCCCCAGGTCCTTGCCCATGTGGCTCTCATCCCTGCCCCTCACCTCCCTTCCCTTCTCTGGCATTCTGGGCATTGAGGGCTGGCAGAGATGCTGCTCAGCTGCCTGCCCTGAGCTCTGACCCTGAATCTGCTCTTCGGAGTGACAAGGAGTATAACACTGTTCACAAAGGTTGCTTTGGACTTATCTGCATTAAATTCCTGTATGCTGGGGGAAAGGTTAATGAACAAGCCTACCATGCTTCTGCCTTCAGATCGAGCTGGTCACAGAACAGAGCAGTGGATGCAGAGTCTGTGCACTTCTCAGTGGGATCAAAGTATATTCTCTTTCAAAAGAAGTTTCTGTAGCATATCCCCACTTAACCTTTTCATTTGAATAAGAATGCTTAACAAAAAGCTTTCACTTTTTCAATCCTGTTCATTCTGTAGATGATTTGGTTTGGTGGAATTCATTCTATATTTCAGAAGAAAATGTAAAAAAAAAAAAAAATACAAAAGCAGTGAAAGAAGTCAGAGAGATGACTCCAAAAGCTCTTCTCAAAACAGATTGTTGCTATACAACCAATTTTTCAAGGTCACTGGAACCTCAAAGATAATCATGTCCAATTAAAGATGATTTGTCTTACAGAAACACACTGGGTATAGAACAAGCACAGGAGCTTTAGCGTTTGTAATCCAGGCTGACTTTATTAGGGTAGGGCTAATTCAGAAGATTGTTGTTGAATGCCAAGCATACTTGGAGCAGGTCAGAGGCACTGAAGAGATTCCAAGATAAACAATTGAAACAAAGGCCCACTTTAATGTCTTGGGCTACTTAGAGAGACCCACAGCCACACAATAGCTCCCTTCTGCTCCCTGCGAGGAGGTGGTGGCCTATTTTACTTTGCAGTGTCCAATGTAAGGGGCAGTGTTGCCACCCCACTCCTGCAGCATCCCAGTTCTCAGCCCCCAGGCCAGCCCTGCACGGGCTGTGCAGCACATGGGCAGTGAGAACAGCTCTGCCTACGCACACTTCCCCCCACCCTGTCCCACTGGGATGAACACAGTATGGATCTGAATCCCAGCAGGAAGCAAGGCAAGGAGCAGGCATCCTGCGTCGTGAGCATGGCTCCATTTGGAAGCACAGGGAAATGAAGTTGGTTTGGTCTCTGCTTACATCTGGGCATGGGATAACAAATTTGCAAGATTCTCTAAAAAATGCTGCCACAAATATCTGCAGAATTGAATAGCAGCTTGTGTTCCTGCTTTACCTTTCCTCGAGCTAGCCCACATAATCAGTGCCATCCGTGGCAGAGGGTTGTTTTTCAGTGACATGCTCACATGCAGTAGGTTGAGGAGCATTTATCCACTTCTGCTGGAGATCATCTTTAACCTCCCTGCCTGGAGGCCACTTCCATCCCAGGGGCTCCAAAACAAGGATACCAAATGCAGAATTAGCACCTCGGAAGGAGCAGCATTACATCATGTTTTGCTTAGGCTGGCATGTTAAACAGCAATACCAGGACCAGAAAGTATTGCTTAAGAACTGGGGTTGCTTATTTCTTAAACGTCATTGCTTTAATAACGTTGTTTAATAATAGTTCTTAGCAGCTACACAGCTATGTGACATCTGTGGAACGCTTGTTAGATGATGAGTAAAGTGCTATGGTATTTCTTTTCTTAAGCTCTTAGAAAGAGCAGATTTTCTCCTTTCCTTGCCCCAGTAGTGTCTTCACTGTGATTATTTTAGGCTTTGGGGGACTGTTAGCCTGAACTGCCAAAGGATAATTAGTTGGTGTTACTCCAGATGCTGAGTCGAGATGCTGAGCCACTGACCAAATGGAAAAATTTCTATTTATTTCTCCTTGTGTTGCTTTTCATTTAAAATATCTAGAAGTGACAGACTGTAAATCAGACACAAAGTTAGTTAAAGAAACCAGATAACTGCAGTTCTGATTTTTTTCCCTAATTGGAATCCTTTCTTTGAGTTGGCACCGGACAGTAGATTTTAATATAAACAAAGATCTCAAATTTCAATGCATATGTAGTTTTTGCTCTTAAAAACCTTGTAGCTGGGAATTTTTACCCTGTGGCCATGTTAAACGATGTATTTGGTGTGTCTGGAGCATACTGCACCAACCTCTGGAAGGGGTCTCTCCCTTCCTACAGAAGGACAAAATAAGAGGAGGTACCTAAAGCTACTTTGGGTGAACCCAAATTTGAAAAAGGAGTTTTTCACATATTTATGAAACTAAAACCCAAAATTCCAGTTGACCAAAGAGTCTATTTTGCTTGGGCTCCCACATTATAAGTACCTTCCTGGTATCATTTACATTGTTATACGAGTCTAAAACAGTTTTCCCAGATCAGGACAAGCTGTTCACTGGTGTTGCTTAAAGACACATATTTAAGTTTCTGAAGTGGTGAACTGATTACTAATCTGTTTGGTTTGACATGGACTGAAGAATGACACCATCAAGAAGAACATGGTCTCATAAAAAAAATGAAACTGTCAGTCTCATTCTAGATGAGAACTTTGACTTTCTAGGTCAGTACCAATGTTGATAGAGGAGCAGAAGCCTCAAAAATAGTGATTTCCAGTCAGTTTCCTTAAAAGATCTGTGGAGGAAAAAAAGCCATATGGCAAATGCTCACAAAATATGTTGCTCTTGCAACTGGGTGCTCAGAATGGTGAAATCCCATCTGCTTCCAGCTGATGTTCAATTTATTAATTCTTCCTAGGTCTGTAAGTTTTAATCCCCCCACGATTTTTTGTCCATTGTTTGCTTGGTGTACCAGTAGTGGGACATGACCCTCACAGTGGGAGCCTGGCTCTTCTGTGGCATCTCAGTGATGATTCAGTGTTCAAAATCTAGATGTTCCACTGAATGGAAAATACAGAGTCCACAGAGCAGGAAATATATGCATTTTGTATATGCCATGAGGCACAGAGTTTGCATGTAGTATTTTAGCAACCTGTTAAACGCCCCACTGATTTTAAACTGCCTCCAAATATTTGTGCCATGCCAAAGGGAGTGTTTCACTTTGCTTTTCTTCCTTCCTTCTCAGGAGGCTTATGTGATGGCTAGTGTTGACAATCCCCATGTGTGCCGCCTGCTGGGAATCTGCCTCACTTCCACTGTTCAGCTCATCACACAGCTGATGCCGTACGGCTGCCTCCTCGATTACATCCGAGAGCACAAGGACAACATCGGCTCCCAGTACCTTCTCAACTGGTGTGTGCAGATTGCAAAGGTAAGCACACCAGCACGCCTCCAGGTCAGCTCAGACTCAGAGATCTGACAGCATGGAATGTATTTATGTACTTACCTGTCTCTGTAAATCTTTCTATTTCACCACCTGGATCCTAGATATGCTATAGATGACACTAAGTGGTTACTTAGTCTCCATTTCTCCCAGAGAGTGTAATATTACCATCAAACCAAAAACCCAATATTGAAATGATAATGTGATCCAAATGTGATGCAACATAGGGGGCAGGGGAGGGAATAGAATTTGGCAATTCCCATAGCAAAGTGCTCCTTCCATCAGTGGGTTTCTTCGCACTGTGTCACAGGACAGTGATGTTGAATACACCTTGTTGTGTGCCTCATAGAATTTCAGGTTGATATGTCCAAGGCCAGAGATCAAAACTGTTGATTACCAGCTCCATTATTGCACAGGCTGTGACCAAAAGACATTGAGGCAGCCCAGAACTGTTCTGTAATTTATAAGCACTGAGTTGTTGTCTGTAATCTAACTGCAATGGCCATAAACGACTCATCATCACACCTGCTACTGTTTGCCAAGAGCAGCAAAGGAGACTCAAGTACAGCCTCTAGCTCTTAGCAGCACTGTGCTGTGCTTCAGTGGTGGTTAGCTATTTGCAAGTGTGGAAGAATGGAGCAAAACCAGCAAAAAAAAGACTGCAATTTGTTGGAGACTGTTTATATGAGATGGCAGTGTCCACAAAGCCTGGCTGCTTTAATGCTGCTTATTTCAGGAATGCCAATCTGCAGGCTAACCACACACTTCAAACCTTATCGGTCCCTTGAGACCTTGTATACATCCCAGGCTTGCCCAGCCATGGTTTGCTTTCAGGAAACATGCTGAGGACTTCGGAAATGTATCCACCAAAAGCCTACAGAGCACATTTTTAATCTCAGTGTGTGAACTTTTTTACATTGCTCCCCACAACGAGTGAATTCTAATTTATGTGTCCACCCAGGATGTGAGCTGCCTTTTTCTGACTCTTGCTCTCTTGTTTAAAATCAATTACTTCTCTGTCCTGGTTTCAGTCCCTTTGGAAGATGAGCTGGAGGCCACATTTCCCTCCTCTTTCTTCTCCTTCTTAATCTTTAAGGTGGCACAATCAGTCCCCAGATGGATCCTTGGGGCATTGCTTGCCCGAAAGGTTTGCCATTCACAATTGTTAGTTTCTGTTTGATTTTTTCATGTCAGTTCAACATTTGCCCATAGCAACCTCTACCCTTGCAACAGCGATGCCTGACCTTTAAAATACTCCTTTGTGCTGCTCAGCACTGAAGTTCTCCTCAAAGCACTCATAAATCCTGAGTACAGCTTTTTCCCACCAATGTGTCTGGTGTTTCTACTCTGATAAAGTCATGCCAGATCCTTGGACATTCTCTGACTCTTTAAAAAAATGTATGTTTGAGGGGGAAAAGACCTGTAACAAAGATAGGTCTGGTAACAAACCAGCAGGAGGCAAGTTCCCCATGAAGCTTATTTTTGTTTCTGTTTTCACAGCTTTGAAATAAGTTTTCTTTGCATCTTCCACAAACATTATTTTTCACTGAGCTATGGAGTTCTCTCATTCAGACAAGATGTTACGACAGAGCGTAGACTCTCCATGTGCAGAAACTCTGTGAAGGAACTCTTTGAACACACTGGTCTCCTGCTTAACGATGAAAAATGGCTTAAACTCCAGGCCTGCACACAATTAAAGATCTGCTGAATTTGTAGACAAGCAGTTCAACACCTTCAGTGTACTGTTATGCATGTACAGAAGTCTTTCAGCCATCAGCATCTTGAACAGCTTACTGTGAAACTGATATTCTGCTTTTAAGCAGCTCTGAGTCTTACTAGTCTCTGCAGCAAGTCATGTTCAGCAGGAAAATTTTTGTCCTACTGGGGTTAGATTATGGGATTATTATGTTTTCTAAGATAGCCCGTTTTCTGCCAGCAGCTCATGAGTTTTTGTTGCAAGAGCTCTGCTCGCTGACCATCTGTTTGTGTAATTCAATGCTCTCGTAGTGGCATTGTGCCAGTTTGTTGGGGTGGTTTGTTTTGGCAACATCAGCAGCTCATGGGTGCAGTTCTGCTCAGGGACTTGTGTGGAGGATTCGATGGTGGTCCAGGTTAGCAGTGGGCTTAGGAGGTGGGTGGAGACTGGGAGGCAGATTTCCCTCCAGTCCTCTGCTATCACATCAACATGATCATTTTGGTGTTAACTTTGTAGGTTAAAAGCAGTTTTTTAGTAATTCTCTTCATAAAAATATAAATGCATAAGCCACTGCCAGCAAAAAACTATGGACTGGGAATAATTGTGGGGTTTGGAAAAGGTATTGCAGGAAACTCGGAAATCATGAAGAACTTTTTGATTCCCTACACCAAGAGACTGGTGTTGGGGGAAAGGGGAATAATCTCTGTGGTCAGAAACACAGCTGTTAAAATTTATGCTTTGGAAGTCAAACCAGCACAATTAGTCGTATTCTTCCTCGAGAGGCAGTTGTACCAAAAAAAGCACATATGCTCTGAAACTGGAAGAACTTGCCCTTTTCAAAGGGGACTTGTAAATGTGTGTAACTCTGAGTTCTGTCATAAAATGTTTTGATTTTTTTTTATTTTTGTTTTTGCTTTTATTTTTCACCTATGCAGTGGGCTGCCTCATTGTTAGCAGGGAGAAGGCAGAGTACACTGTAATAAGACTCAGTATCAGCAACTTTGAATGGTTGTCTGAATACCCTCTGTAGGACTGATGTGCATATGTATAGAAGGTGATAGTTAAACTCTGTACTGTGCTCTCCTGGAGTCACTGGGGTTGCACAGCACAGCTGAAATAAGAGTTTACCCCCTTATTTGTAAGTTCCATCCTGACTTTGTATTTCTTGAACTAGATCCCAAAGGAACCACATCCCCCGCTACTGTGTACTCTACCCACTACTGCCTCTTTTTCCTCCATCACTCCACCAGTGCATGGATATACAGGAAGGTTCCTGGGGGGTAATAGTTATTTCTCCATGGAACTGTGCCAGCACACATCCTCACCCTGCAATAAACATCATGTGAATCGAAACAGCCAGCCTTTTTCTGGAGGTGGCAGAGATCACCACATGTTTACAGTGGTGTGCGCAGTTACCACAGAGCAGCTGAAGTTTGGTGACTTTTTTGTGTGTGTCCAGGCTCAGAGCATGTGCTGTCTGTGTTATTGCAGGGCATGAACTACCTGGAGGAACGTCGCCTGGTGCACCGTGACCTCGCTGCCAGGAACGTCCTCGTTAAGACTCCTCAGCACGTGAAAATCACGGACTTTGGGCTGGCAAAGCTGCTGGGTGCTGATGAGAAGGAGTACCACGCTGAGGGAGGCAAGGTAAGGCACATCAGAGAATGAACCTCTGTGCTTTCACTGCTGCCTGTGCTTCCACACAAGCCTTAAACAAAGGGGGGAAAAAAGACTGTGTGTTTTTCAAAGCACTCAGCTGCCATCTCAGCATGCTGCCTTTGAAGCCTGTGGAGGTCCTCTGAGATCAGCCGAAGTTGGTGGGACTGCAGTGGGAGCGGAGGTAGCAGAGCACTGAATGCTTTTGAAATTCCCACCCAGAATGTCTGGGAAAAAGTCAGATTAATTTATTTAAAAAAAAAAAAAAGGCTGAATTCATCAGCGTAGCCAAGACCAATAACACTGTGCAGTTTATAAAGAGAAAGGGATTGTTGTATATTTATAGCAGAAGAAAGACCTGTCAGACTTGGTTCAACAGGCCTTCATGTAGTACTACGTGCTGATGGAGGGATTGTGTCCTGCTGAGAAATTAAAGAGAAGCTGCTTGCAAATACTGCAGCCACCATAAATAGAAAACATATGAGTGCAGATCATTCTTCATCATGTAGCCTAAGATTGGATTTGTTTCCTGTTATGAGAGAAGATTAAAAAAGTAGTTATTTGACTGTTAAAAATATTGTAAAACTGTTTTGTAAGAGGTATTTTTGATATGCCTAATATTCCAAACATTCCCAGCTTCATCATAATGTATGAAAAAATTATTATAAAGGGACTCAAAAGTTGCCTGCTCTGCTACTCAGATAGTTGTGTTGGTTGGGCTTTTTTTTTTTTTCTTCTGCAAGCAAACTATTGATTTACACACCACCTGGTGGTAAATATCACTGGCAAATTTTGGGTCAGCCTCTTAACGGAGTACTTGTGAATTTTCCTAGGTTCCAATTAAATGGATGGCCTTGGAGTCAATTTTACATCGGATTTACACTCATCAAAGTGATGTCTGGAGCTATGGTGAGTTTAAAAGCAGTTACAATTACTGCAGATGAGTTGGAAAATCGCAGGATTTGTTAGTGAGTCTACACTGGCCTTTCTGCATTCTATTGTGAGAAGAATGAGAGATCAAATATATAAACACTGGGCCCAAATCACCTCTTCAACAAAGTGAAATTCCCATGAAACTGCATGTTAGTGAAGTGTAAGATGTTTTGCAGAATAGACTTTCAGGTAATGAGTCCCCCCTGAAAGGGGCTGCAGGCAAGAGACTCTGGTCCATTTGCTGAAGTTCTGCTGGTACTTTTCTCCAGCAGCTTCATGTGAAATACAATGGACCTGACAATAAAGCCACGTAACTGGAAGGAGGACTTAAAACCATTGGCCACACAGTTCAGTGTCAATCAGTGTAACTCTGCTGTGGCCTAAAGAGCTTGTGCTGTCCTGGTATTGAGAGGACAATGCTAATAGGGAAGCAAAGTGATAACCTCCTTAGAGAATTTATTTTGGTTTTGGTGTAATTCCTAAGCCAGCTTGAAAGAAAGGAGCGGAAAGGAAGTTTTTCAAAGCAACTTATTGCAAAATTTTCCCCCCATGAGCTCTTATGTTCCTGGAAAATTCTTAATGCAGATGTGTCCTTTTCAAAAAAGTGCAGCCTCTGGTCCTCTTAATCCATTTATGTATCTTGGCATTCAAAATCTTGTTTTGTATCCTAAGCTACTAGACAATCACAACAGCTCCATCACAAGAGTCCATGGTATGTCAGCAAATGACGCTGAGGCAGCTGGTTTACAGGTCTTTCAAAAACTGCTTTTGCTCGTCTCCAAAGAGATTGTTTTCAAACAAAAAGAGGAACTTCCATTTTTAAAAGGACTTGCTGGGTTGGAATCAGTAACCTGCATATTTCCTTTCTGTGGGGCTGGGAAGTTCGTGGAATATTCAATGCTAAGATATTAGCTGAGATTTTTTTTTAAAAAAAAAAAAAGGGAAAAAGGAAACCCTTAAAGGAAGGCAGGATGATTTCAACCTGTTATATTAGTCTGTCTTTAAAATCATTGTAGAAAATGCTTTCTCTGGCAATGCAGCACCTCCAAGAGAGCCCTCTCTGCACCCAGACCAAGCAGCCCAGCTCCTGGCAAAGTCTCTCCCATGGTCTTCTCATGGTCTTCTCTTCCCACCCTGCAGGTGTGACAGTTTGGGAGCTGATGACATTTGGGTCCAAGCCATATGATGGGATCCCTGCCAGTGAGATCTCCTCTGTCCTGGAGAAGGGCGAGCGTTTGCCCCAGCCCCCGATCTGCACCATCGACGTGTACATGATCATGGTCAAATGTGAGTTCACCTTTCGGGTTGGGGCTGCTCATCTGATTTGAATAAGTAACACAGTTTCCTTTGTTAGGGTGCACTTGTATCTGCTGCATTCTTGGTAATGGCACAGAAAGAGGGTTATGTGGAAAGATTGGTGACACCAGAGTGTGTTCCTGCACCTTGAGCTTTGCTGAGGAGTGTGGGATATGGTTTCATGAGTCACTAATTCCACCAGCTAATGGGTTTTTTCACCATTCACACCACTGACTGATACTGTCAGTTATTTTAAACAGTTATGGTCAGACAGTATAAATTAGCATAACACCAACCAGTTCACCTGATACTCTGGATTTGTATGTCTAGGAAATAAAATGAACACTGCCTTCTCCTCCAGGCTCACCCTTAGCTCAGTAATTGCCTGCTCCTGCAACCACACATGTGGATTATGTCCCTTTACTAAAAGAATGCAAAGAGCACAGGCAGCACCATAATGGCAGGTACACGAGGGTGCAGAGTTCTTCCAGTTTCTTCCTTGTTTTTGGCTGGCCCCTTTTTGGCACGCAGCTGTTGCAGCAAAGTAGCTCAAGAACAGAGGGTCTCTGAAGCACTTTTTGGCCACTTAAGGGCACATCAAAGGGCCTCTGGACCTCTAATTTTCTTTCCATCTGTATCAGCTGCTAAAATGTCAGACTATTACCTGGCTTCCCACACATCTCTAGGCTGTGACTGCTGCATCCCTGCCTGCTGCTGTGAGGATGCTGATAAGCAGCCCACTAGGTGGCATTTAAGACCTTCTTACTGCAGCAACATATACCTGCTCCTGAAATGGGAGCCAGGCTACAGTCAACACTCCATAGTGCAGCACTTTTGGGGGATCCTGGAACACCCACATGTTGCTGTGTTGGGGCAGGCACCATCCCATGCTCACCAGGGCAGGCAAGAGCTGGATCCAGATCTGTGCAACTAGCCCAGGAGGGGCCCAAGCTCCAAAACTGTGTCCTAGAAACTCCTCCTCAGACATGCTGAGCCCTACTGACACCTCATCCCACTGCCTTTCCTTAGGGTTAGTTCCACATGTAGAAAGGAGGAATTTTTCCAAGCACCTGACTGGGTCCTGTTGCTTTTAAAACACAGAATGTCCTCATCCCCTTTCATACCATTGCAGTGAAATTAAATGCAAGACTGTGAGCATCTGGGGCTTGAGCCTTCCTTCTGGCACAGGGCTCACTTGCACATCTCTCACTGCTCTGATCACCCCATTTTGCAGGCCCTGTTGAACCTGTGCCATTTTGTCTAAAGCAATTCAGGATTCCCAGTCGCCTCTTTTATAAGCTGAAAGTATAAACTGAAATGTTCAAAGTTAATGCACAATAATTGCTATTTTTTAAATTTAAGAAATAGCATTTAAATACAGGCAACTCAGAGCTAAAGTCAAACACAATAGATGCTACTCCTGCAACAACAGCAAACTTCTAAATGTTCCACTCTGTCTAAAAGCAAGAGATTTCTTCTTGAATTAGGAGGTAATTCTAGCATGGTAAAAAGTCACTGAAAATTAGGAGATTTTGTCTAATGCAGATTTCAGATGACACTTCATTACTCCATTACTATGGATAGGCTGTTTCTTCTGAGTTCCTTTGGACACACTAAGCTTGACCTTTATTATTTTTAATTTTAAACAGAAGAGTCTCTATATCAGCTTATCTGCTAGCTGATAGCAGAAAGTGTGGGTTTCCTAACTAATATCACATGTAAACCCACCAGTATCTATATTAGAAGTCTCTCCTGGCATTGATCCGCACTAAGCTGTAGGACTTGTTTTTGTTAAAGTCTGTTTACTAATTAAATACAGCTTAGATACGATTTCAAATCTTTCAAAATGTCCCAAGTGAGGATGTTTTGAGTTTTAGAAGACATCTGGTACAGAGGGAGGCTTCTGCTGTAGGCTTCCCAGGACTCCATGGAGCAGTGACTGTCAGACAGTCACACTGTGGTACCTCTGCAGGGCACCCACTGATGTCAATTTGATTCCTCTCCTTCAAGATCTTTTTCAAAGCAGACAAATTTGGATTATCCCTCAGGTGGGACCTGCCTGCCCACATGGAGACAGGCCAGCAAGGGAGCAGACAGGCTCAGCCTGGAGCTTTTCCAACACAGGGTTTTATTACTTCCTTTCTTCTTCCCAAAACTACCAAGGTCTGCATTTTAAATGCTGAAATTCACACCAGTGGCTGGTGGTTGTGCTTTTCATGGTGATCCCTTAGGCGTAGCTCCTTTCTTTGTTCCACGCATGGCACTGCTCTTTTTGCTGTTACATTTCATTTTAAACACCGTGTTGGATCACCAGACCAGCTTTATTTGTGTGTTGCTCTCCCTCCAGGCTGGATGATCGATGCAGACAGCCGTCCCAAGTTTCGTGAGCTGATAGCAGAGTTCTCAAAAATGGCTCGTGACCCTCCACGCTATCTTGTTATACAGGTACTGCCCTCAGTGGTGGGGAGATGTCTGATGGGCATTTAATATGAGCCCCAAAATGGTTAGTCATGCATGTGAAAACATATAATATTGATCATTTAAGGCCAGATTTATCGTTGCTTTCCATGTCTTAACATAGAACCACAAAAGAAATGTCAAATCCATTCACTGTTTTCTTAGTACTAGTCCCAGTCTAGGACCAGCAACAGTCCATACTATAGTCATGAGAGGAAAACAAGAGTTTGGTCCTCTTCAAGATGCTGCTGTTTTACAGCAGCAGGAAGAGAGATTGCAGGCCCAAGTTCCCCTAAACTAGGTAAATTTGGTTAAACACACACATCAAGATTTTGCATCATGGGCCTCATTACTTTGTCTCACAGAGAGGGGGATAATGGGTGCTTGAAAAGAGTCTGCAGGCCCTCTCTCATGCTGACCTTTTTCCCAGGGAGATGATAGGATGCACCTGCCCAGCCCTACGGACTCCAAGTTTTACCGCACCCTGATGGAGGAGGAGGACATGGAAGATATCGTGGACGCGGATGAGTATCTCGTGCCACACCAGGGCTTCTTCAACAGCCCTTCGACATCCCGCACTCCTCTCTTGAGTTCACTGGTATGAAACTTCCCCACTGTGGAAGCATGACAAGCAATTTTAAGGGTGAACAGCTTCTCATGATGTCTGTGTTTTCTTTCTTTGTCTTTTAAGAGTGCTACTAGCAACAACTCCACTACAACCTGCATTGACAGGAACGGGGTAAGTGGAATGACCTTTAAAAAAAGGAGTGACCCCTCCTATGTGGATCAAGTTAGACCAAACAGTCCCTTTAATATATTTTTTCTCTACCTTCATCCTAGCAGGGGCACCCTGTGAGGGAAGACAGCTTTGTCCAGAGGTATAGCTCAGACCCAACTGGTGCTTTCTTGGAGGACAGCATAGATGACAGCTTCCTGCCAGCCCCAGGTGAGTACCTCTCCTGGTTTGGTTGTAAATATACCCACTGTCCTTCCTTTTCTGTAGAAATGAAGCAATTCAAATGCTTACTACCTTTTTTTGCTCAGTAAACAGGAGTGGAAACAAGAGCACATATCCTTTTGTTAGACTGGCTGCTTCTGCCCATTTCTCAGTTCCCTCATGTTTGCTGTGTGTGCCACCCAGCTGGGGAGTTTGCATGTGTGGTTATATGATTAAAGCTTTCTGCTTGAGAAAATATCCTCTGAAAAATGGGTTTCATCCCCTAAACCATTTCAGCAATATAAAGAGCTTTATGGCCATTTCATTGCATTCAGAAGTTGATACACAGAAGACAGTTTATGGTTTCACTTGGACTTAGAGTGTAGGTGGCCAGAGAGTGACCCAGCGAGCACTGAGGCAGATGGGGATGGATTACACAGTCATGATGCTTTGTGTCCTAAAAAATCCCAGCCAACCATTCCAAGAACATGCCATAGCTAGAAGGCCTGAAAGGCCCTGTGAGAAATGGCACTGAAGTGAAATGTGGAGCCTCTGTTACTGCCAGTCCTGTATTTTCTAGTCATTTTTATTGTCTCTCAACATTTTTTTCTAGAGAAACAGCTTGTGGCAGCTCAGCTCCCAGACTTCCATTTCTGAATACTATCTGGGACATAGCCACCCACACGTCACTAAAATCAGCAGTAGCTATCTCACTGTCTTCTGGCCCAAACCATCTTTCTGCTGGTTTGCAAACAAAATTCCTGAAGGTGAACCTCAGGGCAGCGCCTTTGGTGCATTTGGTGCCACAGAATGGCAGTCCCTGCCTTTGGCTCTTTTCTGCTCTGGGAAGTTCTGTGATGGGCTGTGAGTGAACAGCAAGTGGCAGCTGGGTTGAAACCACACAGCAAGTGACACAAACAGCTGCATTAGTTTTCTGTCTTCATTTCTTCTCATTTTTACTTTCTTTTTATTCTAGAGTATGTAAACCAGTTGGTGCCCAAGAAATCATCTGCCTCAGCAGTCCAGAATCCAATCTACAACAACTTCTCTGTCACAGCAAACTCAAATGTCCCCACGGACTCCAGCTACCAGAATTCACACAGCACAGCTGTGGACAACCCCGAATATCTCAACACCAACCAGTCTCCACTGGTGAAGACAGTCTTTGAGAGTTCTCCTTACTGGATCCAGGCGGGCAACCACCAAATCAATCTGGACAATCCTGACTACCAGCAGGACTTCTTACCAAAGGAAACCAAACCTAATGGTCTCTTGAAAGTTCCTGCAGCAGAAAACCCAGAGTACTTGAGGGTAGCAGCACCAAAAAGTGACTACATCGAAGCCTCGGCATGACCATGGAGAATTTCTTCTTGCAGCAAGGCAAGCCAGACTCTTAAGTGAACTACCTGGCTGCTGCAAGAATGGACTCCGACTCAGAGTAAATGGCAACTGTAATGCATCAGTAAGCACACCTCTCCTTTTCAGCATGGGGGCTGAAACTGCAAATCCTCTCCCATGGTAGTTTGGGTCTTTTCTTGCCCATTGTTTTAACTGAGGCCCATGGCCTGCACTCGGATGTGTGTTGGGATGGAGCAGGATCTTCCTGGACTGAAGAAATATGGATGCATTCCTTTCATTTTCAAATTGGTAGCATGGTTAAAAGCCACTCTGGGATGAACTTGAGAGCTGTACACATTGTACAGTCAAATTCCTTTCTGCAGTCTGTATTTTTATAAATGTTTCTAACAGAATTTTTTGGATCTTTGACGAGATCCGATGCTTGTACTGCTGGTTCTGCTCTGTGGTGCTCAGATCACCAGCAGGAAAAAAAAACACATTACCAATAGTTTTCCAAAACTCTTGGAATAGAAACTGTTATTCCAAACCACCGGATTTTTACAAATTGGCTCCATATACTGCCTTTTGGCCCAAAGGTGAGAGGGGCATCTGAGGGAGGTATGGGCAATTCTGCCCATGTATTGGATTGCTCCAGAGGAAAATAGCACAGGGAGCAAAATGGCACAACACATCACCTGCTGACCACTACTGCTAAAAACTGACAGAAGGAACTCACCTCAGAGTCATCTGCACATGATTCTAAAGTCCTGACTAGTCTGTTTTCTGATGGTCAAACCCAAGACTTTTTTTTTCTGATCCCTTATGCAGCTGTCAAGTTGTCAAAGTGTCTTTCTTCTTCAACAAAACTGTTAAAGATGTTGCCATAACTGAAAAATGAAGTGTCAAATAATGTTTAATAGACTTTAATTAAATGTCAAGGAAATGCAAATGGTGGCAAATTGGAACATTCACAAGACAGACTGGAAGAATTGTGCTAAATTAAACTTGACTAGGGCAAGAAACACAGGTAGCTCTAGCCAAGCAGTTTTATTTTCCTTCTTAAAGGGGCTCAGGGCAGAAATCATTTTCCCTTATACATTTGGCAAAGAAAAAGGGTATAAAAGTGTTACAGTTCAAGGCAAAATACTGCCAGTTGCTGTTCCACACTGGGGCAGAGGCTGGGGCTTGTTACATTTCCCATTGGGGTTACATATCCTGGCAATGCAGGAGGAGCAGTGAGAACAAATTAAGGAAAGAAAGAAGCATCTGAAGTGATGGAAAATGCCATCTCCCTCTTCTGAAACACAGGGCTGCCTCCTGCTTCTTTGAAATACACAGCATCATCTTCTGGTTATTAGTGTGTTACAGGCAGGTGAGCCAAGGCTAAGATTTTAGCTTCATGTTCTAAATCAATCACAGCAGCAAAAGCAGCTACTCTTTCAAGTGACCCATAAAATTATTCCCTCATTAACATTTCTTATGAGTGTAGGAGGAGTAGAGTGCCAAAAGTGTGAATTTAGCCAGTCATTTAGGTGCATCCCACCAGCAACTTGGCAGGGCTATTTTAATCAAACCACTAGATCAGAAAGCAAATGCTCATTTGGGGACAAAGACCCTTAACTTAGTAGAATGTTGGCAATTTGCTTGAGGGCAGCATAAGCAGCTGACTCGTGGAGGATCTGTAGTCTATATGAAGTAGCAAGAAGCAGTCAAATTTGTACCACTGCTGTGTTTTGAATACATCTGTATATGTTTCAGTTTAAGTATTGCATCTGAAGTCCAAGATCAAGCAGCAAATCCTTAGAACACTTTTTACAGATTTGTTGAGGAAAGAAGAGGAACAGTCATGTGGAATGACCCCTTTTGTAAATAACATGGTGTAAAATTTATTAACAGCTTGTGTGTGTGCAGTAGCTCATGGGCCACCCTGCAGTCTAGGGTGAAGCACCGTGGTGATCTCTGCTCTGTGGGGACCAGGGACAGCACCCAGGGAATGGCCTGGAGCTGTGTCAGGGCAGGGACAGCCCCCAGGGAATGGGCTGGAGCTGTGTCAGGGCAGGGACAGCACCCAGGGAATGGGCTGGAGCTGTGTCAGGGCAGGGACAGCACCCAGGGAACGGCCTGGAGCTGTGTCAGGGGAGATTTAGGTTGAATCTCAGGAAAAGGCCCTTCCCCCAAAGGGTGGTGGGCACTGAGCAGGCTGCCCAGGGCAGTGGGCACAGTCCCAAGGCTGCCAGAGCTCAAGGAGTGTTTGGACAATATACCCTTTGGCACATGGTGTGACTGTTGGGGATGGTCTTGTGCATGACCAGGACTTGGACTCAAAGGTGCTTGTGGGTCCCTTCCAACAGGGCACATTCTGTGAGTCTATGGCCTCCAGCTGCAATAGACACATGTTTGGGCTGCTGAACCCCGTGGCTGGAGGGTGATCCAGTTCCAGATGCACCACCTGAATTGTGGCTGTCTGTGTTTCCAGGAGTTGGATGTTCCCCAATACTTGTGCTGAACTGGGCAGTGGGGTGTGGAGGGCAAGGCAGAAACCCATCAGTTTCCTGGGGATGTCTGTGGGCCATAATGTCTCTAAGCAGCCCTATCTGGGTCCCCTAATCCTGCACATGGACCAGGAGTCCCATTTTAGCTCAGTTCTTTGCATAAGTTATGTCATAGGCTCATCCCCATGCCCAGGAGACATGTGTTTCAGCTGCATCTCCTGCTGCTCCTGTCTGGGTCTCTCAGACAGACCCTGGATCTGGGTCAAACCCTCACTAGGTTGGGGGCTGTCAGTGAAGCCTCTTACCAGTCCCTGGCTCTGCCCACCTTTCCCAGTCCCCACAGGATGACACCCATCAGTGAGGACATAGCCTGCACCACGGTAAATTGTGACTCCTCATACAGCCCCACAACTGCTGTGAGGGTTGTGAGTCACTTGTCTAAATGTTGGCATCTGTTGCCACTTGCAAGGCCTTAGTGTTTCCTCCCTGGCTTCCAAATGCTGCTCAGCAAAGCTGGCAGGTCCCTAAGGTCCAGGTGTATTTGCCATTAGTGAGTGTATCACAAAAGGCACTAGACAGCTATGCTGAATGAATGGGTTTGACGGTTGGATTTTCTTAATTGCTTTCCTGACTCCACAGGTTGCACTGAAGAGATATTCTATGACCAGGAGAAACACCCAACTCACGTAGACAGTGATAGGTGTCTTAATCTAGAGTTGAATGAAGGGCATGATGAAGAAAGGGAGCTTTAATATGCATCACAAACAATAATGTGAAATTCAGTCTGTATTCTGAAAAGTCTTACTTTCTCTGGGAATTTGTAGGTATCTCATATATCTATTTGACCATCTTTCAACCTACCTTACTTTCTCCTCTTAGACTCCTCTTATTTTGCTGCTCTTGTGCATGGTCTTGAGATGGATAAAAGAATCCAGGCAATAAAACAAAAAGTGCAAAGTTTAAAATTACTCTGAATGGGAGACACTATTACTACTTAACTGATAGTCAGATATTTTGGTTGTCTGTATAATCTCATGTTAAACTGCAGGGGATTCTTGGTACTTGTAAAGCTGCAACATACTATGTGTTCAATATAGTTCTGTCCATAAGAGGCTCCTTTGCTAAACAAAGGTGATGCCAGGTGTTGTCCCCAGTAGATATTCTGAAGCAAACCAGACACAGGAAAACACAGTCTAGACTAGCTGGATGGAGCTTTTTTTCTGCAAACCAACAAGTGTTTGCATTCAGGGGGACTGAATCTGGCAGAGGCACTTGGGGCAATCCAAAAGTGTGCTTCAGATACTGGCTGATCACTAGGCCAAACACAAGCTGTACAATGTGCAAAGTGTTTTGGGGCTATAGGAGGGATTTCTCTGCTCATCACCATTCCATCCTGAAATTTGTGTTTAATAATTACCTTATTTATCTTACATATTTTTTCCCCAGACAAGAATAAACACAGTGTACCGTTAGAGCTCATCTCAACCTCATTAATTGCCAGTCAGACAGGATATGAAGGAAGGTGAGGCCCTCTGTTTTATGCTACAAGATTATCTCTGCAGGGGCAGCTTAGATCCATTCCACCTAATTTCTCACTTCAAAGGAGCGAGCGGTTGATCTGATGTTTTGCTTTTTTGATTCTGCCTATTGATTGCTCCAAATCCAGAGCCTAAACCATTGCCCCTTGGATATAAACAATTACACATCTGCAGCTTTAGCAACTGTGCCAGTTGTTTTCTCCCAGGCTGTGCTAATGAAAGTCAAAGTTGTTTGTTTGTTTTTTTTTTTTAAAGGAGTCACCTGGTATATATTTCTTTAGGAGCCTTTTGGAGTAATTGACTCTGGGGATAGTTGACATAACCCAGCTCCGGGATTTAATGTATGGATTGCATATGATGCAGTTCACAACAGTTCTGGATGGTTTTCTACCAGATCTGTTAATATACAGCTTATATATGTTATTTATGAATGTCATTGTGTATATGCAGCTGTGTGGGCATAAGCAGAGGCCCAAATACATGTTCAGAAAGTCCAGCTCAACATCAACTGTGTATAGATTACTTTCAGCCATAGGACTCTGCACTTGCTGCCTTTGCAGATTCCAAATTTTTCATTAAAACCAGTAGTTTGGGCCCTAATTTGAGGACACGAATATACTTGTAGGAGGATGCAATAGGTGTGAATATAAAATCCTAGTTTAGGGAGGGCAAAGCTTGGCTATGAGGCAAAGTTGGAATTTCGTTTGAGTTCCAGGTGTTTTCTGTTCAGTCTTCATAATTGTGTTAGTTCGGTGTCTATGCAGGCACAGAGCCTTCTCACCTGCCTGTGGGAGTCACTACTAACATGAGGCAGAGCCTTCTGTTTCTTACCTTTTAAGTTAATTCTTTTTGAATTAGTCCAAATCATCTGAGAAGCATTTTGATGCGATTTACTTCAATTCATCATGTCAATAATAATTAGAATTCATAATGTCACTTAACGACCAGTCACTTAATAACTGGGATGCCTAAAACCTCTGTGTTTCCAGAAAAGGTTGCAAACCCAACTTATTTTAAGTGATGCACAAGAGAAATATTTCAAAAGCCAAGTCTCTTACAGCTTGTGGGAGGAGAAAAAAATAAATCCATTCCTTTAGGATTCCAAATTTGGAGGACAGTTCTAGGAAGCATAAGGGACCTGGTAAATGGTCAAATAGGTTACTCTGGTAAGCAGATAGATTTCATAATGAATTACAGTTTTGTCCAAATAGTCTTTTATTTTGTTAAGCTTCTTTTAATGTAGTGGTCCTTTTCATTCATACTTCAGAGTTCTCTAAATACCTACCTGTAAATAGTAGCTAAAATGTTTATGAAGACAGAGACAGCACTGCTTTACATTGAGGCAAGTAACAGCACATTACAGTAAAGAATATCTTCTTGATGATACAGAAAATGCTTTCTTTTTAGCTGTTTCCCTGATGGCTTCGCAATGGAATGACAAAATTCCAGTAATAGAGCTGCATTTATAGTTTTTCTATGGGCCAGGTAATTAATTAGCCTGTGCTCCAGGTTCAACATTTTTAATGCCCTTCACTCTCACTGAATTGGAGTGATATGTTTGGTTTTTGTATCAAGCACATGCTGTGCTGACCTTTCCTGTAAAGATGCATTGTGTTTACATCCTGTATGTGACGTGATAGAAAAATCAAACTCTCCTGTTCTGACTGGGAAGCTGTAAATAAATGATTCCTGGCAAATAGGTCATCCAATTCCAACTTTTGTGGAGGTCACGTGGCCTTTAATTTCTGAGTGGTTTCAACAATTTCTTTTACTTATCAGGAAGCAAAAGCTGATCAGACACAAACCATGTTTTTCATGTTTAATTCATTAACTTTTTTTTAGG
Source organism: Myrmophylax atrothorax (assembly GCA_026770055.1). Classification (NCBI taxonomy): domain Eukaryota; kingdom Metazoa; phylum Chordata; class Aves; order Passeriformes; family Thamnophilidae; genus Myrmophylax; species Myrmophylax atrothorax. Next base: position 50,243,798 of record JAOXXN010000395.1, read on the forward strand.
TCTCATCAGTCACAGCCAGCAGTGCTGTGACTCTCTTTGTCTTAATTCCAGTGCTAAGATATGCTTAAATAATAATGCCAAGGTTGTGGGTTCGATCCTCATATGGGCCATTCACTTAAGAGTTGCACTTGATGATCCTTGTGGCTCCATTCCAACTCAGAATATTCTGTGACATAATAGAGTTCATCCAAATGCTGTTATTTAAAAAGAGATGTACAATTAAACATACACAAGAATCAGTAGTACTGAAAAGATAATGCTGCTGTGAGGGTATGTCAGACCTGTGGCTGCCTGAAACACCCAACCTCCTTGTCTCACTGTGTGAGAGTGTCTTTAACAGCTCTATAATACTGACCATGTAATGAGACCAGGGAGCAGAAAGGTGATATGCTACAGTGTTCAAAGCAACAAACTGCTGTTTGGGACTTTGCTGGGAGAGCTGTGTGGACTTGCCTAAAGCTGGCTGTTGGTTTGGGTTGTTAGCATGCTTCCCTTGCTCTTAGGTGCAGTTAAACAGGATTATGTAATAGATTTTTGTTGATTTCTATGTTGAATTTGAGCAGGTGAGCTAAAAGCATTTAACTTTTGATGCTGGAGGCTGCTGGAACATGCTTGCTGTTATCAAACAACCTGATTGTAAGAAGTTTGCTATTTAGTCTGCTATTAAATTTTCTCTCTGGAGTTTCTCACATATTATGAAACTCTGATTCATTTGGCTAGAACAAAGTTCCAGTGCAGTCTTGGGAAATTCCATTTCAAAGGAACACAGCACTGGTGAAACGATACCTACTTTTCTTTCTCCCTCAAGAAGCTGCATCTCGTTTAACAAAGTTCATGGCTTTAATGAAAATACTTGGAGCAGTGGTTTCAGAGCCACCAGATGCTTTCATCTGAAAGACCAGAAAGTAGAAAGAGTGTACCAGTGAACACCCACAAAGAGGCAACATTAAATATGTGACAGTCTTCAAAACACTACTTTTTAAAATCTGTATGTCACAGCTTGCAAGATGTGCAAAGCCAGCAATGAAGAATTTTCATCCTGTGAATATAATTTTAGGTGGTAAAAGTGTATCCCTCTTCACTAATTGTGAGTTTATTATAAAAAATGTGTAGACCAGATGTACATTTTTCAGAATTCACAGGGCTAAGGACTTTCAATGCTAATTTTTATTTCTGATATTTTTAAAAAGGTCTGATTCTGTTGCCATTGAAACTGAGAGATTATCTCTCAAATTCGGTGGGAGCTGGCCCTTGTTCATGGGTGCTTTAATGTCATGTCACACAACATTTGCTAACAAGGAAAAATTCATATGGCTCTATCACGCTTCAGTATTTCAATGGTTTGTGGCCTGATAATAACCCAGACTGAAGGAGCTCCATGTTAAAATTATTCTTTTGAATGAAGTGTCAGAACTCATAGCAGCACATATGGCAAAATATTTGCATTATTTTGCTACTTCGACTTTTTCTTTCCCCTTTACCTGAGCAGCAGTTGCTGCTGGTGGATATTGTTGGCCAAGCAATGGATCTCACAGTGGTTTAGGGTACCAGTAATAAAAGTGCACAGCAGTACAGTCACAAGCACAGTGTTCAAGCAGTGTGTTTCCCTGACATGACATTTGTGGTGTGCTAGTTAGTCCTAAAGACAAAACCTACATGTGCATGAGTAAATATAAACCTCTTACTGGGTGTGAGGACAGCTGAGAAGGTTCTCAACCTTCCAACTGAGGCTTGCTGCTCATAAAGCATCAGAAATTCTTTAATAACTAAAAATGGTTATAGTATGGGCACCTGTTCAGCTGGATCATGGTGAAGAGCCAAGTTGCTGTATCTTCTGTTTTCACCACAAGCACTCAGGCCAAAGAAGGTACGAATTGGAAAGATATTTTCGTACCCTCATATGACTTCTCAGAGTACTGGAGATCCTCCCAGGGGGGCACTGAGATGCATCAAAGGGGAACTTGCCTTTTCTTCCTGGCAAATGTTTGCTGATACTCCTCTTCAGACCCAAGATCTCCTTTCCTCCGTGGCAACACTTAGTGAATCACTTAGTGCCTTGGTTCATGGAAAGCAGTCAACTTCTGGCATCTCCCTGCCTCCCATTCTAGCACAGAATGCAGCAGAAAGAGGTCAGTGTCTGCTCTGTTCTGTAGGGTGATACATTGTGTGGTAATGATGAGTTGGGGCAGTACTTTTTCGTAAGCAGTATTAAGTTGTACACGTATGTATTTTCTTAAGGGACACAACATCAAGCTATTACTTCAGAACTTTCTGTTGTTTTTTAAGTAATTAAGCCTGAGGTTTAACCAACTGATACCCAAGATGCACCTGTCTGGCCCTTGCTTTGATATGCAGGTTTGATCCCAAAGAAAGGGAAGGGGGTGCCTTCCTTTGGAACATGGAATATGGTCCCAAACAAGAGAAAGGCCAGGGGTTTGGCTGCTCCTGCTCACTTGCTGTTACTAAGCACCTTCTCAGATACCACCCTGGTGGGTCTATGCTTGGAATTTAGTTGATTATTGGCTTTGAGAGCTGTAGGTGACTTGATGCAGATCTAGTTAGTGTAAAAGTTCTCTTCTCTTTGTTGAATCTGAAAAGTTAATCCACTGTGCTTTCTAGACCCATTCAGGCATTTTTACCTTCCTAGTTCTTTAATATTTCCAGGACCTTGAACAATTTCTTCCTATAGTGCATTGCTGTTTGAGGGAGGAGTAGGGAGTGGTGTTGATTCCATTCTAAAGGCTTTCAGTTCCCTTCAGGAAGCTGGGAGAAGCAAGAGAGTTTGATGGGTATAATTGCATTGTGTGTTCTGGTGAGGCAAGTATTTTATCAGAACCAGTTTGGACTTAACAAAAAAAGCTGCAAGTAGATGGATTCCAAGTGCCAGAGAACCCCTTTCAACCTGAATTTCTTATGATCCTGTGTCTGAATGCTCTGAGCATTGCAGTAGCTGATGGCAAATCCTTTACTGACATCAGAAGTCCTTGGACTTAAGTGGGGTTATAACAACTTATACTTTCTACCTTCTGAAAAAATCACACTATTCACGTGCACCCTTTATGTTCTGACTTTCATATGGAAAATGTGAGAGAAACTCCAGAGCAGTCAGTCATATTTGGCAGCTGATTTTTCCATATGGTGTAGTTGTATGTGAGAAAATATGGCTGCAAGCTGAAATTCCTGTAGTTTCCAACTGCTTAAATAAATAATTTGAAAACCACTGGGAAATGGTAAATGTGAAGTATTTCAAAAATCTTCTGGCTATTAAAGGTTTCCTGGACAGTAGCTTTTTAGCAATAAAGTATTGTGCTGGTTTAAATGTAAACCAGCAGGAGAAATGAACCCAACTCAAAAGAGATTGTCACAGTTACAATTTAATAAAAATATTACAATAAATGCTATGATACAAAGAGAAGTTAGTTTTAATCCACAAAATCCAGAAGTATAACCCACACAATGGTGTTTGTTGGCCCCTGTGCTGAGCACCACGTGGTCCTCCTGAGTGCAGAGTGAAAGGAAAGGAAAACTTGTTGGTGAGAGTGATGTTGCAGTCTGGTAGAGAGTGGCAGTGCAGTCCTATCGAGGTTCTGCTCCTCCTCTGGATCCGATGAGTGGTACCAGAAGTCCCCAAACCCCAAGATTATCTGTGCTCAGGTTCAGATGGGAGCACCCAGCACCTTCCCCAGGGCAGGGAGTTCCACACTGGGTGATCTGATTCTGTGAGTCAGGGGGTATTTTTGGAATCGTTGCTGGCCCATGAGCAGACACGCCCCCTCAGATGGATGTGGAGGTGCCAACGACTCCCTGGGTGGGAGTTATCACAGCTCCTGTCTCACAGGCTTCATTAACACCCAGCTCCCAGCCTGAGGGGTCAGGTGTGCCCTGGGCAGCTGCTGCAAATGGTCCATGGGCAATAACACAGAGGGCATAGAATACACAGTCTTGGTTACAGCCACACAGTGATAAAACTGGTCCCAGCCACCGTAACTAGGACAAGTACATGTGTGGCACAGGTCTCTGCAAATCCAAGGAGCTGTGAAGTCCAGTTTGTGATACAGTCAGACATAAAGTAGCACAAGCCATTGTGTTTTGTCTGTTCTGAGTTTTTTTGAAGGCTGTTGGTATAAAAGAAAGACAATTTTGATGTATTTGCCAAAGAAAGTTGAAATTTCACAGTAAACTGCAAGATGCACTAGCTAAACAAAACAAAGTAACTACAGTTATGGTGTTCTAGTAGTTATTTACTTGTACAATGTTAAAATGTTAAAGTGCTTGGTAAACTGTTTGCAAAGATAGTAAACTATATATGTAAGGCTGTGGATTTTCTGCAAGTCTAGCATGGGCTCATTGGAGTGGTTTTCAGTGGAGCTGCACCATCCTTAATAAAGGGTCTTTGTGTTTCGGCTTGGGCCATTGGCCAGGCTGGCCTGAACTGGATGTTGGCCATAAAATATACCTGTTTTTCTTTGGGTGGAGTTCTTACTGAGCAGATAACTGATGCAATAAACCCAGAAAGTCTAGCCTAGAGAGTACACTATGCACAGTGTCTTTGCCAACCCCCTTTTCTGTACAAATCTGTACATGCCAACATGTGACACTATCCATCAGATAGCTCCTGACATTGCTTTTTGTTAAGTTCAACATACTGTATGTTTCAAGGCATTAAACATAGTTGAAATGTATTTTCACTTCCTTGCTCTTTTTTTTTCCTTTTCCAGGCAGAGGGTTCCAGACTCCAGAGAGAACTGAGAGGATATTTAGCAGCCATTAAAGGTGATTTTTAAGTTTTACATCATGCTTTCATAAAGCAAACTTTTTTTTTAAAGTTGAGACAAGTAGGCTTGTTCAAGTTTTACAAAGACAAATACACATAAGATGCTCTTTAGCCTGTTGCTTGGTATTCTGCACCATCAGTGTCAACTGATGTGGGTACAGCCTTGCATTCATAGCTCACCCTTAACTGTCCTTTGTGTGCAGGAGCGCTGCCCAGATTCTCACATTGCACGCCTTTTCAGCACACACAAAATCTTCACATCTTGTTGTTCATCTTTGCAAATGCAATAATGTTAAATACCCTGTGCAAGGCATCCCAGTCAAGGCATTGCTGGAGCTCCACCACTGTCATGTTTCCAGGTATTACTATCTGGATGATGATCTTCCTCCAAAACCGCGCTCTCTGCAGTGATGTGATTTCTCATATATTTCTGACTGCTTAATCTATTATGTTTTAAGTTTAAAACTCAAGTGTGATTTCTTTTGATACTACATTGAAAATTCAAGTAGCAGAAGTTCACTGGTCAGAGGTTAAATATCAGAGATAAGTAAACAGCTGTTTAAATCCTATTAGACATTTGTAAATCCAGCATGCTCAGCTGCTCACTGTATGCCCAGTGCCACCTCTCTTTGGAGGAGCTGGAGGTGCTAAAGGGAAGGGAATAGAAGCTGGTGACTGATAGAGACAGTGGCTTCTTGAGATAAGTACATATATGATAAATATATATGTGTGTGTATGCATTTTTAACCTGGCTCCAATCCAGTAAGGAAAATGTTGCAAATGAGTGTTAACATCCCTGAAAGTCACTGTCATAATAATGCTTCAGCAGCTGTTCACAGGCAGGTAAGAAAGCTCTTTCTGAAGGGCATTGTAAAATGGGGAGCAAAGCAGTAGCTTTAATGTCTTTGACCATCTATTACTTTCTGGATGGAGTGGCCAAGGAAAATTCCATACCAAACAAATTTGAGCAGTATCTTTTGTTATTAGAGGAAATTTTAGCATCAGTCATTTCTGGGCACCCATTGAATGCTAATTCTGTTCTCTTTTTTTCCCCCCTTCCCCACACACATTGTCTGAGGGAAACTCAGAAGCAGCGTGATGAGGCTGTTTGTTGGCTCAATGCCTTATCTGTCACGTAGGCTGACTGTTTATGTGCTGCTTTGATTCCCATGGTGGTGACAACAATACTCTTTTCTGTTTCATGTTCTTTCTCCATCTTTCTCTTCCTAGTACTCTGCACTCATGGATTTTTTGCTCATTTACTCTCTAGTGGGCTACTCTTTGCACCAAGTTTTCTTTTTATCTTGGTGTCAAATTTTTCATTGTTCAGGTTCTGCCTTTTTAGCCATGTGTTCCTGTTCAGCATCTTTCTCTTGTTGCAGCTTGTAAGGAATTTGGACTGATTTTCTTACTGAGAATGAAGTGTTTGCTAGCACTTGTTACCTACATGTCTTTCAAGAGATTCAGTCATAAGCAGCTCACAAGAGCCTTAAAATGTTATTCTTCAAAGTCAACAAGCCACCAGTGGAACTCATGTTGGCACATGTTGGTGCTGTGGAGAGAATACACAACCTGAGACAGCAAACCACAGTACAGAGCTCTGGCTGGGGCTTTCTCAAAGCTGACTAGGTCAGCAGTGCCAGAGACCTTTCCAGATTTTGGATGACAGAAGCAGCTCCTGGAGTCTCTTTGTTGCTCCTCTTTGAAGGACTGACATCATCAGAAGCTTTTTGGGGTGTCTCTGCACAAAAGCATGGGAACCCCCATATTGAGTCACTGGAATGGTATTTTTGTATGCTGGACATCAGCGCCTGGGAGTAGTCCTGTCATCAGGGGTTCATTTTGCAGGAAAAAAGGTTGGTCATATAATTGCATATATTGGAGTTACTGGAAAATAATGCACTTGACATTCTTAGACTCTTAGAGGTATAAGAGAAGCAAATCTTTTTAAAGGGTTTCTGGAACTGAACTCCAGTAATAAGATTCAATTTGCTGCATGACTTTTCAGGGACTAGGTATTGGATGTTGCGAATACAAATCCAGGCTCGATTCCATAGATCCCAGAATGGTTTGGGTTGGAAGGGACCTTATAGATCACCTATTTCCAACACCCAGATACCCCACACTAGACTAGGTTGCTCCAAGCTAAATCCAGCCTGACCTTGAACACTTCAAGGGATGGGGCGTCCACAACTTCTCTGGGCTACCTGTTCCAGTGCCTCACCACCCTGTGAGTAAAGAATTTCTTCTTAACATCTAATTTAAAGCTCTCCTCTGTTAGTTTCAACCATTCATTCCCCTTTGTCCTATCACTCTCTGCCTGTATAATAAGTTGCTTTCCCTCTTTCTCAGAAGCCCCACAATGAGGTCTCCCCAAAGCCTTTTCCCCAGGCTGAACAACCTCAGCTGTCTCAGCCTGTCTTTGTAGGAGAGGTTCTCCATTCCTCTGAATATCTTTGTGGCCTCTTCTGGACCTGTTCAAATAGGTCCATATCTTTCTTGTGCTGAGTACTCGACACAGTACTCCAGGTGGGGATTTAAGCAAGGGATGGTCAATTGAGCCTTTTTGTGACTCTCTATCCCTGCATTTTAATGTACTTGACAATCTGAAGTTTAGTATCACACATTCTTAAAGGAATTTTTGCTGTATTCAGACTCCTTCTTTTGTTCATGGGTGCTTCTTAGTCTTAGCTGGACATTGAACTTTCCTGTTTGTTATTCAAGAACTTGAAGGAACTATGTCATGAAACTGTTGAACTTGTGAATTACTTTTATGTGATGTTTCATTTCATCTGCATGGTAGTTTAATGTCTGCTGTTTGTCCTGATGAGATCGTGTACTATCCCCTGTAGCTTTAGTCATCTCATGCCTCAGTCTTCTGTCTTTTCCAGTCTCCTTGGCAATATGTATCTGGGTTCTCTACTTCATGTTTTATTTTTAAGCTTTTGGGAGCTGTAAGGGACTTGAATGGTTTTATGGACCAGTTGTAAGAGAAGCCCTAAATCAGTCTCCTGTTCTCTACCCCAGTTCCCAGTGCAGATGGGGAGATACAAACCTGGATCTTCATGCACCTTGCAAAGATAAGAAGGAATCCTGCATGGTTAAAAAGAAGCACAGTACCTTTCAGGTGGCTTAATGTAGTGAGAACTAGTAACTGGTCTACAGGAATGAGGGGGGAGATTTTGGAGGTCTGTAAGCAGTTGTGCTGCCTACTTGTCAGCCTGTGGATGACAGAAGTGCACATATCCTCCAGACACGTGGATCTTAAAATCAGTCATGTAATTTCTTAAAAGCAATAAAACTATTCATCACCTTTCTGCAAAATTTATTCATGAATTAATGAAATTATTTCATTGTCCCAGTGGAAACTTTAATGTGTTAGTAGCAATAACAAATACAACCCTTATGGCAGGATAGGTCATTTCCCTGGAGAACCACATAAGTAATTGAATATTAAGAGCCAGACCAGGACGCCTCAATCCATCAGGAAAATGGAAGTTTCTCCATGATTCAGGCTAGGTTACCCTGCAGGGTAGTGAGGAGACCCCACAGTATGTGGGCTCTACAGCCTATATGGTGTCCCAGGCCAGTCTCAATCTCCATGGGAGCTTGAAGGAATTGGAATTGTGATGGTAAAGAGTCACCTGCCTTCTACCACCTCTAGGGTGCTTAGTGGGAATATCTCTGCACTGCCACCCCAGGATCCCTATCATATGGGGGCCTCTAGAAGTTGTTTGGGGTTCCAGAAACAGGGACTTTTTCCCAGAGAAAGGGTAGTTTAGTCTGGGAGGCTCAGACTTCAGTAACTGGGTTATTCAGCAACACTTTTCCTAAGCAATTCAAATATTTTGGCATTTTTAGTTGTTGAATAAATGACCCAATTACCAAGAAGCTGCACTGAATGAAAGAATTCGTATTAAATATAAATTTCTAGCTGTTCATCAGCAGTAACCAAGGCAAATGAAAACAGAAAGCATAAACAACCTCTTTTAAAGATTTGTTTGATGTCTTGCTAATTGTGCTAGGATCTTTTCAGAGTTCTTCAATACCCACTGAATTCATTACATTTTAAGTGCACAGGAGAAAAATAGATGCTGTAGCTTGGATTCAGGGTGTTCAAGGGTCTTTGTGCAGAAAAAAATTGTTGATATCAAGAACTTAAGGTTTGGCCCATTATTTTTATTGTGAATTCAAGTTATGTTTTATTTTAGGAATGAAAGTGGCAAGCTCCAACACTCAACTGTGCAGACTATGCATACGGTGATGAACTACTGAGCTTTCTTCTGTTCTATTTTTGTCCTAAGCAGATTAGTACATTCCTATTTACTTCTATTTTAGAAGTCACCAGATAATTTAAATAATTTTTTTGGAGAGTCACCAGTTTGGTTGGCTTGCTTGCGAAGCAGGAATGCAAAATTGCATTTGCTTTCATCAGCCAGTTCAGTTCTTTGTACTTGATTTAAAGCAATAGCTGTGAAGCAGTCATGCAGCATCTTCTGTAAGGTTATTACTATGCTGCAGCTGCAAAACTCCTTGAGGGAAAAACATGGAGATGGAGCTCCAAAGAGTAAAGGAGGAAATCACTATGAGACAAGAGAAGTCGGAATGATTGCTGGTCAAAATGAATGTCTACATTAAGAAGTAATTCTCCAACAGCAGGACAAAAGAAATCTAAGATTCAGAATACTGTTTATATTGGGAATAATACATTAGAAACATAAATGAGACTTTGGGTAGTGGTGGCATAGTTGTATGCATGCCTCATGTTTTATGCATTGAAGTGAACAAGCCAAATGCAAAACCTGGAGTTGTCTGTCTCACTGCTGCCTGATAGCACACACTGCCCACAAAAATTCCTCCAGTGTGCAGTTCCTCTGCTGGAGGTTCATAGAACTTCTCCTGATACCTTTATTGTGAGACTTCTCTTGACATTCTGATTGTTCTCAGAGAGCCATGAAAGGAGGTAATTACCTAATTGTTTATGATGGTAAATTGTACTGCCATTGGTGATGCTGTAACAGGTGCCATGGACCAAACTCTTCCACTTGTCTGCATGCTGGTCAGTGGGACCAGGTGGGTGGAGGAGAGTTCTGCCTTTCCCTTCTAATGAGGAATGCATTGGATAGTTCTGTTCAGACACAAAAAGGGCACCAGGGCCTAGCACCACTCTTTTGGTTTGTGGCGTAAGGCCCATTTACATCCTGCTCTTTCATTTCAGGCATATAAGGGATTTTTTTAATATAATCCTATTGATGTATTGTTTAAAGTCAATGTATTTGCGTATTTCAGTGGTTGTAATATTGGATGTCTGGCTTGTAAATATTCTGAAAGGTAGAAGAGCAAATAAAATTCATTATGCAGATAATACAGTTTAATACAACTCTGGGTGTAATAAAGTCAAAGGGCTTTCTGACATATCAACAATGCCATCACTTCATTGCTATTCTGACTGCAGCATGGTGTTTCTGCTCACTGAAGTTCTATCCTGTTGGTTACTATCTTCTAAAAATAGGCAGCCCTCAAAACCAATTAGCAGAAGTAGAATTTATTAAAATTCTCCAAGCAAAGAAAGTTGATGGCAGTAGAAAATAAGCACAAATGCTAATCTACAAAATGCTGTTGTGTCAAACATATGTCTGTTAAAATTAATACAGGGAAGGACTATATGCTTTGCAGAAACCAAGTACATAAGTTCTATTTCTTATTAGAAAACATTTTAAAAAGTGGCAAGAAAATTGCCTGAAAAAAATGGATGCTCTTCACTAATATTCCATTTAATTTAAACCATGGGATCTTAAATAAGACAAATGAAACACTTTATTAGTATAAATACTTATTTTAGAGACTTCCTGACCTATCATTATAACAATTATATGATTCTTTATTAAATTTTGTATTGTGATTCAAATTCTTCAACTGTCTATTTAATTGCATATATGCAATACAGTATTTTATGCAGGTTCTATAAAAATGACTGAGAATTACTCTTTAAGTTGTATTCACAGAGTGCCCGAAGCTTGTACGGCAGTATTTTTGAGCTTCTGCATTTTGAGTTTAGTCACTGTGCATCTTTCAATTTACAAGAAAATGACTTGTGGGACTGGTTTTGAGTCCTGCTGAGAGCCAGGGAAATTAAATGTCATGTCTACTGTTGTATACTGTGTAACTACCATGCCCAGGTTACAAATATTAAGAAAATACGATGAGGAATAATATTATCTGTGTTATAAAATCCAAGGAAGTAATGTTCAAATTATGCTTGACTTAAACATTATGCTTGACTTCATCATTCAGGGACTTGTGAAAACCAAGAAACTAGTTGATGGAGTATATCAAATGACTATGATTTTCAGGATATCAATTCCTGGCTAAGTAATTGTGCAGTTTTATTAGGGCTCACATACAAACGTTATGTCTGGACAATCATTTTCTGGTCCTGACCAATTCATTAGAGCTATTGCCTATCACAGCTACCTCCAGCTCATCAGAGTGCTAGTTCTACTGCTCCACAAGTCCATAGAATAACAGCAAAAGAAGGTGTTTCAGTCCTCTGTTCCCATGATAGGCTGACCCCTCTTTGTCTCCTGAAGCCCCTATTTTTTCATCATTCTTACACTTTGTGTAGCTCTTGTCTTTTTGTGTGTATGTTTTTCTGTTCAAATTCAGTACCAGTAACACAAAGATTTTACAGAGGAGAAAAGCAGCCAAAGGCAAGGAATATTCATTTGACTGAATCTCAAGGACATCTCTTTTAAGAGTGTTTAAGCTGATGTAGATCTAAGTTATTTATCTTTTTAATTTAAGGTTTGTTGGAGTTTTTGTTGTGTTGGGGGTTTTTTTTCTGTTTTATTGTTTGCATTGGCTTGGGTTTTTAATTCAAGGAAACTTTAAAGAAGTCTGTATGCTTGCAACATGCCCATCAGGAAGACTACAAGAAAGAGCATTCAATCCAAAACTCCCTCGAGACTAATATCTATCAGTGCTGTTCAACTTGAAGATCACCAAAACATTTCCATGTAATTGCAAACTCTTCATATAGCAAATTCAAGACTGTGAATAATCATCTTATTTGCACAGATTTTTCTACCCTCCAAAAGTAGTCCTAGTGATTTCTTCTTCCTCACTGTACTGTCAGAGAAGAGTATATCAGCAGCCTCTCCTTGCTGCTGGAAATTGAGATGTCTGGGAAGGGAGTGAGCTCTGACAGGACGACTGTGCAGCTGGGAGAAATACTGTCCAGGGATCTCTTTTTATTCTTTCGGGATGTATTTTTGGGCAGAGGTCTTGACCTTGGTCTCTGCCTGAGTTACATTACAGGTATCCTGTGTATACTTCCACACTACCTTGACTCTGCCTGCCTGACTTGGCTACCTGCATTTATCTTGGACCTGCTTCGTCACCAGGGCTGGTGTGGCCATCACAGGTCCCTCAGTCATACCTATCACTATGCCAGCCCCACAGCAGTCTCCTCATTCAGATGTTTTGGACCTGTGCCCTTCTCAGTGAGTTGCTATCTCTGCAACCCTTGTGATGTTGATTCCCTTTAAGAACAGCCTGCCCTCACTGGGCACATGTGTGGAAAACTGCCAATGAGAGCAATCTAGTCCAAAGCAGTGAACATTGTCTAAGAGAAGCACAAGTGGTTATTAATGCATTCTACCTAAGCATGCAATCAAAAAAGAAAAAAAAAAGAGGTGTGAGATATTTTTTAGTATTTTTATGGCAGTTCTTTTTTAGCAGTTGGCAAATAAAGACATAGTATATTGTAAGATTTTTTTTTTTTCATTTCTTACCTTTTTCATTTTTTTTTTTTTTTTTTTTTGTCTCTGGAAAGATAATTTGGTGACCTAGCTATTATATAAAAATAGAGTGAAATTTTTGTTTGGCTTTCTTTTTTTTCTTTAAATATTATGTTTTTCCTCAGTCAAAGCTTCTAGAAGGTAAAGAACAACAACTATTCATGGAATATGCAAACTGAAATGTCATCCTTCATTTGAATTTAATCTTTGACATTTCCCATGAAAGAGATGGTGCTTAGATATTAACATATGTTGGCAGAGGTCTGCAGTAATTAATATGTATGAGAGAAGCTGATAACAACACAAAAAAGGAAATAGCTTGCAAATATCAAACTCAAAAAGGTCTTTGATATAACTATTGATGACAGCACCTGCCTATCAACAGGAAGATGGCATAAACACCACTGAAGGAAAGAGTGAAACTAGGTTTGTCATAAATTCCTAATTCAGGAAACTGGAATTCTCCCCATGCTAAATTTTGAGTCTAAACTAATAAAAATTGGTGCCTACAGATATCAAGCCTGAAGGCAAAGAAAACTTACATTTTTCCTATAGTTGTAGTAATTCGTTATATTCCACAGCTTCTACTGCAAGTTTGTGGAGATGGCATAGACTACATGCCCAACAGGTGAATCGTCATGTTACTAGAAAGCTGAGATACCAGAAAGGGCAGTCTGTCACCTCTATTAAAATATGCTACAGCATGACACTTTGCCAGGTAAAATAATTTGGAGAGGGAAGGAAGAGCTGCTTGTTCGTATATAAATACACAATGGCTACACATAGTAGAAAGGGTCCTTTCTGAATAACACTTAAATGGATATCAGAGTGTTCTCTAGGTCAGCTTTGCACAGATATCAAGGGTCTTACGACCTTCTGAAAGTGTTTTCATTTTTACCTGGCATATATGCGTATTCATTTACATATCTAATGGAAATAAGATATTTCCGTATCTGATTTTGACACCAGATCACAGGGATAAAGTTCCACTCAACCACAATCCAATGTGGTCTTTTGTGTGTCCTCCTGAACACCAAAATGAGAGGTCAGAATCTTGTGAACAAAATAAAGTATGTCTTACTGGTACCAAGTCTACTAAACTTGGAATCTTTCTTTGATTCTCAGTGGCTTTGGATTTTAACTACTAATTTTTGTCTACTTTACATCTGAGTAATAAATTGAGAAACTGAGATGGGCACTGGCATCGTATTGAGAGGAATTACACATGGCTACTGAGGCTGCCATAGCCAAAGGGGTCCATGTATCTTCAGCAGAGCAATAAGGAAGAATCAACTCCTACACAGCAACTGCTCCTCCTTTCCCTTCCACATAGACTTTTTTCAGCTGAATCTACTTTGCTTAATTTTGTAGGCCCACTATTCTTCTCATGTCTGACTCTTTTCTTCTTCAACAGAGCTGTGTGGAATGAGATTTACCTCATTAGATGACTGCTAATGGAATGACTGGGAAACACACCTAGAAGGGTCTTTTTCATGTTCTTTGGACGAAATTAGCTATGAAGATAGGTGCTAGATCGATCTATGAGCAAAACTGATGTCAGTTTTAGATTGTGACTGTAATGACAGCCATGACAACAATTGACTGAATGTATCATTAATTTAGAGACGAAGCAAGTTTTTTGGCAGGCCCCAAATGTTCTGAGAACAGATTGCTTTCTAACCTTCAAAAAGTTATACAATACTAACAAAGCTATATAAAATCTTTAATAAGTGCTCTTTTTATCAGAAGTAATTTAAAATTAATTTCTAAACCCTTCATCCATTTTGAAACCTGTAATTATTATACATGTTTTAAGTTGATAAGGAACCTATATTTGTGGTTTAGGGTTGTTTTGTGCTTGGAAAATTTGTCCAGTGTACATCTCCTTCCCAATGGGAATAGAAATATAGCTAGCACATTCATGTACTGATTTAGAAGAAGAAATTTTACTGATCAGTTTTACTGATCAGTTTACCAAATGCAATGACAATAAAGTAAACATTACGTACATTCTGAGTAGGAAAACTCTCAGGTGCCCTGACCTGTTCTGAAATTACTGACATCAATGGTAAGACTACTAGAAATACTCAGAAGGTCAAAATCTATGCTAGATATGGTTGCAAGAAGGAAATATGTCTTTTTTTTTCCTCAGAAAAAGCACTGATGCAGAATGAGAAATTGTTTAAGTTTTCTGTGACCAGGAAGCAGCACTCCCATTCATCTGGTGCCACAATTCGTAGCCTGTACATAAGATTTTTTTCATTTGTGTCCCTGCTCCCATGTTATGTTTTTGTCCTTTATTTTTTTCCTAATTGACAAATTTGACACATTTCAACTTTGCATACATGTGGTGGACAAAAATATTGCAATGCCTTTAGCTTTTCTAAGCCACTATATGTTTACAAGTACTGATTTTAAACAGAATTTATCAGCTGTTGCCTTACTTTTTGGAGGTATTTTGAAAATACCACAAGATATCAAATCCAACTGAAACAAAAATGAGGCAATAGAAAATATACCTGAGAGTGGTGAGGTCCAGAAAAACACAGAATAGCATGCAACAAACAGCAGGACATAAATAGGGTTACCCTTACAGTGGAATGTTATTGCCACTTAGGACTAGATTAATAATTTATCCAATCCAGTATAGTTTTTGATAGCAGCTACTACCAGTGTTTTAGGGAAAATTTCTGGACATTACCCTATGGATAGTTTCTGGAATAACCATTTGTTTTGAAAAATTTGGGTACCCATCTTCCTCTTTTTTTCTTTTTTTCCTTTCCTTCTTTTTTTTGCACATTAGTCCTATGGATGTTCTCTTTAGCTACATTGTAAAGTCTTTCTGAGTCTCACCAGGTGCACATTTTTGTTTCATTTTTTTTCTTTGTTTGTTTGATTGTTTCTGTCTTGTGTTTTCTTGTCCCAAATGTCTACCAAGTTGTAGGAAAAAGCTTATTTTTATCTGGTTTGTAATGTACTTGGTTTTGTCTTGTCGCATCATTCAGTGCTTTTACAAGCATTCTTGTTCCTTTCTCAGTTTAAACAGTCCCAATTTATTCCAAGCTATTCTTTCATATTTCTTTACCCTGTTAGATAAAATCAGTTGTGCCTTCTGTGACCTGTGGCTTAACTGTACCTTCCTCTCTTCCTTAAAGGAGAAGTGTTGCCAGATTTGGGCAGATACCTTAGATTGCCACTTATCTGAATCTACAGGGCTATATTTTCAGAATTTTACTCTTTTTTTCATCACTGAACAGAAAGGTTTTCATTAATTTGTCAATAAACCTTCACTATTGTCCCTCATAGGTTAATTTAGAACACAGCAATATAGAGTGAACTTGTTATTTCCTGCCTTATTTTCATCTAAACCAATTTTGCATTGTTGTAATCTGCTCTCCTGGATTTATTAGATTTATAAGTATTTTCTCAAAACTTTTCTCCATATTAAATATGATTTTTAATGAAGAATTTTATCCTGTCCCTGGCCACATCCTACAACTTCTTTCTGTCATTCCCAGGGATTGTCCCAATAAGGCTAGCAGAATTGGAGAACCATCTCCTGTCAAAAAACATGCCATCACCTCCAGAACACCTCAGCAGCAATCTGGCCAGGACAAGGGTATCCCCATCATTCCTGTTGCAAGTCTTTCTGCCTCCTTGCATTTTCCCCTAGCACTGGAGCACATCTGCACCCTGTGGCTCCACATATTGACTGGTCCTTAGGACTCCCACAGCCCAACAGCACCCACAGCAGATGTGCCACAGGAGCATTTCCTGATTAACTTTGAGGTTAGCAGACAGCACTAATGTTCCAGAGGGTTGTGGGTGAAATAATAGGAACTTCTCCAGGCCAGAAATCCCTTGTCTTGCCCCACCCTTTTTTTTTAATCTGACAAGGTCTGAATGCTCCTCAACAAGGTACTGTTGCCCCCAGGATGAAGCTACTGCAGATCCTTTCTGCTCTCCGCTGTTTGGTTTAATGTTGGAGAGACCACAGGAGTTGGTGAGGTTTTCTAGTTGAAAATCATCTGCCTTGGTCTTCATGTGGTCTCTAAAATAATTTTCTAATCTTGCTAAATTCTAGCCTCTCATGGGTGACTGAAAACTGTTTGCCAACATGCTGTTTTCTTTTGAGGCAGTGCGGTCCAGACTCCTGCAGCAGAAATGACTGTGAGGACAGGATGCAATGGTGATTCAGGTCCCACTCCTCTTTACTGGGACAGGGATTGGTGACTAGAGGCAGATGCTTCTCAGAATACCCATTACCAAAAGAATTCTGTGTTTCAGACTATATGTATTTCTAGCTAATGAGTTACATTTCCCCCTGTTAATGCAAAGTTGATTTATTTTTCCCAATTAATGCACAGCATTTTGGATTAAAAGCAGGCCACTCAGGCAGTACTCTTCCTGCCAAGTACTTGAAATCCTAATTAGTGAGGCCTCTTAGGACTTCATTCTTTACTACTTGCTGTGCCACTATTTTGTTAAATTCTGTAGCAGAGTCAGGAAGAGCCCAGGCCTTTTCCTCAGGCCTTCTAAGAACATTTTGTTCATGAGGCAAGATATGTTTCACCCCTTCTGCTTTGGACATTTATTCCTCTTTTGGGACTTCATTGTATTTCTTTCAGCTTATCAAGTCTGATCCAGCACCTGCCTATGATCTATGTATCCCCCACCTTATCCAATCCAAAAGGCATCTTTATCTAAATTCATTTCAGGTATTTTTGCCCAAAGTGTACCTCTATGCATGTTCTTACCTCATGCAGAGATGATCACGACGATGCCTTTTGTTTTGCACAGCTATCATCTGTCACTAGAGTAATGTGGGGTTTTTTAAGAGATGTTCACTTGGGAGTGGGGAAAGCATTTTGAATGAGGCCTCAAAAGGAATGAGCGCAACATAGCATGGTGATGATTTGGGCTACACAGTAGAAATTTTGACATATTTTCAGGGGGCATCTGGGAATGCAAGTTATGCAGACTACTAGTTTGGAGGGTACAAAGAGTCATTGTAAGGATGGAGGGCCTTCCTGGGTTTCAGTCCTCGGACACTTTCAGGGTTCAGTGAAAGGCAATCTATTTGCTTGACATCATGGACAGAGAGTTTGCCAAGGAGCAGGACAAATTACTTATTTCTGATGGTTCTGGTATGATGACTTGAATTTATAGCCATAGTCCAATCACTACCATGGTATATTATGGGTAAATGAATGAATAAACCAGAATTCCCCCACAAATCCAAATCAGTATTCTCTTTTTAGTCAGTACGTTATCCTCCATGAGGTCTGTTGGCAATTCCCTACAGAATTATTTTGTCAGCAAACAAAACCTAACTGTATTGATGTATGGGTTAAGAATACTACTTTGATTTTCAACACAGTCAATCATCTAATCCTATCATTACTATTTATGCAACATTTTCAGCTTCCTTTTTTGCTAAACATAATTGATAGGATGAGATGAGGTGGTATATGTACTGCCAGTTTACTAGAAACATAGGGGACTTCCACCAGAGGGATCTATTTTCATTTACCCTTGGTGGGGAAACCCCCCACATATCAGTCATTTCATTTCAATCCACAAAGATCCTTCCATCTCTTTTATTAAAAAGTGCAGTGCCTGAGAGCAACCTGTTCTTTGTGTTATTTTTGCTGTTAATGAGTTTCAATACAAAACATATTTGATAAGCTTTCTTTCTCCCTTACATACCTGGCACACTTTAGATGGCTTTGTTTAGCTGGCTTTTACTCAAAATAAAGGTCTTTGCAGTTTTAATTAACATACAGCTTCTATCTGCATATAGTTTCATAGAAGCCATAAATAAAATAGTCCCTTTGTGCACTAATATTTTCATGAGGATATTCTTGACTTAAGCAAAGTACAGAAAACTATTTGGTAAGAAAAGGCTGCCAATCAAAATGCATAATATGAATTAATAATAAAGCAACTTATTTGGATGTAAACTCAAAAGATGCAAATTAGCCCAAAGACAAAAGCAAAACAACAAAGGTGAAAAGGAAGCACTCAAGGAAAATTCAGTGCAATGCAGAAACAAGTTAGAATTTAGACTAAGTGAGATGAAAAAATACCACAACATAGTAACAGAGTATGACATAAAACCAAATTAGCTGGTCTAAAGTTTGGTTAAGGGCAGTTAATACTAGCAAAGCTAGAGTACAGCCATAGAAGAGAAAATCTAGATGCAGAAATTCCCACAATCTGCTGAAAAAGTATTCCACAAGCAGCTTTTTAAAAACTACACTTTAAGAGCAGAAAAGTACCAGCAAAAATTTGAGACAAGGAGGAAGGACCAGGTTGTGAGCTATGCTGTTGCTAGATCACTGTTTCCAAGAAGTTCTTAACCAGACCCCTGGTATTTAACACACTGACAGCTGTGGTGTTCCCCTTGTCCTTGCCCAGATGCTGCAGCTGGTGAAGCCAGAGGAAAACATAGCAGCAGACATGCCATGGAGCACCAGGAAGGACAGGTGATATGGGAGCCCACAGGCAAGCCACAGCAGGCAAGCAGCATAACGTGGGATCAGGTGAGATGATGTTTCCCTGGTACTTACTGGGAAAGTGTGGAATTTGTCCACTTTAACTTGCTGAGTAGAAAGTAATAAACCATGGTTTGGCATCCTCTGTTCAGTGTCCTACATGTGTGTGTAGTTAAACATGGATGATGATGATATTTTTCTTTTTTTTCAGGATGCAATATGCTTTCTAATGTTTAATGGCTATGGTAACTCAGACGCACAAACAGTCCATTACTTAATCATATAATTATTTTATCTATCAGCAGTAAAATACTATCAACAAAAACTGCAATCTTGCAACATTTCTTTTTTCCTTCCCATTAAAGGCAATGGAAGGTCACTACCTCTGGAAGATCTATTCTTTTTTCTTTCAGTGGTTAGGTAACTAAGAATTAATTACCTAATCAATTTCATGGATACAGTGACATAACTTGTTGTCTTTTATGGAAGAGTAACTATAGAAATACTGGCTGATGAACCCAACTGACCCTTGTAAAGATCAGATGAAAAAAAGTAATTCCATTTGTTAAAAATTGGAGTGTAAATCTTGTTATAAATAAATCCAATAAGCAAATTTAAAAAGTCAACAACAGAATAAGGCCAGGAGGGATATTTTTAAGATCTGATGACCAATTTAATGCTATTTCCTATGATGTCAAAGCATTTGGCTTTCTGAAGAAGAAGGTGAAGCAAGATGTGACTTATACTGCCTTCATACTGAGTCCAAGAGTACTCTGCAAGGCACTCTTTTGAGTAATATAAGGAAACTTTTTCTAAACATAATGAGTTAGAAAACAATTATTCTCTGAGTAAATGTCATGTTTTGGTATCAAACTGAAAAATCTTGAGGTGCTTTTAGTGATCTCTCCCAGACCTTGTCTAAAAACATATTGGCATTAGAGATTTCAATCACTAACTGGAAAACCCTTGAAAGGCTGTCAAATGTGCTAAAAGGGCAAACACTCTTTTGTGGGCTGCACAAGCTCAGCTGTAAGATCTGCTTCTTTTTGGAGAAATAAAAACACTGCAGAGACTCACAAGGAGAGCAAAAGTGAGAGTGTGTTTGGGCAATGTTGCCTGAAGCACAAAAAGTGTGCAGGGAACAGTGATGATTCCCTAAGTCCTCTGTGGGGAAGGACAGGAAGAAATGAACACATTCTGCAAGGAATGAAATGCATTCTATAGCAGGAGACTAACTGTCGATGTTGTTGACTTGATTTAATTGGATGGGTTAGACAAACTTCCTTCTGAAGCAATCTGATAGTGTGGATTTTGCATACAAAAACAAGTAGTTCTTCAAGCTGTCTGTCCCTTTCTCTGCCCATTTCTCAGTCCCTTTATAAAATTCTCTTTCATACTGTAGTTATTCCTCTAACTCTACCACTTCTTTCAATTTCTTTTCAATTCTTCTATTTTGCCTTATATGCATCAATCACCATATAAAAAGAATGAGAAGAATGGTACTTCATAATTATTTAAAAATTAAGCTCTTTTACCTAGAAAGAATTGTGAAGTCAAAAGCATTTACAAGAAATGAAGTGTATTATTTGACAATGAAATTTCAAGGGACTGTTACATATGCTGCATTCTCTCTAAAATTAATTAGGTAGATTGTTCATCATATCACTTAATTGAGTGTCCTGGTTTCAGCTGGAATAGAGTTAATATTCTTCTTAGTAACTGGCATTGCACTGTGTTTGGAAGCTAATAAGAAAAAAACATTGCTAACACAGTGATGTTTGGGTTGTTGCTGAGCAGTGGTTACACTAAGTAATAAAAACTATCATTATTAAAAGTAAAAAAAAAAAAAGAAAAGAAAAGAAGCCTGTGTGACATTGAAATAAAGAGTCTTTAGGCAGTATTCTGTCAATAGGTTTTTTTCATCAGTAATTTGACTGTTGTCTTATCTGAAAAGTAGTGGTGGTCCACCTTGCACAATCCTGACAGGATTTGACTTCACACAAAGCACTTTAAAGTGACGAATGAAATTACAAAAGTCAGTGAAATCCAGAAAAATATGTTATTTACTTGAAGAGGAAGTGAGGAGCTAACTGAATTCTTTAAGACAAAAAAGATAATTTATTTCTTTCGTCCATCCTGCTTAATTTTTAGCTATAGCTGATCAAGGAAAGTCTGTGTTTCTATTTGATCAGTTGAATTTGGGATAAATGGCAGATGGGTCTCTGGACCTCAAGCCAACATTTTCACTTAGTTTTAAATAACTACTTATGGCCAAGCTATGCATAGCTCTCACTACCTGCCCTCTAAGTGAATTTCTATTCTTTAAGGATCCTGCTAAAATCAATAAGGACAATTAACATGAGAAAAATGACAAAAAAGGGCAAAATATGTCCCTTACTAAATATTGATGTTCAATATTACAGTGTCTCTCTAGTTACCCTTCTAGGCAAGGGACAGAAATGCAGAAATTACCAAATGGCAAGTTCAAGTTTTATCCCAAAGCAAAAGGAAAAGTTTTTTAGGTAATTGATCTGCTCTTTTGTAAACCCGAAATAATTGAAAACTTTTTACGCTTTGAGATATGTAAAATACAAGAATAATCCTCAAATACAGAAGCAAAGAACATAGCCAAATATTATCTAAAAGGGCTAGTTTGTTGTTGCTGGTTAAAATGCAAACAGACATCTACTCTTGGGGACACAAAGCGAACTAGCCGTGCATCATTTTTGGATCCAGGTGCACAGAATAAAGAAAAGGAATCAAAAGGAAAATGGCACTCCAGGCTGCCAGTCATTCAAGTATTTCTATAGTCAGTCTCCTCCTCTTCAATAAGCTGTTTTCCTGTCAGATATTTCTTCTATAAGCACAGAAGTTCCTCTCTGTTTTTTCCACAGTACCTCTTAGTAGCAGGAGTTGACTGACTCTAAAAACAGTTGTTTTATGTCTTGGAAGACTCTATTAGTATTTCTTTTTATACTTTAAGCCTAGTGTACAAATTATTATTTTCCTCTTCACCTACTGCTTTACCCAGCTTAAGTGTGTGCAACTGGAAGTGATAGGACAGTGACTCAGCTGGAAGTGGACAGTGAGTGAGAGTGAGTGAGTGATTTAGTGAGTGAGTGAATGAGTGAGTGAGTGAATGAAATATACTCACGGGTCTTGCTTCTCTCACACTCTCTCCCACAAGGAACTGTTGCAGTGACACGAACACAGACAAGAAAGAAGACTGTGGTAGAGAAGGTCACAGCTTGCAGTCGGTTGCCACATCCCAGAAGCAAGAAGAACCCTTTGGGGACAGCCTGGTTTATCCCAACAGCTGAAAGAGGAGGTGCCAAAACAGGACCCTGTAAGCTGATAAAGAGACACACAACAGGTAAGCTGAGAAAGTGCTTTGTGTTTAGGGAAACAGAGTTTGCCAGTTAAATGCACTTAACAGCTGGAATAATATTTTGAGGCAAAAGCCTCAAAGAAGAGAGAATCAGATTATATAATACTCACTCATCCCTTTCTTCACCCCTTTCTAATATTGATCAAGCAATTTTTCTTTAAGCTTCTCCATATCCTCAAATAGCTGATGTTCACTCAGTCTGAGTAGCTTTCATTGGGAATGCAAGTCATTCCTTTTCCAAATATGTGCTTCTGCTCTACATTGAGATGAGCAGGGTTTGTGGGGTGCTATTCAATGCAAATAGAAACACTGATCTGGAGTTTTACTGGATCACCTACAGCCCATTTTCCATCCGCTTCTTCCTAGTTGCTATCCTATTCCTCCTCTTTGACTTAGAAATCGCCCTCCTACTGCCTCT
>JAOXXN010000395.1:50302732-50315977 GCA_026770055.1 Myrmophylax atrothorax
CCGCTCCAGCCCCTCAATCTCTTTCCTGACCTGAGGGGCCCAGAACTGAACACAACACTCAAGGTGTGGCCTCACCAACACAGAGTCCAGGGGAAGGATCACTGCCCTGGTCCTCCTAGCCTGTGTTTCCTCACCTTATAAAACTTTAGTTGGGTTGGATTTTTTTCAGTTGAATTCATTAACATTAGGTTTCATATTGTTACATGATTATTCATGCAATTGAAATTTGATGGGTTGCTTCTTAGGTGCCTTTAGATGCACACTGGCCATACGTAAAGCTGTTGTATTCATCTCTGCTGTCAGCCTGTCCTCTGTCAGCAGAGCTTAAAAGAAGTTCCTGCTTGTCTCCCATCTCTCAAAGCCTCATGCCATGGGGACACCTGCAGGCCTACCTGCACCTTACAGATCAAAATAAACCCCCTGTAGTCCCACAGCAGATGTGTGGCTTTGTTACCTGTGTTACCTGTTTATCTCAGTCAGTGATTTATGTGTTGTGCTTCCACTTACACTGCTTTCCATTTTGTACCTATTAATGAGATGCAGATACTCCAGCTTGCATGTAACAGTCTTAAATAAAGATGTATTTTTTTGTTTCCCCAGTTTGCTGAGTGGTGTTTGGAGTATGGTGCACATGGATGTCGTATTCCTGACCGACCTTATTCTCTCTTTGAAGGTAAAGTGATGGTGTCACAAGTGGTTTTGAATTACAGGAAAGAGGGGTATCCTTGCACTTCTGGCACATGCTTAGGAGTTGGGAAGTCTTTGGGGGGTTCCTCCACAGTGGGATGGGGTTCAGCAACTCCCTACCACCACCTCTGCCTGAAGGAAGGCAAGGGTGGTAGGTGGGGTAGGAAAGGACACTCCTGGTTGCA
Source organism: Myrmophylax atrothorax (assembly GCA_026770055.1). Classification (NCBI taxonomy): domain Eukaryota; kingdom Metazoa; phylum Chordata; class Aves; order Passeriformes; family Thamnophilidae; genus Myrmophylax; species Myrmophylax atrothorax. The sequence continues at coordinate 50,303,605 of JAOXXN010000395.1, forward strand.
CTTCAGCAGTTTCCATCCTAAAAACAGTGCTACTGTTACTCTCAAAATTCTGAGGCCGCTTGGTTTAAAGCAAACAGAAGTCTGGGCAGCAGTTCTGTCTCAGGTGGTGTCACGGAGCGACTGAGAGGGGCAGCTGTGGGTAGGGAGTCCCAAACTAGTTGCCAACTTGCCAAAACTGGAATTCTCTGCTGCAATACTAAACCAAGGAAAAGGTAGTTTTAATACAAACCCAAATGAGCTTGAGCTCAGATTTCCTTGAGCAGGAGACAAATGCAGAGTACTCAGGGGCTTTTCTGCAAGTTCAAAGATGTTGCAGAACACTTTCCCATACTATCCTGTATCCCATCCTTAGGATACAGAATCAGTGCCAAGGAATGACAGACCCAAGTGGGATTTAAGGCAGCCTCGTGCTCCACCTGCCGCAAACACGTGGCATTACAGCAGGCAGGGCAGGGTTATTTTGCAAATCAACTAGTCCAGGGTGCATCCCCCTTAAATACAGATTTACTGTCTTAATTCTTGAGGGAGAAAAGCATAAGTATTCTTATTCCTGATAGCACCTTTGCTAGCACTTGGGGCACGGTGTGGATCTGTGGTATAAATGCTTTGAAACTGGTTGAGAAGGTGAAATAGTGCCAACAGTAGGATGATTTGTGCTTCAGTGCGGGTATACAGTTTTTATTTTAGTTTTTAATGTCTGGGTTTTTATCAGAAAAATCTAGGAGTCTCGTATTTCAGATAAAAAAGTCCTAATTTGGGGGTTTGTTTGGTTTTGTAGCCAAAACTGAGCTTGAAGTTGTCCAAATGTGCATGTACATGCATGCTTTCAGCAGAAGTTGCATGTGGATCTTATGGAATTGTCTTAATTGTTTTGTTTCCATCAGATGTTATAATTCAGGAAGGTTCCTTTTATATGTCCATAGCTACTGATGAAATAGAATTTTCGCTTGATTGTAAAACAGCTTGTGTTTGTATGCACCCCTGCTGCAGGGTGCTTCTCTTGCCTGTCACCCTAAGAGTTCTGTTGGATGATGCTGGTGTTAGTTCTTGGGGCTCTGGATGACCTCTTTATGAGTAGCAAAGAAATGAATCTGTGCATCTCAACTATAGAAAAGTTTGGGGTTTTTTTAAACCAGTGAAAGGACAAGTAAGAGCTGCTCCAATAGTGAATGACAGTCCAAACCAGGATTAACATTTTCTTAATTTGAAATAGCATTGAGGTTGTTCAGCTGCAAAGATGTTAGCAGAGAGATCTTGTTCTTGCCTTTGATCTTTTCAAATAAATTTGGGTTTTCTGGACAAAGTACAGATGAACTTGCCTTTCTATAGGCCCTAAGTTCACTTGTTCAAAAAGAGATCTAGTGAGGGAGGTGTTCAAACACGTGCTGTTGCCTTTGCTGTCAGCTGTGATACTTTAATGTCAAAGATGGACTAAGATCTCTTTCCTGTTATGTTTTAGGCATGGCTGGAGCTATTCACTTCCTCTCAGATATTTCAGTACCGGAGACTTCCCAGTTTCCAGCGTTTGAACTTGGACCTCAGAGGAGGGAAAACAAAGTGGAACAGGACAGCTAAAAGCATCAGTTTGAAAGGAAACTGATGCCAAAAGAGATGAGACTGTTTAGTGCCTCTGATACTGAACCAACTCGATGCTGAACCGACAGATGGCTAAGCCCCTTTTCTCACCTCTCCTGCCCCAAAGGACCATGAAGGCATTAGAGCATGAACAGGAGAAGCCACATTTAAGTTCTGTTAAAGTGACACCTTCAGACGTAGGACAAGAGAAGTCAAGTTCTGAACTTTCTCTCTTCCGCTGTATTTGTCTTCTGCAGGTCTTTGACATGCTCTGCACGTTTATTGGTGTTTGTGTGTTGATTCGAGTCTTTTGTTGCTGTTGGCAACAAGCTGGTCTCTGTGTTGAACCTCTGTCCTGTTCCTCCGTGCATGACTCTCAGCAGCAGTGTTGCTTTCTGCAGTGTGGTTACCCACAGAGTGCCACCTGATGCCAGAGTTGGCTGCAGGGCAGTGCTTGGCTTCACTGCTGAGCTGGCAGCTCTAGAAAGAGATGACAGATGTTTTTATGTTCGTATTTTCTGCCTTTTCCTCCACATCCCCTACAAGCTAAGCTGATGGAGATCGGCCTGCTTTGATGAAAAGGTATGAGGCCTCTGCTTTCAGAAACTTAGCAGGGACCTGACTTACCTTTTGCTGCTGTTGTGGAAGGTTTCTTTGAAAGTCTGAAGGAGAGCCTCCCTTTGGTTCCTGCACCTGGTTCGTGTGTTAGGCACTTACAGCAGGGTGGAGGTGCTTCTCCCACTTCTGCAAAGCCCCCTCACATGGCATGAGCTTGAACTGCAGGTGGAGTCACTCGGACCAACTTCCCACTGCCACCAACACCAGAGCCAGGACTAATTGTGCTCTCCCCTCCTGTACCCGGATTTGTAGTAAACCTGTCCTGCAGCATCTAATGCACAGATGAGTTAAGGGAGGGAGTTAGGGCAAGTTTCTCATGCAGGTAGCTCAGGATGACTGTTACTTCTGAACCAAGGCGATGATTTGTTCTGGGCCCTTCTCTCCTATCTCAGCCCCCTTGCATTTAGCCCATGTAGTACTACAGGAGCTTGTGGAGGCTGCAGATTAGTGAGCAATATAAAGCCATTGCTAGAGGCTGTAACTGAAGTGCATTTCATCCTAAAATCCAAACAGAAGAAGCCTTTTGCTCTTAGTTTTAACTGCAGGTAGTGCTTTGCTTCTCCCTGTAGTGTGGTGAGGTTGTGGAATACTAGGCCAGCCTCCAGGTGCTCCTGCTGAATTTCAGGCCATGGGTTTGGCAGGAGAAGTGGAACACACTCTGCAGTACACTTAGAGAAAGCTTTTGTGTTCCACATAGTGTGTGTGCTTAACTGCTTGACAGAGGTAAGTGTAGCACACTCTGAGTCACTCCAGCTCTGTGGTCATCCACTTCCCAGGTCTCCCTGTGCTCTGTCCTTCCAGGCACTTCTTTTAATTGATATCTTCTGTTGGGTGCAAGTGTGACAGATGGCAAAGGTTGACCTTTTGGGCACACACTGGGATATATGTGACCTGTGGGCCATCTTCTGAGCACCAGTGTTTGTAGTCAGAATTGGAGATGTATTGTTGTTCCTGCATAAATCTTTTGTTACAGTGTTTGTTCCCAGATCCTTTGGGATGCTGATACTTTCCACATTCAGTTCTGCTGCACAACAACAGCAGTGTCGATGCAGGAGCAGCTTAACACAGTGCTTTGTCAGGTAGGATTAAAACAGCAGCAGGAGGGACTTTTCCAGCCCTCTGACATGGGCAGAAGGTGAGGTGAGGGCACCAAACCCAGCTGCACCTCTACAGCCAGGGATGAGGGAAGATGCTGATGGCAAACAGCTGGGCTGAAGCAAACAGGAGCAGAGCAGCAGAAAATGAGGAGTAGGGAGAGTTACTAGTGTGAGGGATCAGTGAGGAACAGGGAGAGCTGATTACAGGAGGCAATGCACAGTGTAGCAGTAGAGGTAATCTCAGTGAGATGTTCCTCCATGCCAAGCATGCCAAGGACTAGCTCTGTGTTTCTTTCTTAAGCCTGTGGATCACTGATCCCAACCATAAATAAGTCAGGAAGGAAACTTGCCCAGGGTGAAGTTTCACAGAAATGCCAGCAAAGGAGGTAGACACCAGCTCTGATCCTGTTCCACATCAGCCCTGCCCTTGTTCCTGCCCCTCTGCTGTGGCTGCAGAGCATGTGGCATGGGTTAATGGGGAAAGAGCACACCAAGTTCACAGGAACTGCCTGCAAGCAGCAGAAGCCACCAGCCTTCCTGGCAAATCCCAAGCATGTGTTGTATGGACCATGGGGCCAACAGAGGCAGGGTTTTTTCATTCAGTGAATGTCAGCCTGGGCTACTGAGCTAGGTATGGGTCCTGTGGGAGGTGATTTTGGTTGGCTGGAGCCTAAGGGGAAATTAAAACTTACTAGTTTGAAAAATACATAGGTTATATACACACTCAGAACAGCTTCATATTGAGCATATCTCCAAGATGCTGGAGTGTACCTGTTGTCATAATGAGCAAGTCAGCTACACACTCTTGCTGTACCACAGCCAGCCTTCTGCCACGGTGGGGCCTGGCACATCTTTCTCTGTAGAATCCTCTTGGAATTGAGTAAGACTGGAAATGCAGAGTTAAGCATCTGACAGTTCGTCTGCCTCATCTTCCTGACATGACTTTCCCTGTGGCTCCTCCTTTCTGTTTGTCACAGCGTTGTGGTATCGAGATGGCCCCTTAGGAAAGGATGTGGTGTGAAGGTGAAAAAATGCATTTCACCAAGGTATTGTTTCCTGAAATGACATCAAACTAAAAATGTGGAAAATGTCTTAATATTCCCTGGTTTGCTTTGTCCGTGTGTAATAGTCCATCTGTTGCAAAAAGCAGTAGTTTTAACAATGGAGATGCTCTTTGGGCAGAAAAAGAGGAAAAAAATGCTGATGTTTTGTTCTTTGGCTTTATTAGTAAAGATCAAGCTATGTGGTGGTAATTTGTGTGATCTTTTTTTCCTCTTCCCTTTTGTTGTCCTTCCTTCCTTCCTTCCTTGCCTCCAGCACTGTGGTGAGAGCTGTCCCACTGATGTGACTGCTAAACTGCTCCCCCATCTCATAGTCCTTCAGGATGAAACACTGTGCCAGAAATGTGGCCAAGTGGGCAAATGGCTTTTTTGGTAACCTTCACATTTCTCTGGCACTGCAGGCCCTTTTCCTGCTGCTTCTCCCAGGTGATTTTTAGCATGGGTTGCTTTCCCTTCTGGTCACACAGGCCCTGTTGAAGAGTTTGCAACTAAAGCCTGGCTCAGGATGAGCTGGTTTTTAAAACACATGTATGAAGACACTCTCTGTCCAGCTGATTAACATCTGTTTTCCAGCTTTGAGGGAGTCTGATGTGTTCCTCTCGCTAGGTTTAACAGAAGGAAACTTGAAGCATGCTGCAAGCAAGGGGCAGTATTTCTGTTTTGCAAAGCCCCTTGTGCCACTCCTGGCTGCCTTTGCTACTGAGAGAAACTGCTTTTTTGAATTAAGAGCATTAGTTCTGGTCTGCAGATAATCTGTACGAATTCAGCTGTAGCTGGAGAAATGCACTGGGGCTTTTCTAGCACAGTAAATCTCTGCAACATCCAAACAGGCTAGAGAGGAGGGAGGAGGTGTGTGGGCTGGTGTTTTATGCAGCAGTCTTTCCTGGTGAAACTGTTCACTTTTCTCCCATTTGTTCTCAAGGGTTGCACGTCGATTCACAGGCAGGGCAGCTGTGATTTATGCAGGGAGCAGTGAGGACCTGACTTGAAGCCACAGCTTCTCCTTGACATCTTCAAGTGGATGGCTGTAAATCCAGCTGTAGCTATGAGATAACACAGGGCTAGGCAGCAGGAGAGAAACAGAGAGACACACAGAGATCCATCTACCCTTGTGACTTCTCTCCCTGCATAAAACCAAAATAACACATCTGTGCAGGAAGGCAGCTGCCTTCATCTGCAGGGGCTGAGGTCAGAGGCTGCTTAACTTGGCACTGTTCCCTCTGCTTTCTCTGCTTCACCTTGCAGCACATGTGAGCTTGGAACAGTGGCTGCCTGTCACACCTCTCCTCTTTAATTGCCTTATTATCTGCTTTGTAGAAACTGTCTTCTGCTGGATCCTTCTCCTGTGTGATGTCTCTGTAGTCCTTTCCCTGCCAAATAGTACAACTATAAAAGCCCAGAAGGCAGCTCAGATGGTGACAGGGCCGTCAGAGGGGAGGGCTCCCACAGCCACAGGGCATACAAACACATCCTGGCCCATTTCTCTCTCCTACTGAATTAGCAGTGTTAGATCAGAAAAATAAAAATATGTAAAATAATAGGCTCCACTCTGTGAAAAAATGTTACAGCTTCTTTGCTGACCTGTATGCCAAACAGTGGCTTCTTGGATATATGCATATAAAGCTGGTTCTTCTGAGGGTTTTGGGGTTGTGGGTTTTTTGTTTAAGTGGGGAAGAAAGAGGAGTATAACCTTTGCAACTTCATATGGTCTGAAGAGCTTGTTGGAAAATGTAGTCCCAGCTATTTGTTGTCCCAGCAGTGTAAGCTGTCACAGGGCTCTAAAGCAAAGGGAAAAAAAAACCCCACCCTCAAAACAAAAGAAGTTTGTCATTACATTATCTTTTCCCAAAGTGATGAAACACAGGCCAGACCAGAGCTGCAGGCAAGGGGTACTAAGAGCCCTTGGTGTTGCCTTTCTTAGAGATTTCATCATAACAGAATAGGATCACAGGGTCACAGCAGCAGAGACCTACAGGGTTTCCTCCCACACCTGGGCACTGCCTCTCACAGGCCCATCAGACACACTTCGAGGATGCACAGCTGGAGAAAGGACCTCAAGGGGTTATTGTTTATGTTCCTGGCTCCACTAAAGCATCTCCATTCTGGCCAAGCCCTGTCAAGGCATTTAACCCCCCTGTATCAAACACCCCTGAAAGAACCAGGAGAGGGATTGCCACAAGACATTAAATCCCCTTCCTGATGTAGATGGGGCAATCTCAAAGGCAGGCAGGGAGCAGCTGCATACTTGTCTGGTGCCTCTGGGAAGGGGCAGGAGAGTGCCCCGAACATCCCCAAAGCTCCCAGCCACCAGCACCAACCTTATTCTGCAGTCAAAACACCACCTTGCCTCATTGAGATGCCTCATCAAGGTACCCCATCAAGGTACCAACACCTCTGTTGTGTTGGAGAGAGGACACAGTAGCTGCACCCAGAGAATCCCAACAGATAGAGCACCAAATCACCATGGGAATTTCTCCTTAGCAAAGCTGCAGCAGCTGGCAGCTCCTAGGGCATCCCTACTGCCAAGTAAAATCCTGTTGGAAATGCAACAAGAGGAAAGGCATGTAAACAATTTGCAAGTAATTCATATGGGATGCCCCTACAGGTGTTGTGTTTTCCAGAAAAGACCAAGCACCAAGCAAGTTTGCCAGCAGAGAAGTCCATGTGTTGTAAGAGGTAGTGTCATCCATCAACACTAGGAAATAAACTAGCCAGACTTTAGGAAAACTTCACCTGAAGTTGAATTTCAATGTACAAAGCCTTCTATTCAATGTGTCCAGGACAATGCCAGCTGTCATAGATACATTTCATAATATAAAAGGACTTAACAACATCTATCTACTAACATGAAGTCTGTTTTCATTTCTATTGACAGAAAAAGGTTGGATTTGCTTTTAAAAAATCATCCTGTTTACATAACCATACTCAGTGACATACACAGCTTTACACTTCAAGTGCACACTGATTTAGAAAATATATACAGTTGCAATGTGCAGATGGACCCAGTATTCATATATAAAATGCACTTTTTTGTTACCTTACTGGCCCACCGAGCCTAGACTGCACACACAGAAGTATGTTGCTTTGTCCCTTATTATGATGCACAGTAAGGGAAAGCCTTGGTTACAATTTCACCCAAGTCAGGTATGCAGGAATGTGCTCTTCCAAACCTACCTTTGCTCCAGGTGGCCACCAACTCCACTAGCAACTTTGAGGAACAGTGGCCCTTAGAAGTTTTTCTGTTAAGACACTCATATTGGCAATAAAAAGGATGCTGTGCAAATCCAGCTTGACACCTGGAAACAGGTTCTCACAAGCCACTGGCACGGAACAACAGCACAACAAAACACTGGCTCCCTGTGCAACACAGGACTTCAGATCACTCCAAACCGCCCCAGTGATCTCTGTGGCTGGTGTGCCACAGGAACAGTGTTTGGCAGTGAGTCAGCTTTCATTGGGTACCCAAAGGTCCACACTGTACTCATAACCCTGGTTTTGCAGGTCCTTCAGCAGCAGGAGGCAGTGGCATCTTCTTTTTTGTCACTCTTCAGTGACACGACTCTGAATATGCACAAGGGAGAAGGTCCCATTAATACACAGTCATGTTTCAGGGCAGCTTCACATTTTTTGCTAGACACTTAGGGGTTAACAGAACTGATAAATAAAGGGGCTCTCTGTTTACCTGAAGCTGTTCACCTGTGGTCACTCAGAGCTGGTCACTCACGAGCACTCACAACAAAACACATGAAGAGCTGAGTCACTGCAAGTCAAACCATCTGTGCATCAGGTCAAAAAATGCTATTGAGTACCTGTCCCAAAAAGTTATTACTTGCCTGCACCTAGAAAGGAGAGCAGATTTACAGATACATCACCTGAAGATGACAGCTTTGCTTGGTATTTTTGTGGCAGCAGTTTCTCAGGGACTAAACTCCCATCATCTTCAAGGAAGTAAACCTGTAACTGTCCTTCCATCCCTTCTTACTGAAAATATTTTCCAGTTTAGGGAAGAAAACGCATGTATTTTTATGTTTCTCACTGTTCTTTCAAGAGGCACAGGTAGCTCTGAGGTTGTAACACCCTCACTACCAACATTCAGGTCATCTGTTCCATACGATCTCACTGCTGGCAAAACAAGGGGAGCAGAATGCAGAGCCCAGGTCATGGACAAGAAACACTCAAGTCCCAGTCTTTCACTGTTTGGATGCATGTTTTAAAGTAACAATTCCTTCTTTTTTGGCAGAGCCCCTGCCATGGCTCAACCAACACTGGTACTGGAGTCACAGTGACTTCTATCACTTCATCTTTGTGTTATAAATCAGAACCAAATTGTGTAAGAAAATCATAAAACAAAAAGATAGTAGTCAAATTCTGATAAAAGCATTGCCCTGCCACTTCTACCCTCTTTCTCTGTCATTTCCCTTAGATGAGGGAATTTCTGCTGTGGGGTCTTTAAAAAGGGTGCACGTCACTCTGGGACTGTATAAAGAGCTACTATCAGTAACCTGACACAATGCAATTAAAACTGGGATTAAAATGAACAATAAATAAAGAGAAAGACATACAGGTTTTAAATATAGGTTTCCATTAAAAGCATTACAAAGACAACTTCTCTCATTTTGAGGACAAAGAAAAAAATCCACTTCTAAAAAAAAAAAGAAAAACAAAAAAAATTAAAAATCACCCCTTTGCAAGGAACTTTAATGAGGAAGGTGCAGGGGAAGGAGGGAGAGAGGACTTGGAGAACTAGCAAGTGTTCAAAAGGGCAGATGCTCCCCTATCTTGGTCATTTTGCAATTGCACCTTCTTCTTGCACAGTCAGGTCAGAGAGCCAGAGAGTCCTCACGTGGAGGATTTCACCACCTGCTCGTAAGGGGGAGGTGGTGTGTTGCAGTAGGAGGGTGGGGGTGGGTAAACTGGGTTTCCTTGCGGGGAATTGGGCTGGACGTGGAAAGCCATAGCCATGGGATTCATCACAGGTCCACCTGGATCTGTGTAATACGGCACTCCAGGTTGTTGTGACCCTGAAAGACAGCAAAGGGGAGAAAAGGGATCAACAACAGCAGCCCCACCAGGCTGTGCTCTCCCAGGGGCTGTGCTCTGCACACTCAGACAAGCCTTTTCAAAGTGCTCCTCAGAGTAAAGACATGGAGCTGTCTTTCTCCCTTCCAGAGAAAACCCAGGCTTGCAGGACCACACTCACTTCTTCAGCTATCACCAACAAGTTTCCATTTTGCATCCAATAGAAATCACCAGTGAAACAAGGGGCACCACTACCCCAACCAGCTACCATTTGAAAGGCAAAACAGCAAGACCTGTTCAGTTCCCCTGACAGAAAAGCTACTATGTGTGCAGAGAGGTGTGGGATCCCAGATGGACAAAGGAGTTTCTACTGTGGCCCTGACTCAAGTGTCAAGTTTTACAGAAGGACTTCATAGATTATTTTGTGGTGTACTGGATCTGCTGATAAGCCAGAGCACATTTCAAATAGATAATCTCCCTTCTAGGCATGACACAGCTTAGAAGCAAGAAGCCAAGTTGCAGCCCCTTATGGCTGACTAATACAATGGGACAAGATTGTTTTGCACAGATTAAATTTAGGAAATGACATGGCAGCCTGCAGGGACAAGGAAAGGAAATGTATGATCAAATGCAAAATTCCTTGGCTATGACACATGAGGAGTAGCAGAGACTGCTGCCATGAGGAACAAAGGTGGTGTACAGCCCTCCTCAGATATCACAGTGGGTGCTGAAGATGACCTAATGCAGTTGAATTCACAGACTGTGTCTATTTGAAGAGGTAAATCAGTTTACTTCTCTGTCTCTCTGTCTATTTAAATAAAGATGGACTGGTAAAAAAAAAAATCATGTCTGACCAACAGGATTTCTTCTTTTGGTGCTAGTCCTTGTTTGCTAAAATGGCACAGCCTCTAAGGGATCTTCCCCTCAATCATTCTTTTCTGTGACTTTTTGACACCAGGACTCAGTATTGCCACAGAAGGAGTACATGCTTCTTGACACTTTAAGTATCCCTTCAAACTTCAAGCATTCAGGAAGGAGGTACATGCCAAGCTCCAAAACATGTTCTTACAATAATAAATCAGATAAGGAACAGGGACACAAACTGTCCCAGAGCCTGGGTGCCTGCCAAAGGAGCTGTGTTTGGACACTCAGGAGAAGAGAGGATGGAAAGCAGATCAGAAATGCAGCTATTTCCTTAACACAGTAATTTTTAACACAGCACCACAGTACTTTTTCCTTTTGCCTGAGTGAAGAGCTGCTCTGCAGCCTCCCTCCTTTGCTGCAGCAACAAGAAGCCACTGCTCTGCATCCATCTATAGGATCAGCTCAGGGCTACAGGAGAGCCAGGCTGGGAACAGCAGCTCAGTCTTACTTCTCCAAAGTTTGGGCTAATACCCTTTTCTGTAGCCTTTTTCTTCAGTATTTTTGATTAAATGACCAGTTGAATCCCGGCCAGCTCTGCATTTCTCATTTCCATCTTTTATGGGGAAATTGGAGAGGTTGACGTAGTTCTCTGCAGTTTGCTCTTTAGGGAAATCACTCTTTTCATTAAAACTTAGTGTTGATTTTGGTGGGATGGGGAGGTGAGTGGACACCAATCTTTCAGTTCATTAAACTCAGAAGAAAACAACATCTGTGTATCAACATCTTTGTGGCATCAGCTCAGTAAGCATTTCATAAGTGACTATAAAGGGACCTGACCATTGCCAGCCCCTGAACTGCCAGTCTGGGGCTGTGTAGGCAAGGGCTGAAGTGAGAGATACCACCAGATCTGCAAACTGCTTCTTGTGGGTGAGGTGTTCCATCTGTTTTCCCAATCAGGCCCACAGAAAAAACACTCTCAGCAGAAGATGCTGCTCCTGTCACTGCAGGGAAAGAGGGAGATGTGCAGTGAGCCTTGTTTTAAAGGGCTCCACCTCAACAATGAACTGGCTACCGCTACCAAACCTGGAAGAGTAGCTGGTGGAAAATGGGAACTTGGTTGACTACTAAGTCTCATTGCTTTTCCTGTTGATTATTCCTAGAATAGTAAAAAAACTAAAAATAAAAAATAGAGAAAAGGTGGGGCTAGCACAGAGGCCAAAGCTTGTAAGTAATAGCAGTAACAGTCTGGAAGTAAGTGCCATAAGCAGGTCATCAAAGAGCTTGTGCTTGTTTTATATTTGCCCACAATTTGTGTTCCATGAAGTGTCATGAAAAACTGTGCTCCAAATTAAAATCTGGGGTTTACCAACCCAGCCAAAGACACTCCCTCTTCACATAATCTCAAGGCACTTTTCAGGCTTAAACATATTAGTTTTGTTAGACTGGCTCCCCCACAGCTGAAAAATACTCTCTGTTCAGCCAAGGAGAAAAACAGATGCAGAATGGAGGCCCTAAAAATCCTTTTAGGATTTAAACAAGGAGAGTGAATAAAGTATCAGTTTGTATCTGTAACATCGTTTTAACCATTTAGAGCTGAGAGGGTGGGGAAATGAAGTGTGAGCACATGCTTAAGGATGTAAGAAAGAGCATTTCCAAAGTCTGCCCAAGGCACATGGATGTGCAACACCTGGCACTGGAGCACTAAGAGCCCAAATACTGCATGTCTGCACAACACTCACAGTCATAGCTGGCAAGAAGGGGTTTGAGGACACTTTTCTATGGAAGCTGTCTCTGATGCAGCCACAGTATTGCACAGAGATGTGATAGCTCAAAAGCAGATTTTTGCTTGAGAGGTTTTAGGCACCAAATTTTCAGAGAGGTCCTCCTCCTCATTGCAAAACATCCAGTTGTATTTCCACTTCCAGTATAAAACAAAATTAAATTGTCAATTAAAAAATAAAATTAGTCAGAAAATTCACAGGATTCAAAGGAAAAGTGCCTGCATGTGTCCTTTTGCTGGCACACTTTCAAACTGGCTTGTGTAATGTGGAGAGGGGCAAAAAATCATAGAATGGATTGGGTTGGAAAAGACCTCAGAGATCATCAAGTCCAACCCTTGGTCCAACTCCAGTCCCTTTA
>JAOXXN010000395.1:50324590-50336944 GCA_026770055.1 Myrmophylax atrothorax
TTGCTCTTCTCTGGCCCCGCTCCAGCCCCTCAATCTCTTTCCTGACCTGAGGGGCCCAGAACTGAACACAACACTCACTTAAGTGCTTCAGGAGCAGAAACACAGGCAAAGTCTTTGGCTGGTGGAGCAGAGTGATGGGCAACATCTGCTCTCTAGCCTTGGCTTTTGAGGTGGTGGTGTCTCCTTGGCATGTACATGGCCTAACTTTCAGCAGGCAGGACTCCACCCATCACCTGCAGTTACAGGTTCTCAGCACCCAAAAGCATTTCTCTTCCTATACATTGCAAAGGTGATCTTGGCACATGCAAGAACAGTGCCCTGTAAAACGTAGGCCTGATTCTGGTGAAGAGATAAGCAGTGTATAACAATAAGCATAAGCCTAACAATAAGCATAAGCATAATAAATATAACTGCTTCATAGATGAATGCAATTGTGACCTCAGTGGCACACCTGTACTTGAGAGTGAAAACACTGCTGCTGGTACCCAGGAGAGCACTAGACATATAGTTATCCACATACTTGATGAATCACTCAGCCCTTAACTATGTAAGAAAATGTAAGGCAAAAAGGAGGAAAAAGTCTGTCAGGTAAATTTTTTTTTCTGCAGAGTAGAAACAACAGAAACAATATTTGCTCAGGTTGGAGTCCTGTCTGCTTTGACACAATTAAAATCTTCAATGAGACAAGATACTTGGCTCCCATCCTTCACACAGACATGAAAAACAAGAGCAGGCAACAACTGCAAAAGGCTTATTTCTCAATTACTCATTAGGTGAAGAGCCTACAAACACCACCTCTGTGCAAGACCTCAGCAGATCACAGCAAATCCTCCCCCAGTTCTGATGGGATGAGAAGTATTTGCTCAGCTGCTCCTATCAAACCAACCCTTCTCACAATCAGCTGCCACCCAACAGCTTGCCAAAACCCCAGCCCTCTCATCTCAGACCCCAAGAGGAAAGCCACCCCACAGAGAGGACTCTGTAAAGACAGCAAGTCTCACCACATGGCTTTCTGTCCAGCACATACCCATCTAGAAATTTTCCCTCCTCCCCTTGTGGCAGAACCCAGCAATGGTTTGGGCTTTACCCACTGGCACAAAAAAGAACCATAAATAGCCATTTTTCAACATAGGCTGCAGGCTGTTCTTTCACAGAACAAAGCAGAGAAACAGCATAGCTTAAGGCTCTCACAAAAGTGAGCCACAGACAATGTGTATGAACAGTTTGAATTTTCTGGAGGTGGAACTGTAAATTTCTCCTATCAACAGGAACAAGGACTTCTAGTTAATCATCAGGACCCTTATTAAACAGATGATCAGTTCTTTGTATCTCCAGGTGCTCCCAGTGGGCGAGCAGTCCTACTGCATCTCATCCCTGCTTTGGGAATCATAAGGAGTCTGCTGGCAAAGAGCATTTGGTACCCAGAATTTGCTGTCTGCCTCAGTTTAAGACACTAAAACATAGTAAAAACCTTTTTGTTTCCTCCACCAAGCCACCACATTATCAAATGCAGAAGGATAGGTTAATGGCCAGCTCTTAGTTAACACCAAGCCTTTCAAAATTGTAACTCAGGGTCTCCCTAGCTAGAAAGGGTTAGAAGCTTCAAGATGACTTTGGTGTCAGATGCACCTTAATGCTGTCCACCTGCTGTCAAACCTGCTTGTACCTACAAGCCTTCCTGTCCCGCTGACAGGAAGCCAGAAGGAATTGATTCTCATCCTCTCATTAGGGTTCTTGCTTGGGACATGGAGAATTAATGAGTACTTCAACTCAAAGGGTCTCTACAGAAGAAACTGAGGCTCACTCATTATAAGTCACAACCCTGGTTATCACACTCTCTGGAAAGTAGAAGGGGATGGGACTGGGTATTCTACTCCACCTCAGCCAGGGGAGGGTCTGATCTCAAAGGAGGGCTCCACTAGACAACAGAGACCACCCTTTATTCCATTTTCCTCACTTTTCTCAGAATAAGCTGCCTATGGCTCATCACCCCCAACTCCAAAATCATTCATAGCTTTAACTCTCAAATTAGATCAGTCATCTGCTTGAGAGCCTGTGAAGGCTGTGATATTAAATCCCTCTCCCTTCCCCAGGACTCACTCCTAGCAAGTTGAGTTGGGTGTTAATTTGGCAGCCTAATTCTCCCCAGACTGTGGTGAGTTTCTGGTGCTCTTTTATACAGCCAGCCTGCTATTTCCTGCTGCCTTCCTTCACAATACAAACTGTGCAGCTCTTGGGTTGAACTCCACATGCCAACAGGCCTTTCCTGTGGCTGCTCACTGCTAAACTGGTGGCCCTGGGATGAATCCAGGTCTCTGTTTCTGTACAGAGCCAGACATTCAGGGTGCCTGGAACGTGCAAAGCTATTCCACTGCCTCCCATCTCCCTCCTGCGTGCTGTCTTCAATTCCAATGGAAGGATAAATCAGCAGCTCTGTTCCTGCCCTGAGCACACACCTGCTGACACTCCAAGCAGCTGGAATTGCAATGGGAAAGCGAAGTGTAACATCAGGAAAGCCAATTTAATTAAAAGCAGTCAACATGACAGGATGTGGAGCAGCATCCTGCAACAGTCTGGGGGGTGTTCCCAGCCTCTTGTACACACACACTGATATAGCACAAGTGCCCTCCAAGATATCTGAGTAACAGCAACAGAAAACACTCTTCTAATGCTTCCATCTGGAACATTCTGCAGGTTCTTGATAACACAGAGAATTATTATCATGGACTGGCCACCAAGAATGTAAGGGCTTACATTCAAAACACAGATGAATATGACTGGGTGACAAATACAACAAAACAATCTGCAAAGTAAGAGAGGCATGTGGAAATGCACAAGGAACTTACTTCAAAAACCATGAAAAACCACCAACAAAATATATTCAGTATCCTCCACAATAAGAAAAATAATTGACTCTTCCCATGCAAGGCAGGAACATGTTTTAAACATAAAGAATATTACCAAGCATTCATTTTCTAGGTTTCTATTAATGTTCTTATACTAATTCTAACCAAAAAATTAAACAGATTTAATCAACATAAATGTGTACACATGCTGTACAGTTGTCTGCTGTATGCAGTAAACTAATTTCTGTGGCAGAAACATATTAGCCTAAAAATACAGCTGTCTGCTGTATGCAGTAAACTAATTTCTATGGCAGAGACATATTAGCCTAAAAATACACTTCGACCTGCACATGCTTTCAACATTAGTTTAGGTCCTGCTTTGGATAAGGATTAGGTATTACAAGATGACATTTCCCTTAGCCCAGGAACCCATGGCTGAGCTCCAATGCAAAAAGTCAGCACTCAGGAGGTGGGGACACCAAAAGTCCAGCAAGAAGAGCTCCCATCACTAGACTGGCAGTGGATGGTGTCTGTGGACAAGCTGGAGAGCAGTAGATGTCATTTACCTCAAGCTCAGAAAGGCTTTCCACACTGCCTCCCTCAATATTCTTGTACCCAAGTTCAGACCTTACAGTCTGGACAGGTGGACAGCTAAATGGGTTGAACCGCCCCCACCACACCTCCAAAAAAAAAACAAACACAAAAACCCCCCACAAAAACCCAAAAACCAATCCAACCACCCCAAAAAACCCCAACCAAACAACCAAAAAACCCCTTGGTTGGATTGTGAGGCTCAGAGGGCCATGGACAACGGGTCACACATGCTACCTAGAGAGTATGAAACAGCTGCTGGTAATACCACAGCTCTGTATCTGTCCTGTTGACAAGCACATTGCTGGAATTGATATGGGGCTACTCTCACCAAGTTTGGGGATTGCACCAAAGTGGGGATCACCCAAGAGCAGGGTTGCCACACAGAGACCTAGACTGGTCAGAGGAATGGACTTACAAGGAACCTGATGAAACCCAACAAAAAGAAATGAAAACTCTTTCCTGTGGGAAGAATGAGCATCCTGCTTGCTGTGGGGCTGTGTCAACAGAAGCCTAGCCAGTGGCTCAAGGGAAGGAACTACTATCTTTCACTGAGCACTTGTTGGACCATATCTAAAGCACCACATTAGGTTTTGGCATCCCCAGTAAAAAGAATAAAACTGATAAACTGGAACAGGCTCAGCAAAGGACCACCAAGATAGACAGAGGCTGAGGTATTTTGCCTGTGAGGAGAGGTTGAGGGACTTGGGCTTGTTCAGCCCAGCTATGTGGGAAAACTAATCCACCATGAGGACAGCTAGGCAGCAGAGCACACTGCTCAGAGAGGTTGTGCCATCTTCTTCCTTGAAGTTTTCTCAAGATCTAACTAGTTAAAGTCCAGAACCACCTGGTCTGACCTCATGGCTGACCATGCTCTGAGCACGTGGTTGGACTTGATGTCTCCTGAAAACTTTGCCACCCAAGTTATGCTCCGTTTCCTAATCTTTTAATCAGTTTTCCTCACTTCTTCTCTTAGAATTTTTAAAAATGTAATACACAGTAATGAACAGGATGAACAGCTGAACTAATGTTAACTCAGTACTGGAGAGCATCAAAACTCTTAAGTCAGTCAGCCTGTGGGTGACTACGTCACTGATCAGTGACATCAGCCATGGTATTTCTATTGCTGTGGACAATGCTTACCACTCCTACTCAAAAACATTTGTGCTGCTTTATAAACGTTCCATAAAGCCTGGAAAGAAGAGCATTAGAAACATGCAGGTTCTGGCATCTGGAAGCCATCACCTCATTAAAAGCCTCAATGTGATGGTAGGTAACAACTTGCATTCACTTAAGAGTTGGACTCGATGATCCTTGCGGATCCCTTCCAACTCAAAACATCCTATGATTCTGACTCAACTGAAGGAAAAATAAACAGAAAAGACCTGAGGGATTCATCAGTCACAACAGGGAACATACTTCACCCTGCAATGAGGGGGACATTCACAATCATTGTAATCAAACTACTCCTCATCAGCAAAATGTAAGGCAGCCTTCCCTCTCCTATTCATTCCCAGTTCAGAATTGTGAAAAACAACTGGAGCGTCTTAAGTGCTGCTGGCACCTGCCTTACAGAGGAGGTGGGTTTGCAGCATAATGCATTCACTGTGTTACTGTTCACATTATTGCCATGCAAGAGAAGTATCTTGACCATTTCTTCTGTCAACCATCAGCACATCTAGAATAAGGCTGAGCTGGCTTACTTAAATGAGAGTAGGATGAGGATCCTTGTAGAGCATCAGAGCCAAGTCTCTTCAGACAGCTTTAATGCTTTCTGTGCATCCACACACGGAGATGTATGATCTAATTCTTTAAGCAAAGTCAGGAATAACTTGGGTCTCTGCTTTTCCAAAGGAGAAGAATCAGACTCCAATAACTAATCCTATTCTCTTTTATTTGTTTACTTATTTTTCCAGGCCATATAAATAAATATTTTGCTGGAACAGGAGAAAAGTAGCTACCTGGAAACAGTATCTTGTGATGCAGGCAACTAGGACATGGGGAAATTTTCACTTTGGTTAACGAAGTAAGTTAAGACCAGTCTTGGAAATTCTCTGTATTAACAGTAGAAGACCAATGTATGCCTGTCAAATTCCCAGTAAGCTTTCCATGTTCATTTATGGTCTGCATAATCTGCATCTTATTCACAGAGGAGAGGGAGAAAAGTTTGGAATACATCATTTCCTCAGTCTAGCCTTAAGAAATGGAATTATACTTGCAGGAAGTGTGTTTGAATTGAACTAAAGCTTACTGAGGATATATAAAGGATAGGACAATTATATCCAGTGGAAAAATAATTTTTAAAAGGTACTAATATCATTAAATATTTGAACAGAAAGATGTATCATTAGTTCTGTAACTGAGATCTTCAACCACTGTCCTATCTGTTAAGACAGAAAGCATAATCAACATGTTTTAAGAAAGTTTTGAGCAGCATCTCTAACAGATTTTTCTTTTTTTGAAATAATTCCACTGTCACACAGATTGAATAAAAAAACCTAAAAAACCCTTGATGTCCATAAGAAGAGCAGTCATATCACTGCAAGTTTTACACCACCACCACCACCACCCCCAGCCCCAAACCCAGCTGAATTTCCAGAACACTTATTTTGGCACACTGATTTCTTATCCCATGTTCCTCTTGCTTAGCAGACACATTCTTATCTCTGTCTTTGGATGGCTGAAATAGAGCCTTTACAGGAAAGATTAATTCAGCTATCCTGCCTTTAAGCTTCTGATAAAAGCAAGACACCATTTCCTGTGATGGCCCACTGGATTTCTATTACTCTGGGGAGTTCAGAGAGAGGCACCTTCCCAAGGATGTGCCCACCCAGAAGAGATAAGGCACACTGAGATAAGCAATGCCAGCCCAGTGCACCTCAGTCCCAGCACCCCACACTGCATTTGTGAACAGACACAGCACTTGGCATTTCTGAGCTGACATGCCAACCTTTTTATTGTAATACAAACTGTCTCCATGAGAGATGTTACACAGTGCCAGCACAGGCCTGAAATCACGGAAATCATTAAAAAGGACTGCACTGCTGGGTTTCATAAGTCTCCAAACACAGTGTCAAGACCAAAGGACATACTACATATGTTAACTGGATAGAAAAAAAATAAGTTCTATCAGAAAGCCAGTGATGGAAAGGAATAGAATCTATTGCAAAAACCATTTAACTAAATATATCTGCTTCTTATGGACTGTTGCTACAGAAATTGTAAAATAAAATAAACCCCTTTTCACTACAGCACATCCCAGATCTAGATTTGCACAGAGGAGGCACTCTCAGGATAAAGTTACATATTATGCCTTTAGATGGTTTAACATCTAACCATATGCTAATGGAGACGATGCTATTCATGCCTCCTCCCCCACAATATGCAGAATAATCCCTTCCTTCCATTTCACCAGTGTTTGCCAAAAACTGTACCCAGCTGATTCAACACTGACTCAAATGTGCTAAAATGAACAACTTTCTGTGGGATTAGCAAATTGAATTAACTCAGTGAAGGGTCAAACAGGTGCTGAAGCAACAGGACTTCACCCTAAGACACCTCTGAGGTTGGGGGTGTGCCTCTCCTCCACCACACAGGTGTGAAAAGACAGCCTGGGCATGAAGCAGCTGGGGATGCTGAACAACAGAAATTGAAACTGCGTAAGTTTCAGAGTAGGAAACCCCAGGCACCGAAGATATGAATGACCTTCCTACTGTTTTGATAATGCCCCTTTAAACCTCCAGGGCTCCTGTGCTCTCCAATCCCCTCTGTCCTCTCCTTCCCATATACTTTCACTAGTCACACATTATCTATCCTCTGAGCTTTACCATACCCAAATCCTTATTGTCTTTCCTTAGTGTTTCTTCTCTCCCACTTAAACTCACAATCACAACAATAGCCTTAACAGGACACTCATCACCACCCAAACAATCACTGAGCACACACATCCCACTCCTTTCCCTTTCCTTTTTCCGTTTACTTAGACTGGCAATCACAACACCTTCACGCAACCATTCCAATGAGGTGGTGCTGCAGTAAATACCACAAACACCATGACTAGCAACACTCTTCTGATTTACCTCACATTGTCAATATACAACAGGATTTTTTGGTACCCTTTGCTTTTGCAGGACTCTGTATGTATTTACCTGAGGCACACAGGGTCTGAACTAACACCCCGTATCCAAATATTGCCAAAGGAGATGAACACTGGCTGTGAAAGCATGTGGGCAGAAATGTAAGCAGAACACCAAGGTGACAATGAATAACACACTCCTGAATGTCAGTCAAGGTACAGTGGGATTTTCATCATTTCATAACATCCCAGCTTCTTTCCCACATTGCAGCAAAACAAAATAAAATGTAGGTGGAAACAAAGTCCTGTTGTTATTAGCATGCAAAGAAAATTCTCTTCTTTAAATTCCCCCATCTGTTCTGGCCAACCAATTATGAGTAATTCTCAGCATTTCAGTCACCTGAAACAAAGACAGTGAGTTCAAGGCATAAACACTCCCTCAGCAGTTAATATCCAGGATCACAGATGATTAAATCATACAGTGTTTCATTCTTTCAGTGAGCTTTGTTTCTTGCCTGGCTTTCTTGCTGCTTTTAGTCTCTGCCACATCTCTCCCATTTCTGGCAGATGAAGTGGAGGTGGAGAAGAAAAGGGAGGAAAGTTCTCGGGTAGCATAAGGATTACAGTATTTTTCAATCCTTCAGCAAAGAAGAGCTTGCTCAGGAAACAACCTGCTTCCTACTCTTCCACCCTACTTTATTTTTATTTTTTTAAATGTGTGTTTACAAGTGTTTGCAATTATAGTTACACAACCCAGGAACAAAGTTTACTACATTTATCTGCTTTCAAATCACATGGAATATACCTCCCACCCACAGATTTCCTTCACCTTTTTGTCCTGTTGCAGGCAATAAGAAACAGAAAACTGCAATTCAGAGACCTCCTCAGTCATACACCTACAGGTCATTCACAACCAAGCCTGATGTGAATGTGGATGCCACTCAATTAAAAGGCAGTTATGGCAAGGATAACAAATCATCTCAACTCCCTAAATTAAAGTACAGCATTAGCAGAGGGACAAAGTTATGTTCAAAGCCTTCTTGGTATTCTGATTACCTGTCCTTGTTCAAAACAAAGGGAGAACTGTCCTCACACAGCTCTACTTATGTTTCCTTTCAGCCTTCTGAAATAAGAGCTGTCTAAGAACCCGAGTTTTGTTTTCAGTTGGGAAGGTCGCCTGGGGTGTTTGGCAAAACGAGTCTGTACACTTTAATAAGGAGAAAGGGAAAGAGACGGGTCACAGGGAAGGAGGGAAGTAGAAGCTTATTGCATCTTCATTTTTCAATTACAAGTCTCAGAGAAGTTATGGCAAAAGTAGAATTAGTAAAAGAACAACAGTCTAAGAACCCACAGAATCTAATTCTCTCTTGAACAAGAAAAGCAGTGAGTACTTACATATAATATGTAGGATATAATCCTTCAAAGTACCAGCAATGCTTTTTGGCCTCTGTACACTACAAAGAAAGAAAAAATATGGTATTAATAGTTGCATAGAATAATGTACAATTATAAACACAAGCTTAGAGTATTTATAAATACTGTGACTGAGCAATTAGGAAAGGTTTACATTCCCAAAGATTTCCCAATCCTGCTACACAAGTCAGTTCATGCAAATGGCAGGGTGTCCTGCCAGGGGTCAGATCCCTCACGCAGGGCTTTGTCTGAGATGCTTCCCACAGTTGATTAAGTCAGTACCTACGGCGCAGGCACAGGGTCCAGCTGCACGTGCTGCTCCCTGGCAGAACTGCTGCCTTCAAAGACCACAGACACCTTAAGAGCCCATTCGTGATTATAGTCACTTAAGAGACACCCAGTATGATGACACAATGCTTACGGCTACCCAGCAAATACAATAATTGCAGGGAATTATTCAGCTTTCAGGAACTGTCTGGCGTGCAAAGCCAGGCTCAGAAAGGAGCAGAACGGAGAACTGTCTATGCCATCTCCTCTTCCTACAGCTTGGAAACATCTCAAGTGTTCATTAAAGCACCAGGGAAAGCAAACTGCTTTCTGCAGCCTGGGGGTATTGTTCTCTTTCGAAGACTGTCGGTACATCCTTGTTAAAGGGCAGCGACAGGCACTCTCCCAGCATGGGTGTGCTGGCAGTGTGGGAAGCACACGTCGTTCTGGGCACTGCCAGAGCACAGCTTGGAACAATAGCGGCGCTCGGTAAAGAAAACCAGATGTCAAGCCCAAACTCCGTGCACAAAGTACAAAATATTTCTGTGCATCCCACTGGCATCACGAGCACGAAATGCCGTCTTGACTGCAGGCACAGCTCCAGGAGCGACACAAGCTGCAGTGCCCAACGGCACACGGGCAGACCCACCACTGTCACGACACCTGAACTCCACAGACACAGTTCTCAACTGAGCCTTTTAGGGGCTTTTCAGGGGCTTCAACCCCTATTGTTAAATAAATCACTTGACTGCATCTAATTTTATGGGGTTTTCTTTTTGGAGTGTTTTATTTCTCAGTCCTCTTCATCATGGGTTACACTTACTAGGTAGTTGTGGAGAGAAGGGAAGAGGAGCAGAAGAATCACAGACTATTCTGAGTTGGAAGGGACCCACAGGGATCATCGAGTCCAACTCTTAAGCCAATGGCCCACACAGGGGATTGAACCCACGACCTTGGCATTATTACAACCAAGTTTTAACCAACTGAGCTGATCTCAGAAGGGACAATTATGTTCACATTAACAATACTTAAACTGTTCTTGCACAAGGATATTTAAGTTTCATGAGGGACCATATTCAGAGCTACTTTTTCACACAGTTACACACAATTTTAAAATCTATACACACCATGCAAACTATCTAACATCACACAGCTCTAGCTAATTATTAAGTAATACATATTTCCTAAAAATTGCTAGATCTAAACAGTCTTCATGCAACTTATTTTAACTTTATAAAAAAGTTCTATTAATGTTACTCTGCGGAGTTTCTGCAGGCTTCATTTCCAGCTCCTGTGTGGGCCCAAGGTCTCCAAAGAGATTCCATTCTTCTCTCAGAAGCTCCACCTGCAAATTTGTCCTTGGTTCACTAGCTTGAAAAGGCAGATATTCCCTAACACACCACAGAGCAGTGAGGAATATCCTGCTGAGGTTTTAGCCACGATTCCCTCTGCTGCTCCCACCTGACACCCATTGCTGGAGAGCACCAGCAGTGCTTGGATCATCCCTCATGTTCACTTGGCAGCTCACCTTTACATAATCGCTCGTATTAGTTTATTAGCCTCCTAGAATACTAAATGAATCCAGTTAAGACGAAGACAAAGTGTTTTTAGATCCCTGGCTCTCACTCCTCATGAATAAAAAAGGCTGCAAGCTCTTTAATGAGCATCTGATGAGCTAAATCACAGACAGATCAATTACAACCCATGAAGACAAACTGCTATGGATTAAATTGTTAAAAGTGGTACAGGAGATGGGGGGAGGAGGAGAAGATGCTTTTGATTCATGTGATCAGGTCTTTTTCCACTAACACAACAGGCTCACACCAGTCTTTGAGATGCACAAACTTGGCTTCTTCTGAAAGGACCACAGCTTTTTCCTCAGAATAAATGCAGCAGAAGCCTTGTTCCCCTCTCAAATTCATGCCACGGTCCAAGTAGTATATTGAGGAGGGCTCCACAGCTTCTGCTGGAGCAAGCTCTGCTCAAAGATCCATCTCTGCATTTGCCCTGTTTCCCCTTTCACCTCTTCTTCAAAGCTTCCAACTTTTTAACCCTTCCTTCCAAATATTTTCACCAGTTGGCTGTTCTCTCTTACTCTAAAATCAAAAATATATCAAGTTTCTTTCCATAACACCCTGCAAACATATATGCACTGTAAACCCAGCAGGCATGCTGCAGAACCAGTGAAAAATACTTTGGTTCTTTACCTTTGAAGGCTGTAGATCCGCAGGCATTGGCTAAAATCCCGGTGCCTGCAGGTCAACCCCTTGGGAAGCCTCATTCCAGAGTACAGTTTGGGGTGTAGGCCATTAAATGTTCTTCCTTCCTGCTTCTCAGCCAATATGAGTCACCATTTACCTCAACAGCCTTAAAGCCTTTGTCAGTCTCAAGCATTTTAATTGATGTTTTCCCAGCAATGTTTCTGAGCACGTGGAGCCTGCATACCCTTTACAAGTGTAAAGCAGACATTTATATTCAGCAGCCTTCCCCACATTTTCATCTGCTTTACAAAAATGAATTGGAAAGACTCCTCCTTCCAGAAGCTCCCAAATTGTAGGACTTCGGTTTCTGCCTCTAAACAATTCTCTTTTTCAGACAGCCAGAATGTTTACTGCTGTCCCAAGAAAGGCTCCAGCCTTGGGTAGTTCCTTCTACTTTACAGGGATTCCATACCTGCACTAAACATCCTTTCATGCCAGATTTGCTTTTATATTGGCTCTGGAAGATCAGACACCAATCCCAATTCCACCTTATTTTCAGGTCACAGTGCTATGAATACTGCATGGCAGTTGTTCAGCTCCTACAGGGGAATCAGGCAAAAAAAACCCCCAAGTGGACCTCAAATGTGAGCAGCAGAGCCAAATCTGATACACATGACCTGTCAAACAGATTTACACGCACAGGGCGAACCGCGGCGGTCCCTGCTCAGTGAAACTCCTCCTGATCTCCATGGCAACTTTACTCCAGGAAAGCCCAACAGAAGGCAGGGGCTGCTCACCACTGGCTCTGCTGATGCTTAGCAGACCTCGTAGGAATGTGTCTGCTGCTAAGAGTAACAGGAGAGCCATAGAATCATAGAATGGATTGGGTTGGAAAAGACCTCCGAGATCATCAAGTGCAACCCTTGGTCCAACTCCAGTCCCTTTACCAGATCATGGCACT
>JAOXXN010000395.1:50341117-50356729 GCA_026770055.1 Myrmophylax atrothorax
AAGGTCATGGGTTCAATCCCCTGTGTGGGCCATAGACTTAAGAGTTGGACTCGATGGTCCTTGTGGGTCCCTTCCAACTCAGAACAGTCTGGGATTCTGTGATTCTGTAACTGCAATGTCATTTTTTTTGGAGACATCCTCACACTTTTGATGACAAAGCACCAGAACAAACAGGAGCTTTTGCAGTGTTGGAGTATTTTTCCCAAGGGCCAGAGGAGAAGTTGCAAGTCCAGACATGCAAGTCCATCTCCAGCAATTAATTTTCTCTGGCTGAGCTGCAGCTTTGGATTTCTTTTTGCTGTGAAAAATTTCCCGACAATGGTCATGTCCCACTTGTGGCATGGAAAAAAAGGCAACTTAGCCAGAAATTGTTAGCAGATACTGCTCTGACAGTCATTGAAATACAGGATTTTGTTAGAAAAAACCCCCAACCTTTATATCTAAAATTTCTCTGCTCAGGTTCAGTGAGGTGATGATTAGCATGCAAGAATGCTTTAAATGTTTCTCCTCACGTTACTTCAAGCCACATCATTCACTAATGATAATGGGATTTAAAGGTTTCCTGGTGAGCAAGCACATGAAGACGTGTATACATAATAGCAAAGAAAAGGTCACTTCTGAAGTGTTACCCATTTTCCCCATTGTAGAATTATTTTGGAATTATTCCAATTTTATAGCAATTACTATAAATATTGAATATTCTTTATTACAGGCTGCATTGTGTGCACTCGTTATTCTTGAAGGTAAGAAAATCTATTTAATTTCCCCAGTTGCAGCATGATTTTATGCTAATCTGGGACGGAATATCTGATCTGGTGTGGATTGGTTCTTACAAGTTTAGGCTCTGAGTTTATTAGCCTTAGGACCAGGATAACATTTGAGTGTTGGGATGAAAGGAAATGATGTTCCCAAAGTGTTTTAGCATGCTGCACTGGCTGTTGTTAAGTAGCTTCTGCTTGAAATTAATTCCAGTGGGAAATAAAAGACCTTGGCTAATGGAGTTACGTCAGTGCCGTTGGAATATGAAAAAGGCAAGCAATTAAAAATAGAATATTAATTAATTAAGCTTACAGCTTCCTCTTAGAGATTTAATGTTTGAAGGAGCGCTGTAATAAACTCTAGCAAGATAATACTAATAAAACAAATATAATTTGACAGAGTTGGCTTATTAGATATTATTAATTGGGTATGAGTTGGGAGTTGTGTCTTAGTATTTACAGAGAATAAAAATGGCTGGTTCATTAGCTGTCAGCAGTGCTTTTTAACATGTACCAGCTTGTGCCATTTGTGGCTTTATTTCATAAAAAATCTCTTACAGGAGTTTAAAGAAATTTCTCACTTAAGCTTCATGAAA
This sequence comes from Myrmophylax atrothorax, assembly GCA_026770055.1. Lineage (NCBI taxonomy): Eukaryota > Metazoa > Chordata > Aves > Passeriformes > Thamnophilidae > Myrmophylax > Myrmophylax atrothorax. Next base: position 50,342,472 of record JAOXXN010000395.1, read on the forward strand.
CTGCTCAGGAGGAAGGCTGATACCAGACCATCTGTGGCACTTGGACAAGCTGGGGCTTGGTGATGAATTAAGGAGCATACACTTCAGCAGCTGCATTTGGAAGTGAATCCCAATTTCCCCTCTTAAATCCCAGCTCTCAGGTGCTGTTTTCAAGCCCCTGTCATTGCCAGAATTTGTCTGATGTTCAACTATTTATCAGTGACTTTTTTCTGTGTGCCGTGTTCACAGTGGTATGTCAGTGATAGATGGGAGAGGGTGTGACTGGTGGCTTTCACCCTGACTATCCACTTTAGAGCAGCCTTTTTGGATCAGCTGCCACCAAGGGAAATAGGTGGCACTGGGCATGGCTGGAATATTCAGGTCTTTCCCAACACAGATGTTGGGGCTCTGTGTGGTCGGGAAGGAGGATGCAGGATGGTGCATGGCCATGGTGTGCAACAGCTCTCACAGCACTGTCTGTGCCAAAGAGAATGTCAGATACGTGTGTATGGTGGGTGTAAATTCCCACTTTAAATGTCTGTACCTCTGCAGGAATCAGACACTAGTTTATTATATGATGTATATATTATGTGTTCAAGTTTGGCAGCTTTGGCCTCTGTTTCTCACAAAATCAAGGTTGGAAGAGACCTTCAAGACCATGTGGTCCAACCATCAACCCAGCACCACCACAATCACCTCTCAAACCATATTCCCAGGTGCCACATCCAGAACATTTCCAAAGACAGCATCTTCACCCCCTCCCTGGGCAACTTATTCCAATGCCTGACCACTCTTTCAGTGAAAATTTTTTTCTGATATTTAATCTGAACCTTCCCCAGCAAAAGTTCATGTGAGTTCATTTTGAGTTCATGTGATCATGCAAATGTTCTCATTTAGATTCTATATTCTTGATTTAAGGTTTGTTACACTTGCAGTTATCATCTGTGCTTCTGCTACTAGTCTAAACCCAAGATGTTACAGTTAAACTTCTAAACCCAACCATTTAAGCTCCTAAATGTGCTGAGCTCTTACTGAGCTTCCTTGTTTAGTTATTGGGTGCTAATTTTTTATTGTTTCACATCTCTCTTTTTTTTTTTAATCTTGTCTCTATCCAGTGCTTGAATTTGCCAACTAGAAAAATTAGATCTTTATTTTGAAATATGCATTAACGTAGATATTGAGGTCAACCCAGTCCAGCAAGGTTTACTGAAAGCTGCCTTAGCCTTTGTGAAGTCTGATCCACAGTGGAATAATGTGGAGATTTTGGGAGCTATAAAATACTGATTAGGGCTCTCCTCTCAGTTCTGAGCATCCCAGCCACCCCAATATTACAGTTTTTGGGGATACAATGGCACAGAAGACAGAGAGTTATGCATTGTGCTTCCCTCCTGCTTCCCTCAGCCTTACCACCTTCCTCTGTTGTGCTTTCAGGGCTGCTGAAGGGCCCACAAAAATAAGTACTTACCTCTCTTCCCAGTGACCCTTTGTCTTCCCTGTCACCTTTCCCTCTATTGCTGCATTTCACAGCCAGGAGTAGAGGATGAGAGTGACTTTCTTCCTTACACTGTTCCCTTGGCATTGCCAGTACCCAGCAGGGCACTCCAGCTGCCCTGTCCTCCTGATGGCTCTGAATGTTGAAGCCAATTTCATGTTTTGTGCTTCAGTGGCTTGAACTTGCTGTCTCTGGCTCAAGCCAGAACAATATAGGAATGTGAAATGGAAAACGGGCTCTGGTGACAGCACTGTGTGGGGTGACTTGGTTTTTGTGCTCCTTAATGCCCTTCCTGTTTCCTGGAGGTAGGAAGCAGAGAAATCATTTTCCTTCTACCCTGTGTGGGAAGCCAGGAGGGATTTAGGCTGTTTGAGATGTGTTCTATCTTATTTTGAAATAGCTGGGGGACTCAGCTATGTTATGGCAGGTGGTTTCAGTGTGGGCAGAGTCTTTGCGTGTCAGGACAAAACAGCCTTTGCCCAGAAGCCGTTGGCTTCTTAGTAGCAAGGAATTATCATTTGTATGGGAGTTATTTTCATTCAGACTACAGTGATTTAATAACTCAGACATGCCAAATTGCACTTATGACAAAAGGCACAGAGTTAGTTTCCACTTCTTCCATAGCAGCTGTTGCAAATGTCAGGATCCAGTTTTGTAGGGAAACTGTTAAAAATTACTATTTGAGTTGTACAGTGTCAAAGACAATATTCTAGATGTGTCTCTAGGCATTAATAGTTATGACAGATGCTGGTTCAAAATACACTCTTGCTATGACTTGTGACCTCCCTGTAGGATTCTCTCTTCCTAAATCAAATCCAAGCAAAATGCTTCCTCGGCCTGACAAGGAAATGGACCTTCTCATAGTGGGGAAACTGTTCAGGGACATAATTTGTTACCTGCTGCCTTCTCAAAAGCAAGCTCTGGCTGCATGCAGGTTCCCAGGAGATAACTTGTAAGCCTGTGTGGCAATGCTTCCAAGGTAGGAGGAGATTTCAGAAAGCAAATATAAGTGATGTTCTGTACATCCTTGAAGTACATCACACATGGAATCATATAGAATATCCTGAGTTGGAAGGGACCCACAAGGATCATGGAGTCCAGCTCTTGGTCATGCACAGGACATCCCCAAGAATCACATGGTGTGCCTGTGAGTGCTGTCCAGGAATGAAACACCCAGAGACAAATCCCCACAATTCTTTCCTTCCCTCCTCTCAGGATGGCTGTGTTGAAGGACAGAGGTCTAGAAGTTTAGTTTGGATGGATTAACCTATTAACCTATAGCTTATCTACCCTGGGCACATGGAATGGATGAAGCACTATTAAATGAAAATAAAATTAAAATAAACTGTTGTATTTCAAGTTAATGTATTAAAGCACTCTTAGAGTGAATCTCTGTATTGGTTTCAGGCTGGTGTTTAAAATAACTATAGTAAAGGAAGAATGTTTCCAATTAACAAGAGATACAAGAAATATTCCTGTTTGTGGTCACTCTCTGTGGAATGTAAAGTATCCCAATAACGAGCAGATATTTTTTTCTCCCCTCAGGAGTGCAAACATTTAAAGAAATCACAGAACTTCTTGGTGAAACCACATTCTTGAATCTAACAGAGGCAAAGCTGAAAAACACTTGTTTCAGGTAGTCTAGAAAAAAGAAGAAAACACAGAAATGGCTTGGACAAATGGTTTGTAGTGTTGGTACCATGAGGAATATGTGAACAGTTCTGAGAGTGTTCTAGTCTATCTCAGACTGGACAGAATTCAGGAACATGCCATTGGCAGATGCTCTATAGAAGGAAGTGACAGAGGGAGAAGAACTGTCTATAAAGACCTGTGGACAGCAGGGATTCCTGCATGTGAGTGCTGAGCACTGCAAGTCTAGAGCATCATGTGTGAACTGGGTGGTTCAGGCAACAGATGGGCCCTCTGGGCTCCTTTCCTGCTGTGTTTTGGAGTTACAGGAAGAGATGGAGGTAGTGGGTAAAGCGAAGTGAAACTCGGATGCTTTGCTTGAGAGGCCTGACACAGACTCAGGTTTCAATTTGCACTTTTTCTGCATTTCCAGTAAATACACAAATCTAGTAACTGCACAAACTTGGCATCAGCTTTGAGCAGATATTTGTTTGCTTTCTGCTTTAAACAAGATACTTCCTCATGTAGGATGTTTCTCGGGTAATAAGATTCAATAATTATTTAGGGAGCATCCTGTAGTGAGTCCCTGCCCTCTGAGTCCCCAGCCTGGTTATTTTCCTGCCAGCACAAGATTCATCTATGAGGACCTGAGGAAAGCATGTTGAACTACTACAGAAATGCTTTACAGAGGGAGTTGTAATGATGTTCAGGTGAAAATACTTTAAAACTGTAGGCACTGGTCACAAGCTGTGCTGGTGTTTGATGGTGTGCTCCTGCAGGATTCAGCCACTGCAGCCCTCCAAGATGCAAGGATTGGAAGGATGACTGAGTTTATTATGACTTTTCTTAGCTTTTGACTCTCAGAACTGACCACAACATCCTCGTTGAATTTTGAAGTAGTAACAATCATGAGGTGGAACGTTGGCATGTTGCCCTCAGGAAGAGGATTATTACACACCAAGTCGTGTTTGGCAGTGGAAGGGGAAGGGCTGGAGCTCAGAAGTTCGTGCATCAGCCACGGGGCGGCAGAGGCAGCGCTGGACTCTGTGCCTGAGGTCACTGCAAAGGTCCCGAGCCTGATGGGAAAGGGCAAAAGTGTCTCTGTGTGCTGTTGGATGGCCATGCTTAGGTTTTCGTTTTTAATTGCATATAAACTCCTTGAAAATCCCTTTGAATCCTTTCCTCTCTGCTGAAGGAAGAGTCTCATGATCATGAAATAAATATTTTGTAGTGCAGTTTTGGTGTTGTTTTCTTCCTCAGTCAACAATCACCTCAAATCACTCTTGCAATAAAATTTTTAGCCTACATGGGACCCCCTTGTCCACCAGGTTGTGTCTGGCTGTTCCTGGAGGAGTGTCTGATCTGTGGACCAGGTGAGTTCATCCATTTCTGCCACAAGGAGTGCACTGGGAGCCAACCAGAAAAAGGTGAGGTGATGGCCAGTTGAATTTCTGTAACTCTATGTAATTCACTCAATTTGGAAATAGGACAGCATTTATCATTATCAGAAATCTGGAATAATTGGAGCAAAATTATTGGGTACCCATGGGTTGTCAAGAAAAAGGGCTGTGGATTTGTGTCAAGATCCCTGTCTGGCTGTGACTGCTTTTCTGGTTAGACACCAAAAGTGGCCATCAGTGGCCATTGCTAACTCTGACCATATGGAGTGTTTACAGCCAATATGAAAGGCCTTTTCCCAGCTCAAATTGATTTTTGGTATGTTTGGGGTAATTGGTGACATGATAGGTCTAATGGCAATTAAACAGGCCAGTCTTATCAGAGTAAGGTAATTAATGAGAACAAAATCAAGGCATCTCCTTGGTCACTGCTAATCATGCAAGCTCAGGCAGCTGCTGAAGATGTCTCTGTTTCCTTTGCCTTCCATTGGCTCCATCACTCCTGTTCCACCTGAGGTGTGAGGGCCAAATTACACTTCTGCTGGGTCAATCTCGGTTTGTTTGACAGGACTTTTCAAATTCTGAACACAATCATGGCTGCAAAAACTAGTTATTCCAGTCTGTTGCCTTTTCTTTATGATTTCTGCTCCTGGAGAGACCCCCAGCTCCAAACTCCTGGGAAATCAGCCAGATTCCAGTCTCCAAGGACATAAAGAGAAATAAGTATGAAGAAGGGCTCTAGAAGAAAGAACCAGGGTGAGTATCAGCTGGATTTGCACACTGCTTGGGTCACTCTAAGAGCATGGTTAGAAATTTCCCTCATGGGGTACGTGCCTCCATGCTTCTCTTCCTGAAAATCTTGATTATTTCAGTGTTTCAGGGTAGGAAGGAATTTAATCTAGTCTGGAAGGGCCTCATTTCTTTGCTGCCTTGGCCCCAGCCAGGGCTCCTCCGTTAAAGACTGTTCAATCTGCCTTTTAAGATCCAATAATGTTGCTGAAGTTGTGTTTCCAGCTTTGATCCTACAAAACACTATTTTTCAGCCTCTTTCAGTTTGTGAACTCAATTTTTTTTTTTCAGTGGCATTCTGGTCCCTGTACAATGAATTTCAGTCTGCTGATAAGGCTGCTGTTATCCTAAATGTCTCCCTGGCTAAGCACTTCCAGTAAGCAATACAAAGTTAAATGACCTGGGGTTGGTTTGTTTGTTTAATCAAAGAATATGTCTGTGCTGCCTGAAAGGAGCTTTTTAAAGCTCCTGAATGCTTTAATTTGCTGCAGGTACCAGTGGTTGCAGTTTCCTGTGTGTAGTAGCAAAGCTTCAGGGAAAGGCAGAAATTGTGTTTTTTGCTGCTTTTTCAAGTCTTCTGACTGTCACATTAGGTTATCCATGTGCTGGAGGGTGACAAGATAGGGAATCCCTGTCATAACCACCTGTGATCTTGTGGCTGTAAAGCTGTTCTGGTGCCTTTTGTCCCCATTCTGTGCTGTATTGAAAGGTTTCCTTAAATGAGCCTGGCATTATCCTCATAACCACAGCACATGACATGCTCAGACTCTGTTAAGTGAATCCTGCAGGGAATTTTAACCTATGAAATCTCTTTGCCTTTGTAAACAATCCTTACATGATTAGTTTGAAGATGGCAACATTTGTGGGATTTCTGAAGTTCATCTTCCAAGCTGGGATTTAGTGAAGTCTGTTTTCCCCTTGCCAAAATGAAGTAAGGAGAAACAGGAAAAGATGTATGAGATGGTCTGGTGCTTGAGGAGTGGGTGCAGAAAAATCCTGGTTGGCAGGAGCTGAGAATCTCTGACAGTTACACTTTTGTCTGCCTCAGATTTGGGGGCACTGATGGCAGAGTTACATGGTAGCAGCCTCTGAGCAAGACACAAGTGAGACGGATTGGGGTCTGAAATCCATTGGAATTATTCATTGGAGATGAAAACAAAAGAGGACAGTTGACCTGCACCAGCCTGTGGCAGGTTGTATCCTAAGTGGTCTTCTCTTACCATTGCCCATTCACAGAAAGAGATTTTCCTCCAACTCCAGCCAAACTGCCCAAAGCCTGTAGTGCTGTGCTTGCTGTCCCTCAGTTAAGCGTTGTTCCTGTAGTAGTGTGATTGAACACATATGTCTGAATAGATCTTCAACAATAAGGCATTTGGATGTGTTTTTTTCCAAGCAAGTGCAAAGCATTTCCCCCTGCACGCACTGGGGCTAAATATAAATGTGTAGTTTCTAGCAGTTCTGCCATATATGGGCTCTTCTTTTGCGCTTGTCATCGCGGGCCAAACTAGGAGAGCCATGTCAGAGAATCTCTGTGTGGTTGGTGTGCTTGACCTGGACAGCTGGGATCCTTCTCATCTCACCTGGCAGTGGGGTGGGTGCTGAGCACCAAGATGACATGGCAACATAGCACAGCATTTGCTCCCTGTCTCTGCTGGTTTTGTGGACCTTCCTGGGTCTCTCCCCCACAGCTGCTCAGCAGGAGTGGAGTTGGGGTGAAGTCATGAACTTCACCCTGAACCATGTGGTGGTGGGGGCAGAGAGAGAAGCCCCCATAGATACAGCAGGAGGAAGAAGAGAAGTGCTTGGGGTGCCAGCAACTTGTTAATGAGCAGGAGTCTGAATAAGCTGCTGCAGTCCTGGCTGGTCTTGTTTAGCAGCTGGGAGAGGGGAGCTTGTGTATGAACTGTGGGATCTCTGATAAGCACCTGGGTTTTAGCTTGTCAGAAATGGGAGAATATGACCCCTGTCCAGGTTCTTGTTTCTATGTTCTCAAGGCCTAGGATTGCTCTGCTGTGTGTAACAGGCCTGCCCCAGAGCATGAGACAGGTGGGCACCATGTGCATGAAATCAAGGTGCTTCTGTGAGGTTTTCTACTTAGGTTGCTTTGAGTAGAAGTCTTCTGCAGATTAGATCCTGTGTTTGCTTCTGGGTCCTGTGCAGTCATCATCTTCCCTGTCCCTTCAGGATCCTCCCTACCTCACTGTTACTTGAGCTGTACCTTTTAGTCAGAACAGCAGCATCTGGCTCACTGGGTCCCAGTGAGCTTCAGCATCAAATTGCACAAGCAAAGGCTGTGGCAGGAAGTGTGAAACAGGACCAGCAGTGTGTGACTCACCTGAGGTGCAGCACACCTGCTGCAGGGAGGTCTGCCAGGTTTGCCTTTGTGCATCAAAGCAGGTATCTACACAGGCTGTCCTTTTATCAGCCCTGTTGCTAAGCCACCAACACAACAAAGTCTTCATCTGGGTTTGCAAGATCTGGAATGTTCCTTCCATCCCTTGGCAAGAGAAAGCTGAAAATATCCATGGATGCTCTGAAGAAGAGAGTGTGTTTCCATTGGTTTCTCTCACTGGAGAGCTGAGAGTCCCCATGGGGGCATTCCAGGAGCTCCAGAAATCCTGGCCCTGACACAAGTCTTGGACTGTATCTTCCTTGGAAGTACTAAAGGCTGGATAAAACCACATGTACCTTGACCATAAACAGGCCCAGAGCCTTTCTGTAGCAGCTCCTGATGTCAGCACGTTTCTGCAATGTCCTTTTTTTAATTTGTGGGTTACTTTAAGTGTCTCTGTCACAGAGAGACATCCTGTCATCTGTACTCGGGGCTCTGACATTAGCATTTGCTATTTTTTTGCTTGCTCTCACTGATGGTTTGATCAAGAGAGTTCAGAGTTCAAGCGTGGCTCTCTGGATAGTTTAAATTAACAAAGAAAGAATTCATATGAGTATGAATCTTCATCAGTTCCTGGGCTCAGGTGTGCCCCCAGCTCCTGCTTTGTGGCTGCACAGTTAAACCTTCCTGAGAGCCACTCAAAGCCTGCTTCAAAGCAAATGTGTCATGCATGAACAGCTGTAGGTGTGGATTGGACAGGTTGCAAACCTCTCACAGAATCCCAGACTGTTCTGAGTTGGAAGGGACCCACAAGGACCATCGAGTCCAACTCTTAAGTCAATGGCCCATACAGGGGATTGGACCCATAAACTCGGTATTATTACAACCAACTTATAACCAACTGAGCTAATCTCAGGGTCCTTCTTATATTGTGGTGTCCAAAACTGCACACAGGACTTAAGGTGGAGCCAGAGCAATGCAGAGTAGAGCAGGACAATAACCACCCTGGACCGGCTGGCATTGCTGTGCTTGATGCATCCAGGGCACAGCTGGCCCTTTTGGTTTCCAGGGCATACTATTCACTCCTAGTCAACTTTCCACCAACTCAAACCACCACTGACCATCTTGGATGGAACAACTGTACTCAATCTTTTCCAAACTGTTGGGAAAGCATAGTTATGACAGTTATCATAGTCATGTGAGCTATCCAGCTCAGATGTAAATCAGAATGCCAAGCTTATGAAAGTGCCAAGAGATCCTCCTCAGTACCAGAGAAGGTTAGGAGTTGCTTTACCTTCTTATTTCTACACCCATGAACTCAGCAATGTTTGCACAAACATAAAAGCTGAGGGAGTGGAGCGTGGTGGAATTGACCTTACACTAAAAGTTCTGATGTCAGACCTGAGATAGTATGAGGTATGCCACATATTGAATGCATTTTCACTCCAGAAAAGCAAAAAAGACTCAACATTCACTGGATTCTCTGTAACTCCAAGGGGGGGTAAGTGGCAGACTTTTTTGTTCCAGCTGCAAGGAAACAGATGTAACATTTTTGCAACTTCACTAGAAGCAGTAGTTCTATTCTAAATAGTACTGGGGCAGGTTCCACAGCTCCAAAATTGAATTCAGCTTCTGCAATTACTCCACTTCCTTTTATATGTGCATGAGAAATAAAACCAAGGTTACCATTATTTGCATTCTTTAACTACAAAACTATTCGTAAGTCACCTCATAAAACAACCCATAAATTGGGGTGCATGGGGGGAAGAGATCATTTGTTAGGAATTGAAAGACCATGCCAAGAGTGAGGACAATTCACTATTTCCACTCTCAGTCTCCTTAAAAATGAACCAAAACTAATACTGATATTTTGCAGATAAAATGAGTTGGTGATACAATGGTTTCAGTTTTAAGCCTCTAATGAACATTAATGAACTTTTAGTGTCACCATTAATGCCAACACCAAACTTGCTTTCCTTTGACTAAGAACTGTAAGTTTGGTTCATCTCCAGCCTGGGTGGACACCTAAACTCACAGGAAGGGATGCTATCTAGAGAACTATTAAGGGCAAAGTCTAGATTTGGGGTTCCCCCGCTTTTATCTAATCCCATGCCAGCATTCATCTCCTTCAGTCCAGGCTGAACTGGCCAATTTTCCTGTTTCCTACATGCATTTCATTCTTCCACTTTACCATTCCAAGAATGAAAACAGCCTTTAAATTACCTAGTCTTTAAATCCTCAGGGGCTGCCTTTCATCTCCCATAACAATAAAAGCAAAGCAAAGAAAGACTGAGCAAAAGAAGATGAATTCAGAACTCAATTTTCTTCGTCGTTTGCGGTGCAGACAAGATCAAGGCATTTAACAGCATTTGTGCTACAGATGCTGGATAGTTAAGCTATGACAGCCCGTCAAAGGCTGCAGGAAAATAGATTTCTTTGATGGTCTCCAGGACACAGGGCAGTTGCTCTGGGAGTTCCCAGGCTTTGTTCTGTTGATGTTATGCATCCCCCACGCACTCATTTGCTCCACAGAGAGCCAGCATGAGCTGACAGGACAGAGCGCAGCTGCATAATCACAGCAACTCTCACCCCCCTCCCTAATACCCTTATTTTTCATTCTTGACATTTAATCCAGGGATGCACACCTTCCTCAGATCCTTCCTGTGAGGATATATTGGAAAACAAAGGTTTTTTTATTCAATTAAGACTTTTCCCTTCTCAGTTTTCTGAGGTATTTATTCCACAACAGCAAATACTGGATGAAAATCCTTTGTGCTTAGAAGTCCTGAAAACATCTGTAACACTGCAGGTAGCAACTCCTCAGTCTTTAAATACTAAAAAAAAAAAAAAAAAAAAAGAGATGCAGAGCCCACGACCAACCACACACCCAGTGCAGGGAACAAAAGAAATCAATAATAATGAAATATCATCTAAGTGCTGTTCCCCTGGAAGGTATGAAAGGCCAAGGCAAGCTCTCACCTTGCAGAGGTTATTCTAGAAACCCATCACATTTAGTGTTAGATTGTTTTTAGGAGCATCTGCTAATTTTAAATCAGATTACACACATTTTGTGTGTATTAAATTAGTAAGCATCTGAACAGAGTGGAGATTAAAGACGTTACCTTGGAAACATTCTGGTATTTGAAAACCAGTTTCTAAAAAACCCTGGCAAGTCAAAATCCATGTACTTCTTTGAGCAGAAGCATCTACTTGAATGCTCTGCTGGGAAAAGCTTCATTCTTGGTCCACTCCCACTGGTTTAACAGCAAAGTCAATGCTTACCTACAGATACCTCCATTAACAGCCATCATTGCTGTGTCCTTCACATCCTCACGAGGCAACTCAATCTCTCAAGGGAAAAAGCACAGATGTATAATTTATGGTACAGGTCCAATCTGGTTTAATGACCAAACTGGGACTGGAGAAACAGTTCTAAAGGAAACTTCAGTTCATTTGGTCCAGCTACATTAGACTAATTACCTTGAAGTAAATGCTGGAACTTGGATAGTAACACAGCAAAGGTGAACACGGTCTGGTCTGCAAGGCTGGCTCACTGATACAACAACCATCTCCACATTGCAGTCCAGAAAACCATTTGCTCTGGGACTCAGCTGCTGGAACACTGGGAGGAGTTTATGGGTTTGGGTTCACCCAGACTAATAATCACATTTTTCCACCCTTGCTGCAGTCTATTAAAGTTCCTACTGATTGGTAGCAAACACATTTTTCTCAGGCCAAAACTCTCCTCAGAGAAAGAAACAGCAGAAGAGTTGACTGACTGTAATTTGTATTTGTTTAACAAGTCAATTCAAGCTTTCAGGGAGATGCTCTATCGTGGGCTTCAGGTAGACTGAAACATCAATGCCTTTTAATTCAAACTAAGGAACTAAGCTGTCTCCTACTCAGACCGTCCAATACACTGCCATAGCAATAGCACAGTTACTAAATTCCAGTGAGTCAAATCCAAGAGCTGTACCTCACAACTACTTGAGCAGGAAGAAATACTAAGCATTTGTCCTTGGAGTGTTTCCTGTTAAAGGACTTCAATAGCAAATAAACAGACAACCCTCTCAAGCAAGTAACGCTGCCTACTAATGGCAAAGCACTTTCCCACATTAAGTAACTTCCTACATAAGACCTTAGCATTTTCTTTTCTTTTACTAGGAGACTGAATGTACCTAAACAATAATTTGCAATGTCCAAGATTGTCCAACTTTAACATAACCAATAAGAATGTGACAAATCTCTTTGTTTAAATCAAAAGCATAGGAGTTTTGGCATTTTTCTAAAAGGGTTATTTCCCCCCAGTTTGAGTTATCACCGGAGACTTTTCACATTCAAAATAGCTTCCTGGAAGGAGAAGAAAAAAAAAGGTTCCAAACTTGACTGTCTATATGGAGACACAGATCAAACAAATTCACATACTCTCTTTGGCTAGGAATAGAGCTATGACTTGGCTCACACTTCCTTTCAGCCCTCAAACCACTCACTTCACAACTTGATGAAGGGTATGCTGGATATCGGTAGTTTATTCCATGCCTCCTCTCCTATTAATCAGTGCATGCCCCTTGCTCAAACATCTGTCCATACACGTGGATTTTGTTGGAACCCCATCAAGCTTTCAGCTATGTCCAAGTTACCACTGTTGGACCTCCAGTTACCACTCTTGTGGTCTGTGCTTCATCTGATGTGACATTCCTTATTCCTGTTTGCAAATGATAGATCATAGTTGTGTGTTGGGAAGTTACTTGACAAGACAGAAAAAAATCAGGATGCTGCAATGAACTCTGCTCTTCCCTTTGACACAGACTGCACAGACATCAAAAATCTCTACACTAAGGTTATTTCCTCACAAAGAATAACTGAGGTTACCTCAGGGACATTCAGCAACTGAGAAGTGCAAGAGTGAGATGAGGCATAAATGAAACATTCGCTCTTCTTTAACACGTGGTCTACTCTCCAAAAGAGCTCAAGATTCCTGCCTGGAGGTATTGCTATGGATGGGTAATAGCATGAGATATGGCCATAAATGTTTAATTTATAAACCTAGCAGCTAGAAAATTATTCAACTAGATTGAAGGCACTGAGGATTTTAATAGTGCCTGCCCACACTAACAGATGGAAATAGCACCAACAGCTCAGAGACGAGCACTGACACACTCCTATATTTTGGTCAGTGTTGATAATGTTGTACAAACTGAACTTTCAGAGAAAATTTAATCCCTGTGCATGCAGTGGGCAACTCCACAGATTTCAAGGGCATTGGTTCTGCTTTCACTGGATATGGCTTGGCTCAGTGCCCTTCTCTTCACAGGCCTGCCAGCTGCTCTCTCAAGGGCTGGGTTCATCTCAGAGGGGAAACAGCACTGCAGGAAAAAGGCACTAAAGCAGCATCACAGTTCCCACATTTTTCCAGGGCAGTTCTGTGCAGGCAAAGGACCCTTTAGACTGTAACCACAAACATAAACTCACATATGGGAGAAAGAAATGGAATAGGAGCAGCAGAGCAGAGAAGTGAGAAAGACATGCCCAAGACAATTGGCAAAATGAGGAGTGGAATAAAACCTGGGGGTAACTGGAATAAACAGCACTGACACTGAGCCAGTCAAGGCTTCTTCCAAGCATGTTTCCAAACAGGCTTCAGAGGTCAGACACCAACAGGGTGGCAGCCAAAGAAATCATTAAAGTGGTCTCTGAATGACAGGCCACCACATAGGAATGCCAAAGGGTATCAATGAGGGCACAGCTCCACTGGCTTTGCCATTTTTATACTGCAGACAGATGGTGCACCTCCCTCCATGAAAGGCAGCAGTTCCAATTCTTCACCTACAGACAAGGCTCAAAGCAGGAGCCCTTTCTGACACAGAAGCATGGCACCACGAATTAGCCACAGCTACTCATGCCAGTCCAGGGCAGAAATCTTGTTATCATCTTCCCACAGTGCAAGGCAAAAAAATAAATCCTTTGTGTGTGCTTAGCCTGTAATTTGGGAAAGAAAAGCCTGGCACTTCTCCACTGACAGGTTGCTCACCTTCGGCTCACACTTGCTCCTGTTATTTTTCAATGAAAAGACGAAAACTTCTAACAGCTTAAATGGAATGGTGCTAACCCACATCAATAAAACTGTGTTTCTCTAAAGCAGGAGAAATCTTTGCTCCAGTTTAGAGACTCCCAAATCAAACAGTAGATACCAAATAAAGTCTCAGTCCTTCAAATATATAAACAGGACTCCATATACAAAGAAGACTCTACTACTACTCACAGCAGTGAAGGTGAGCACGTGCACCAGTGTTAGAGGCAAGAGGTTTGAGCTTACAGAGTATGAACAGCAAACCATCTCCTTTATTGATTTCCACTCAAATCCAGAAATATACCAACCCATATTCAGTGTTTTTAAAGGAATGGCTATGAATTCCCACAGTGGCACACATTTTCCTGAAGTTATGTCCAACCTAAGGAATGGCTCTGTAGCCATGAGTTAGGTCACATAAAAAGACAAAAGAATTGACCACCTCTCTCTTCAGTTAAAGGAAAAAAAAACATTCTTGCTGAAGTGCTTTTCAAATAAACAAACAATGCACTTATGCCACATCCCTACAGTTGCTCAATGGCAAGGCTTCTAGGGAGTGTCTTCTTGAAC
>JAOXXN010000395.1:50365998-50397868 GCA_026770055.1 Myrmophylax atrothorax
CTGAAGGGAAGTTCCAGCCAGGTGGGGGTTGGTCTCTTCTCCCAGGCACTCAGCAATAGGACAAGGGGGCACGGGCTTAAGCTCTGCCAGAGTAGGTTTAGGTTGGATATCAAGAAGAAGTTCTTTACAGAGAGAGTGCTCAGGCATTGGAATGGGCTGCCCAGAGAGGTGGTGGATTCTCCGACCCTGGAGGTTTTTAAGCTGAGACTGGACGCGGCACTGAGTGCCATGATCTGGTAATCAAAGTGGGGTTGGATTAAGGGCTGGAGTTGATGATGTCAGAGGTCTCTTCCAACCCAACTGATTCTATGATTCTATGAATAGTTTCTCTCACAGGAGGTGAACACATTCTAATTTACCCCTTGTCCAGTCCCATCAAAAGCAATGAAGCTTCATGAGGCATAAGTCAATATGTGTTTTTCAAGTAGGTTTCATGGTCTTTAGCCCTCAGTGTTGAAAAGTCCTTTACTCCACTAACCACCCCTTGCAGAATAAGTACAACTAAAAGTGACACTACTGGAACCCAATTCAAACCATTAAGCTATTTTATTACAGTTCCTGAAAAGTATAGAAATTAAAATTAGCTTTATTTTAAAGATAAGTTTGATCTGTTTTTCCCTACAGGAGGGCAATCTCAATTTTTCTGCAGATATTAGTGGCTAACATATCTCTTAAGAATTTGAAGTGCACCTTTAAGTCCCTACTTTTGCTTGCCAAGAAGTGCTTGTAGCTAAGCTAGAAATCAGAAGTACAGAGAAGGACAACCACAATGAATAATAAGATGGAGCAGCTGGCTTTCCAGAAGGGTCTAAAAGGTTTGGAAGCCTTCAACCCAGAAAACAGATGCCTGGGTGATGAGCAAGAGCAAGGTTGAATGTGCAGCTGAATGAACATAACTATTAATACACCAAGCCCTGTGACATCAGTTCCAATGAGTGCCCCTTGTCCTAGCAGGAAATTCATTTAAGTGAATGAATTTTTACAGTGCACACAGACAAAACTCGAAATCTGCTGCTGCAAGAGACCACAAAAGAAGATAGATTCAAAAGGGTCTAGGCAAATCCATGGGAGACAGAGTCACACCAGTGATTAAAGGAAGTAAAAAGGGAGCCACACCCTAATATCCCTGATCCAAGTGGTCCGTATGTTGGAGAAGCATGAAGGGAATGGCCCTGAGACAGTGGGCAGGCTCGTGGCCTTTCCTGGCACAGCCCCTGCCACCAATTCAGATGGAGTAGAGATACAGACAGACATTTGTCTCACCCATCTTACTCCTTTCAGTCTTGCAGTCACACATATTTCTCAACATGCAATTAGCAAGAGCTCAATCAATAGATGGTGTGAACAGAACACTACTTTGGTCTGCATCTGAAGGAGACAAGGCAAAAGCCTTTATAAAGGTGCCAGAAGTATCCCTAAAACACAAGACAACAAAATCCCTTAAAAAAAGTCCTCAAAGAAATGCTTGCATTGTTTAGAAGAATAAATTTAGGACACTGTTTAGATTTTGAATGGGGTAATCTTGCCAAAGTCTTTTGAAATAAAACCAGCATGTCAGCAATGTGTTTTATTTCCTGTATCATACCAAATAAATGAAATATTCATCACTCTGTATAATCACCACTTAATTGAGTTTTAACCACTACCTCATAGCTGAGGGTAAGCATAAAATATTAATTACCTAAAACCTACACAACATGTATAAAACATTTCAGACACATGATCTCTGACCCTACAGAGAGCTTGAGAAACAAACAAACCAATCCACCAAAACACCCCCTGCAAGTTCATACATGGAAAAGTTATGCAGTATTCAATACTCTATTAAATGTTCAGACTTTCCTTATGTAGCTGCAGTCAAAGAATACAAACCCCACCATTCTGGAGACTTATAAATCCATAAACAACTGCAAAGATGACCTTATGCCTACAAGACACAGACCATCCAATTAAACACAACACCTCTGCGAGTAGGAGAAGCATCTCCTCTCATCCATGCAAATGTCCCACTGAACTTCATGGCCAGGTGAGAATTTAGCAAGGTGTTCACTTTTGACCAACACCTCCCAAACAACAACATAACACATGGCTGGGTCTGTATGGTAGCTTATTGAGGATGCTTTTCATGAAAGGATCAGGATGAGGTGTGCTCATTTTGGCTGGGGTAGAGTTAGAGTCACTGTAGCAAGTTTTGGATTTGTGGTGGAAACTAATGTGTCAGGAACACAGGGATGGTTTAGTTATTTTTGAGGGTCAAGGCTTTTGGTTGTGTACGGCCAGGCTAGTGAGGAGGCTGTGGGTGCACAAGGAGCTGGGAATTGGCACAGCCAGGACAGCTGAGCCCAGCTGTCCAAAAGTATATCCCAGACCATATGGTGCCATGCTGAGCATACAAAGCTGGGGGAAGAAGGAGGAAGGGGGGACGTTCAGAGTGGTGGTGTTTGTCTTCCCAAGAGACCATTCCATGTGGTGGGGATGGCTGAACAGCTGCCTGCCCACAGGAGATGCTGAAGGTATTCCTTGTTTTGCTTTGTTTGCATGCATAGCTTTTGCTTTACCTGTTAAACTGTCTTTATCTCAACCCATGCTTCTTTCTGACTTTTGCCATTCTGATTCTCTTCCCCATTCCACCGTCTGACAGTGATGGAGAGGCTGGGTGGTGCCTGGTTGCCAACTGGAGTTAAACCACAACCCTCCTCTTTGGCTCCCAGCCTGGGGCTTGAGCATTTCAAGATAACAGGTTGCATTGGAATGGCCTAGATGGAATTTATAGCTGTTATTGTTGTTTGGCTATTAATCAGCAGGCTGCTGTGCTTGCAAGGCTTGCTTGCTTTACTACACGTCAGTCTTGTGCTCATTAATGGCTGGTTTTGCTTTCTCTGCTTCCTGTACTGCTGTGCTGGTTATCACCTTGCTCTGATGTGCCCAGGAACATTTTGATAACAGCCATGGCAATGTGCCTGGGCTGGGAGGTGGCCAGGGCATTGCTGCCAGGCTGGACAGGCTGCAATTCCAGCATGAACTCAAGCCAAAGGGACTGTCGCCTGTGGGTGAGTCCACACCGGAGCAGAACAC
Organism: Myrmophylax atrothorax; assembly: GCA_026770055.1. Classification (NCBI taxonomy): domain Eukaryota; kingdom Metazoa; phylum Chordata; class Aves; order Passeriformes; family Thamnophilidae; genus Myrmophylax; species Myrmophylax atrothorax. The sequence goes on from JAOXXN010000395.1 coordinate 50,369,074, forward strand.
TCCAGAGCACCCGTGGCTGTAGATAAGCCTCTGCCAGAGCAGGTACATCCCAAAGTGTCTGCGGCCATGGTTGTGTCTGTCCTGCACCAGGGGCACCTCTGAAGGGATTATGACCAATGGACACAAGGCCACGCTGGAACAGGTGCATCTCACAGCGACTGTGGCTGTGGATAAGCACGTGCCACAGACGGTACACCCCTGAAGACACTGCTGCTCACAGGTAAGGCTCCACTTGGAGCAGGTACAACTCTGAGGAACTGCAGCCTGTGGATAAATCCAAACTGGAGCAGGGGAAAGGTCACTGCATTATTATACCCGATGGTCAGGTCCAGAGGGACAAGGGGTACAGATTGTAATGGAGATACCTTTGAATTGTTGCAACCCCAGATTGGAGTTGCATGTGATGGGAATTACTACAGCAGAAACCACCTGAAGCAATGGAGGACAAGCATTGTAAGAGGCAGTGCAAGTGCAGCAGGGCCCCAACCCGAGCTGGCTCCAAATGATTGAAGAGGGTTTAGGACTACTTAATGGCAATGCCTTGGCTCCTTAAGGAACAATCCTAACTGCACCACAAGTCAAGCACTGCCTAAGGCTCTTCAGGCCAAGAGCAAAGGTGATGTGATCAAGGCTATTAAACAAAGGGAAAAAAAGAGAATCCCAGAAAATAACCTTTTGCAACAGAAAGAATTAAACTGATAACCAGATTGCTTTACTTTTTTTAAAAAACAAGGTTTCATTAAATGCCTTTAAGTTCATTAGCAAAAAAAAAAGACCCACCCCCAAACTATGAGAGTGAACTGAGAGAGGACCCTTAGCCCATAGTCTGAGGCATTGCTTATTCTGAGAACCAACATGTTACATGGCAAGCAACAATTCTGTGGTACTTGGACCTCCTCCTCAGTACTCACTAAAAGGATATCAGAAATCCCTCTTCCTCACCTCTGCTAATGGTAGAATCCACTCAGTTTCATTTAACCCAGCTTCCAATTAAAGCAGTTCAGTCAAATTTATCTATCTTTCCTATGGTTTTAAATTCATATCTTCCAAGACTACCTGTGAATAGAAGCTGATCACTTATTAAGTGCTAAAAGAAGAATATAGGACAAAAATCAAAAGAAATGTGCCCAGGTCTGGCAGCAGAACCCTGCTTTCCTAAGAGACACTGCCCTTAGGCATGGGGCCATATTTTCATACTCTTTATTCTTATAGAGTATATATACAGAGAGAGTAGATAACACAAAAATACTAGTTGAAAAAATATCTTCAAATATATGAAGACATGAATGAGGTAAATTATTATTTCTAACATAAGGCAAGCTCTAAAGCAGTAGCTTTTTTATTTTTTTTCTAACAACAGTTAAAACTAGATTCTTCTGCACCAAACAACAAAAGGTCATTCCCACATCACCAAGATTCAGCCTCAACTTGGCCAACAGCCTCATCTGAAGGGCAAAGCACTGAGGAGGTGGAAGCTTGGGCTGTGTATCCACCCATAGATGAATTCCCTCCAGGTCAGGATTGAGGCTCATTTGCAAGGCACAAGTGTAGGCAGCTTGTTTGGAGACTGCTTGCACCACATCTGCCTGACAGCAGAGCAGGGAAGTCCTGGGGGACATGGTACCATCCAGCACTGTTTATGCACATAAAATTGTGATGTCGGGCTGAAGATGCAGGGTGTGCTCCCAGCTTGAATTCACAGTGTGCAACAACAAACCCAGTGTGCCAATTCCACACAGGGGGACAAGGAACTTCAGGATTGATGTTGCTGATATACGTGCTTTTATTTGAAAGTTGTTTATCTCTTAATTTCACTGCACAGAGCACCTGGATGGTGTCTCAGCAATGGAGGTGGCCAGTGCTACATCAATTCTGATTTACCAGCCCTGTCACCAGCCACAGAAACATAAGATTGGAAAATCTAACTAGTCCAGAAAAAAAAAATTAAATCATTTGACTATTTCAAAATATTAGTTTTAAAAAAAAACAAAACCAAAACCAATTAGAGCAGCAGACATGTGAGAGCCTTAGAGAGGAATGTATAAAGTCACCATTTTATGTATTAAACATCCAGTTCCAGGAACATTTCATCAGTTCATATAAGTAAAATTTGGAAGAAAAGTATCCAAGGCTGCTTTGAGGTTTTCATTAATGGAAAAGGACAGACCCCACAACCAGCCTCAGCATGAATTCCCTACCTCAGTCCCCACCAGACAGGAAGGAGCTGAGGAAGGTGCTGTGAAGTGGCACAGCAATGTCAGCAACACGACAGCCCTGCAAAAACCCTGGTGCTTGGAAAAGACACTCTCAACACTCTAAGCTCAAATGTTACACAGACCTGATTTACAACAGTCTTTAAGGCTGGAAAGGCACTGCCTTCTCTGCAGCCTTCACGGTACTACCTTTCCCATCTCCCTAGTTATTGGAAAGGAACAGTAATTATTTGAAATACATCTCATCCGTATTGCCACAGTCCTTGCCTGGATGTGCAACAACATTCATGGCACTGCCAAGGGATGCTCTCAACATAAAAAAAAAGGAAGGAAGACAAATTTTGATAAGGTATTTATTAAATATAAATATTTCACATCAGCATATGAATTAAATATACGGTGGCAGGTAAAATCCAGATAGTGCTGCTTGATCTGAAACTTCAACAGAAATCTGAGAAACCCACTCATACCAGGGAGTTGAGCACATAGTATGTTTTTGGGGGTTCTGAAACCATGTGTCCTGCATGCCTTAAAGAAAAACAAAACAAAAACACATGGTTGTTTTTTTGGGTATCCACTAAGCGTCCAAAAGGACACATCAGCAGAACAGAGAGGGAAGGGAAAGGAAGCAGTAGCAAGAGCCACCCAATGCAGCTAACATGCCCTGCCAGGAGATGGCAAATCTGTGTTCAAGTCTCCCACCCAGAAGGACTCAAACCTCTCTCACTCTCCTGGAAGTGACCAAGCATTAAGCTGCAGGTGACCAGCAGAAACAGCATCTCAGACTTGTGCTGGTAGTGTTTCTACTTGCATGAAATGCATAAATACAGGCACGAAACCCTATTTTCACCAGCATCCTATCTCTATTAGGAGACAGTAGCAAAACTTTGGGGACACTGTGTAAAACTGCAGCAAGGACAGAATCATCTCCTTCTCCAACAGCCCCAAGCAGAATCCTCAAATTCCCCACTTAAGCACTTCCCAAGTCAAGGTCATGCTGTTTAATTGCAACCAATAGACCTAACACACCATCCTTTTCTGTCTTTAAACCTCTGTGTTCTTCAGTCTATGAAAGGGTATAATTGGCATAAATACTGCAAAACACAGGTCTCTGTCTCCAAAGAGCACCTAAACCACCGAGCTCTGGTGTAGCTTTCCATACAGCTTAGCATGGATTTCCTTTGTACTTTACAAGTGGAGAAGAGGGATAATGCCAACAATTGACATAAATCAATTCTAGTATACCCTATCTTTTTCAGGCCAGGAACTCGTCCAGGAGAAGAGTGATAGAACCCAAATTATCCAGAGGGCACAAAGGAGACAAAACTGGCCTTCCCACATCCTGGGAGAATGCCAAGCTTTTCAGACAAAAAGTTCCACTCTGATCACACATTGTAAACCTGGACTTTCAATTCCCTAGCTTTTGGAAGTACTTCAAAAAAGCTTCTGAAAGTGCTGAAGCTGTTTTGATGGGTTGTTATTTCCATTTTGACCAAAGCTACTCCGTGGCATTGACCCAATTTTGCAAAGCTTTAGACTGTCTTAGGACTGCATATTTCATATGAACGATTAATAAAAGGGAAAACAAAAAACCTCACATGCAAGTATAAATTCCTGTGGTACTTCAGCTGGCAGCACTAAGAAGACAACAATAACTTAAACAGATTTAGTCAGCTATGCAAAGAAGTGAGATGCAGGTAGACACTTCTGTAATTAATATTATACCCCAATAAATATTGCCATCAATAACCGTTTTAGTTAATTGGATTATCAGAAAGTCATTAAGTCTAGGATACAATCCCAATATAAATATAGTTCAGTGGTAAATGTCCCAGTGCAAAAATCAAAAGACTAAGGGTAAGAATCTGGATGTATCTATTGATCTCAGAGTCACTACTAAACATGCACTGAACTAACATGATTACAATTTGATAATTCCACATAGAGAAAAGTCCCAATCCAAAATTTTTCCTCCAGACCACTCATGTGCCCAGACAGATTCATCCTATCTACAAGATGTCTTGTATGGGACTTCCCAAAAAGCCCAGGTTTAGAAGTTCATGGAAAAGAAGGGCTTGTTGGAACGTCTTTACCATGAAGTCAAACCAGTTTGCTTACACAGAACTGGAGTGGGAAGCTGGGAATCAGAAATCTTAAGCTTCTAATTCCGCCACAAACACCCTCCATGACTCTTCCAATATTTTTTGCCCACTTACCCATCTGCACAATGGCTTTGCATCTGGACTGGATGTGACTGGAACACGCTACAACATACTTAATATTGTTTAAGTACTACGAAATCCTTCTGTGAGAGATGCCAGACAAGCATACTTTTTGCCATTACAAACAACTGCAAAATGCTGGTTTCCCATAAAAATTTAAGTACTGTCAGAGACTTCTGAAGCATAACAGCCTGATTTGTTCTTTATTTGATTACTTGTGTTTGAATAAAGCGTGAAGAAATACCACAAATGGACAAATAGATTTAATCTAATTTGGAAGATGGATAGTTGCAGAAGCTGTTACCATGAATGCAGCATATATATCAAAGCCTAGGACATCATTAAGAAAGAGTTTTGAGATTACAAGTGCCATCCCTACCACTGCAAACAAGGCTTCCAAGCTTCCTCTAGGCAGTATCAGGAAACACGGTATTAATTGTCCTTGCTTCACACCACGTTTAAATGTTCTTGCTTGAAGGAAAGACTTTTCACAAAGAGCTCCTGCTTTCAAGCCTCTCTAGATCTTTTTTAAAAGCTTGCTGAAGGAACCTTTCAAAAGGAAACTTCTGAAAGTTATTAATTTGGCTCCATCAGGCACTTGCAGACAGCAGGATGTCTGCAGACACTGCTCATTTTTTCTCCTCCCTGGACCTGCTTTTGGAAATCTATTTAACTGAATCTATTTATCTTGGATCTTCATGAGATATTTACTGTCTGTTTTCTTCAAAGGGAACAGATGACCAATTAGTGTTGAAGTCAAAACTCCAAGACATGAAACCCATTATCCTCCTTCCCACCAGTGAGAGTTCTGCCATCACATCCAAGGCAAGAGGCAGCTCCAGCTGAACCCCAGTCACAGCCCAGCATTGTCCAGGCCTGCACCTGGAGGTCCCAGAACACAGAAGGTAACACTCCCACTAAAATGAATCAGATTATACCTCCTGCGTATGACATTGGCAGGGCAGACAGGAGTAAAGCAAAATCTTGTACGGTGCCTTTACACCAAACCTAAAAATTGCCTTCATACCTTTACAGACACCATACTTATATACCTTGAGCCCTGTCATCCACATGAAGCTCAGAATTAATCTTTTTCTTTGATCCTAGGCAGGAGTTACAGACATACCTCTCATTAATATTGATGTAAATGAGATACCATTTCAGTTTCACTGGTTTTAAAAAGTTAATATAGTGCATGAATTTTGGATTCCTCCTCTTTTCACTCTTCACACTTGCCTATCAGTCTGGACAGAATTATTCTTATCATCTCTGTACAGTTGCAAATTCAACAGTTTTCACATTACAGAAGCTCCCGTAACAGCTCTCACACATCCTTACATGCTTTTGCACAAAAACTCTCAACTTTACTCGCATCTTTTTCTAGATGTGTAGTTTGAGACCGAGAAATTAAGTCCATTAAGCATCTGGGAATGCACATAAGCATCATAATAACTTCATATTATCCATGGTCTGTGCCTGTCCTTGTCCTCTGCAGTTCACAGAGAGCTGCACAAACAGTTTCCTTTGCCTATTTCCATCTACATTATGCAACAACCATATGCTTATTAAAAACATTCCCCTAACACTCCTTTGCCCTGCCAGCAACACCAGTGTATTCCAGGGTTGAAACCCCACTAAAAGGAGGAGGTATAAACATAAAAGAGAAAGGCTCTGTACAAAAGGCAATCCTCTGTAACCCACTCTGCAAAGGGAATTTTCAGGTGAAGCAGCAAGTTGAACCCTCAAATCTCTGGCCTAACATTCCAAAAAAAAAAAAAAGAAAAGAAAAAGCATGCAGAGGAACAGGCAAAAGGGACAGGATGGAAATCTGTATCTCTTCCAAGTAAAAAAGATTTTTACATTATATTTTTAATCTCTATCAAACACCTAATTGCAATACATGAGAAATGGATTTATAAGACACTTTTAAGTGCAGATGGTATGGCCCTTCCTTCTGCGAGGAGGGTAAAGTAAAGAAATTCTGGGAGATGCAAAAACCATGTGGGAAGTAGATGTGCCAGGGCTGACTCATAGATGGAACTGGAGGAAAATATAGAAAAGAAATAGAAGAGGAAAGTACAGAAAAAGCATTTTAAAAAGAGAACAGGGACCTGGCAGCCAAGGAAGTGGAAACTACTGCCAATCATGAAATCAATAACACAGAAAGAGATAAGAAAGCCATCCTAAGCCAAGAAGGGTGGAACGACAGTCCAGGGCAAGGCCAGGAGGAGAAGGAAACCAGGGCAGAGCTGTAGGTGGAGAGAGGATTATGTGGCAGCTTGAAGTTGAACAGCTTGAGCTTCAGGCAGGAAGAGATGAAGAGCTGATAAAGCAATTCAAGGTAGAGAAGGCATTGACTGTAGCTGTAGCAACAAGAAAAGGTGGCAAACTGTACCTTCAGGACAATGAACGGGAGGGCAAACTAAAACCACACAAAAGTGCAAAAAAACCCCAAAATGAAAAAATACCAAAACCCAGCAGCCATCCAGACTCTAGCAGCTGAGCTGAGAACTGCAGGAACATTTTCAGAGGCAGGACTCATGTTCCCAAGTGAACCACTGGCTCTAAGAGAGTTTCTTTTGCACACTCCCTCTGCCTGCCACAACCTCTCATCCAGCTTCCTGCTTTCTCCCAAGTTATCCCTAGCCCACTCCTGCACAACCTTCCTGGAGCTGAGAGACTGCAAGGAACAGCCCCTATCTCCTCACTGAAGTCTGAAGACTTCAATTAGCACTACAGAGTCCTCACTGGCTTTGGCTGCATCTGATTTTTTCATTAGCCACCTTCCCTTTGGTAAGAGAGGAACAAACGCACAAGCAAGCAGGAGCTGGGCTGAAGCACACATGGTCTTCTCAGTGGTCTCAAACCAGACTGGGAGGCTCCTTGCTCCTTACCAGGGTCCTGGAAATTGTCCAGCACTCTGCAGACACTTCACTGGGAGGGTACTGGCAACTTCAGAAGAAGAAAAGATACTCTGGGAAACAAGAGAAAGTGAAAACAGCCCAGATTCATGGAGAAGCAACATGTGTCCCCACTGCCAGCATCTGCTCTGCCTATGCACTGCATGTCCTCACAAGGATGCCACAAACAGCTAGCACAGGCTCACCAAAAGCAGTTTTACACCTTCACCATACCTGCAGAGCAGGTCACACCACACTGTGGGACAAAGGGAACAGGAGCTGATGCGCCTCAGCAGAGCAGGACAGGAGTGACGGAGCAGGGGAGTCTCAGTGCCAACACACACAAGGATTTCACTCCGTGCCACTGCCCAGCACCCACCGTTTCCAGCAGTTAATCACTGTGGATGGCTATCACAGAAATAAATGCATATTCACAAGCTATTCTTAGCGTTCACCAGAGAGGAGATTACCAAATTACCCAGTTACATAATCTCTTTTATATAATCACTACGATGCTTTTCTCCTTATGCAACACGGGCAGTGACCACAGCCAGCTGAAGGAGCTGCTTCCCCGAGGAGAGCTCCACCAGCAGCACCAGGGGTGAATGTGCTGGCTAGTGCAGGTGCACAGGTGAGCAACAGCAGGAGCTGTCTCAGAAGCAGAGACGTGTAAACATGTGCCTTTAGCCTGGGGAAGACACCACCATCCCTGCCCACAGTGCTCCAGAAGCTGCATGGAGCAAAGATCACCTGCACCTTAAACTGGTGGAGATGCTAAAATCAAAGGCATGCAGTGCTCCCTGGGCAGCCTGTCCAAGCACTCACTAGAAGCAAGTGGGATGTCTCCACTGACTTTTAAAGGTCTTTGGACGTGGGCCAGGATTAGGGCTTTAATAAAAATAGGAAGTCGAGATTACTACAGAATTAAAACAAGCTTAATCCAAATCCCCCTGGCTTTGTGACACAGCCATGCCCGTGGTTTTCAACCACAGGGAAAGCCAGGTGAACCTGCAACCTAAACGTGCTCTCACAGGGTGCCTCGTGACAGGCACACAGAGCTGGCACTGTGGGTCAGCACAGCCACTCGGGGAAGTTTCACCAGCCAGAGGTTTGGGTATACCCCAAGGTGTCTCCTAGAGCATTTTCAGGATCCCTCTGAATGCCTTCTAGGAACACTGGGGATTATCTACACAGACCACTGCCACATGAGACCCAGCTTGCTGATGTTCGCACAGTGAGAAGATAAAATTTAAGTCCCGGACTTCAGAAAATAAAAGCTCCAAGACCCACAGAGTCACCTGCAGATCCTGAAACACTTTTCCATTACCATGCTGTGACTTCAGCATTATGTTCATCTAGCTGCATGGTGCTGGCATTATGGGAAAGCCCCAGACTGTGAAGCCCCTCAAGAACAAGGTATTAACACTGCTGAAAACCAAAGACATAGTTCTGTAAATACCAAAGGAACAGAAGACAGAACAGACTAACAGCTTTGATCTCAATTCACCACCCTCAACTGACACTCAAATCCAAAGGCATCTGCCTTAACTCTTTTCCAAGGTTATGCAATCTGGCCATTATTAGGCACTTTGCCTCCTCTGCTCCCTAGCTTCCCTAGATACACAGCAAATGCTCAGGAATACCCAGGCAAACCCACAGCCTTGGGGGTTTAACACAATGCTCTTTATGCAGGGACACATAGACACAAGTTTGGGAACAGAGACCACTATTGTTTCAGCTACAGAAAAAAGCAATGAAGCAGCTCAGTGTTACCTTACACTATCTCAGACTGCAGGATGACCCAGTTCTGAAGAAGTTTAACCCAATCCCATATGCTATTATTATTTCTGTATATAGTCAGGAGATGTGAGTTGCTTTAGTGAAAAAGCAGATCAGAGCAGAATCAGGGTCCCTGAAACAAAACCCCACTGCACACATTAGTCCCCAGTGTGACAGCACTGCTTGACAGCTCAGGACCAGCAGGCATGCTCAGCACCACTGCTACTCAAACCACTGAAAATTATTATTAGGGATATATGCTTGGTATAGGCAAGAGAATGCTTGAGATAGGAGCAGTTTATGTCAGCCTGAAAGAGAAAAGCAAACCATGTAAAAGTAGATTTAAAACTTCTTACACACCCCTTTTCCCTTCCTTTTTTTTTTTTTAGGCTAGACAACTGTCTGACCATTTGAAAGCAGCATATTCAGAGAGCATGTGTCCTCCCCTATTTTGGACTGAAAGCCTGCCAAACCTAATGACATCTGAACAAATGAAAATGGACTTTTATACCCATTACCCCTCCTGTATGGGGTAAAATCCCTGGCTCCAAACACAGCAGGGAAAGTAGGGCCCTGAGCTGGGAACTTACACTGTAAGAGAGCCAGCAGTGAATTCCCAGATCCCACTTACACAGTATTGAGATAATTATCTGTAGTGATAAGCAATGCATTTTTTTCCCCCAAGGAGCAGAAACGAAAGAAAACACTGGCTTGACTCATCCCTGCCTAGTTCTTTCATCAAAAGCTGGAGCACACTTAGAGTCACCAACCACAGTGAGAAGTGCCTGCTCCAGCTCTCCACATTTACAGAGATATCATGAGGAAAGCAGAAAGGAATTCACTGCGTTAACAGGTCTTTATCCTCTTCAGTGAAGAGATTTAACAAACTGGGAGAAACAAAACACTGAGTTAAAGCTGAGCAATTCCCCAGGTACAGAGCCTTACACTGTCTTGTCATACAGTCATGCCCAAATAGGACTGCACCTCTTGTGCTGACACTGAAGGGACTGTACTAAAACCAACAAGGCATAAACACCTGGCCTTCCCTGGTTAGAAAAAGGGAATCTCCTGTCCAAAAAGACTCGGACCAGGGCACACAAAAGAATTTTGTTGGTCTACCTGCATCCACAGACATACATGCAGAAAGATACAAGTTTGCCAGCCAAAAAAAACCAAGTTTGTAGCAACTCAAAAGAAGCCAGTCTTTCCTACTACAATAATTGGCTTTTCTTTTCTCTTTGGTAGTATACATTGCCTGACAGAGCTCCTAATTTATTGACAACTAAGCCATCTAAATCACAGGCACACTACCTGCTCTTAACCCCAAAGCAGCATAAGCCTGTCACTGCAACTACACTGCTGGCAAGACAAGCTAAGCAGAGAAAGTCTACAAAAGTATCATCATCCTCCCTTGGGTGGTAGTGCCATGAGCCCCAAGAGGACAAACATGTGCAACAAAATACTCCTCTCATATCAAGCATAACACACGCTGACCATGGTCTTTGGTCTGCTCTCAGTGAGCACCTGCCACCTTCCCACATGCCCCTATTCCTCTCATTAATTTCACTTCAGGGTTATCCAGTTCTTCATCCCCTAAGGGAAGATTCAAATGGACTGGAATGCATGTAACTAGAAAAGCATAAAGAAAACATTAAATGCAATTGCCTCAGAAAGACAGATTTGTTGGGGTATTGGCTGCATACTTGGGGTCCATGATCCTCCCTTCTAATTCCACCAGCACCAGACCTGAGAAGGAAGGATCCATCCTCAAAACTATTGCCAGCTATTTAGTTGTGTGATGCCCATCAATGACAGAGGTGAGAGACCAAGCCAACTGGCATAGCATCATTCCAGCTCCAGCTGGAAAGGATGAGCTGCTTACAGAGGGCTCAGGTGCAGCCAGGGCTGGACTCTGGGCACACTCCCACCACCCCACTCCATCAGCTTTCACAAATGGCCACTTTCCACTGCCACTGAATGTTAAAACTACATACATTTCCCCTCCTCCCTTGCAGCAAGTTTCATGATACTACAATCAGTGCACCAAACACTGCTGAACCAGTGGAAAACTACTCCCCCTCACTTTTCTCCCCCCCTATACTCTTTTTAGTGGCTTAGTCATTCACAGCATCAGGGGGTTGATACAACCCTTTTGTAGCCAGGTGGTCACTGGACTCGGGGAGATGGTAAAACAAGCGATTAGAGATCACTCTTGCGAGTAACAACCTGTGTCTTCATTAGATGAGATTCAGATTAGAAACCGCTTCTTGCTAACTCCTTTCCTTTTAAAAATTTAGCAGACTGAAAGCTGAGTCATTGAGAAAGAGGAAGAGATTTTTTTTTAGCTATTTAAAACACAGGTTTAGTTAACAGCTATTTAGCACAAAGTTGAAGACACACTTGAGAAGAAAGACATTTTTAACTCGCCACTGAAAACGCTTTCACTTCATATGTGAGAAACCTGTCAAGATACAATGTTCTCAAAAAGAAAAAAAAGCATTCAACAAACCCAGACTCCCCCCTAATGTCCTGAAATACGAGGAATGGCATTCCATCTCATATTATCGTACTGGTATCAGGCAAGTGATAATGTTCACTGTTTAACACCTCAGCTCTCCCTTGTCCTGAAAGTGCTATTTAATGCCCAAGATCCCAGGCTGTGTCTCCAGACTTCAGACTTAAGATTCATTTTCCAAAAAAGCACGATTCAAGCAAACAAGATTGTTTTAGAAAGGCTTTGCCTTCTGCTAGTCCAAAGAAAGTTTATATTTGCCATAACAAACTCCAACAGAATTTCAACAAAACCTCCAGCAAAACAAACTCTGGAAACAGCTGCGTTCCTGAGGATACAAAGCAACACAGCACCTTCGAAAATCAGACCCAAAAAATAAAATATGCTGGCTTTTTGTAATGGTTTTTCATATGGATTTTACTTTATATCACAGCAAATTTGAAGTAAATTGGTAGCCATCTTGTCCCAGCAAGATATAATTTTTTATTTTAAATTCTGCAGCACACACTCAAGCATTAATCTGTTTCTGCCTGTAAACTCAGCCTACACAGATGACCAGTTGTCTGTATATGGCAGACTCATTCCAGCTCTCCTAAGCCTCTTCCTAGTGGATGAAACCAAATTAATTTGTATTAAACCAAAGAGTTTCCATCGAGCTGTTTTTCACTGATTTTAGCTAAACCCATTTTAAAAGAGCACCTGAAGTCTAAAGGCTTGGTTTGGTCAAGCTTAACACATCCTTTCAATCACCTGCAATAGCTGAGTGGAAAGTACCAAGAAAAAAAAAAGTCAGAAAACTTTCCTCTTATGGAGAAAGCGTAAGGGGAAGTGCTAAATATTTTTGACTGCTGTAAAAAAATATAAACACATTTTATAGATGTTTTTTCTAATTTAAACAACAAACAAAAAAAGAAACCAGACAAAAAAAAAAAAAAACAAGCCCCAAAAACCCCACCGCAACTCACAGCTATTTGCATCTCCCCTTAGAGGATGTAAATGGCACTGGGCCACCGTTCCCTTCCCACATGAACACGAATCTGTCTCCTCCTCAGCAGGAGCCAAGTGAGAAAAGTGTGCTGGAAATCACAGCCCATCTCGCTGCTGTCAAGAGACAGGGAAGACTTGAGAGCACCAGTTGGATCCTCCAACTGTAAGTCCTAAGTAAGCTCTTTCCTGCCTTCACTCAGCAATGCAAGAGCTGCTTTGCAACCAGCTATAAGAGGTAAGGAAAAAATCATCACAAATCCTAAGCCCATTATGTAACCAAACCCAAAAAAGCAGCAGAGGGTTAGTGGACACACCTACACAGACAACTTCCTTGCAGAATCTTTGGGAGAGGCTTTTCTCCTCATTCCTACCAATCCACACTGCCACAACCCCCACAAGAGTTAAAACATGAATAGGACAGTATCTCTTGGCTTCCACAGAGGGACATCAGAGCAACAACAACCCTGGTGTGCACACACATTCATACCTTCAAGGGTACATACATCCTTATAACACATATATAAAGGAAAACCTGACCACTCACCGATAGAAAAAAACTCCAGAAAAAGGGGAAGGGGAAGCAGGGTGGTCCTCATAATCCTCAAAACTTCATGAACTCTACCTATGATACTATGATCAAAACTTTTGGGGTTTTTCTTTAAGACTGGTAGGTTTGCTTATCTTAATGTTCTTCCTACATGGATTTATAAAAAAAAAACCCACAACCAAACCTAACACAAACCTCTCAAGGAAAGACAGAAATTTTAGGTTTCTCCAATTTGACAAAATCTGTTCTGTTGAAGTCCACTTACAAAAATAATACTAAAAAAAAAAAGCTCAACACAGCAGTCATCCAGCTGAGAAGCACCAGCCAACTTTGCTTTTATTTAAACAAATCTTATATGACAGACTGTCGGGAGTGTTTGAATTTTCTTTCAAGATAACACACTTTGCTGTTCCTATGACATGTCCATTCTCTTATTCTTTTAAAAAATGCACTTAACTCTTACGTATTACCTTTCATTTCACAAATTAACAAGAAGAGGACTAATCTAATCACTTTTTTCAACCACCCAATTATCAGTGTTTCTATCAGCATCCACATTATAATTCTCAGTTGTGAGATACTCGGCTGTGTAGAAATATCAATGCCAGTATTTCCAAAAGTGATGTTCTCAATTTTGGAGAGCCCCATGGAAACCTTTGTGGAGGGATTCTCACCCACATCTCACACCACCTACAGCATCTACTGTAGGCCTCAGCTTATCTTAATTAAAAGCACTAAAAAGCTTGACTTAAATATTCAGACAGTTGCCCTGCTCCTGGATACCTCTGGACACAACATACGGCCAACTGGAGGCTTAGGCACCTAAAATTATTTTGGAAGTTGAGGCTACCCAGCAAGCTACTCTGCAGCAGTAACAATAAAACATCTTTATTACCACTGCAGCACAGACAGGGTCATCAGCTGGGCTGAAACAGCTCTGTTCAGCTTCCCCAGCCCTGAGATGAGCTTCAGCCACTCAGCTCTCCTCCATCCAGCACTTCTGCAGCTGGTGGGAGAGAAAGCAAGCACTCAGTCTGAGAAGTAAACCCCACAGAGACACTCTGGTGCCCTCATTCAGGCTGAAAATAAGCTCACTTCATCATCAAGGGGGTGGGGGAACTGCCTGTTTAGTTTTATTTTTTCCCATTCCAAAGATATCACTCTTCATTGAAGTCACATTTAAGCTCAGACAGTCAAAGCCCCTGGGATCACTGATAAAGCAGAAAATCTTGAGATATATACCCAAAACAGACATCACTTTAAGCACCTCCTCAAAGCTTTCCAAGACCACTGGTTAATTGTGAATGCTGAAGCCACACATCCTGGTTCTGTGGGTATACCAGCCACCCAGGCTCTGGGTGAACAAGGGAATTCCAAGCCCCTGCTGTTAATAACACACCACCATCCCCAAGTAGCCAAATTAATTTGAAAAAGACAGATAAAGATTCAACGTTCTTCACTTCTTCCCGCAGGAACCAACATTTCCTGTCAGGTTATCCACCTCATTTTGGCTTACTTGTTAAACTGCTCAACTGCAATTACCTTGTGAGCAAAACTCATGACACCTGTGGCATTTCTCCCCTAACAACAAGGTCTTCTCAGAACAGTTTCTTGGGTGCTGGGGTTGAAGATTTTTCTTCCATACTATCTTTGTGGTTACAGTGAAAAAAACCTCATCAATCAGGAAACCCCTTAATTATTTCCCCTCTCCTCACACCACAGTGCTCTCTGTTTCTGCAATTAGCGTATCTCAAGCTCTTCTCAAGGAAGGCATCTCAGCATCGAGAGCACCAACTTCTTACATGTAAATCCTGCTTTGAAATGCCTTTAGTCACCTTTGGGAAACCACCCACCAGCACCTGCAAGCACCTTCCCCTGCCCCTCAGTCCCTCTTTTGTATCTTCTGCCTTTGCCCCAGGAACAGCAAACCTTCCTGGCACAGTCAGCTACTGCCTGGGCTTCAGTCTGAAACCCATAAACACACTCCCCACATCCAAACTCACGCCCACCATGAATTGGATGTATTCTTACTTGTGACGTTAAATCCTCTCACCAACACAACCAGAAATAGTGGATTTGCACGCACACAAAGGGACAAGACATGCACATCTTGTAACAAGTACTTTGGGTAATTTAACCAAGGAAAACTTGGTTAGAATCAGTAAACTACTGCAAATTGCTCTGAAGGACTAAATGGCTTCCTCCCCACAGTATCTGGGTAACAGTCAAAACCTCTTACAAAATGATAAATTAAAAACATATTCCTCACCTCGTGCTCTGTTCAATAATAACTAAGATCATGTCAAAGTTGCAAATAGATTTAAAACAACTGCAGCAAGGCTATTTCAGATAACAGCCAGTACAGAACCTTATGCAGAAGACAGCAAAAGTTTCATGTAACTAAAACCTTCAAAACAACCAGATGTCTCTGATTAAGTTATTTAAACTCCCAGAACTGTTTCTGGGCCGTTTTTTCCTGTAGAATACAACCTTATTTACATAGCATCTCATTTTAATAGGCATCCTAAGCATTTCAAAAGAAAAAAAAAATCACAAAACCAGATGGCAAAACAAACATTCTAGATTAAAAGGAAAAAACCCACAATTAAAACCAGTACAAAAGCTTAAATAACAGCAACACTGGCTACATCCAAAGAGGATTTATGCACATTACTTTTTTCAGGCAGGGAGGATCTTTTTCAGCAGAGTACACATTAAGAGAGCAGAGATATCTAATCAAAGAGATCCTGGAGGGGCGAAACCTTTCACAGTCTCAGATGAACAGCATCCCTATGGGAAATGGTGGTGCTCGTTTCATTTAATTGACATTTTGCTATTCCTGCTTTCTGGAGAGCTTCTGCAGAGTCAAGAGCAATTGTAAGCCAGAATCAGGGCCAGGTTTACAGCCGGGCTAATGAGATGCAGACCAATTAACTTGTAAAGAGTTACATTTATTTACATTAAGTGGTGATTTTGATCTGAGTGTTTTAATGGGATGATGCTGGAAGACACAGTGGGCAAGACACCAGAAATCATTCATCCACGTAGGTGGCATAAACATGTAGTAAACATCATTTTCATGAATTATATCCATTACTGAAAGCAGTAATTACACAGCCAGCATTCTGGTTTCCATGTATGGGTTTGCTGGTATGCTGGTTTTTAAAACAATAAATTTTATTTTCCATCTAAACTGCTCCATCACAGAGGTAACACATCTCTCCACCTCTCCGACGTTTTCAGCTACACTGCCTCTGGGCTTTAGAAATGTAAAGCTGGATCTTAAGACAAGTCACCTCGGCAGGCTGCCATCGCACGAGTCCTGACGGTGACTCCAGCACCCTGGCAAACCTGTCACCGGGAGCTGCACATGGCATGAACCTGTCCCAGCGTGGCCCCCCAGCCTGTCCCCAGCCCCAAGGTTAAACCAAAGACCAAGAGGCAGCTCACCATCACAAAACATCCACGGATCTGCCTACTGAAAAAAAGAGCTGGTTTCTCCAACCCCGCGATCAACTCGGTGGCATCTCTGCCCATGCCAGGGAAGTTGAAACTAGATGATCTCCAAGGTCTCTTCCAAACTAAACTATTCCATGATTGTATAACTGCGAGGCACAAATCCACCCTCCACTTAATGAAAGCGCCCAATTCCTGGTTTGTTTGCTTGTTTGTTTGCAGTAACTGCGAAAGCTGCGCTATCCAGGCTTCCCCAGAACTTTAACCACGCTGCTCGGTGCCGCCTCGGCTCCTCCCGAGCTAACGCCGCCGCACCTCTGTCCACCTCGCAATGGGCACTCTGCCCACGAAAGGGCACTTAAAATGAAAATAAGAGATGCACCCTCCATTTAACCCTTACTGACAAGCACACGCTTGGCATCCCTTGGAGGGTCAGCCAGCCTGCTGGGAAGGAGCAGCTCCCAGCAGCTTGTGCTCCATCACACCGCCGATAATCCCCCTCTGCTCCCGCAACAAGACACTGGACAGGAGGCGAGCCCGGCCGAATCCGTAACCCACCGCACCGCAGCCCCCGCGGCCCCGCACCGCCCCCGCCGCTCCTGTCCGCACACTGCCCGGTAGCCCGTGGAGCACAGCCCGCTCTGGCCGAGGCATTAACCCCGGAATACATCACCCCCCGGCCGGGTGCGGTGCGGGCGGCAGGTTCCCTCCCCCGGCCGCGCAGCTCCGGGGCGCGCCCGGCTCGGATCTGCCCGGGGTGGCCGCGGGGCTGCCGCAGGGCAGTGCCCGCTCCCCCGGCCCTCCTCACCTCCCACAGCAGCGACAGCAGCAGCGCGACCCCGGGCTGGAGGCGCTTCATCTTTCCTCCTCCTCCTGCCGCGGTGGCGGCACCGGGCTGCTCCCTGGAGCTCTTCCTTGGGGCTCTTCCCTAGGGCTCTTCCCCGGGGCTCAGGCGCGCTCGGGCGCTGCCAGCCGCGCCATCCCCGACGGCGGGGATACAGCGGGGATGCTGCGGGAGCGGCGCGCCCGGAGCGGCGGCACCGGCGTCGGGCACCGGCATCGGGCAAAGGCACCAGCCCCGGGCAGGTAAGGCGACCCCCGGCCCTGGGAGGGAGTAGCTCGTCCCTGCGTCCCCCCCACCACCCCCCACGCTGCTGCTCCGTCCGCGGGGGCGGCCCCGCGCCGCGCCCGGGGGTCCCGCCTCGTCCTCGGGGGATGCTCGGAGCACCTGTGGCTTTGGGAACCGAGGGGCAACTGCATTCCAGGGAGGGGAGAGCGGCGGGGAGTGTGTGTCTGTGTGCATGTGTGAGTGTATGGTTTTAGGGAGGGGGAAAGGCGTAAAGCAAGCCCCCTCCTCCACTGTGCGGAGCACGCTGCTGCCCTTGCGTTCAGCAAGCGCTGGTGTGAGAGGGGTGCAGAAAGTCAGGATGCTCGGGACTGGTGTGTCTGAAAGTTGCACCCCGGATGGTTAAAACCCCACATCTGCTCCCAGTCACTGTCGTTTCTGCTGGAGGAGCCAAGCTGGACAGAAACTTTGAGCAGTAAGGCCTGAGGGCTGGCTGGAGAGCAGGATTTCTGCATTGGGGAAAAAAATCCTGAGGTTTCATATTGTTCTTTGTTCCATTTTTGGGGGACAAACCCAAAGGCTTTTAGAAAGTCTCAAGGAAAGTTAAGGCGAGAGAGAGCTCGTTGCTGGGGTCCAGGAAACTGATAGCTTTTCAGGTTTCCAAGCAGAGATATGAGTCTGGATTTCCCACATCCCAGGGGTGGGAGGCACCATCCCTTTCTTCCTGCCCTGAAAAAGTTTTTGTGGACCTGAGACACTGGATGCTGATGCTTTCTGGTGGAGTGTGTCCCATCAGACATAGCTCTGGTCTGTCCCTTGCCTCCCACTCTGGCAGCTGCCAGGTGAGCATGGGCTGCTAGCCCAGCTCTGCAGATCCACCCTGGTGTGATGCTTGGGTTTATTACCAATTACCATTACGTTTCTACCTGGATGCTGCATTCACTCTGAGCTTGGTAGGGAGTGCAGCCATGGCCAGTGGAGCTGGAAGCAGAGCAGCAAGCTCAGCAAGTCAGGGAGGATGTTCTTAAATCCTCATCTGATTCTGTTGCTGCAGCCAGCAAGGACCATGCTGCAGGCTTTCCCTGGGGCGACTTTCAATTCCATCCCATCTCACACCTGAAGAATCTCTATCCTCCTGCTAGGGTCAGCCAGTATTCCAAGTGTGCTGAACTGGTGTTATACTGGAGTGAAGGCAACGTGAGGTTCCTGCAGCTGCATCTCCCACCCATGCTCTGCATGTAGGTGGTGGGTAGCTCAAGGCCGGTGCAGAGAGCCTGACTGGGTGTGCTGCTCGAGATAGCAGTGCATTGAGAAGGGGCAAACTTACAGATACAGGTGAGAGCAGGTATCAGCTGTTGGGAGCATCCTTGGGGCAGCAAGGACCAAGGAGGGTGAAAAGCAGCAGTCAGGCATAGATGGAGGTGCAGAGCCTGATCCGGTTGCTCACCACTTAGCTCCTGCTCAGTGCAACATCTTGCTACAGGCGCATCTGTTCTGGTGCAATCCATTTCCACCTGCCCTTCCTGGGAATGTCAGCTGCCTCCTACTTATTTAAGTAATTCTTTAATGTGAGGCTGAGCTCCAGGGCATGAGCCAGGCAGCAGGGTGTAAAACCCAAGATGGACTGATGGATTCTCTTTTTGAGAGACCCTCCACCCCTGGGAGCAGGATGTGAGGTCCAAACTCCCCCTGCAATGAATGCATGTGTACAGATGCTGCTGCATGCATGGGGGCTGGCTCGCTCAGAGGCTGGTGCTCTCCAGCAGCCATGTGCCAGAATTGGTTGGGATAAACTTTCTTGTTGCCAGCAGAGTTAAGGATCAGGGCACAGGTGAAAGGAAAATCACATTTTGAGGAAGGCAGCAGGACTTGCTGTAGGAGGCCTTGCTCAGAGTAGAAATCAAGCCTCTTAGTCATATGCTAAGGACGTGGTGGATGACACACAGAAGGAATAATCCCATCTGCAAAGCCATGACACGTAAAACGGGGGCAAAGTGACATGACCAAGGCACTCAGAAGGTTTGTGACAGAGGCAAGTCCACCCTTCTTTCTGACACCAGCACCCTATCCTTGCATGAACTGACTTCAGGTGAGGCTTTGACATGGCCACAAGCCCAGGAAAATCCCTGCTGGGCTGCTATGTTCTCCACAGCATTGTCTGTTCAAGAGAGCTCTTTCAGCTGGTGATGAGCAACTGCTGTGAGCATCCTTAAGCCCCTGGGGTGGAGAGAGGTGGAAACCCAGGACTGTTCCTGAAGAGGACTAACCTGTAGCTTTGCTCTCATTTTTAGGGAAAGGAGATGCTCCAGGTCTCCTTTATCTGGACGTGCCAGGGCTTTACGCAGTGCATGTGGGAGTATGTCAGTGGAGAAGACTTCTGGTGGTGGGGGGGCGGCTGGAGGAGGTGACAAAGGGTACTCCTGGGCAGATTAAGCCCACGCAGCAGACCTTAAATCTGCTTAAAGCCTTTAAGTGAAGATCTGAGCTCATTCTCATTATTCATGTCGAGATTCGCCTGCGAAACCAAGCTGAGAGGCACCATACATACGAGGCAGATGAGATGCTCAGCCAGAGGGAAACAGCAGACCTCAAGGATGAGTTGCAGGGTGTGGCGGTGTCCCCTAGGACATATATCCCCTAGCCCACTGTATGCCTGGGCTTTGTGCTATGTTTGGAAACTGAATCATATTGGGATAGTGGAGTCTGGTGCTTGGGGGCTGTTTTGGTCCTGGATGCCCCTGGAAGCATTACAGAAAGGCAATGGGAAACAGGCAAAGAGTGTCTGTGGGACAAGGAAGAGTTAACATGGAAGGAGCAGGCTCTGAGATCTAGTGCTTGAGAGGGATTAACTCAGCCTGGAGCAGGTGCAGGGAAAAGGGCTCTGAGGCTGCTCAGGGGGATGCAGAGCTATTATAGGAGGCTATAAAAGCCTAGCAAAAAAAAAAAAAAAGGCAGAGAAGGGGATGTACTTGATGCCAGTAAATATGTCCAAGGAGTGAACTTCAGGGAGGCAGAAGAGCAATTTACGCTGGTGGGGGACAGTCTTGGTGTTGGGTTGTGAATTCATTCAGTTTAAATTGGGAGGCTTATCTAGAGGCTCCACAACTGTGTCACATCAGAGGATGGTAGGAGGGTGTGAATTAGGGCACATCACCTCTCTTCTAAGGTGCTTGACTGTGATACAAGGAGGATTTAGGGTTTGTCAATATAGGAGGTCAGGTCTCTGTAGTCAAATCGCCCTGTCCAGATGTCTGCTTTGGGAAGGGCTGGGTTATTTAAGCATCTTGATGTGGGTCTGGACCAGGCATGAAGCAGATGAAGCCCAGCTATGTCAGAGATAATTTTTTGTCTTAGATTTTCATATTTTTTCTTTTTGAGGCATAATCTATCCCCCCCTTCCATGGTTGCTGCATGGATTAATAACAAAGCATCCGTGCTTTAAAGAAAGCTTTGGCTCTGATCCCAAGAGGAGATTTAGACAGTGTTCATTCCGGGGTATGATGATATGAAGAACGGGTGCATCCTCTAAATCTGCTCACACTTGTGCATTAATTATTGGATATTTTTGGCTGGTCCAGAAATGCAAAGAATTCCTCTCCTAATGCTTTCTCCAAGCAGGGCAGCAGCAGGTTAATACAGGGAAGGAGAAGGATGCAACTGTGCCTTGAGGGTTGGAATCAGGCACTGTCTCTCCTCCTCCTCACTAATCTGTAGAGGTGTCAACTCCTTTCTCAGCAGATGTCCAGAGGTGAAGCCCTTTCCATAGAGAAGCCTCCTCAGCCCATAGAGAGGTGTCTGTCGTCCTTGGCTCGTGCCATAGTGGTAGGGGGAACACTGGGGTACCATTTATTACTTATTTCTTCATGCCATCACCTTCACCTGTTCTTCTGAGAAGCTGTGGAGCACAAAGACTCAACAACAGGCTTGCACTGACCTGCTTCAGGCCAGATGGTGCTCCTCCATCTCCTGGCCCCGCGGGCGGTGTCGCGGATGGGGAATGAGGTGCGGTGATTACTCCAGCTCTGTTCACTTCCAGCTGATTACCCAGAGAGAAAGGGCCAGGCTCTGGGCACTGCAGAAAATGGATAGACCCAGTGGCTTCATGGAAGCTACATTTTTCACCAGTCAAGCATCTGTCTGGCTGCAGCATTAACCCTTAACCTGCCCTGAGCTCTCCCCTTTGGACTGTGGAGTCTTTTCATCCATAGCTTATTCCTGCTCCATTGGCTTACAGTGTAGAAGGCAAACCCATTCTGATGACTTGATATGGGGGTAACTTCTTGAGGTCATGTGGGAAATTGGAATGGTTGCCATTGAGTTTTTCACCCTCTCTGGGAAAACGTCCTTTTTGCTCTACATTCTGTGGCCAGGGAGACTTTACAGCTTTTGCTTTTCTCCATGATGCATTAGTTTTCAGCCAGTATTGCAGATCCTCGTGCTTTGGGGATCCTCCTGGACTGGAGATGTGACAGATGATACCCCTGCAAAGCCTTGCTGGGAACCTGCAGGGTTTGCAGCATCTAGGTCAGAGACTGGCTCCTTTGGGCCTGATCCAGCCCTTCAGAGGGGCTGGACTGAGCTCTCAGCCCCTGCCTGCAGCTTCTGTGTCCCAGTTCAATAACACTTTGATGCATTTTACCTTAAAATACTCTTCTGGCAGAGAAAAGTGCTCCCTGCCCCTTGTTTTGCCCTTGTGCAAAAGTGGCCAGTTTTAGTCCACCCATCACCTATCTGAGCATCATCTCTGTTCTCTCCTGTCCTGTGACTTCAGTCTATTGGGAGTGAAGGTTAAAGGCAGAGGGGACTATAAAGCATCCCAACCACCTTAACTCTGCCCCATGCTGGGAGGCTGGAAACCTTAATCGGGACCTCTGGAATGATACATGGGAGAGGGCCCCTTCTTCCCACTATGCAGAGACTTTCTCAGCTTAGCTGGGCCCCCCAACAGAAGACAGATGTGGACATGTTGGACTGACACCAAAAGAGGGCATGAAGATGCGCAGGGGGCTGGAGCTCCTTTGCTGTGGAGACATGCTGAGGGAGTTGGGGTTATTCAGCTTGGAGAAAAGAGAAGGCTCCAAGGAGATGTTAGAGCCCCTTCCAGTACACAGAGGGACTGCAAGACAGCTGAAACTTTTTACAAGGGCAGGGAGAGATAGGACAAGGGGAAATGGCTTCAAACTGACAGAGGGCAGGTTTAGACTAGATGTTAGGAAGAAATTCTTCCCTGTGAAGGTGGTGAGGCACTGGAACAGACTGCACAGAGAAGCTGTGGCTGCCTAGTCTTTGCAAGTGTTAGGCCAGGCTGGATGGGGCTTTGAGCAGCCTGGTCTAGTGGAAGGTGTCTCATGGCAGAGGGGGAAATGAGATGATCTTTTAGGTCCCTTCCAACCCAAACCATTCTGTGATTCTATGAAATCATCTCCTTGGCTGGCTGCAGCTCATCCTCAGGTGGGGAAGGCTGCAGCCCTGGTTGATTCCTCCAAGGTTTATCCTTAATCTGGCCAGGGCAGGGCTATGCTTTTACCATCAGGGAAAGGGACACAGAATATTGTTTTCTGCGTAGATACAGCATGACAGGCAGTAAGTCACTCTGAGCTCCTACTGAAAAGGGCAAGGCTCCAACTCTGCTGCTGCGTGGCCTTCCCTTAAACCATGATGCTCTTCCCCCACTGTGTTTTTGTGGTTGTGCTGGATTGTTTTTACATCTCCAAATAATCCATACAGTGATTTTCCTGAGTGATAAAACACATCCCTCCCCTGCAGTGAGCACCCTCCGTCCCAGCTTACATCACATTTTGCCTTATCTGAGCTTCCCTTATCTGAGCTTCCGTGGTGCAGGACTCGGGTGGTTCTCATTGAATCCATCTCTTCAGAGCCAATCCAGAGCTGTTCCACCCTTGCCAAATAGAGAAGTCCAGTCCCAAGTAGAGAAGGAGGAGGTACATCTGTTTGTGCTCAGGGTTTGGAGTTGGTTTGTTTTATTTTTTCCAAGGCACACCCTGGTAATCAAGAGCTTCCTATAAAGTGTTTGCAGGCTTGCTGCTCCCAAAGCCTTGAAGAGCTGGTCCTACCAGTTGTCTGAGAATATGTAAATATTTTGAGAATAGCTTAGGGGTGATTAAGGGAGGTGATTTCTCTGCTGAGCAAAGGAAAGCCTTGAAATGATAAAAACTGCAGCTGCAAACTGCTTTTTCAGAGCCAGGCCAGCACTGCTGCATGAGCTCAGGTTGGGGATGGGAATGGTGGCCACTGGCTACTTGCCCAGCAAGTGTTGCCTTGGGCTTCCTGGCAAGTCTTCATGCGGGAGCAGGAGCACAGTGACTTACTGCATCTAACACGGGGCTGCATCAGGTTCCTGTCCTGTGCAGGGAAGTGAAATCCTTCCCTATGTCATAGGGTACATCTCATATATAGCCTGTGACTTGCTGCTCCAGCTCAGAGCTACTGCAGCATGAGGATATCTAAAGAGATACAAAGCAAGGGCTTCCAGCAGGATAACGTCTGGGAGAGGAGGCAGGAGCTTGATCCCCATCCCAGAGCCCTGTGCTGAGCCACGTTCTCTTACATGCCCTTCACCATGCAGTAGTAACATGGCCAGAGCCACCTCCTGCCGACAAGATGGTCCCCACTCCAGCTTCGTGCAGAGAATCACAGCAAGGCTGGGCATTTTTGTTCAGATGAGAGCAGGGGTGGTGTATCTGACTGCCAGCCACAATAGCAGGAGCAAGCACCAGCCATGCTGGGCTGCAACAAAGCAATAGGTCTTCCAAAGAGGAGGAATTCTCATCTGAAAGGTGGAAGGCAATAGAAGGGGGGCATTGGACCAGATGATCTTTAAGATCCCTTTTAACCCAAAGAATTGCATGATTCTATGATCTGGAAGATCAAGATCATTTATCTCTGATGGTGGTTTCTGTAATCCCAGCCTCGGGGGGATGTCCCTTATGGGGATGTCCCTGGGCACTCTCAGGAGGGCGAGTACCACAGAGCAGTGGATGCTCTCAGAGGAGCAGGGATTTTGGGGTTTTGCCCTCAAACATGAAGTTGGAGTTGCAGCATGAGGGGGTCAGGGGTTTGTTCTCACTGTTCATGGTTGTGATTTGGTGATGGGTTAGTTTGACCTGGGGAACCTGCCTGAGGGCACAATTTGGAATGTTAATGAAGGCTGGTGAAGATCAGGGTCATCTCCTGGGTTACCACCGGAAGGGCCTTAGAGAACCATGTGGAGTTCCATGGATACAGAGGTCCAACCTTGCCATCTGGACTGCCTGGAACAGGATGACTTGGGGATGCATTGCATCCTGTTGGCTTATGCTGTTACAGAAGTGCTGGGAAGCAAAAGCAAACAAATGTGGGTGCTCCACCAGAGTGTGCCCCACCCCCCATCTAAAGTCATGTTGTGTTGGTACATGGAGATTTTGTGTGCTTTCTGGAGGTCACTGTCCCTTGTAAAACAGATTAATCAGAGAATCACAGAATGGTTTGGGTTGGAAGGGTCCTTGAAGACCATCTGATTCCAACCCCCTTGCTGTGGGCAGGCATACCATCCACAAGACCAGCTTGCTCAAAACTTCACCGTGAACACTTTCAGGAACGGGGCATGTTATGATGTGGACAGGGCTGAAACTGCAGGAGGGTTGCTCTGGGTCAGGCAGAGGGACAAACATCACAGCTAGTCTGTGAGGGATGATCTTGCAGGATCCAGCTGCCTCCATGTATTCTCCTACAAAGTAGCTGCAGCCCTGTTATCTCTGCTGCTCCTCTTGCTCAAGTCTTCTGTGCATCTTTTGAAGTTCAATTGCTTTAATCATCTCAGCAGCGGCGGAAGCTATTGAAGGCAGAGCATTTGCACGGAGACATGCTGGATTTTATCTGCACTACTGATGAGGTTTCTGAATGAATTTTCCAGTTACCCTCTTAAATAAGCACTTCTGTGACCCATAATGCCCAAGAAAAAGACTCTCCTTGCTCCCTCAAGTAATGCCCTGTGAGTCTTCTGTCCTTCCCTCTGTTCACCTTGTAAAGGTACAGGTCTGCCTTTAGACCGTAATTCTTTTACCCACCTGGTGATGCCCAAAGAGGCAGAATAAAACTGTTTAGAGACATAGTTTTGGTCAATAAACAGCAAGGTATTTATTGATGCAATGTTGGGGAACTCCTGACTAATGTCGGACAATAGAGTTCCAAAGTCAGCAGTGCAAAGCTACAATATTTATACATTTTCTGTGAGTGATTACAACATCTCTACATACATATTCATATGATTGCAACACTAGATTATAATATTCATAGCAGGCAGAGTCTAGGCGGAGTCATGGGTGGAGTTGTCCGTTTGAGGAATATTATGGTGGGAGATCCTGATACTTCATCTGGTGGTGATCGTATTCAGCTCCTCTTCCTCGGTGAACTTTTCAACTCTTGCTAGTTTTGGCTGGCTTTTAGGGTTGATTCTGCCAAAAGTTGGACTTGGAACTTCTTATCTCCCTCCTCCAGGTCAGTCTGTTCTGTTACATGTCTAGGTTGCCTAGGTGTGCACATTTTACTTTGTTCTTGAGCAAGCCTCCCTATCTCTTGGACGATTCCTCATGCCTCTGGCCTGTCTGAATGTTAAATGCCTCCCTAGCTTAACTATACTAGCTATACTTCCTTGTAAGGGCTAACTCTTTAGATTCTGGATCTTGCTCTGTTTCACTGGCAAGAAAAACAGTCTGAGTATATTGATGTAGTACAGGACTTCCAATGGGGTCAGTGTAACCAGATTTAAAAGTAGCTGGTCTAGATGTTCAATCAGAAACACTGATTGAATAATAAAAATACATGCTCAGTCCACTCCTACAAATAAATATCCCTTTTTCCCCTTTCTGTTTTCCCCCTTTTCCCTTTCCCCCTCCTCTTCCCCTTCCCCTTTCTCCTTTCCCCTTTACCCCCATTTCCCCTCTTTCTCCTTCCCTTCTTTCCCCCTTGTTCCCCCCTTTCCCAATGGCAATCAAAACTGGATGCTGAGAAGGGCACAGCACCTCTATAACCTCATGGTGTGGGTGGTCTGTGTTCAACATCATCCTCATGTGGGATGACAGCCCTCGTGGGATAAGCAAGAGCCCTGTGGCTAGATGACAGTCGGTGGAGGTGTCTTGGTTTTGCATGTGTGAGTCTGCTCTTCCTAAGCTCTATTTGTCCTGTGCCTGAGAACCTGCTCTGTGTGAGCAGTGTCATGTGCTGGAGAAGGTTCCTGCCCTCTCCAGCACAAAGGGGTTCCTTGTGGAGGTCCCATGGCTCCTAAGTGAGCTTGGGAGTGCTTTGTTGCTGGTGTTCTGTGCTGCTCCTAACAATTATTAACCAGGATCACGGTGTGCTTGGGCATGAGGGATTGTTAAGTGGTGACTGTCTCCAGGGACTGGGCATTGGCAGCACCCATTAATTCACCTTTTGTTGCTTGACCTGCAGCTCCTACTGATCTCCAAGGATTTTAACTCTGCTGTGACTTGAGGAACAAGCCTAATGTAACAGAACAAGTAAGGCTGGCTCAGGGATCAAACAGGACATGGGGGGTGCCCAAAACTGAGCTTCTCTGATCCATGAGTGGATAGGGATGAGCTGGACCCAGAGTGGTGAATATTTTCAGCATCTCTCTGCTTTTCCTCAACCACGGCTGGCTGTGTAGTGAGGTTACTGCCTTCCTTGTTCCACAGGTTTTGGGTATGTCTTTTTGCCACCGTGTTTTGCTGTTGTTCCACCCCTCTCACTGTGATTCCTGTGTCCCTCCAGCCTCCTGCATCTGCCAGTCCAGTGGGAGATGCTGCTGCCAGCTTTGCTTTGAGTTTGTTACTCCTGCCTGTGCCAGGATGCCTTCAGAGATCTGTCTGGGTCCTCTTTGACCTTAATGTCTGTGTTGAGCTAAAGGGCCACTCTGACTGGTACCACAAGCCCAGATTGTGTGCAAAGCTCTCGCCAGGCAAAGCTCACCACCAGCCAAAGATTATGAGGGTGTTCACAGTGTGGGGCTGCCTTTTCTTCTGGCAGATCCAACATCTGACTCTGTTTGCAAACAGTGACTCATATCTGCATGGAATGAGGAACTCCCGAGCCAAAGGCCTCTGTCCCAGTGTGTTATCCAAGCAGAAACATAGCTCCTGGCAATCACACCCAGCTGGCTCCTGCAGGAAATGGGTACTCAGGGATGCCCAGACCCTTCCGTTAATTCTGGCCTTCCCAGGAAAAGCATATCCAAATGCTGCACCTACATGTAAACCAGCTGGCTGGCTGTGTCTCTCCACGTGCTGTCATCTTGCTGGTAAGCAACGAAGCAGTGATGTTCTGGAGGAAAAAAAAACAGAGGAAATTGAGCAAGTATGATAAAAATCACTATGCATTGCTGGAAACAGCCTCCAGATGTGACATCTTATCTTCTGTTGATTTTGTGCAGATGTCACCAGCCAGGCTTGTTTTGGTGATACAAAGACACTTGCAGTAGGTCTCTGCTAGGATGCATGACCCTGCCCTTTCCCTGGCCCTGCTGCTAATGCACTTTTTAATGAAAGATTGTTTTTTTTCATAGAGCCATAGAATGGTCTGAGCTGGAAGTAACTTCAAGACCATTTAGTTCCACCCACCCTGCCATGGGAAGGGACACCTTCCAGTAAGTAAACCAAGTTTCTCAAAGCCCCATCCAGCCTGGCCTTGCACACTTCCAGGGATGGGGCATCCACAGTTTCTCTGAGCAACTTGTGCCAGTCTCCTCACAGGGAAGAATTTCTTCCTGATACCTAATCTAAACCTACTCTCTTTCAGCTTAAAGCCATTCCCCATTGTCCTATCATACAAGCCCTTGACAAAAGGAGATTTTTTTTTGAGGTTTTGTTGTATGTTTTTTCCCAGTAATAGCCAGCTGTTAGACAGCACTTATCCTTGTAGGCCTTGGAGTTCTTTGCAGAAGGGTCCAAGGTCACTGCAAAGTGATGCTTTCTCCTGTTCTGTACAGAAGGATTCATCAAGGAGTTTTTGCTGTACTTATGTGCTTGCAGAAAGCCATGTTGATGCAGAGGGGTTATTCACTCAGAACAAACAGCCCCTAACCCCATGAGGATATTTTGGGGCTAATTCCACTGCACTG
>JAOXXN010000395.1:50424405-50435532 GCA_026770055.1 Myrmophylax atrothorax
AATGAATAGAGGGTGTAGAACATACAGCTTTGGCCACACCCACAGTGATAAACTGGTCCCAGCTGGTGAACTAGGACACAGGCTGTCTGTGTTAACCAGTTTGGGTCAATGAGCAAGCAGAAAGTGCAGGTTGGAAACTGTGTTTGTGTTCCCTTTCTTGTCCCAAAGGCAAGTGTAAACAGGAAAATGTTACTGTTGGTGCTGTCAGGCCAGGAGCTAAGCAGGCTGGGCTGTGGCCATGTCAACATACTCCTCACAGGCCACCCAGCTCTGTTGAGGATCAGGGCACATCTGGTCAGATGAAATTACACTTCAAGCCAACTCTCATGGTTTAGAATGCAGCTGAGAACTGGAGCTGGCTCCAGGATTTTGTATGGAACTATATTATTGAGATGAGCTCAGTTGGTTAAAACTTGGTTGTAATAATGCCAAGGTCATGGGTTCAAGCCCCTGTGTGGGCCATTGACCTAAGAGTTGGACTCGATGGTCCTTGTGGGTCCCTTCCAACTCAGAATAGTCTGTGATTCTGTGATATTGCACTACATGGACACCTTCTGTCTTTCCATTGCAAGGCTTGGTTCTCCTGGGTTAGGGGTGAAGTCTGCTCCTGAGAATACCTCTGCTACACCTCCTCTTTAAACAAAACCTCTGACAGGTCTCTCAACAGAGCCCTGTAACCTGATTTAATTCAGCCTCTACAAACATCAGCTTGCAGCATTTGAGGCTAACCAATTATCTTGCTATCTCTGTCAAAAGCAAAATTTATTCTTTTCCTGGAGATCTTCAGCTTCCTGGTGCTGTGCTGTATTACTATTGCACAGAGCACATCCCATACCTTGGGGAGCAGTAAATGCTACTGCATGACATACATCAGCACACAGTGCTGTAAGTCCCCCTGGAGCCAACATCCAGCCAGGATCACCTCTGGTGGATCACTCACCAGCAAACTGTGAGGATGCCCAAGGCTCCAGATCATACTGCCAACCTGAAGGAGTCGTCTTGAACAGCAGCTGAAAACAGGTGCCCAATCCAGTCCTGACCACCCTGTCCCCTGCACAAACTGCTGGAGCACCTACAGTCCCCAAAGCACCTTCTGTAACTCAGCCCTGCGGTTTTACTCAGATACCATCCACATGATTCATTCAAAACACCTGGTTTTGACACAGCAGGGCAGTTTGAAAAACAGCTCCAATCTGCACAGCTGCCAACCCTTCCTTGTCTGTTTGATCTGCTCTGGAGCAGTTCCAGTTTGACATCCTCCTTATAATAGCAGCTCAAGCCCCTGTAGTGTCCCTCAGTCCTCTCTGCCCTCCTTCTTTTCCCATGTTCCCCTACTGTTCCTGATAGTCCTCAATAATCACTCAGGTAAATTAAACCCCATTCCCAGGACCCACAAAACAGGCTCTTGGGTAAAGACTTGATGTTAAAACCACAGTCATCTCTCCCTCTCAGCCAGAACTTCTCACACAGCTTTACAGGTCTTCATACCAAAATCTAGCTTCTTTGCTCTTTGGAAATTTTCCATTCCCATGATCTCTAGCCCTCTGGAAATGGCTTTGGCTCACCACTTCTTTCAGGTGATGAAAAAGCCAGCTGACAAATTCTTCTTCGTTGTTTCTGCTATGACAAAGCAGTTTATTAAAACCAGAGGAAAACCCATTCCAATACCTGGTTTAGATTCCACCTAGCAGATTCAAAAAGGTTGCTCAAATACACTGGGTTGTTGTGAGTGGGAAACTGGAGGTGTACAGTGAGATTTAGACTTGCCAGTACTCTTGGGTAGCTGTCAGATAGCACAGATAGGGCAGGAATTTGTGGGAGAGCTCATGAGTTGAGGTAAGGTCACAAACCCTACCACACCTGTATTCAGAACTTTGAAGCAGGAGGAGGAGGCAGCTGAGGCATTTAGGATATTATCACAGCCTGCAGTCACTGGCAGGATTTCACAGGCCTTGAGGAGTGAAAAGAACCCCTTGGGACAGAGCCACTTCCAGCACAGGCAATTGGAATTGCTAATGAAGGACAAAGGCAACTAAAAGGAATGATTAAAAGTTCCAATATTTTATTGGTGAGTCTGACATCTCGTTAAACAATGCACACATCTGAAACTGGGCATCCAATAGCCTCTCATATACAAACCATCAGAGTATCTTGGCAAATTCACAGGGCAGAAGGAAAAGCCTTCAGTGCTGCAGGCTCCCAGGAGCAGGGCAGACAGCAGTGGGTAAGCAGGTGAGCTGGAGGTAATGGAAGGGGGTGGAGAGGAGTGTGGGATATCCAGCTCTAGGCATCTGCCTTCCCCAGCTCAAATTAACCAGCTGATTTCCCCAGGTGCTCTCTGTAGAAACAAAAGCTTCTCCAGAGGGCAATTCACTGCACAGTGTTTTACTGCTGCTCCACAGAGCTCCCAGAAATTGATTCCCTGTTTCTTAGAGGAATAATGCTCTCCCCAGCAATTACAGAGTGCGCCCAGGGAGATGCCTTGGCTAATTTGAGTGCCTAAAGAGATGTGAATCTCCCTTCCCTTTGCCCTCCCTCCACAGCTACCCACTGTGAATTAGCATGTAAACAAGTGGCATTCAGCCCATATTCACAGATGAGGAGTCTGTCAAGAAACAGGACCTTTCACAAGGTGTCATACGTAGCAGGCAGATATACACAGAAAATTCTAATTTCATTTTAATACCAGGTGGACTTTTGGCATTCTGTCAAAAATCCTCATTTCCCCCTCACAGAGCATCAGATCTGCCCCACCATGTCCATCCCATTGGCACAGAAGTCCCTGTGAATGCCCAGTAAGGTCCCCATTAGGGTGGACAAGCACATGATCTGTCTGCACAAATCCGCTGCCAACCCGCACGGGTTTCAATCCACTGAGGGCAATAGCAGGGTTTTCACTGATTTTAACAGATAGGGTAGGTTTAAACCAATTTCACATGCAGAATTCATTCACACATCAAGCTCCAGTCACTCCTAAAATCTGACAGATTTGGAAGAAAATATATGGACTTTCCTTCCTTGATTCCAACTAACAGAACTGTATCCAACTTTTGAATGAACATGATTTACCCAAAGGAAGACTTTGTTTCTGTCAGTATTGACTGGCTGTAATTATGTATACATTCACAATATATATGATCCCTTAGTAAAAAAATTGCCCAGGTGATAATGTGGGAAAAAAAAAAGAAAAAGATGGTTGTGATTTGAAAGAAGAACTGCACAGACTGCAGTTTGCTGCTATATTAATATAGCACCAACAGATGCTGTAATTAGAAAGAAAAGGCAACCAGAGGAATTGTTGGTGGTTTTGTGCAGTGTTGAGGCTTCTCAAATTAAAATGCTTCTTTTGGGAAGTGATAATGTTTTCATATGTGATCCTGTGACTACAGTAAAAAGGCTGAAGACCCATTCCCACAAGTGTTGTGTGTCATAAGCTGTGCTGGCTTTGGCTGGGGTGGATTTAAATCAAGTCACAGTGGGACCTGTGCTGGAAACAGTGTTGGTACCACAGGGATGTTTTAGTTACTGCTGGGCAGTGCTTGCACAGCCTCAAGACCTTTCCTGCTCCTCACCCCCTCCCACCAGCATGTAGGCTGGGGGGGCCACAAGAATTTGGGAGGGGACACAGCCAGGATGGCTGAGCCTAAGTGACCAAAGGGATATTCCATACCATATGGCATCATGCTCAGAATGGCAAGCTGGGGAAGGAGAAGTGGCTGCTCTGCTTTCCTGGGGATGGCTGAACACCTGTGCCCGCACATGGGGAAAGAACTCCCTGTTTCACTTTGCTTGCATGTGCAGCTTTTGCTTTACCTGGTAAACTCATTATCTCAACCCGTGGTTTTTTAATACGACCTTTTTGATTCTCTTCCCCATCCCACTGAGGTGAGTCGCTGTGAGGTGCTTATTTCCCAGCTGGGGTTGACATAACTGCATGGCTATATGTTCAAATTGCTTCATTTGCTACATTCTAAATTTATCACTATTTCTAATGAATTTCCCTGTTTCCAGGAGTGCATTAATTATTTTTTTCTTGAAGGCAGGACACTTATTATTTTCACTGTGATCCATTCACATGCTGAATTAGATACAGAACACAAATGAAGCAAAATTATATGCTCTTTCCAGCACAACAAAAGGAAAATATTTAGATTTGGTAGAAAGCAGGCATTAGTTTCATGTATGTTCCTGATCTCTGCTGGGAAAAGATTTCTATGTTGGCACAGGGTACCAGAGAAGCTGAGTGAACTAACATGGCATCTTTCACTAGACAAGACTTTTGTCTGTTCTGGTTTGATACAAATACAGATTCTATTTGAAGATAAATGACTTCTGGTGTGAAAACCACCCACTCCTGCAAAAAACCAAACTACACACAAAACCCCCCCAAATCTAATAGGCATGACTGTCAATTAGAGCAAACACATGGAAAAATTCATGGCCCCTGGAAGAAAATGTCAGGATTGTGGTGGCACAACTTCTGCATATCAAGTAAAGAGGTGGAAAACTCTACAAGAACTTCATTGTAGCTAATACCTCTTTCTAGAAAATAGCACATGGATACTATGGAGACACAACTCACTTTAAGATGTATCTGGAGTTGGGGCGACTCATCTCGGAAGAGAAAATGACATTTACAGTTCTCCATGATCTGCTCTCAGAGGTCTTTCCAACTGAATCACAGGACAGCTTGTTGCTGCCAGGTTTCTATCTACCTGAAAGGATGGCCATGCGTCAGAGCAGGGCAATGCTGCTTTGTTCTGGGGCAAACCAGAAGGCACAGGGTACAGCCCAGGCTCTCCAGATCACCTAGTGAGCCCAGGAATCACAAGGAGTCAAAAAGAAGGTAATGAAACAGAAATAGCAACTGCTTTATGGCAACAGGGAGTTCTAGCCCTACAGCTTTTCTGCCTGCAGTGTTCTTCCTTCCCTAAGAGCAGGCTCAGGAATAGATTTTCTCTGGCTCTTCACAGTGCTGTTGGATCACCTCAGCAAGGTCAAGACACCGCAAAATTCGCCATTTCTCAGCAGCCAGCTCCTCCTTGGATACCTGGCCCAGCAGTTTTTTGGCAAACAGGTTCTGATCCTGCATGAAAAGGCCCACAGAAGACCTTGGGGCTTGAGGGAAGTCCTCCAGGCAGCCGCTCGTGAAACAGAAGTTGATTTTCTTTTCACGTCTCATCCCTGGTCCCCTTTCTTCAATCCAAGTCAGAGGTCTAGTGTGAAGGAACAGAGGAAGAGCATTTATTAAGAAATGGAATCTAAAGTTCTAATTTATCCTTTGTCTCAGCATTTACAGAAAATGCCATAATAAATGCAGCATTTTTAAACATCAGTCATTGCATATTCAGGCAACATGTTCTGAAAAGCATGTCTTGTGGTTACAGAGCTCAACAGC
This sequence comes from Myrmophylax atrothorax, assembly GCA_026770055.1. NCBI lineage: Eukaryota > Metazoa > Chordata > Aves > Passeriformes > Thamnophilidae > Myrmophylax > Myrmophylax atrothorax. Next base: position 50,429,804 of record JAOXXN010000395.1, read on the forward strand.
ATTCTTAACTCTGCCACTTCTTCATGCCATGGCTTCCAACACACCAGCTAAGCTCTCTCCAGCTTTGTTTTCTCCATGTACAAAGTGAAGCCAGCAATGTCCAGCCAGCTCACAGGGAAGAGGGAAGTTCATTCTGTTTGTTTGTGGACTTGGATGAAAAGTGCAGTTAAACATCCAAATATTTTGTACATGGTTCCCTCACAGCTAATCCTTCCAGGCCTTCAATATCTAGTCATTCCTCCAGCAAGAGTAAGTGTAGGTTGCTCAGGTACATGGTGATGCAGGTGCTACTGTGTGAGCTGAACTCCACCCCTTTGGGATGAGCTGCACAGGTGGCAAGTTCACTCACACCAACACAAGCATCCATGCTCTCTGAACCTCCAAAATATGTTCCTTTCTCTTCACTGGGAGCACTGAGTTCATCCTAAAGATTACAGCAACAGATGACAATTTTGCCTATTTCAGCTCCCAGGCTGGTCCTTCTTAATCAGAGAAGTCTTGTCCTATGCCAACATGATAGCCACAGTCTCCAAACCACTGTCCTATGCCAACATGACAGCCAGAGTCTCCAAACCACTATCCTATGCCAACATGACAGTCACAGTCTCCAAACCAAGCACTGATGGTACTGGCTCTTGACTTGTGTAACTCGCACTTTCCTCCCCAAATTCCCATCTTGGCTGAGGAAAGAGGAGACAAGCTGCATCACTTCAGGGGTCTGAACAGACTCCCTGCCCCAACACTGCAAATGCTTGCAGAGTCTTTCAGGAATGGTCCTCAACATCAGCCACTGTCCTCCCTTTCCTGCTCTTTTGTCAACTGCCTGAACCATGCCATTACCTTCCTGCAGCTCATTCATCAGCACTCACTACTGCCTGCGTTTAGAGCATGCACATTATTTTTCTTGCTTTGTTATTGATGGCCCTTCCACAGTCCTTTATGGCCCACTTTAGTCTGCCACTCACAAATTATGAAGGCATCAATAGCCTGGAAGAACAAATTCTGTCTCCAAGTACTGCCCATTAAATTTTTAGTATCATTAGATGTGGAAGGAGAGTCCTTGTCAATCTACTCAGACTACACTCTGCAGAGCACTCAGCTTAATGATTCTGCACCTCTCATCCTTTATGCTTTGGGATTCAGTTTGTGTATTTACATCATTGTATCAATTATTCTTTGCTCAACCTGTACTGCCACACATCCTCCCTCTAAACATTAAGCATGGTCAGATGAACCTGACTGGACAGAGTAAAACAACTGGAGTGGGACAAAAAATACCCAAATCACAGCCTGCAAGAACACACCAAAAAGTGCTCAGAGGACTAATAAATGCAAAGACACCATGGGATTTAGCAAGTCTCAAGGCTACATGTCACTGCAAGCCAGAAGGGTGCTTGAGGGCCATATCACTCAGTGTTTTCTATGTTCTCATCCTCCTTCCCTGAGGTTAAGGCTGCTGATCTGGGTCAGAGGCTGCTGAGCAAGCAGGGCTTTGCTCTAACTTGACAGAGCTGGTTTTATATTCCTATCATAGTAAACAGCCACAGAGGGTTCAGGCCACTGTTACTCAAAGCTGCTTTATCTCAGGAAAGCAGGGACGAAGAAACCACTGGGCAGACACAGGCAAAGATCTCCATCATGTAATACCAAGGAGTTCCCAATATGATCCCAAACAGGCCCTGTCAGTGCAGGGCCACCCCCCTGGGGTGATTTGGAGCAGATGCACAGCAGTGATCAAGCTCAAGTACATGCCTTCTGCTCTGGCTGGGGGAAGCCACTGAACTAGAAGCACAATCATGCAGAGCAGGCAGAATTTAATCAAAGTGATTAGAATGACTGATTTAGATCAGTGAGCAGGAAAATGTTGGGTTTACTAACAGATCTATCTTCCTCTGTGATTGGATTTATAGTCATCTTCCCAAAGAGAGATTGATTCTACTTGATTGGTAATAAAATCATATTCATTTTTAATTAACCACGACTTCTACTCTAAAATTAGTCTCTTATTTTGCTATAATGATAAGTGTATTGCAAGTCCACAGATTATTTAAGCAATTCCATAGCTTAAGAAACAGGCTTGTGTTTTATGTCAGAAAACTGTGAAGGGCTCCTGCTTTTTTTCATAGACAATTCACCCATTTTCATAATAGATTTGTATCAAAGTATTGTCTGGCTATGGATGTATTTAGTTATTTGGAAGTGTTAGTAGTGTTACTTAGAAGCAACAAATCCAATATTTTTGATAGCTGAATAAGGCCACATCAAACATGTTGGATCTTTAAAGAAGAAGAAGAAAAAGAAAATTTCACCAAGCACTAAAAAAACATATTACACTGACTTTTTGCAAAGCAAACAGCCTGCAGTGAAGGAACAACCCTGACTTCCTGTCTTTCCAGATTTCAAACTGGCAAAGTTATCTGAGCCACATCTTATTCAGAGACAGGAAGAGACTTTCTGCTTTTCTGATTCCCTGTTTCCTCAAATAATGAGTGGCCCTTGTGGGACTGTGCTAGCTCCATAAACCAAAATGAAGTGAACATTCTTTCTGTCACCAGAAGAACTAAGCTGGCTTCACACTTGAAAGAATTCTGGGTCTGCTCAGCTTAATATTTTATGCAGCAACTTCTGCAGAAAGCACATATTACATCATTTTCTATGAATGTACAATTTGAAGCTATTTTATTAGGCTTTGTAAGCTTACATGTCCATAAAAACATAATTTCAAAGGTTTATTGCCAGAAGAGGTATTCAGAAAACGCCTTCAATTTCTTTTAAGCACTTTCCTTTCACACTTTGAAAACGTCGATATTTTTTATATATCATGCAATCAGTGAGGGGCACCCTTAGCTTGGATGGGAATTAGACAATTGGACCCTATCCCCAATTAACATCAAAGGAGATGCTGCCCAAATCGTTATCTCTCCAGCTTGCACTAAAAATTGATTTCTGACATTTACTGAATCCAAGCTGTGTAATCCTGGGACAGGAACTGCAGTCCCAAACCAGACGTGCTGCCAGTAGAGGTTTGGCTTTTCCTGGGTTGCTCAATGTTTTATCATCACAGGGAGGCTCTGTCAGCTGAGCTGCCTTGGAAACACAACAGAGGCACAGGTCATGTCTCAAATAGCTGGGTGCCAGGCATTAACACACCCCTCCAAAATCCACCCAGAGACACAGGAGCAGCCAGAGTGGGCTGGGCAGTGCAGACAGACTACCCTTTGCACAAATCCCTGCTTAACAAGCAGAACACGTGGCCCTGAACTGGGCACCTGCTGTATTTTCCAAGGCAGAAAATAAGATGAATTAACCTGATTTCTCAAGGTTAGTGTACTCATGTCTTTCAAAAAAAAAAAAAGGATGGGATAGCCCTCATGAGAGGTGCAGAGCTTTCCCATCCAGCAGCAAAATAACAATTGGGCAAATCAGAGCCCTATCACCCCCTGTGCTGCGGGGCCACAACTTCCCTGGACAGAGAGTGGGCCAAATTCTCCACTGCAGCAGCTCCGCTGACGTCAATGGGGGAAGGTCAGCAGGAAATACAGCCCCACCACCAAACAGAGCCCAGGAACACTATGTGACTTTCCACCTGGCATAAATTATCCCAGAGCCATAGAACTGACTGTCCCCAAAGTCATTAAAACACAGTGACAAAACACTGTTCCACACAAACAGTAAGTGGGCTAAGAAAAGCATGTACTGGTTAGTGGTGAGGAGCAGGAAAAACCCAGTGAAACAGAAGCAGCTCTGCATCCAGCATGTGTCACACAGAGCAGCTAAGGACTACCCAGGAGACAGGACAGCCAGGGAAATGTTCAAACCACCCGCTAGTTCCACCTGCTGGATTTGGTTCAAAATCTCACTCTATCTAGATCTTTACAGCTGCTTATGTTACTAGCAAATTGCTAGGAGGGTAAACAGAGCTTGTATACAGAATTCTGCCCTCTCACAACTGCATTTTGAAAGGAATTGGAAAGGATATTTTATTTAAAGAGAGAGGAAGACTGCTAAGACAAGATGCTAATCCCAAGATAAACGCCAGTGGGCTTTGTAGGAGTGGCTGATAAAATGCTTAACCAGACCTGTGGTGAAACAAACAGTTCAAAGGAGCCCTGATTATTCACTCCCCAAATATCAGCCCTTTGGGTTATTACTTTAACCAAATAATTTTCTAAAATTCCTCATTGGATTTGGGGTTTGTTGAGAGTTCTTGCAGGACATGTGCAACAAAAAGAGACATTTATTACAAATAAATAGGCCAGCATATTTTTCCATGGGCTCTTATTTTCCTCTATTCTCCACAGCCTTTTCAATATGTCTCTTGTCATATGCCTATAAGGGGCTATCTTTCTCAAAGGCAGAACATGTTATATAGAAAACCAGGAAAACAGGAGTAAAAAGAAAGGAATAAATGGCCCCATCACTATTCCAACCTCCTACAAAACACACAGAACATGGGTAACTTCTCTGTACCTTTTCACATCAGATAATTCTCAAGTTGCATCTATAGCATGCATTAATCTGTCACTGTCAGTAGCTTCAACCTCTCTGAAAGGACATAAACCCTGGACAGATGGTCCAGAATGACTAAACTTGAGAGTTTGTATGAAACACTCATGACATACTTCATAGTCATAAAATATTTCAAAATATGCTATTTTATAGCAAGGCCATTAAAAATATCCTATTTTATAAGAAGGATATTGTTACCATATAGCAAAAGGGAGATCAAACTCAATACTATAAAAGGCAGCATCAAAAGAATTATCTCCTGAACACTTTCATGGCAGCATCCACCCATTCTGTCTCCACAAGAGGGAAAGAGGATGCAGAACTCCTGCAGACAGAGAGGAGCCTGGCTCACCTGCTGCCACAGTCACTACTCACTTCTTGTTTGCTGTCTGAAAGTGAACAGTCATTCTGGAGTAATTCTTCTCCTTCTGCTTCTCTCTGGTGGCAGAGGTGACAGTGAGGTCCCCAAAGAGGTCAATCAGCCAAGTCAGCCTGGCAATGCCACTGAAGGCTGGGAAGCCTGACTTGTTCTCATCGAGGACACTACCTGGTGAAACATAAGAGAAACTCTTGAGAAACATGGGAAAACATGAAGAACCTGCAGTGTTGTGGGCTGTGAGATCAGGTTGTAGAAAGGCCATGAGTGGATGGATCGAGTAGGAAAGTCAACAAACATGGTCAGCCTTAAAGCAGATCAGTTGGTGACCTATGGCAGAGAGGGCTGCACAAAGCACATACACAACAAACTCTTCAGCACATGTTGAGGACAGGAAGGTGTAGGTGGACTCAACAAGGGTATAAAGCAGGAAGAAAACAGTAGCCAAAAAATCCCTCCCAGCTCTTCTGGGGCCAAACACCAGTATGGAAGACTAAAGGTGCCCTCTAGAAATTAGGACTCTTCCTCAGTGCTCAGCTCCTCTCTGAGACCAATATGAATGAGAAATTCATCACTCACACCAGAGTACAGAAGGTCTGAAGAAGTGCTCTCTCCTCCATACACCAAGGCATGGGCTTGCACTCTTCATCAGACAGCAGAGAGAGATCAGCAAAGCAACAGTCCATTGAACACAACTGTTAAGGCAAAAGTGCTTTCCAGACAGTTCCATTCTTTCCCTCTGCCAGGGGAAATTGAAGTTGGAGATGAGAAAAAAATTCTTTGCAGAGAGAGTGCTCAGGCATTGGAATGGGCTGCCCAGAGAGGGGGTGGATTCCCCATCCCT
>JAOXXN010000395.1:50480568-50491225 GCA_026770055.1 Myrmophylax atrothorax
AGCCACTCTGTGCCCAGCCTGGAGCGCTGCAGGGGGTTGGTGTGGCCAAAGGGCAGGACCCGGCACTTGGCCTTGTTCAACTTCATCCCATTGGAATCAGCCCATCTCTCCAGTCTCTCCAGATCCCTCTGCAGAGCCCTCCTGCATCTCTAATCTCTGGAGTTTTTTACTTGAATTATGGTTTCCTTTTCAGCTAAATAAACCATAGCGAAAAGCCTTTCACTGTGTGCCCTTGTTTCCAAGGGTGACATTTATGGGTGCAGCGATGCAGGCTCACAACAGAGCTCTTACGTGTCCCAGTTACAGAATTACTTCCCGTGCCCCTGACAGCTTGTTTTGGAAAGAAAAAAAGAACAAAATAACAAAACAAAACTCAGTCACAGCCCATGTCAGAGAGAAAAACACAGACTTGCTGTGCTATAGAGGAAGCATCAGACACAAACATTTCAAAAGAGGCAAGATTCTTGTCTTTGTGTAAATGATAAAGTCCTTGTAAAAGGATAAATTATATAGCTGTAACTATTTTTAAGCTTTAAAAGTTTCCTGTTTAATACCTGTGGGATAAGTCTGTGCAGCTAGCTGGAGGCCAGTTTTAACCTTGGACCGTTGAAATCTGTTTACCTGTGGTTTGGTACAGAGCTGGCCATTGTGGGGCTTTTTCCTGCTTCAAAATAAAGGATATCTGGGAAACCTCCAGCACCGCCTCTCCAAAACAAAAAAACCCACATGACTGACTCTGCACTAGAACTGTTTTACTTGGCTGCCAAGTGTTGCAAAGTAGCCAGGTACTGAAAATGTTGCTAATGAAGCAGATGTCAGACTTAAAAACTCACTATTATGCCTTTATGCTTAATCTGGTAGGTACTACAAGGACATTAACTGCATGTGTAAATCCAGAGCTATTTCTTTCTGGTTTGAGACTAAACAGCAGTTATAGAAAGAGAAGACTGAACTGAGATGTTCTGCTGTCAAAAAACCCCAATTTTATTTCTAAAGTGAAATCTCATGACAAGGCACTGCAGGAGCATTATTCTTAAATCTGGTAGAGTGCTGAAGAGAGCTGTGTCTTGATTTGCAGCTTATAAAACCAGGATTTTGCTAATAAATGCATTCTTCAGAATTAAAGCCCAGCAGATTCTTAAATGTGGAGTTCATGGCTTTGTCTTGAGCAGTAGCCTCCTCTGATTACTGCATACTGTGTTTTTGTGATAGGTGGGACAGCTTCCTCTTGGCCACTCAGTTATGTCACCATTAAATGGAGAAAAGGAATTGTGAGGACCTCGTCAAAAAGGGCTAAAGCAAACAGCAAAGCACTGGCACTGATGAGACAAACTTGCTCTAAGCACATTCTCTAGTTAGTCTGAGTCACTGGTCACCAAATATGTTTATTCTCTTCTTCCTCTTTTACCTGGGCTGTATCATAAAGGAGTGCTTTGACTGGAATTGGGGGTGCATTATAGGGGGATGTTCCTGAGAGCAGGCAGGGATGGGCACTGTGGGTGGGGACTGGGCCAAAGCAAGGAGAGGCAAGCAGAGCCCATATTGCAAGAACTGCTTGAGTCAAGTGTTGCCTCTTAAGGAGGGCTCTAGAAGGACTTATCCAACCATGGATAAGCCATGCCTTAGTCCAGCAACTTCCTTTATGCCTGTTCCATGTACTGCCTGTTCTGCCTCCCATCCCTGCAGTTGCCTCTGTTGTTTCCTCCTGATGTGGGCTTTGATCCCAGACTGGGTATTTCTCTCTGTGTCATCTTCCTATTCTCAGTGCTGGGATTTTCTGTTTTAAACAATATTCCCTGGTTTTGAAATAGAGTAAGGCAAACATACCTTTAAGTAGCTGCATGTATTTCTGGAAAGAGAATCTGAGACTGCCGGGACAGATCAGAGCAAAGTGTGGCAAACAGTGAGCATCCCTAACTACCAAGCTGAATATGGCCACCCAAATAATCATATTTTAAAACTGAGTAGTGTACAGGTGAGCAGATGTATTTCATTAAGAGAAACACAAAGGAATTAATTTTTCAGAAATACTGAACTATGAGGCATTGCTTAGTTGTTCACAGTACACAATTATTCCTAAAGTCAGCCAAATACGCAGTTTTGAAGATGTACTTATAGTATGTGCTGAGCTCAGGAACCTACCTTCACTAATAATTAAAGAATATGTCAGAATGATTTCTTCTCTTAGCATGTCAGTATGTGCATGTGTGTTCATCTGTGTATCTGTGTGTATATCCCATTATTAACAGTGAGCACTAAGTTTAGGCATCAGAGATGAAATGGACTGGAAAATTTCCGTGCTATCTGCCCAAACAGAAGACTGGCTTCAAAAAGAATGCTCAGATGTTTATGGAAGACTAAATGATGATGAGGTCTCTGTGTGAGGGAAAACGTTGGTTTCTCAACTGGCCAACTTTTTTGAAAATCAGAAATTTTGCTATCTGATACAGTGTCTTTCAAATTTGAGATTCCAGTTTTCTGCTTTGTTACAACAGCACATAAGTTGAGCAGAACAAAGTTAGTGGTATGACAAAATGTTTAGATATGTTGTCCTAATTTGAAAGAGGGTTCCTCACACCTCCATGGCTGTCAGCGTGGGCTGAGGCTGCAGCGGCCCCAGTTTTGGTGACAAAAGCTGTGTCACTGGTTCTGCTCTTCCACAAAAACCATGGGACAAAAGCAGCACCAGCAGCAGCGTTAGGGTGGCAAATTTATAGATTAAATAATACAAATTTAATTACAGTATTGGTTATGCTATTGGTCAGGTTCAGCCAATTGCACTTAGGTTGGCAACACCCAGAGCCTGCTGGAGCCAGTGGGGGCTTTGCCATCAGCTCCCATGAGGAGCAGGATTTTGCTCATTGTTTAAATTAGCCCCATCTTCATGGGAACATATGGAGCAAATGCAAAGGTTTTGAAATGAAGAAACTAGCGAGCAGCTCTATGCATTTACTTCGTTACACAGGTAAAAGCTGAGACAGCAAACCCCATCTGCTAGACCTTTAACACATCTCTGTAAAACCCATGCTAGAGTCACAGCATTCTTTTCTCTGTTATTTATGGCCCTTGCTGCCTGAATGAGTACATCTGGAGCTCAGATGTCTGATGGCCTTATTGTAAATTAGTTAACTTGAAAAACTGCACACAGTGTCAGATCTTTGCTGTGAAAATGCCAGGCTCTGTGGTTGAGGTGCTTTTGTGTGTGCATATGGGGGGTTTTTTACGTGAAAAGGCTCTTGAACTTTATGCATAAACACTGTTCTCCATCTATTTTTTTTTTCCTCTGCCTCTTTTGTTACAGACTGTGGACTAGCACTGAATATTCAGGGAAAGCTCCCCAGGGAGATTAGGGACATGGACAGATTTTAAACAGAGACCTGATGTGTGGACACGAAAGGACAAACATTCTAAGTGGGAATACTAATGCAAATTCCATGCTTTGGGGTCAAAATGCATTAAACAGCTGCTTGCATGCTAAAGATGCTTTTAAAATCAAAAAAGACCGGAAATTATGAAATTTATAAATAGAGATCATGCTCAGTGAGAGTAAAAGGACTTCACCGACCCCTTTTTTTATAAATCATACCAAGTATGTACCAGTGCTAAAGAGAAGTGCACCTATGAAACCCTTCCTGCAGGGCTCAGAATCCCAGATCCCACTGACCTTACTTCTAGCAAGATTTGTCTGTATCCTTCCTGCAGGACTGTGGGAACTGAGTCTTAACAGCAGCAGGAATTAGATGGTTGACATGAGTAAAGTACTGTTGTCATCAGTTACTCTGATTACACCGTTGTGGAAGAGAGCCTATTGCTATTTTTAATAAATCTACATTAAAGTAAATTGAGTGAAGCCATAGCACAAACAAGCAGTAACAGTACATCTATTTGGGCCTGCTACACAGCAGCTAAACTCAAGTGGAGTCCAACTGTAAAAACTGGCAACCTGGATGGGTCAGCATGGGAAACTGGGCTCAGTGACAGCAACATGGCAATATCAAAGCTGCAGTGTGGCTTTAATTGCCACACAGCTTGTATTTATCATGTAGCTTTGTGTGTGTTTAAGAATAAATGCAATGAAAAAAAATTAAATTCTGAAATAAATATATTGCCTTACCATTGCTGTACATTGGCCTTATGGGTCCCTCAGCCTGACTCCACATCACTGCTGAGCCCTGGTCTCTGAAATGGAAACAAGTGTTATTTGCAGTGTAGAAGTGCAGCACCATCCACATAATACTCAAGATCATTTAAGTTCCCATTCCAGACCACATTTTATTACCTGTGCATTTTATATGACCCATCGCCTCTGTTGCCACATGCTATGGTAATCCCCCCAAAAGCTGCCCCTAAACTGAGGGCCTTTGTCCTAGATGCTGCATGTTTGCAGCTGCTGGAAGCATTTGACAGCTTTAACTCTCTATTTCTTAAGCTCCATCTTAGGAATAGAACAATCCTTCAGTGTGGAGCCCTGCAGTGCTCTGTAGCCTGCAGCTTGTCATTGCTGCCTGTCTTCTTACTGTCCCCACGGCTCTTTCTTTTGGCTCCTCTTTGCTTTGTACCAGTCCAGACATTTCTTTCCAACCTCACAGCTTTTCTGGTCTGCCACTCCTAATTGTACTCTTTAAACCAGTCCTTGGAGACATCTTCTCTGCACTAAAACTTGTTCCCAAGCTTATTTATTCTGCAAGCCAGTTTTGAGGGTTGTGCTGGGTATAGAATCACAGAATCCCAGACTATTCTGAGTTGGAAGGGACTCACAAGGATCATCAAGTCCAGCTCTTAAGTCAATGGCCCACACAGGAGATTGAACCCATGACCTTGGCATTATTACAACCAAGTTTTAACCAACTGAGCTAATCTCAGGGTCAATGCATTCTCTTTGCCACTTGGAAGGCAGCAGTTGGGTCCCACTCTGCAGCTGTAACAGATAGAAGAACTACTGTTTATGGGAGATAAAGTTTTGGATTGTTCCAGAATGAGGTGGCCTCTCTGACCTTAGCCTTGCTCTCAGTAATGCTTTGGTGTAACCACACACGACAGTTTGTGTTTTGGGTGTTAGAGAGGACAATTCCCTGTGAGAACACAACTGCTGTTGGCATAGATGGCAAGATTTCATGATGTCTGCACTCACACATGCCACTGAAGCTAATCAGCCACCAAGGCAAGTCAGACCCCTCTTCACAAGAAAAAAGGTCTGCAGTGTGTCCTGAAGCAGCTGTATTTTGTCTCTCTTTTCTCTCTCTCTGAAGCTCAGGGTGCCCAGAGATGGAGTGGGAAAAGCAAAGAGCAGAGACAGAAAAAGAGCTCTCACCAGCTTAGCAAGCTGAAATTAATACTCTGAGCCCCTGAGATGGTGCCTCTGGTGTTAACCAGGGTGCTTTTGCATACCCCTGCTTTTCATCCCCAAACTGCACAGATGTCTCTTAAACGAGTGCCCCTGTCTTGGACCTGCTTCTGCCGTACTTGGCTGTTTCTCAGAAGTGCTCGGAGAACACAAAATGCTAAAGGGAGAACATCTTCCCTCTTGTGCGACATCCTTTCCACAGAGGGTGGGATGCACTGTAAAGCCGTCTTGGGTTGTGCTGTGGGGCTGCAGGGCTGGGGAGTGAAATGAAGCCACTTTGCCCAGTGCTCTTCCCTGCCGAGGGGAAGGTGAGTAACACTTGTGTGTGTGTCCAGAAGGTGGCACCGGCAGCCCGAGCCTGTGGGCAGCTCTTGCCTTGTCCGAGCCAAGCGGGCAGCACCGCCCCGGCTGGGAACACCCTCTCTAATCCGGGCTCTCAGCCCTTTAAGCCTGTAACCAAACCTGTGCTCTCATTGCCCTGCTCCGGGGGCACTGGGGGTGGCCAATAACCATCGCTGTGATTGCTTGAATAAGCAGCTAAGTCCTGGGAGCAGCAGCAGCTCCAAGCAGCAGGATCTTTGCCTCCTCATTACGAGATTAGTTTTGCCGTTGAAGTGGAGAAAAGCCTGTCTGAAGACACCATTCAGGGTTGGGTTTTTTTAAAGGATGTCTTGCGACAGCCGCTGTGTGGGCACTGCCACTCTGTTGGTAGTTGTGCACGTATTGATGCAAGCAGCTGGGTTATTACAGGTGCTGGCAAGCGTTTCTCAGGTGTCAAGATTACAAACACTAGAAGAAGAGACAGTGCTTTACCTTCTCTGTTTTCACAGAATTACAGGCCACAAGGATCATGAAGTCCAACTCAAGTCAATGGTCCATACAGGGGATTGAACCCATGACCTTGGTGTTACTACAACCAGGTTGTACCCAACTGAGGAAATCTCTGTGAATGTGAAGAGCAGACCTGGAGCAGGGGTTCTGCACTGTGACCCGAGACTTTCAGCCAAAGCTGGGGTGAGGAGACACCTCGGTGCTGGAGCTCAGCACCCCTGGCCAGTGAAACCCTTTTGCTGCAAAGGAGAGGAGATAAAATTTTCGAACATGCTTGAGGAGTGAGATGAGTTAGCTTTTCTGCAAGAGCTGCTCTGGCTGTTATGTTTGCCTCTCTTGAGATGGAAGATAGCTGTCTTAATTTAGGCAATGGTTTTCCAACCTCAGAAACCACACAGATCCCTGTGAAATTTTGGAGGTATCCTCTGCTCTCTATGTAGGCCAGTCTATCCCCATTTTCCCTTATTAGCATTATTGCTCTTGGTTGCAAAAGGAAAAAAAACAACTTCCCCCCCTTCTTTTCATCACCCCATCTCACCTCAGCAGGAGGCAAACCCCGGCTCCTGTGCCTACCACACAGAGCCAACTGCTGCGGTAGGAGGGGGAAAGCAGGCACCGGGCCAGCTACCGGCTGTGGCACCGGTGCCAGTCCTCGTCCTCCAGCCGCTGCCCTCTGTTCCCTCTGTGGCAGCCATTCAGTCATGAGCACTTAACAGGCAGCAGCAGATACTGGAGGGAAAGCAGTGCCCTGCCTACTGATCATGTTGGTCACTTGTGCAAAAAAACCCCAACAGAACAACATCCAAAATAACCCCCAAACCCCTCTTGTGTGCTTGTTCCTAGGCACTATTAGTTTTCATCTAGTGGCGTGAAATTGAAAAGCTGTCTTGAATAAACTCCTGGTATCTGGGCACAGCGTGTTACTGTGTGCCTTCAGTTGAACAGTGTCCTGAAAGGACCCTTTTTCTATGCACTCAGTAGCTGGAGTAATGGTTTTAAAATACAGATAATTGAGTCCTTTTAAATTTTAAAAAGGTTTTACCACTAAGAAGGAAACATGTAATCTGAAAATAAGGAGCAGAGAAGAAATTATTCCGAGTTGCAGTTGACTTTGTGCTGGAACAGCTTGCTTTTTCCCAGGTGCTTATCTGCTGTTGATGGCTCTTGGCATTGTGCATATGCAGGGAGGCAGAACATGCAGCTGGACAGGAGGGCTGCATACAGAGAGAACATTTCTGACCTTCCAGCAGCCTCAGATGTCGCTGTTCCATCTTATTTCTAGCCATGTCCTTTGTTTCTTACATAGTTCCTTTTTTAGACACACTTAGGGGCTGGGCCTCACAGGGTTTTTTTTTTCTTTTTTTTTTTATGTTGTTGGTTTACACCACTTCTGATAAATTCTTTATCACCTGTTCCTTGCAAGGCAAACTACAGAGCTGCCTCCCTTCTGTAGCAGCTGTGCTGGAGCACTGCTGATGAGGAACGAAATGGGAGCTACTGAGCAATAATTTGAAGGGTGGCTATTAAAAAGAAAAAAAGCCAGCTAATTAGAGCTTAGAGGAAGAGGCAACACTTTGTGCAAAAACACCAGAAGGTAGGCCCTCCAAATCCCATACACTCCCTGTAAATAGCTGTAATTAACCCCAAAGTATTCCATTTATTAATTAAAATTTAATTAATATTTTCTGTCCTTGACAATCATCTTAGAGGTGGTCAGGAAAACACAGTGGCAGCTGGGCTTCCATAGAGCAGCAGTGACATTCAAGAGGGCAGAGGCACAGGAAACTTGTCTCTGTCAGTCTCTGTCACCTCACAGAGGTGAAACTGGAAACTGGATTTCTGGGAAAGGAGGGAGTTTGGGAGACAGTGCAAGCCCCAGTGCTCTCCTGCTCACTTCCAGATATCACCCTGCAAATGGAGCACTTGCCTTATAACCTGAAAGTGTGAGAGAAAATATACACTACTTGCTTGGCCACACCAACTGAGGGCTGCTGCACAGTGCTGTGTTTCACTTGCCTTTGGTGTTCTCCTTGGTGCTTCCTCTGAGTAGAGCGAGATAACCTCTCCTGAGCTGCATGGACCCCATCAAAGCAGAATAGCTAGTGCTTAAATGTGCTGTGTCTGTGTTAGTAGCCTGGCACACTGCTGTTCTTCTTCATACTCCCCGTGCTCAGTCTGTCAGACACCCCTCAGTGTCCGAGTGCTCTTCTGGAGCAAATCCATTGGTATCCCCAAGGGGAAATGTGAATGTTGTCAGCTGTAGACTACTCCAGGGTTTGCACTGAACAGATAGGAGAGTTTGGGAAGAAACCAAGTGTATTTCCTGCAACAAGGACAGTGCTTCATCGTTATTCAAGGTTGGGCAATAATTTGTGCCCTCGCCCATTCTTTTCCTAGAGCACACCATGATTTTTTTTCTGGCATTATGTTTTTGACACAGCACTGCTCAGCTGCTCTGCAGCATCCACCTGTTAGTACTCTCCATGCCTTGAACTGAAAAAACCACCAAGCCATGAACAGAAAGTAATGGCTGTTAGCTACAGTGTCAGGAGCAGAGACATGAGCTGAGCACTCTGCAGCGTGCCTCAGTAGGGACAAACTCTTAACACTATGGTCTTGAGCCACTCCTGCAAAAACTGGCCTGTGGGCAAGGGTCTGCAGAACAGGCCTGGTGAGAATGGTCATAAGGTAAAGAAAGTCTCTTATTCCCCATTTAACAGAAGGGTGCATACTGACTCAGCGAGAGAACGCACTTGGAGTGTGTGGATCTCCCAGGTCAGGGGGAAAGCTTTCAGTACAGAACTGTTCAAAGCAAGTGGGGGAGGAGGTGGGACACAAGGGCTATCATCACTGACATCTTGTCTTCTTGCCACTCCTCTGGATGAAACATGGGGGATTAGGCAGGTTTTTGATGTGTCTAGTGGTTCAGGCCATTCTGATGGTGAAGTGGCATGTCATCCCTCAGTCCTAGCAAGACAGGCACCAAGCTATGCAGTGCTGTGAGCTCAGAAGTGCTCCTGAGCACACCCAGCAGCAGAACTGCAGTTTTCTGGTGAACATCAGCATTGGAAAAGATGAGTGTCACAATTTGGAGTCTCTGGCTTCCAGACTTTGGTGCATAACTTCAACTTTAGGACCATCACAGACCGTGCTCTCCTATGGCCCACAGGAAAGCAGCCTCAGGCCCGTCAGACCGAGTCACCTCTTCTATCCAATGTGTGTTCCCAGGTATGGCAGTGGGGTCTGCAATGAATAAATTCTCCACCTTGGTGTAAAAAGAAGTGCCTTTGATGCCCTGCAAAGGTTCTCATGCAGGGCTCTCCCCATTCTGTCAGCAGCAAGGCCAGAAGGGTGGAGATGAAAATGCCACGGCTATTGCAGTGGTTCTGTTGGCACCAGGCTGGGACACCTGATATGGCAATGTTGAGTCATGGCAACGTGTAATCTTGTGTTGCCACACATGATGAAGAAGGCCCAGTCCATCGTTACACTGTTGGTAATTCCAGATAAATTCCAGCAGAACGGAGGGAGGTGGAGATGGATGCTGAGAATCACCACAGCCTTCAGCCTGAAATGAAGCTCCAAAGGAGCACAGTAGTTGTCCAACAATGACTGCAACTACTGCCTGACTTTGCATGCCTCATTTAGCCTTTCTTTCTTCCTTCCTTTTTTTCCTTTTAAAAAATTTTAACTGAATTTTTAGAAAAGTATTTCCTGCATCTCTCAAAAATTCATCCACTTCTCTGGCTTTTACAAAAAGATCAGGGGCAAAGAACAAACAGCAGGCAACTCACTGCTAAGTTGTGAATTTAACATGCAGAACAACAAATTCATCCAAAAGGAGTTTTGCTTTACTGTTAGTCATTTGTACTAACCTGCAATTAAAGGGCTCAGCATTTGTTCTCATCGCGTTCTGAAATTACATTTTCCACTTCCTAGGCCCTGGCCTTGGGCAGTGGATTTTTGAAGCAATCATGCCTTGGTAATTAATGTTTAAAGATGAATGTTGCAACTTTTAACGCAGTGTGTTGCTGAGTAAACAGCAAAAAGAATACAAAAAATACAGTGCTTTTAGTGGGGGCTGCAGGTTTTGGGGACATTGTCCTTAGAGTTCCCAGCTGCAGTACATTTGATTACCCCTCCCTCTGTGCTTGCAGATGGGGGAGACAGCCATGCTTTAAAAAAAGCAGAGGAAAATAAACACCACATTTAATCTGTCATTTCTTTGTGCCACTGACTCCTCACCCCAGAAAACTTCCTGGGAACGATTAACTCAGACAGAGAAATTAAAAACAAATCTTTGGCAAATAGGCTGTACCTGTTAACATGAGCAGTGCCATTTTTGGGTTTTGCAAGAGGGTGGGAAGACAAGGGATCATAGAATCATAGAAGGGATTGGATTGGGAAAGACCTCCGAGATCAGCAAGTCCAACCCTTGGTCCAACTCCAGTCCCTTTACCAGATCATGGCACTCAGTGCCAC
>JAOXXN010000395.1:50514105-50524182 GCA_026770055.1 Myrmophylax atrothorax
ATCCACCCCCTCCCTGGGCAGGCCATTCCAATGCTTGACCACTCTCTCTGTAAAGAACTTCTTTCTGATATCCAACCTAAACCTCCCCTGGCAGAGCTTAAGCCCCTGCCCTCTTGTTCTGCTGTTGGTTGCCTGAGAGAAGAGACCAACCCCCACCTGGCTACCACCTCCTGTCAGGGAATTGTAGAGAGTGATAAGGTGTCCCCTGAGCCTCCTCTTCTCCAGGCTAAACACCCCCAGCTCCCTCAGCCTCTCCTCACAGGGCTTGTGCTCAAGACCTTTAACCAGCCTCGATACTCTTCTCTGGACCCACTCCATGCTTGGATCTGTGAGGAGCAAGTGGCTTTCACAGTGGTTGGAGCAGGGAGGGGGGATTGCTTCTCTTTCTTTGGGCTGAAGGGAAGTTTGTGAGCCCGTGGTCTCTGCAAGCTTGTGCAAACACTCGGGTAATCCTGTTTCTACTCACTCTCACCACCTCCCCACCCCTCTCGTGGAAGCAGTCTGCTCAGCCTACCCCAGCATCCCTTCAGCTTTCCTACCAAAAGGTGTGTGCTATTTTATGTCTAATGCATGAGGTGCTAACAAGGCACAGCTGAGAAGGAGCACCAGGAAACGAGAACCCATTTCCTCTCCAAGCTGCAGGATGGACGCAGTGTATTTTTAACATGGTCTGGGTGGCTGTTTGCCATGGTCTGTAGGCACTAAAGGGCTGGCATGCTGCAAGTCCTTTGTCTGGAGCTCCTGAGGATGGTCCAGGGGAGAACCAGCTCAGGCTGCAGCCTAGCAATGCTGTTTCTATGCCAACTGGATGCTGACTGCTCACAGGGGATGCCTCTAATTAGGGAGAGGGCACAGCATCCTTCTGCCTCATGCTCCAAGATTAATACTGGCAGGCAAGAAACTAGGAAACAAACCTTGCACCTTGTTCTAGACTCTCTGAAAGGCAAGGGCAAAGCTGCCAGAGGAGGATTTTCACAAATGCACATTCTTGGTTTAACTCTGCCATTCTTGATGTCAAGAGAGTGAAATTACACTGGCATGAAATACACCTAAAAATCCCAGCAAGCAAGCCTTAAACCTGTTAACAAGCAAATCTCTGCCTCCATAAGGAGGGTCAGCATGTTTCCAGCCTCTCAGCTCTGCACTGAGCACTGGTCACCACAGTACAGCATTTCACAGCTATAACACAGCACCCAGACATTGATAAATAGCAGTTTGCCACAATTGGCCTCCATATGCCAACTCTGCAGCATCATCTACTGTGCTGTTGTGGCTGTTTGATCAGTAACTACTCTAGTGGTGCTTCTTTGTGCCTCCCTTTTGATGCATCTGCCAGCAGAGTTGCAGCTTCATGGCTGCCACTTGGAAAGTTGTGTCAAGACCACAGCAAGAGTTCCACAGCAGCAGCTGTTCCTGTCTCACATCAATGTCTGCAAAATATTCCCCATTCCTAAAGTATTTTATGTACCTCCTGTTAGAAAAACCAGTAAGTTGAATTACCATCGAAACATTTCAGATATTCATCCCTGTGCCTTTCCCCCCCCATTTTAATTCCTTTTAGATAACCTACAAACACATGAAAAGTGGGGAGACACAGCCATGAGCTGAACTGTGTATCAGTATGGAACAGGCTGTGTTTAGAGCCCTCTTCACTTAAATGAGCTGAATAACATTTGCTTCTCTGATGTAAGGGTGTGTTTCCTCTTTTAGCCAAATTTCTCTTAATTATTAATAGTTTTGGACTGTGTTTCAGTGAGGGTGTGTAGTCTGGAGAAAAAAACAAAACATAAGCTAAAAAATAAAAATTAAGTGAACAGTCTCCTCACTACCCTGTTTCTCTCAACTAGAAAGCTTTGCCCGGACCCAGTACTACCAGCAAGCTTTGGAGCAGCTGAACAGCCACCCTGCTGCCCTGGCAGCCCTGGGGGCCCCCCCTCTGAAGGTGCACAACATCCGACTGACAGATGGGAGCAACCGCGTGGACACGGAGAGGGCACAGGTAATGCTGGGGAGGGGGTGCCACACAGGGGCTTCCCAACCTGCCAGGGGATTGGGTGACCTGAGCAGCAGCTCACAAGTCATCTGAGGACACTGGAAGGCAGTAGGATGGGATACCAGTTGATTTGGAAAAGGAATGGATTTCCAGAGCATAAATCTGCTGGACTAGAAAGAGCAAGAGTAGCACATTCCTGTTGTGCTGTACGGGCACATCACAGAATACCAAGGGACATCTCAAACCAGCTGATCCCCTCTTGCCACTGTAAACCACAAAGTAATTTTCAGATCCAGCTTTAAAACAGCACCTGCCTCCCTTCCCCACCTCCAGATATGTCCCATGCTGGTTTTTAAAGCTTTGGTTGGAATAGTTTTATAGCCACTTACGGTCTGTCCTGTGCCACAACACAAGTGGTGTGGTTTTTAAAGGCACCTGGAAGTTTGTGTCATGGAGAACAGCTGCCCAGCCTGAGAGTGAGAGTGTGGGTTATGCAGGGACTGGAAAATGTTGCACTGGGTGCTGAAGCATTGCACAAGGCTGCCTTCTGTCAGCCCAGGGCTGGGCCTAAGCAACCTTGGAAATACAAGTCCACCTCCACTTGGTATTGCTGCCCAAAGAGGACTTTCCATCAGTTTTTACCCCTTAATGTAGGGCTGGCTGCCCTTCCCTTGCTCTGCTGCTGACACAAAATGGCCCTATTGACACTGCAGGTCCTTCACTGGGGTAACTCATCATATTGGAATAATTTTGGTCTTCCTGTTGAGTGGTTCTGAATTCTGGGGACCAAGCAAGGGCATTAAGGAGTGGGTCAGATGGCACAATGAAGGAGAGGGACTATCAGGTCAAGATAAAAAAAAACAAACAAAGCACAACAACCTTTAACCAACTCACATAAAATGCCTTTCCATTTCACTCCAGCCAGGTTGTGCTCACATGATACCCTGTGCCAAAATCTTTCCCAGGTTTTGTAGATTCTACCAGGAAACATATCTAAGGCAAAAAATGTGCAACCCCCCCACAATCTCTTATGCTGACTGAAAGGAAGAACCTTTCCCACTGGTGTTTTCCTATGTCACTGTTCAAGAATGCTGGTATCTGGGGTGACTCAGGGTGAAGTCTAACCCTGCCTTCTACCAGCCTCACCCAAGACACAAACCACCAACTTTCTTCTCCACTTTTCCACGCTCCTAAGCATTCATGTTCTCATGAAATAAATCGGTTAATCATCATTATATCATAAGGCAATTTACTGACTCCACAACATTCCCAGCTCCTGGGTCTGCTGGAGAACACCAGGCATTTTCTCTTTATGGTTACAACACCACCAGCAAATGCTACACCTGAAACATATTTCTTTTATTCAGACATTAGACCAAGTGCAATTGGCCACAGTCACCACTGCAGCTCCAGCTTTCTTTGTTAAACAGCTGTTTAAAAAAGTTGGTGACCCGAGAAAAAAGATAAAATAATCACTGAACACCACCATCAGTTAAGGGACTGATCTGTAAAGGATCTCAACCTACCAGCTTGTTATGGTTATGGGGAGCTCTAACAGTGCAGGTCACCTGTGGATGACCATGCATTCTGGTAAGGAAAGGTGTTTGCTTATAAATATTTCAGAGACCAAGTGGTTTCCCCTGGGGGTTGCAGCTGTAGCACAGTGCATTGTTCCAGCAGAGACACATTAATGCCCAGCAGGACAGACACACTCGTGTAGCCACACACGTGTTTGCTGTTAGAATAGCTTAGGCAAACTCAAATACAGAGAAAAAAGTAACTGGAGTTTAAGGTAAAAAGGTGTTAGGTCTTTGACTGCGGAAGGGGCAAATGTCCTTTTTGCTTTTGCATTTGCAGATAAAGTTACCAGTGTCTGGGACAAAGTCGTCGGGATACCTCTGCATTAGCTCGGAGATGGACCACGCCCGGCGGTGGTGAGAGAGGGGAGGGGACAGGGAGAGGAGTGGGAGGAGAAGAGAGCAGGGCAGGATATTTGCTTTAGTCACCCGTGGAGAGAGATCAGACACACAGAGCAAGAAGAAACTCCAGTCTGAAGGGCTTGTGAAAGGTCATTACCATCATTACGGCAAAAATGTTAATTCAACATATTTCTCAACTAATTAATCTGAGTGCCAATAGGAGAGCAACACAAGCCATTCATTTGTGCTAAGTGTGTGCTGCAAACTGTAGCTTGATACACACACAAACACACATACAAATACTGTGAGCCAAAGCAAGGCATTGTCCCCTCCCACCCTCCTCCCCACAGAGGTGCAGAGACTCTTGAACAGCAGCTCTAACTCTAGTCCTGGAGGAGGGGAATCACACATTATACTGGAACGGTGCAGGGTGAGCTAAAAATGCAGGGTTTTTTTCATTTCATAAATAAGGTCCTTATGGTTTAATAAAAGTTCTAGAACAGATAACATTATAGTAGAAGGATGTTCTGATCCCACATTGAATATAAGTGACTTGACAGTTTTTTAGTACTGAAGCCTGAAAAACCTCCTTTGTCAAAGGGTGAAGGTTTCTAGAACTGGGCAAAGAATTGCTGTGTGAATTCAAAGTCCCTCTTCCACTGCAAAAGAGTAAGTTTTAGTAGGTGCAAACCTCTTGTTTGGTACTTGTGTTAGCTCTGTGTAGAAACCGAAAGCTACAAAACTTTTACTCAGCTGCCACCAGCCATATGGTAATGTTTTCTTTTCATAGTAAGATGTGCATGACTTACAGGATTTCTCCTCTGAGTAAGTACAGGAAGTAAGGTGTAAAATTTTGCAAGGAAGGCACTAGGCTGGGACTTGAGAGTCTCAGTACCAGGCCTGGCCTTCTCCCCAGTGACCAGAGAGAGCCCCAGAGGTGCCCAGCCACCTTTCTTGCACACATCACTTCCCTGGTGCCTGAGCTCTGAGCTCCTCACTCTTCCTTAGCCCCTCACAGATGTAGGAAATAACAGTTCCCAGTTATTCCCCGTTCAGAGTTACTGTGAGGATAACTGAACACTGAAAAAGATGTTGAACTACATCAGTGCACACATACCTCAGAGTTTTGTTTCCAAGTGAGCTCTCCATGCATTTCTACAAGCTTAAGATGAAAAAAAACCACAACCAACCAACCAAAATACCCCAACACAACCCAAAAAACCAAACCACATTTTCTTGTAAAAGGATTTGTGGCGGATAATCTGTCAGACTCGTCCTGTGTGGGCAGGGTCCTGTGCGTGCAGGGTCCTGTAGGGCTAAGGCAGGGCTTGGTGTCCTTGCACCCTGCAGTGCAGTGGCTGGGAGTTACACACAGCTGAGCAGCCCATCCTGCTGGGACTCCAAGCTTTGTGCTTTTCCAGTGGAGGCTGGGGAGGCAGCCAGGCCCATATGGACAAAGCCACAGGACACCAGGAGCTGAGTGCTCTGTGCAAGGGGAGTGGAGGCTCCTAAGCCACAGAACTGACTCTGAGTGTGCAATCTGTCCAGAGTGGTTTATTTGTTTATAAAAGAGAAGACAACTGAAAGAAAGGGGAAATTTGGAGTCCCTGAGCTCGTTTGGACCACGAGGAAGAGGCATTCACTGAGGCTCAGGCAGCAGAGTGGGGTGGGAGGGTGTTCAGAGGCAAGGGCAGCCAGGGCACCAGTGATGCAAAAGGACATTTTCCTGCCCCAGAGTGAACGGAGGGAAGGGCTGAGAGCCCAGGCCACACTGTGGGGAGGGAGCAGCTCCTCCTTCCAACCCGCTTACAGAGGAGGAAGCTGCTCCTCCTGGGCCGGGGGTGGACGCAGAGGGCTGGCTGCAGAGCCCTGCTGCAGACCCATTAAGCAAAGAGGTGCGGCAGCCTAATTATCTAATTGTATGTACTCAGCGGTGACTCCAGCAAAAGCAGAGCTTTGGAAAAAATCCTGTGTTAGTACCCCAAAATAATAGTCCTTTCCAGCTGGAAAAGCAGCATGAGCAGTCTCTCAGAAGTGGGTTTGCAGCAGAGCTTAGAGGAAGGAAAAGACTCCCCCTCAGTCTCCAACAAATGCGATTTTCCTTCTTTGAGTAACCACTGTCGTACCCTGTCAGGGTTTCGGCAGTCACACTGAGTGATCACGCAGTGTTCAAACTCCTCCAAGCCAGGATAATTCCTTAGCAACACCGTCTGGCTCCAAGGCCGGAGAGGAGTGGAGCAAGGAATGCACCCGCAGGATGGAGAGGGGGAAAAAAAGGCACCGGGGCGGGGGAGGACTGTCCTATCTAAGAGGAGCTGGCAGGATTTTATTTGAGTGGCAGCAAACAGGAACAGGAACCCCAGACCTTTAAATTCGGGCTGTGCTATGCTATTAGGGAGAACAGCTTTCAGAAGCTGGCACTCAAATCCCAAGTTGTAAAACACCTGAGGGAATTCTAAAACAGCAATGAACGAGAGGAATGATTTGTTTCTCTGTGTCAGCTGTTTCTACGCTGACTTTACTACTACATTAAAAGCGATGGATACAAGTTAAAAATCTCCTTTGGTTTGTGTCAGCTGGTGCCTTCAGGATGTCACCTTGAAGCTGCGGGATGGGCAGAACATCCCGGTGTACCAGTCCCCGGTAGAAAGCAGTGGTGTGCAAGAAGGCTAAAAATCAGAGCCAGCAGCTGCTTCTCCACCTCCCACTGAGCCAAAGGAGCCATTAATCGATTGCATCCTGCTGTGTCCATGAATGTACAGTCGTCACAAGTGACAGCTTCACTTAAGTGGGTGCTCTCAAGACAATTTTCTGTCTAAGACTGACCTCTTCATTGTTGTAATTGTAGTTTCTTTCTTGTGGTTGTTGTTTTTTTTTTTCCCCCAACGGAAGCCTAAAATAAACACCTTGCAAAGGACTTGCTGTTCCAGAGAAGTCACGGGTTATGCTGTTCGTGCTGGTGTTATGACTTTGAAATAAATAAACAAACTGCCAGGAAGCTCAGCTTTGTTTTACAATTGCAGACCAAAGTGAGGACAGCTGGGCTGCTCTGTCATGGCCAGAAGACAAACCCACCTTCTCAAAGCAATTCCCTCCCTGCTTCACTTTTCACCCATTTCTCAACAAGGTGTTACCTAAACCAGGAGCAGTGAAGCAGCAAAGGTGAAGCTCAGCACTCCACATATCAGGTGGATTTGCACCCTCACAGATATCATTTAAAAGCTTAAGAGAAAGCTGAGGCTACTCACTGTAGCTTAGGAATTCCAGGGAGAAACTCACTGCTCATGCTGAGGGTCACTGGGAAGAAGCCACTGCCTGACATGAGTGCAAGGGAAGACAATTACCTGGGGAGGGAAAACACTCAGGAGGTGCAGAACAAGTAGAATACTGCCACAGTTCACTCTGACTACTGCAGAGATTTTGATTGTGCCACAATTCTGTCCACCAGGTAGAGAACTGCCCATCACAACAGTAAGTTGAGGAATAAACAAAAAAAACCAAAGAAAAAAATTCAAAAAAACCCCCAAATGCACACATTTCCCACCCCAAACTGCACATGCAAACCAAGGCACAGTCTGAGACAGTGAAAAAAACACAAGTAACTGTCCTGCCTTCACACCTTAAAGTGACACATAAGCCATTAAGAACATCCAGACAGAAGAGTGTTTTGGATTCCCTCTTAGCAGAGATGCTCATCAAGCTGCAGCAGGGAAAGCCCAGAGCTTGTATCAGTTCCCTTTTCCTCCCCCTCCATCTCTTCATTCATATTGGAGTCCTGGAAACCCACTAAAGGCACAGGCAATGCTAAGCTTTTCACAGAGAAGGGCAAGCTGGTGCAAAGAATCATTTAAAGAACAGGGAGCATTTTCTTGTTCAACAATGATCCAGCAAACTGGGCAAGTGGCTTTTGAAGAAACCTGAACAGCAAATGCCAAAGTAAAAAGGAGAAGATACTAAAGGACCGCAGCAAAGGCTTCTTGGACAACCAATTTTAGAAAGAAACAATACCCATGTGCTTTAGTTTGAATTTCACAAAGAGCTGTCAGGATGAACAGCTCTTGTGAGACCTGAACCAACCACATGAAAGCCCAGCACACCAGGGAGGGGATTAGGATGAATCAAAGAAAGACAGCATTGCCCAGACTGAAATCACTTCTTCCTGGTTTCACAGAACAAAATACAAACCATGTGATGTGAGAACATCAGCCTTGCACTGCTGCAGCCCACCTAGCAAGAACACCTGAGACATGTGGAGATCTCCTGACCACCTGATGTCTCAGAGCTTGGTCAACCCTGGCTTTTGGCCACTAAAGAAGTTTGATGGGGAATCAAGCAGCTGACAAAAAAAAGCCAAATAAACCACTTGCCATCCATCAGTAACCACTTCCCTGGCTGCAGCTTTGACTTCTTACTAATCTCCAAAGATGTGGCTGTGGAGAACAACCCCACCCTATGTCTGCACTGGCAACACCTGGCACTCTGTGTGCCCAGTTAGCCTGGGCCCTGCAGTGGCTGCAGGGTGTGCCAGTGCCCAGGAAAGCTGCCCACAGCCAGCCCAGCCTACGAGGCAGTGCTGGCTCCCCACTCCCTGGTCCCAGGGCTGGCACACACCAGATCCCCACTCTGGCCTCACAAATTGCTGCACCACAACACCACTGCAAGGCCTGGCTCAGCAAACCCTGCTGTTTCCAGACCAGGGAGAGGGTTCCCCACACAAACCTTCCCAGTAACACCTGAGATTGCATTGCCTTGCCTGGGTGAAACAGAGCTTGCAAAGAGATTTCATCTCTCACTTTCCCCTTGGAGACCCAACAGGGCACCCCTTTAACTTTGAGCACTGCCAATCACCCAGACCAACCAACAGGGTCACCAAAGCTGTGAGAATGGGCACCATCATCATATCACACTTCTCTAAATCAAATCTTTAAACCTGGAGAGGGAAGAAAGCAAAGGGTGGAGCTGGAAAGCTGCAAATCAGCAGAGTGGGACAAGAGTGAAATCACAACCAAATCCCTGCCTTTGTTTTGTTACCTCAGAGTCAGCAAACACAGAATTTCTTACCTCATGACCTTGAGGGGCTGTGCAAGTCACTTCCTCTCCATGTCTGAGCTCCTTTAGGATGCACACATTGAAAGGAGGAGAGCCCAGCATGCTGGAGCACTCAATACCAAGCTGAGCTAGCCATGTGGCTCCCATTAAATACAGCCCAGCCCACGCTGCTCCCAGACAGGACACAGGTGCAGCAGGAGCAGCCAAGAGAGCTGCAACGTGCCAGGAAAACAGGGAGAGCAAAGGTCTCGAAACCACCAGCAGCTGTTGAAAGCCCAAAGAACTTCAAAAGGGCACCTGGGCCCTTTGCAGTCTGTTCTTCCAAGGAACACTGGAGCACATTTAGTTCTATTTAACTTCATAATGTCATGAAACACTAATTTCATTTTTATTGGTAAAATATTCACCTTTTGATAAAAGGCCCGAGATCCCACAGAACAATTAAGGGTGGAAGGAGCCTTGGGAGATCATCTAGTCCAGCTGTTTCACTCCCACCAGGGTCAGGTGGAGCAGATTGCCTGGGACTGTGTCCAGAAAGGTTTTGAGGATCATAAAGGATGGAGACTCTGTGAGCCCTGGACAAGCTGTACCAATGTTCAACCATTCTGTCAGTAAAAAAACCTTTTCCATATGTTTAAACAGAATTCCATGTGTTTCAGTGTGTGCCCACTGCCTCTTGTC
This sequence comes from Myrmophylax atrothorax, assembly GCA_026770055.1. Taxonomy (NCBI): domain Eukaryota; kingdom Metazoa; phylum Chordata; class Aves; order Passeriformes; family Thamnophilidae; genus Myrmophylax; species Myrmophylax atrothorax. The sequence continues at coordinate 50,523,748 of JAOXXN010000395.1, forward strand.
CTGCCACTGGACACCACTGAAAAGAACCTGGCTCCAATCTCTCTAGTCTTCCCCACACTAAGATCCCCCCTGAGCCTTCTCTTCTCCAATTCCAGGTCTCTCAGCTTTATTAACAGGTGCTGCAGTCCTTTAACCATGTTAACCATGTTCAGTATGTTAAATAATTTCTTTTTAGTTGGCTTGAAAATTTGCACAGTTCCTTTTCCAGTTTTTGGTGTGGTTAAAACAGCCATCACTGTCATGACCTTTGCTGGGTTGTATGTTTGTTTCTTATTCTCTAGTTTGATTTTAATTGCATCTGCCAGGCAGGCATCACCATCAAGGAAACTGTGAAGGTGGCAGACTGTTCAGGGCAAGGACCTGAAGGGAAGTTCTGGCCAGGTGGGGGTTGGTCTCTTCTCCCAGGCACTCAGCAATAGGACAAGGGGGCACGGG
>JAOXXN010000395.1:50584992-50595278 GCA_026770055.1 Myrmophylax atrothorax
GCCATGATCTGGTAAAGGGACTGGAGTTGGACCAAGGGTTGGACTCGATGATCTCAGAGGTCTTTTCCAACCCAATCCATTCTATGATTTCTGTTTTCCCCGAGCAGATACTTAATACCACCCCTCCCCTGTCTGATCAATATTGGATCTCTTATTGATCCATCTTCCACAGTGCCCAACCTGCAGCTGGCACGTTTGTGCCCTGCTGTGCCATCACCTCCTGTGATCCTTGGCTGAATGCTCAGAAATAGACTGGCTCCATCAAACACAACACTGAGCCAGTGCAATACTGCAATACTCCACCTCACCAGAAAACAGACTGTTTCAAAAGAGCTGCAAAGAATATTTGGAGAATCAGTACACCCAGTTTCTGACTAGTTACAACCCTGTCCGAGGTGGGGCTTTAAAGTACTTCAAAGGGTAGTCAGTTGACTTTATAGGGGAAAACTGAAGTTCAAGCAAGCCAACTTGTGACCAAGACCACATTAAAATCAGTACCTAAAGCTCAGGCACATTGTCTCCAGAATAATTCCTCAATGCTGATGCTCAGCGGTCTTCAGCATTTACATACTCCTGTTTGTTTCTGTTTTCTAAGAAAAAAACCCTTAGTCCCACTAAAAGTACACTGAAATAGTTCCCTGCAACTTGTGATGATAAACTGTTTTTTATTCCTGTGATTTCTTCTATAACTTACTAGGTATTTTTCCATCAAATCTATTTTCAAATCAACAATCTCAGATAGAAAAACACAGAATTGGTGAGAAACCAAGTGAGTTTGATTTTTGTAAAAACAACCCCCAACACCCATTCAAAACTTATTTTTTAAAAAGGAACAGAAAAAAAACCCAACATCCCCAATGTGAGCACTCCAAGCCTGAGCTGACTGACTTCACAGTAAAGTTTTACTGCACAAAAGATGAGAACCAGATCTAATATCCAAGAAACCATTCCTTCCACTACAGGAACCAGTGCAAAGACCTCTCCTGCATATGAATGAAACATGAGTCTCATTGTAATAAAAGTAGCACAAAATATCTGTTCAGTCAACTTTATGCTCATGGGACAGAACAACAAGTGCTTAGTAAGTCAAACGGGGCACCAAATAGTGTGCTGTGGGCTCAATTAGCATTTACATCACCACAGGAGCTGCCTCCAGGCCCCCTGCATCCAAAAAGGTGCTCAGGATCTGCAGCTGACCAGCAACAGAAGAGTGATTATGGTACCCCCTCACAGCTGTTTGCACAGCAGCAACAAAAGGCAGCTGGTGGGGCTAGGCAGGACCTGCTTCACTTCACTTGTGCTCCCGTGCAATGTTTCCAGCAAAAAGCAGGGAAAAGAGGGGGGGCTGACACAATGGAAGCACAGTGGAAGCCAGACAGCCCACACCCCAGAAATGCTGAGCCTGTAATCCATCAGTTTTATAGCACCTTCAGGATCCATAACCAGGTCTGTTTGTCCTACATAACGCACGTCAGCTTTCTTTGGTTTGTTCTTTGCTCCCATCCATCCCTGCATTTGGAAAGCTGAGTGAAAACACTGGGAGCACTGGGGGTGTTCCTCACCAGCTCTGAGGGATGGGGCAGGCAGGAGCCATCTGGAATAAGGGAAAGCTGGAAGTAAACTGCCAAGAAAGATTTGGGAATGCTGCTTCTCCTAAGAAACTGCCTGAAGTGTGTGAACAGTGTTCCTTTGCTCCTTGCTGGTTGTGTCACTCCTGCCCCCCTGCACGGCTTTGAGGGCACTCAGGCACAGCTGACATGAGGGGCAGTGCTCCCAGACCAAGGTGTTTACAGACATGTTACAGTGCTCGTTACTGGTGAGCTTAATTTGAGGCAGTGGCTGGTGTCAGAACAGTCTCAAACCATCCAAAGGCCACGGGCAGCGTTTCTGTGTGAAAGGACCAAGACTGGTGGGCCAAGGAAGGACAACTCTGGGCTGTGTGGTTCACCAGCCTGGCCTTGCACTTTCAGCCCTCAGGGACACACCAGACGTTGCTCAAAGAGGGAGTCTGACTATGGTTCCACAGCCCCAGCCCTTGCAATGGGATTCTGTAGGAAAACAAGGCCAATACTAACTGATCTGGATGAGGGAGATGAAATAATTAACAAGACATTGCCACTCCTGGTGCTTATCAGTACAATGGACACAAAAGCTCTGTTGCAGACTGTATTCCCTGGCAGCTCCACATCACCCCAGCAGACCTGCAGCTTCATGGCCAAAGTGTGTGAGCTCTCCAACCTGCAGAGCTCTGCTGTCTCTGCAGAGAATTGCTCTACTTGACTCTCTGATCTGAAGGGTGGTGTGTCAGAAGGTCATCTTGTCAGAATGGCCCCTTGTCCGGGTTAGACAGGCCCTGGGACCAGAGGAGACACTTCTGTGGTCCAGCAGTGCCCTGAGAAACAGGGACCATGGGGAGCCACTGGATACCTGAGAAACAGGGACCATGGGGAGCCACTGGGTACCTGAGAAACAGGGACCATGGGGAGCCACTGGATACCTGAGGAACAGGGACCATGGGGAGCTGCTGGATATCTATCCAATGGGAGGCATTTGCTGCTGTTCTCAGAGAACACCCTAAGCAGCCTCTCTGCCTGTGTGTCCATACAGTCCATCAAGCTGCCACTGCAATCAGCCAAGCAGAACAGTCCCACTTAAAATATATCAAAACTGACAAAGAAGCAAGAAGAAACAAATTGCTCTCCTTCCAAAGGCCAGTTAAAAGAAAACCAGACTCTTGTGTTTATTTCTTCTGGAAGGATTTAGAGCATGGGTGAGATTTAGAGGTGGGTGAGACAGACCCTTCAGAACAAGTTTTCTTGACAGAATAAGCAGCACAAAGGTAAATCCTGCCTGGAGGGCACATACCTTCTTTAAACCTGACTTACATTTATCTTTCCAAGGAAATGTAAAATGCTTGTTTGGTTTTTTTTTCTAGCAGAAAAGCTGGTTTGGGAGAGCTGGGGAATGCAAGGTCTTGCTCTGGCCTTTTCTTTCAACACCCTTCCCTTTGGGGACAATGATGGAGTCTGAGTAATGTGCTCTGGCAGAGGTGAAATGCAGGAAGGAGTTAATGACCAGGAAATGGTGGAAGGAGAGACAGAATTAATGAGCAGGAGAGCTGCTCTGGTTTGCCTGCCTATTGACACTGCTCCTCCACTCAAAAAGGACATTGTGTGCACCTGCTTTCTGCCTTTTAACAGCACTACTCTTTGACCCATTTGCAGAAGTTTCCACAGTATCCAGCTGGATCCTTTGGTGCCCCTGAAACAGCCTGCTGCAAAATAACAGTGGGGCTCTGCAACCTCACTGCATATCTGTGTACTCAGGGAGAGACAAACCCATGTGCTGGAGCAGTGACCAGGCAATACATTTCCCTCCAACTGCAGCCGAGTCACAGGACTTGAATTTATTCCACTCCTTATCAAACAGCACCAGAGCAAGGCAGGACCCACAGTGCCACTTTGGTACAGGGCTCTCTCTTAACTGGTTGGGTGAACAGCTCTGCTTTATATGACAGTTTTTCCTTGGGTTCAAATGGGTAAGGATGTACCTCTAAGAACTGTAATCCATGTGTAAAGAGGAAGAATAGTTTTTATCATTCTGCTGGGGATGCCTTGGGAACCACAGTTTGGGGGCTAAATTGGGTATGGTATGAGAACTTTAAATCCCAAATACAGGAAGCACCTGCTGGGATTAAAAAGATTGAAAATCTTGCAAACTTTATCTCACTCAAACACATTAGCTGTGTTTAAGTGTGCCCTTCTTGATGCAATAGCTTGTGAAAAAATATTCAAAGAAGGGCTCAAGAGAGATAAATGCAACATGGTTCACATCAAATTTGAAAATGTCACTTTCATAGGACTGCTGAAGGTTTGCTTTCATCTGTAAGGCAAATTTACACATTCTGGTGCACCAGCTTTAAAGCTTCTGACTGTTCAATCGTGCAGATGAACTTCTGAGCACCTGAGAGACAAGAGAACAAGTGAGGCTGCACTGTGGGACAGGGTGTCTGTCCTGGTGGCTGCTCTGAGGGACCATGGTGTTTGCCAGGTGGGTGCAGCTGGACAGCCTCTTAGTCCCTTCACAGTAGGAGAGACTGGAGCTAATCTCAGTCAGTATTAGATACCAGAGAATCTAACAAGAGGAAAATGTTTAGAAAGGCACAGTCATGGGAAAGACTGCACTCTGAGTATGCATCTTATTAGACAAAGGAGAATTCATGAAGCAGCAATTTGTAGGAAACCAGGTATCATGGATTCAAGAGATTGTGGTGCAGCTTCTTTTGAAAGGACAGTTAAACCAACCACTGTTATGCAGACACCTGTGAACAACCTGGAACTAAAAATCCATTCTTATAGCTGAAAATTTTGTGATTTGCCATCTTGTGATACGAAGGAGGGACACAACATGCAGAGGAAAATGTACCGATTCTATCATTTCTGAATTTTGGTGTTATCACCAGCAATAACACTTTATAAATGAAGAACTTTCTTTTTGTTTTAATGCAACAAAGTTCTAAGAATGTGTATTTTGCAAAGAAGCTGTCCAGATGGTGACATCAGCTCTGCCTGGCTGAGTGTGAAGGGCCAGCCCTGCCTGCAGAGCTACCACAGTGTCCCATCCTCCTCCTCCTCTGGGAGCAGCCCTGCCAAACCAGGGCAGCACTGACCAATGCTCCTCAGAAACCACTCTGCCTCCAGGCTTTGGCTTTCCTTGCTGGCACAGTGGATAAAACACTCTGCCTGTTGGCAAACACTCCTCCAACTCTGCGCAGTGCCACAGAGGAGATACACACTGAGGTGTGAACTGCTGGTTGGAAGATTACAAACCTCTACATTTCGTGATTTTTCAGCTCTTAAGACTGTACTTTTGACTGGCAGATCTCAAAGCAGCTTACACAGGGCATCAGTGCCAATATTTCATTTGGAAAATGAGAAAGATTAAGTACAGAAGTAAAATTACTTATCTGAAGTTATCCAGAAAAAAAGTAACAATGGAATCACAGTCCTCTAACTCCTTGCTCCATTTCAGTTGTTTAGGCTATTTGACAATTTTTACTCTCTCACCTTCTATAAAACAATATATAATGTTGTCAATCAGCTCCCGTTCATGATCAGCTCCACATGGACCAGTTCAGCCTGATGCACATGAGTTGTTTGTTTCAAGCCAGCAAAAGAGCATTTTCATGAAGAGATTTTCATTTCTCAGTCAAAGATTTTGGGAAGGTTGGTAGTGGGCACTTTTCAAATCCGAGAACTAGTGAAGTTTTATACACTGCATGACTTAGTTTGCTTTCCACAGCTTTGCCAAACTAGTCAAGCTCCAGGGGGAAATCCAGAGATTTAGTCAAGAGGGCCATAAAATCACAAGCTGAATGGCTGCACATTTTCCTTCAATGGACCTTTAGGTCTTGTTTTGCATATCATTGAACACCTCCAGCTTTTATCAACACCTTTTATCAGCACACTGCAAACTGACTGCTCCTGTCCTCCCCTGGGAACAAGCACAACAGCAGACCTGAACCTTTCACTTCAGTTCTGAAGCCTAAAAAAATTTTGCTTTTCCTTTACAAATCTTGTCAACACAAATAAATAATTCTAGTTTCTAGTCTGCCATTTTCCAGAATGGAAGTAATGAGTCACAGTGTAAAAAGGTTCCTTCAATCAGCCTCAGGATACTGAATGTACAGTTCTGTATTATCATCAAGTGATTTTTATTTCTCATAGAGAGTGGTCAGGTCAGGATTTTTCTCATCCTCCGTAGATTTACTGATATTTTGAAAAATATTCCTGTCTCAGGTTGGGGCAAAGCAACAAATTCAACATGGCCTTTCTCCCTTGAATAACATACAGATCAGCTCAAATTAAATCTTAAATAGCCCCTTTTTCTGGAATTTAATGTAACACTAAGGTAACATACCCAATTGCAAGTAATTTTCAATGGACAAATGAAACTTTTAACTTTTAAAACACCCCAGGGAGAGGCCTACACAAGGAGAAATGCCTCTCCTGCTCAAAAACACCCCAAATGAATTTGGGTGATTTACTGACAACAATCATGCTCTGCAAGCAGTCTTTCTTTTGAAGTCTGAATTGTGTTGCTAATTAAAAAAGTCAGCCTGGGAACTTGTGCACCTGCTCTAGTTGACTTTTCTTTACCTTAGCAAAGCCTGAATGAAATGCAGTGAGAGAACAGGAGGGGCACTGATGATGAGCAACACTCCCCAGTGACAGCTCAGCCCTGCCATTCCTGTGTGGCTGGAACAGGAGGCATGAGCACATCCATCACTCCCTGGGAGTTTTTTGCCACTCCAGACACACACACACAATCCCTGCCCCTCCTGGTGCCTCCCTGCAGGCCACGTGCCCAGGGGCACTGTGGATTTTATACCCTTTGCTCCTGTGCCACATGCAAGGTGGAGACACCCCAGAGATTTTCATGTGAGGCCTCCCATCTCCGGGCAAATTGGCAATGTTGCAAAAGACTAAGTGGCCCCAAGCAAGGGAAAAACCCATAAATGTGACTTTTGAAAACCAGAACAAAACAGAACACCAGCCTTTCCCTCAAACCAACCTCCAATTATGAAGTAGTGCTAGAGAGACTGTGAGATTCAAAGAAGGAAGAAGGGGGAGAGACTTGTGAGAGGCGTCTCTTCTTTCAGCTCATATAACACCATTCAGGTCCTCAAAAGAACTTGGAAAAAAATTCTTTACTAAGAGACAGAAAGTCAAGAATAAGGTAAATATAAAGCAGAACCTTGGTTGTTTGTTTTGGTTTTTTGTTTTTTGTTTTTTTTTTTTTAAAAAGAAGGTTGCTGTACAAGCTTGGTTAGGGAGAATGTTTTTCTTCTCCTTCCGTTTTGGTTTGCCTTTAATCTTCCAATTCCTCCTGACCCTTAATAAATAATTAGCTAGCTGCTGAGGTAGGCTCTATGTGATCCAGTCATACATCAAACTTGATAGGAAAATCAAAGTTTACTTAAGTACAGAAGGCACTGAGAGAGATCACAGTACAGCAGCAAGAAGGTATTTCAGTAACATACCCATTTCACATAGTGAAAAGGTCTTAAAAATTATTTTAGCTGCAGATTTATTTTAATATGATTCTTGTCCAGAAGATTTACAGTGGTGCTTTAAAACTCCTCATGGAAACATAATTTATTTAAAATAAGATATTGCTAGCAATTAAAATTTATAGTGTAACATAACATGAAATCCTTTGGTTTTCTACAGTGCCTTTTATCTGAGAATTTCAAAGCAGTTTAGAGCATTAGTGTGCATCAAATGGCTTTCAAGTTGGTTACATACTAGGAAATCTCCTCAGATGGAAACTGAGGCAAAGAGGTAATCAGCTAATTTCAAAAAGCTGTAGCTGGATGCCCAATCTGATGTGATTTTTAAGAGGATGGTTTTCCAGTGTTTACCATAAACAGCCCCTTTTAAGGAGGCTGCAAAATTGGTTCTCTGAATTTATTCCTCCCCCAAATGTAGACCCACACAAACCAAACTCAGTGTTTCTGCCTCCCTGACTAAAACAGGTACTGAGCCACATGTAGGCTGACTGCCACAACAGTTGAAAAATTAGGGAGATTAATGAGTAACTCACACCACATATTCCCCAGAGCTACTCCCAGTCAGTGCAGAGCAGTCCTGGCAGTTTGCAGACCTCCTGCTTAGATGCTGTGACTACATTTCTCCCCTGTTTCTGTAAAGAGCCAGGAATGTGCCCAAATCCATCCCACGAGCTGCTCAGCATCTGAACACAACCCATTAGGTCGTGAGGCAATTTGTCGCTTTCTTTAAAAACACTCGAATCGAAATAAGTCATTCTGTGTGTGGCAGGATTAATGGAGCTTTGTTTCCTATGGATCTGTCTCTGATGGCCCCACATCACCACCCTGCAGCAGCTCCAGTTCCTCCTACACAGCCCTGCTGGCACTTCCAGTGTCTCCCTTCTGCCTTCCCTGAGTTTTCACAGCTCTCCCTCACCTTCACAAGCTGCTGAGCAGGATGACATGGCTGGTTTGGAGCCTGTGATGGCCCTGTCAGCTCCTTCCTGCTGCCAGCCCAGCTGAGAGGGCAGCACAGCTCCCTGGGCACTCACCAGCCCTCCCCACCCAGGCACTCTTCTGCAGGTCTATCCTTCACCCACACATGGGTTTCATAAAGCTTTTAGGAAATCAGCTCCTTTGAGACATTTACCTTGCTGTCAAACAGGTCTCAAACTGATTAGGAACCTGTCTGATGGACAGGCAGGGCCATTGCACAAGGAAATTGGGTTAAGAAAACCAACCAAGTGCTCCAAGGGGGAAGGACAGCTGAGGTTGCAACATCCTGGGTTCTTCTTGGGTTTATTGTAAGGAAAAATGGGCAAAGCAACACCCTGCATTCTTTGGCATGGTAGAGGTGGTTTGTGATGATGGTTATGGGGTTTCTCAGTGATGGTTATGGGGTTTCTCAGTGATGGTTATGGGGTTTCTCCTTTCCCTGAAATAACAGAATATGAGGAGGGGTATTGGAGGACAGAAAGAAAGGTGAACTGTGGGAACTGAACAAAGAAACTCCTGCCCCAAAGCAGTTCTACATGACCCTTCAGTTAATGGAATTCACCAGGACACTGCAGCCAGGGAACAACCAACAGCTTCTGGAGATCTGGGCCACTGGTTTTGGCTGTATCATCTTTGTGGTGTTCAGTTGGGTTGTGCACAAAAACACTTTACTCATAGCTCTTCAACTTTCTAACAGGTTCTGCTAAATAAATGTATTAATCTTCGTATAGAGAAAACCAAACAAAATGCAACAGGACTTTTCTGAGACGGACACAGAATGCTAAGTATGATTAGCAAGCTGTAAATGCCTCTAAGATAACTGACTCTGGGGTACTGCTCTCTGGCTGCATAAATGTCACAGCAAGGTCCACAAATGTCACAAAACCCAGGCTGCCACTAATTTACTATGAAAACACAGAAGAGGATGTTTCAATTTAAGATCCCTCAGATCTCCAAATGAATGTCTGTGAATGATTTTTTCTGTCTAGGCCATGAGGAGATGATGTGGCAGGGATTGCTGGAGCAAGTCAGATAAAAGAACAGGCAAGTGATCTGGTGACAAAAAGCCTGGTGTGGATGACTGTGACATGAGCACAGTGCTGTGTCTGGAAGGAGGGGGCATTATATTATTATACTGCACTACTCCTTGGGGCAGGAAAACAGTGCCATGAAAAGGAGACATGAAAAAGAGAGCCTGCATTTCCACCTGACAGCAGAGTATGAACACAATGTTATGTGAGCTAAAAGAACAACAGTACTTCTGTTGTCATTGTCAGATGAAGGACTCACAGCAGGGAGGGAAAGTTCATGGGAAAACACTGAAAATTGCTTTATTCTAAGCAGCAGAACTTCTTAAGTGATATTAAGAATGGCAGCCATGTAAACAATGGAACAGCACAGAGATGCTGCTCCTCAGGTTTGGTGAAAGTGATACAGAAATTATCACACAAACAAACATTCACTTTCCCACCTTACTTTGTTGGAGCAGAGTAGAGAAATACTATAGGAAAAGATGGACAAAATACAGACTGAGGGAAACCACAGAGTATCACAGGCATTTTGTTACAAAACACAATGAATGAGATGCAATGAAAAGATGCCAGTGACTTTCTAGACCTCTTGAAGATGCCCCATGAAGAAGACGGGGAGAGTAACCAGTAAGCCACACAAAGATTTGAGACTATGCAGACCCTGGAACTAGACATTATATTCCCAGAGTTCAGAAACATATTTCCTCAGAGTTGGTTTACCCATCCAATCTTTTATTATTTATTGACTTTTGGGGAAAAAGAGAACTGCAGTATTCAATCAAACCTTAGTTGCTCAAATCAGAGACAGAAACCTTTCTCACCTCAATGAAAAAGTATCTTTGTATATCCACTGACACTGGGCACCCTGGACCCCAGGGCTTCAATCAGTGCTTCAGGAACTCAAAGTCCACCTGCAACCTTCCCAAGGACTGTTAGCAGGGAGGAAAGGGAGAAGCCAATGGGGCAAGCCATTGGGAGTCACTTATTAGTATGTAGGAATCCAGCATGGAACTGTACTGAGTATCACAGCTCTAACTTTCACAGAATTGCAGAATGTGCTGAGCTGGAAGGACCCACAGGGACCATCGAGTCCAACCCTCAGCCCTGCACAGAACCATCCCCAGAGTCACACCCTGTGCCCCAGAGCATCATCCAAACACTCCTGGAGCTCTGGCAGCCCTGGGGCTGTGCCCACTGCCCTGGGGAGC
>JAOXXN010000395.1:50626894-50641237 GCA_026770055.1 Myrmophylax atrothorax
ACTGTGGGGACAGTGAGGGGGCAATAAGGGGCAGTGAGGGGCAGTGAGGGGCAGTGTGGGGCACTGTGAGGCAGTGCTTGGCAGCGCTCACCGGCGGTTGAGCTGCTCCATCTGCTGCACGGAGCCGGAGCGGTGGATGCCGTCGGGCGTCGCCGCGGCCGTGGGGCGCTGCCACGTGGTGGTCCGGTTGACGTGGTCCACGTAGAACACCCTCCCATGGCTGTCTATCCGAGCCTCCCAGTCTGGGGGGGAAAGGAAGGGGTGATGGGGTCAGTGGGATGCCTGGCAGGAACCCCGACTGTGGGAGGTGCGCAGACACACACAGGTACACAGACATTATCTACATATAAGTTACATGCGTGCAGTATATCACGTGTGTACATTCAAAGGTGCATATATACCATGTGCTTGTCCATATATACATATATGCAGTATATGCATATACATAAACAGTTCATACACAGCACACAGGAAGGCCATGGAGTTCACTACCACAGCCCATGAAAAACCAGTGGCAAAGTGGCTGCATTTCCAAAAGGGCTAGGTAATTTTTCAATTAGTGATACTTGCTGGCTGGATTCACTGCAGGGCAGAGTAGCCACACAGAACTGACCCTGGGTAGAAAGAGATCACACCTGGGCGAATATGGAAAATCCCATCTTTTACTTTTTTATTGTGTTTTAGAACAAACACGTCTCATTTCTCTCCTTTTTATTAAGTGGCTTCCAAGGACACCACAGAGCAATTAAAAGCTTCCCCAAAAACTGATCACAAACTGGCTGGACACACCTTAGAAATCTCTCTAAACAGAGTATCATAAATCTATTCTCTGATGAATGTAAACTAGACTGAGAATTTCCAGCACAAGATTGAGCCTTACATCATTATTGTTTCCTGACAATGTTTATGTTGCCCCATGATTGAAAACTAAAACCTATTTGGTATATGATGGCTGGTGGAAAACGGTAATGTCGATAAAAAAAAGTGTTTGACACAGGAGAAATTCAGAAGTGACTTAGCTAGCAAAGCCACATATCAAAGTGTTTGGAATGTATGGAGAAGTGGAATAAATTAGGCCTGCTAGTCTCATGACCCATCAGCTGACTATGTATCTATGTAAATACTTGCACATACCTTCTACATGAATTTATATACAAACCTCACTCACATTCACACATAAATGCACATATGGTGATTACCTTCCAGGGCAAACACTTCCTCATATTCCCATATTCTTACTATGATACCATCTTCCCTGATGAGTTCACTCCTCCTGTTTCTTTATGATCACCCTCAGGATCAGCTGGATTTTCATAGTTTAGGTATTTTATCTGCCACTCTCTAAGAGCAGGACTGAAGCTGCACCTCTTCCTGCTGTCTCTGGAAACCTATCCTTCCTGAGCAGTTCCCATTCCCTGAATGCTGGCTCTGGCTAAACCCACTTCCCAAACTTGGTCCCAGAAAAGTGTAGGCTGTCTGAAGTCCATGGCTGGCTGCCCCTGAGAGGTGAATCCCATAGACCTTAAAAGATGGGAGTCCTTGGAGACGTTTTCTGTAAGACTCCAAGGCAACAAGAGCCATATGCACATGCATTATTTCTTTCAAAGCTGACTGTAAGTACCACAGTCCTTGAAGATGCAAAACCTACAGTCACATCACAGGTATACATGCAGTGTCTCTCACTGTGAACATCACTACATAATTTAAGGAGAGGACTCTCTCTTACTCCACCAGGTAAAGTTTCCCAGGGATGTTGTAGCTGTTTCAAGAACAAGATCACAGCTTTGTGAAAACCATGTCTAAAACATAAGACAGTGAGAAAAAGCACATCAAGTACAACATATGCACATTGAAGTCAGTCAGACAGACACACAGGGCAGGTGGAAGGCCAGAGCCTTGCTGGGCACTCTGGCACTGGCAGCAGCTGTACCCCTGTGGGAAGGGAATGGTCCCTCTAGAGCTATGCATTATCTGCAATACTCTCAAGGAAACCACCTTGGCCAGATCAAAGGTGAGATGATGTACCTCAGCATCACAAAGATCTTCATTTTTCTTGCTGTTGTCTGGCAAAGGATAAATCCCAGTCCTCACCCCACACTACTGCTGTGCCTTGTAACAAGTTGAGAATAATAAAGACTGCTGGATAATTAGACACTTGTAGGCAATGCTGTGGATCCACACCCTAAACAGCCTACAGAAGACACCAGCTGGTCATATTGGTCTGAAGCCTCCTGATGGACACTTAGCAAGAGTAATATTACCCAAGTACTCAGTGAAACAAGGCTTTAGAACCTGGCCCCGTGCACCACCTGCTCTAGAGGCCGTCTCACAGCATCTCTCTAATCAAATACAACTTTAAGTTCCTAAGCTTCTAAGCATAATGCTGGGAAACCCAGGGGTATGGAAACTTGCCCAGGGCTTGGAGATCACAGTGAAAACACCAGGTCAGGATCATGCAGACTGGATTAAGACTTCAGGAAGGCTGTCTCTGCTGGAGGTATAAGACATGCAGCAGGAGTATGTACAGACATGAACTACACCCACCAGTGAGTGCTGCTTTATTCTCAGACACACCTGAAGCCGTGGGCTGACACTGGCACTGGCATGCTAAAACATTAGGAACTGTGTCTCATGCTCTTTCCAACAGCATTTCTAATCAGCTGAATAACTCTTCTTTTGGTGACCCAGGAAGGCTGTCAGAGGGCAGCAGGCACAACCTTTGTCACACACAGATGGCAGGGGTACTTTCTGCCTTCCCATAAGACAACCTGTAGGTCACACAAGTCACTGAAGCTGCCTGCACACAATACCAGGTTTGTGGACAGATGGGTGGATACCTGCACAGTGAGACAAACAGGCTGACAGGTGAACTAACAGACAACACTCTGCTGCTGAGCTGTGCTCCAATCCCTCCATGCTACTTCAGGGGCATAGGTGACCTAGGAAGCAGCCAAATTTCCTCAGGGTCCTTTTTTAAGTTTTTCAGGTAAAATAAGACTGACTACTACAAAGTGTGACCTCCATGTAACCTTCACAGTAAGAGCGTGCTAGAGCACAGGCTGGGGATGCAACAGCACTGGTTCTGTTCTCCAGTGAGCCCCCTCCACCAGCCAAGTCATATTTCACAGCAGCTTTGATGCTGCTCTGATTTATACCAGAAGATGCAACTTCTTCTGGCAGGACCATCAGGGCAAAGTAAATACACTGCCTTTCCCTTTCCAAGCTCAGCCACACCTTTGGCCAAGCACAGCCCTGAACTGGGCAAGTGTATTTTTCTTGGCTAGTGCTCTGTAGGGTTTCCATCAGTACCAGCAGAGACAGGCTTAATAAGGGGTGACTATTAATGAGGCCATAAAAACTCTGCAAATCTTCTGTTAATCTCATATCGACCTTAACATTCAGACCACTCATTATGAAATTCCTACATAAGTCATGGCTCTGTTCTACTTTAGTTTCCTAAATAAAATGATTTGAAATTAAATTTCCTCCCTTAGACCAGCTGGTGTGGGGTTATGATGATATCAAGCTATTCAGAAAAATCTTCAAAAGAGAAAGAAGACTATCCAGAAGATTCTCCATGACCTAAATAAAACCAGTCAATGCTGAACTTGCAGCAAATTATCTTCACCCCTACTTATAGATTGCATGTGAAAATTAAGCCAGGTTTGAGCATGTAACTCAGGTTTCAATTATAAAGTTTCCTCCTTTCACATGACCAAAGAATTATTGATCTAGGATTAAGAGGCATGAGATACACTGAGATAGGGATACTGAATTCTAGAAGATGACAAATTTCTAGATTAGGCTATAGTTTTCATTTTGAAATTACCATAAAATTTAATGGAGAGTTTTTAGAAACTGGTTTTCTAAGTGATATTATTCAAGTCACCTTTTTTTCTTCATACAACATTAACTTAGAAGAGTCTATTCCTATTAAATCAATATATTTAACCCCACAGTTTCAGTCTTTATTGAAAAAGGAGGTTATATGCCAATGGTAAAACAAAATCCTACAAAGGGATTTTACTTCTGTACTTATCATCCCACACTGCATTTCATGTCCTAACACCTGGTAGTGAAAGCACTTGTGAAAACTAGTGGTAGAAATAACTTGCCTTTTGAGGATAATTATAACAAAGAGGAAAAACGTATTAAATTGTTGATAGAAGAACATGGAATAGATTTACAGTCTATTTTGTTTGCCTGAGCTGCTGCCAGTGTCCTGTCATTAAGTCAGACAATGGGAATGTGCCCTATTCACAAAGTGCAGCGGGAAGAGTGGGAGGAAGAGAAGTATTTGCTGGTTCCAGAGGTAACCCTTCCCATTTCATCACTCACTGGCAAGCCACAGTGGCACTCAGCGAGACTTCACCGGGCTAAAGGCGTTTGAGGCACTCATACACTGTGCACTGACGCCAGCATCGGGCTATTTTCGGCTCGGGGAGTACGGACAGCAGGGTTGGCACAGGATGAATTGTTTGTCAAGGGCACCACAGGCCAAGCAAGTGTGTTCCCTTCTCGGGCTTTGAGGAAAGAGAGCGCTTTGTTCATGCCCCCGGCCGGTTTTGTGAGGCACCGCACATTTCAGGCTGCTCAATATCCGGCCCGAGGGGATAGCAGCGTGTCCAGGGCACAGAGTGCGCTCTGCTGGGCACTGAGCGCCAGTGCAAAGAGCAGGGTGATCCTCCGGGAACACACAACGGGAAGGCTACAGGGACAAGGAGAAACACCTCCAGCAGTCCTTCCCGTGGTAAAATCTCGTATTACTGGGCTGCTAACCAATCAGTCTGCTTAAGACCCTCTCATTTTCATTCAGTGCAAGTTTAGACTTCACTACAGTCCATAATGGACATAAAATTTACTGATTACCAAACCCAAAGACAGGACAACAAGACCACTCTGAATGAGCTGCCTTTTCCCAATTTCTGCTGGTTTTGTTCAGATTTGGACCTGTCAGTCCCAGGAGCATCCTGACTGTGCAAGGGTTCCTGTTGGACCTGCTTGCAGACCTGACAGACCACAGGGACTGCCATACCAAACCATCTCTGAAATTGGTTATGGAAAACCTGGAGGCAAACATCACATTAAAATCAGAATACTTTGCTGATACACCACCCAGAGAGTTCTGTAGTAGGGCTTCCAGAAAGTCTGATAGACACACAGCCATTTGAGCCAAAACACTCTGAGGGGACACAGGGAAATATCATCATTTTCATGTCATCGTAGTTAAAGAAGAAGACGGACCAACCAAGGCAGAGGGAGGTTATGGAGCTTGACCAAAATAACAGGACAACACTTGAAGTCAGGATCAAATAAGGGAAACAAAAGGGCATATTGCTTGGGTTCTGGGGACTGTATGTACAGAACAGAGGGGGTTCTTCAGAAAGACATACTGACCTCTGTACTGTTTGAGTTAGCAGGAAAAGCTGAAAAAATGCAATAAGATAAAAAAACTAAAGCTTACTTGGCGGAAGAGGCTCATCGATAGTTGGGTAGTGATGATGGTCAGGCCTCAGAGAAGGAAGCTGGCTGACTGGCTGAGAATTATGGAGTAAAGGACAATCACCTACGGACAAGATATTCAAGACATTGACAGTCATTCACTGTTTTCACAATGTGGTTCAAAAAAAGTGCTACTGTAAAATGAGAATTATTCTAATAACAGGTTAACCTGGTGTATTAGCATCTCTGGGCACTCCTATTTCCAGGCACTATTTTAATAACAACTCATATTGTAAAGAAGTATTAAAATAATGCAGTCAGGTCTCTAAGTCAGTGCTAAACTATTATGGGCCAGATTCTGGACTCATAGACACACAAGTGTAAGCGAGAGAAGAATCAGGCTTGATCTCTGAGAAACACTGTTCATGTACAACCAAACTCAAGCTGCTGCAGAAATTGGCAGGAACATACAAAATCCTGATTCCAGCTTTAAAATTATCCCACCAGTGGAATACAAGGCTAAAAGCTGCCTTGGATCTTTCTCTGCTTATCCAAAAAGATCAGTGGCTGCCCAAGTGTCTCAGAATGGCAGGATTTTGCAGTCCCTGCAAAGCAGAAGATCATCCCCTTTCAAAATTCAGAGTCCATCTCGGGTGGAAGGAGGGAGAGTGAGAAAAGGACCAGAAACAGGTAGGAGACAGGTGGTAGAAGAGAAGGACAAAAGATAGCGAGATACAGTCAGGATCTGAGATAAGGAAGGAAGACCTGAGATAGAGAAGAGGGAAAGCAGAAGAAGAAGAAGGAAAAGAGTCACACAGTAGACAGTGCAGAGGAAGTTATTAAACACTAACATTGCATATATAATCATATAGAGAATCACAGAATGAATAGTTTGGGTTGCAAGGGACCCTGAAGACCATCTAGTTCCAACCCTGCTGCCATATCTAAATATGTAACAAATGAAACCTAAGAAAAATGTCCAAACTGACATTCTATTGCAAGGAACAAGTTACTTAAGATCCAGTCAATGTTTATAGAATCCTTGAAGAAACTAAGAAGTTACAGCAGGGATGAAAAAGCATTCCTTATCTTAGACTTAACTGTGAGAATAAGGAACCCGCTTGCTAAAACTTCACAGATTTCAGAATAAAGATTCCTTCTTGTCTGTCCTGAAAATCTTAGAAACCAGGACTATTTATCCCACTAATGGGCGTATTTTCATATTGTGTGGTAACAGTTTTTCACTACAACCTCCATCTCCAGGTAGGCTTGTTAATACAGATACAATCTGTATTGCATAAATATAATATTTACATGCATCAGGAAGATGCAACTTAAGGTAAAAAAAATTATTTAGCTGAATGGTTCTGGGATGCTGGAAATGCAAAGCCAAACTCACTGTGTGCCAGTTGCCTTTAATGTCAGAACCTTAACAGACGAAAAAGGAACCTTTGGTAAAAGCCCCCAAACACACAGCGATCAAATGTAAAAAAAACATTCACCAAAAAATATAAAACACGGGGGGTTTTTGTCTTTAAACAACCAACAGCAGAAGGCAGGAGCCAATTTTGTACAAACTGTCACACCATCTAGAAGCGAGAAAAATG
The DNA here is from genome assembly GCA_026770055.1 of Myrmophylax atrothorax. Lineage (NCBI taxonomy): Eukaryota > Metazoa > Chordata > Aves > Passeriformes > Thamnophilidae > Myrmophylax > Myrmophylax atrothorax. Next base: position 50,633,944 of record JAOXXN010000395.1, read on the forward strand.
GCTTAGCCAAAAATCCTGCCTCCCCTGGGTGCTGTGATGGGGCCGTCTGGCCTGTTGCATGGGCGGGTATCACAGATGTATGTGCTGCGTGCTCGGAACAGATGGCAGAGTTATGTAAGCCTCTCACTCAGTGCTATAGTCCACCTCTACAGAGCCTGGAAAACTGTGCTGCTACTACAGGTGTTGCAGCACCGACTGCTGGATCATCCCTCTGTGTTTCTTTACTTACCTCACCACAATTGGCTCGCCCCTAGTCAAGATAGTTACGCCAAGCCAGCGGGAGCATGGGAGTGGGATCGGTCACCTGGAGCGCGAGGCGGTGACCACATCTACTGCATTGTACCAGCTGTCAGGTCATGAACCAACGTGCACATCTACTGGAGCACCTCCAGTGGCACCAGGAGGGCGCTGAGAGAGGGGCTGCCCTCAGCTAACCAAGGCACAGCCACTGGGAACGCTGCAGTGCCCTTTACACAGGCTTGGTGTTGTACTGAATCCATATGCAGGAGGCCCCCTCTCCCACCACACCCCCTGTCAAAAGCACACACAGTCCAGAATAACCATCAGATCTGTAAGTATGGTCTCACACACACACGTGCTCGTGCCCCCTTAGGTATGCTTCCATACATAAGCAAAGACTCTCCTCACCTGCAGGGAAGGAAACTGGGTTTCTATGTCTCTGTGTGTGTGAAAATGTAACTCTTTGGGCTAGATTCTGCTCTACAGACTGAGTAATTCCCTATCCCAGCTGTCTGAAAGTCTTTACACAGCTCAGTGTGTCAGGCCACCCTTACACCTTTTTCTGCAGGGGGAGGGTCTGTGGCAGTGAAAGGTGGGAGTAAATAAACCGGGAACGGAGAAGGAAAATGAAGAAGGATGCATTAGTTGAGGTTTCCCAGTGATCCCCAAACAGGACATCCTTTTGCTGCCTTTTCAATTTGGTGTCACTCATAGAGGGAGACACGTGTCTCAGAATTTGGGAGTGTAAAGACTACCCTGGACCTTACTGCACACTCCTTAGCTGCAGCTGAGTCATTTACTTCTTCAGCTGGAGAAAAAACGATACACTGGCTGAAGAAAAGATGAGTGACCAGCCCCCTCCTCCTTATGTAACTGCATACAATGTAAAATGGGTTACCAAAGGGAGGGATTTAATCTGTTTGGAGGAACTGGAGAAAACAGTACCTTAATTACAAAGACAAAAAAGTACTTTTTAAAGTATAGTCTATCTCTAGGGAAGGATAATTCCTACAGATAAGGACGTAAGAATTTTATTTAATAAAGATAAATTTCCAAAGTACCTAAGGAAAAATATAAATCTCTGTTGAGTTGCTCTATGATCTGCAGCATCTGAGGTACACTTGTTTGATACTTGGGGAATTGGAACAAATGGGGCTCAAAAACTGGGTTCATAAGAGCTTATGCCTATGCATGGCTAACAAACATGTACAGAGAGCGGCCCAGACCTGTATCAGCTTCAAATCAGCATCTCTGTCCTTTGACAAGCACAGGCTGGTCCTCTCACTAAGTACCAGAGACACGGCAGCACATCAGGTATGTGAAATGGAACAATCCCAGGAAAAAAGGAATGAGTCGGTGGATGTGATAATGCTGATCTGCCATGTAACTACAGGAACTAATCTTGATTTTATAATGATGCAGGTGTATCTACAGGAAACCATATCTACAGATCCCCACCTGATTTACTTCGTTTTGCTGGGATTTTAAAGGGCAAGGCTCAATTATCCAGCTCTCCCTGATACCTGGCCCAGCTCACAGCCCCCCAAATTTGTAAGAAATAAACCATGAGCTCTCTGAAACCTCGATTATCTGATGCCTTCTGCGACACCCAGATAATCAGGGTTGCTCAGCGCACCGATTCTCAGGATCTAACCTTCTCTTCTGCTGCTTGGACCTGCTATTGGGGTGTCTAGACCCTCTGTGGCTCTTTGTGGATTCCCACCATGAGCTACTAGTTCATCTGGCCACTGGGAGGAGCCATCCACTTGCTCCCTGTCCAGCTCGGGGCTCTGCACTGAATCTGGCACTGACTCAAAAGCACTGTTCTCCTCCTCATCATCATCCTGGGAGGAGAAGACGGTGCTCTCAGAAATCTTTGCGCTGTCGACGGAAGAGAAGCGCGTGTGGCTGGAGAAGCGATTGTTGCTGTCATAGCATGAGGTGCTGTAGCAAGAAGTGCTGTAGCAGGAGGTGCTGTAGCAAGAAGTGCTGTAGCAGGAAGGGCTGTAGCAGGAGGGGCTGTAGCAGGAGGTGTCACACGCCTCGCACTCGTTGTCACCGCTGGGCCTGGAGCTCGACTCGCTCTCGCTCCCTGTCCTGGGGGGCTCCCCATCCAACAGCCCACCACTGAAGTCAGAGAGCTGCTCCTCCAAGGCCCCGGGAGGCACCGTGCTCTGCCTGAAGTTCTCTTCAGCCTCAGTTTCCAGAGGAGGCTCTGCCGCCACGGTCTCGCTCTCGCTGCCCACCTCCTTATCCAGCACCTCCTTGACTGTGGACTCCTCCTCGTTGTCCCCGCCGTTGCCGCCATCCTGCTCCTCGTCCCTGTCGCTGCCCATCCGCGCCGAGGGCAGGCTGTGCAGCAGGTTGTGGATGCGGATGTAGTGCGTGCGGGGGGTCTCTGGCTCGCCGCAGGCTGAGGCTATGACTGTCTCCAGCTCAGACACAGGCAGGGAGCACGGCCTGTTTTTCCTCTTGGCTGTGGTCCTCAGCTGTAGCTTGTTGTCCTCCTCCTCCTGAGCTGAAGCCCCTTCTTCTTCTTCCTGACTCTTCTCTAGGTCCTTGCCAGCATGCACATCTGCACTCACCTCATCAACATCTAATGCTTCTATACTGGTCAGGACTCCACCATCTCCCTGAACACCAGAATTGACTTTGTTATTTTCCCTAACTTCAGTCTCGGGAGGAGACTGCTCCATGAGGTCCGTAGCGCTCAAAGAAGGCAGCACTTCTCCTGGGATGGATTCCAAGGGCTCAGGAACTGGCACCGCATCAACCTCCCCATCTCCTGCTAGCTCTTCATTTAAGCTGTTCTGGTTGGCTTCCCCAGGTGGTTTGACAGCCCCTGGGCTATCGACACTGTTCACACTGTATCCATTTAGCTGTTCTGGAGCTGTACTTTCTGAGGTCACTGTGTTGATGCATGGAGGCTCACCGAGGCTTTCCTCTGGGGGGGTGTTCACAGGGCTTTCCTGGAGGTCAGCTGGCTCAGGATCTGCACTAATGGAGACCTCTTCATCATCTGCACGAGACAGGAAAAGAAATTACTTTTGCCTTTAACAAGGAGTGTTGACTGAACCAGAGGTTGTTGTTGGGAGAGCACAAGCATCCACAGCTATCTGAGAAAATTAAAAGCATAAATTACAGTGGGAAATTCGTGGGCAACCAAACAACTATCAAGAAGTGCTGATTTTTTTTTTGCTAGGCAGTCTTTCCACAGTGGATTTAATCACATGCTTACTCATGGTGGTAATCTGTATGCAGCACCCTGTTTCCTTGCAGCATAACCTGAAGGCAACACCTTCCTGACATTCCTCTTTGAGCCAAACTGGCACTGGAGGGAATATCATGGGAATGACTAGGAAGTCTTCCCTGAGATTTTAATGACTTTCTTCTTTTCATGCTGAAGCTGGCAAAACTCTTCAACAGAGAATGTAAAAAACTGGTTTTCACACTCCTGAAAGGTGAAAACTTTCCCCAAAATATCCTCTGATGTGACCCTCATCTGCACCACCTCCTTCCAGACACAAAACAACCTGAGCTATTTCACGCCATTCAAACAGTCAAAGATGGAAATCAAGGTTTTCCAGTGAAGGGGAAGCCACTAACGCAGCTGCTGTTGGCTTGACAAGGTGTGACAGAGGGGGCAGAGGGGCCCTGAGAAATGCCCCTGAGACTGTGACATGAAAACCAAGGTTCAGCCTTACACCACCATGACAGTTACTTCCAAATAACTACAAGAGAACGTGAACCAAAATCAAACTAAAGGGGAGGGAAGGAGTTTTATTTTTCCTTCTTCACTGAAAGCAATCAAACTGAAAAAGTTTCTAATCACTACTATTACATTCTCCATTTTTACTTATGAAGTGCTCAAATGATGACTTTACAAATAAGAGCCCATACAGCACTTCTCTAGGGCAGGTGATAGAGATGCAGGTAAGGCTTTAGTTTTCCACCCTCACCCTGCCCAGTGATGTGGTAAAGTATTTGAAGTAGCCAAGAAGAGGGGAATATGAGACATCAGCAGCTCTAAGCTAAGGGCAAACAGGGAAGAAATTGTGACTCACAATGCGTCCTGTGATGGGGGACTTTATGCACTTCCCTTTGCTCATGACTGTACCTAAAGTCCCAGAGCATCCAGGAATGAATTCAGATTTCTGAAGAGAAAGAATGCAAAGCAAAAAAAAAAAAACAAAAAAGAAAAAAAAAAAGAGATGGGTTAAGAGTGAGAATTACCTGGATGGATGGAAGAAGTTATCTCAAATCGGAACTGCAGTTGGCCACTGACATGATCTGTAGGGAGCCTGCGACCCAGAGTGTAGCTTACAACCCTGTCCCTGAAAGAAAACAAATACTGTCACAATAGACTATCACCTACCCAGTGTCCACTGTGCATAGATCAGTCTGCTGTGTCCTACAAAAATCCATCATCAAACACATAAAGGCTATTCATCCCAGCCATGAGGGCGTGCGGACTTGCACACGAGAGAACGAATGGCAGAGAAGGAGAGGACAATGTCTTCAATTACGATGGAACAGCTGAGCCAAGTGAGTAGGACAGGCTGCTGGGGTACACAAGCACATATGCATAAATAGAGAGAGAATGGTGGGAATGAAACTTCTGCAGCATGGATATGAAAATACCAACACGGGAAGCAAACAACTCCCACTTCAGCTACTGTAACAAGACTTCACTTCCCTGCAGATCTGACCATAACTACCCTTTTGTAGAGCCTCACGTTTCTGTATTTTTTTTCCCTTCACCATGTGCATAAAATTCAGCTTTCCTGTTCTTAGTTACAAAATCCTGTGCAGGCCAGTCCCCGCTTACCACCTTCTCTCCTCAACCTGGCTGAGTGACTGCTCTCAGACTCTTTCCACCCCTCTTACCTCTATGAAGCTGAAATATCAGGAGAACACCTTCCTGACAAGGTTGATCAATGACTCCATTCTGTCCTTGTGCAGGTCCCTCCCTTTGCCACACTTCATCCACCCCTCAGAACAGAATGAAACTACAGAAAAGATTAACTTCCCAGCTGCCCACAGTGAGGCTGAATCAATCTTTGCAAAGCATTCTGTGAGTGTAACGGGTTCACTCAATAGTAATATTTATACATCTTTTGAAGAAACAAGAATTTTCTTCCAGTCGGGCCAAATGTATTTGCTCGGATAGTTCCACATGCAGCAGAAACTCATCAGTGAGAGGGTCTCAAGGTTTGTGTGTGTGACCTCTCTGAACTTGTGTGCATACTTTTCACTGAGCTTGCCTGAGATTTAATGCCAATAGGGTATTAAAACTAAGCCAGATCTAGTGCAGGTTGGAGGCACTGCTCTTGGCAAGGGACATCCTCAGGGAGACAGTGTTTACAACAGGGAAACCAAATAGGAAGTTATAACCAGAAGATGATGAGAAATCTTCTCCTACAGAGGAAAGCCAAGGATACCAGTTACAGGGTTCTACCTTCCCCAAGCTGTTCTTTTCCATCTGGTTTCTAAAAAGCTACTCTGTCTTCCCTACTTGACAAACAGGGAGGTGGCTTAGTCCCTTCTGGTAGATTCAGCTGTCAGCATCACAGCCAGTTTCTGAACCAGCTGTTTAAAAACACTTCCAATAAGCTCATCCTCCTGCTGTTCTGCTGAATTGAGACACAATTTTCAGAAATGCCTTCTTGGAAACTGCACTGTTTACGCTTTCCTCAGGAGATGACTCTTTTTCTCCTTTGCTCTTCAAGGTCTGAACATCACAGGCTCAGAGCCAACTTTTTGGCTTTGTCTGAATACCATCCATCTTCCCCAAATTGGTTTGTGTTATTTTGGCAGCTTACACTTTCCCAGGACTTTCATGCAACGGGGAAGCAGGGCAGGGTTGTGAGCTCAAGGTTGTTCCTTGGCAGCAGGGCAGAGTCAGAAAGCTTTAGCTACAACATGCCACATGTATTTTTCTATAATATTTCCACCTTCCAGAAATTAAAGGGAGGAGAACCAGATCTGGCATGATTTTAGCCCCCAGGTAATTCCCTGAAACATGAAAACAGCCTGCTGATAACATTAAAAGAATATTCAAATTGAAAATATTGCACTCTCCAGATTCGCAGCCACGATACACAAAAAAATGTCTTCTTTCCTAAATGCCAGCTCTCATTTTTCAAAATGCCATGCAGAGGGTTACAGAGGGAATTCTTTGGCCCACAGTCCTATAAATTCCAATTAAGACCAGCACGATTTATCAGACAAACTGTCGGTTTAGTAACATCCTCGTATCACAATAATGATATATCACCAGGGACTTCAAACCAGCAACACACTCATCAAGCAGTGGAGAGCAGCATAAGCAGGAGAATTTACCCTATGGCATGTCTTTCCAGGAGCCGCTGGACCGGCATGGAGAGCTTTCCCAGGAAACGTTTGATGATGGGGCGGCTCTTGGCAAACTTGTCTTTAACTTCTATTTCCAGGACATCCGTGGGCAGGGAGACAAAGCTGAATTGCTGCAACAAAGGAAGAGACACAGAACATTGAGCTGGTGGCTGGGCCACAGCAAGACACAGCACTTGGGCTGTGAGGAACACCTTGAAAGGGAGAAGGGAAGATGGAGTGAGGTGAAGGATACACAACTGCTGTTTGCAGATACACTGCTTTGATATCTCCCTTTTTCTGGTTCATCTCTGCCCCAGCTCAAAGAGGAGAAACTCTGAAAATGCTGCTTATCTGCATCAATCTCCTAACCAGGTTCACACCACAGAGATCTAAACCAGAAGGTAGAAGGTAAGCCATGGCACGGGCTGCTGTCCCAGAGAATACTGGGGAATAGGAAAGGCACCACCTGAAACTGCTCCTGCCACCGAGGGCACTGAAACACCTGGTCTGCTTACAAGAACAGCTATGTTTGTTTGTAAATAATGATTCAATAAGGCTTTAGAGACTGTGCACATGCCAAACTGGGGCAGGAACAAGGAGAGTACAAGGAAGTCACTCTCTATAGCTACCTGAAGGGAAGTTCTAGCCAGGTGGGGGTTGGTCTCTTCTCCCAGGCACTCAGCAATAGGACAAGGGGGCA
>JAOXXN010000395.1:50641337-50651739 GCA_026770055.1 Myrmophylax atrothorax
CTGGTAAAGGGACTGGAGTTGGACCAAGGGTTGGACTTGATGATCTCGGAGGTCTTTTCCAACCCAATCCATTCTATTATTCTGTGATTCAAGTCCATGCCTGCAGCTTCCAAGTGTGGGAGCATTAGGGCACCTGGAGATGTCAGGATCTCCCCATCAGGAAAGAAAAGCTTAAATTTAGAAACAATAGTGAAAAGCAAATATATTGGATAACTTGGCCTTGCTTTCTCCTGGACTGGCTAAATTCAGTACAGGCTTGGAGCTGGTGCCACAGGTCACAATAATTTTTCCAAACATCTGCTACTGCTACAACATCATCAGTGAAAAAGCTCATCTGTGCTGTGGTGCACAGTAGTAGAACTGTCAAAGTGCTGTTCATCCAACTGAGAGGTCAGTATTGAACTGGGAGACAACTCCTGCAGGAAGGGAATATTGAGATGGATGAAAGGACTTTCCTACTTTCCCACTGTCAGACCCAATCTTCATAACAGAATCATGCTCTGGGTTATCAAGGCCTGCAGTTCAGCCCTAAATTGCTTGCTCTGTTGAATCAAGATCTAATTCAGAAATGCTCAGTTCAAGCACCTTCAAGTGAAACCAACATGAGTGAGATATTCTGTTAATCAGGCCCTGCAAAAACACAAATAACCAGAGAAATACAATTCAAAGAAGAGCTAAAGTATTATTTTCTTGTTTTCCTCTATATCTTTGCAACAGGTTACCAAAGAAGATAAACACACCCAAGGGGAGAACATTAATTTCTCATAGAAATTGAAAGTTGCCTTAAAAAATCAGTTTTATGGCCACTACTGTTTCACCTGCTCAAATCTTTGGGTAACTGCCACTTCATGACACTTAAAGGGAAAGCAGAAGAAGGGAATTAACATTTATCTGAGTAAGGTTATTGCAACATACAGCAATGTGCCAATTAATGCCTTCTCCATCATTGTGCTGTTGACTATACTGCAAAAAAGTCTCTGTGGGGCAGAACATGAACACACAGAGCTAAAACTGAACTGTCCTCCAGTAAAACGTTAATGATCTGAGTGTCATTAATGCTATTAACATATTGTCCTGTGGTGCAACTCTGAAGCAAATCAGAATCTGCAGGGCTATTTATTTTCAAAACATCAGGTGGGACCAAGCCTGACAGCTCCTTCCTTGCACAAGAAACACATGGACATTTCCAGACACCTGAGCAGAGATTATGGAGCAAGGTGGGCTGGAATCAGCCAGGAATGTCCCTTTGCCCTTTGCTGTGCCTCAGAGACAAACAAACACCAGGAATTTACACACAAATTGTACAATGCAAGTGTGTTCTGATTTCATCATCACCTGCCAACGTGCTGCATTTTGGGGTACGTGAGACTGCCTTGAGACCAGCCCCTGGTCCGTGCTCACAGTTCCCAAATGTTTCTTCTAGGAGAATGTTCTGCTGCATTAAACCAGCAGCATTTGGGAAACACAAGGCTTTAAGAGCATGAGCGTCCCGTGGCAGAGCTCAAAGTCTTTGCCATTTGGAGACAACTGAGATCAGAAGTGAACTCACTGAAATGGGCCTGGACACAGCCTGCAAACCAGTGCAAATTTTACATAATTCAGTTTTCCACTATCCAAGCACTTGCTCCTGCTGTTGCTCTCATCTAGTTTCATTCTTAGTGGGCAAGATTTTCCTAAGGCAGTCCCTGGCTGCAGATGCCTCAGGTGGAAAAGTCCAAAGGAATTCTTGTTTGCAGAACAAATGGACCTCTGGCCCTCTGAAAAAAATGCATCCCAGAGAAACTCCTGGGTCTGGGAACTCAAAGACTTACAAATGCATTTTCAAAAATCACCAATCACTTTAGAAAACGTGTTGTTTCTTGTGACATTTAAAGATGGGAAGGTCTTCTTTGGACCCCTCCAAAACCCCAAACAAACAAAAAGACACTGATTATAAGCTCTGCAGTACCCTTGGGTTCACACTTAGGGATGTTGTGATTAATAATTCATCCCATGGAGGGGTGAAAAAAGGAGGTTATAAGATCACAACAAAGGAAAAAAACCCAACTGTCTTCAGGAGGAGGGAAGTTTGGTGTCGCTTTTTACACGTGCTCTGAAATGTCACCACTGAAAACCAAAAAAGGTACATTTTAAGACCAAGTCTGTGGACATATTTTAATGTTACTATTACAATTTTTACTTTAAGTCTTCTGTTATTTGGAACTTTTCTTATTATTACAACTCTTAATGTTGTAATAAAATGCTGTAACTCAATGATACAGAGTCAAGTCAGAAGTTCAGCTTTCACATTAAAATGAAGTGTAACATTTGCGGTTGCAGAGGGAAAACAACAAGACAGAAACTTTAGTACAATAATCCCAAATATATTATTTTTAAAAGACTTCTTATTTTTTTCTGACAGTCACTCCTGGAATGCAGATTCTTTTATCTTTTTCAGCTGCCCTTGAGTAACTGTGTATTTTCTTCCAGAACCTAAACCTGCAGTCTTTATGCTGTGTATTTTCATTGGGGCCACACAGCTTGTTTTGTGGGCTTGTTCACTGGGTTGGGGGTTTTCCCCACAAAAATTAAGTTCCTTTAATAACAACCATTAGTGTAAACTCTGCAAGACTGATCAAAAATTTAATGGAACCTGCTGAAGTCCAAAGACACTAAAGTTTACACTGAAACTAACTGTAGAAGAGTAAACATTTACATAAATGTTTTGTTGGGTTTTCCCCCCCAGTCAAACCCAAAGTGAAAGCACAATTTCTGGCAGTTTTTAAAGTCTGCTGTTGAGTTAACTTGTTCAGAGATTTAGCCCCTCCAGCTGACCAGAAGTCCACCAAACTTGACCATGACTGCATGGAACTGGTTTGTAGCTCTGTCTGAGCCTTTCTTTGGACTTGAATACAAAAAATTCCAAAGGAAGTCATGGATTTCAACACAGGTGCAAACTCATCTACCAAACCAGCTACAGTTTCAAGGCTATTTGCCTGATTACGTGTTCATTTGGGTAACAGCAGACAACAGGACACCTGGAAAGAACAATTCACAACAATCTGCTGAAGAGATTACTTGAACTTGATGTTTTCACTTGATTTGTAATCAAAATTCAAGTAAAATGCATTAACTGAAATGCAGGGAACAAACCTCTTCACAGTAACTGGCAGGTCCCAAATTTATACACGATCTACAGCAGTCAGCAGGTGAACAGGTAACACACAAGAAGTTAAATCTCCATTCTCTGATTAGCCCAAGCCACTAATTACCTACAGAGGTGCACTAGGCACACCCTGCATATCACAGCAACTTCAGAACCTGAGGTGGTACAGGACACAGCACACTCCACAGAGGGGATGGCAGATTGCCTCAAAGGAACGAAATGCCACGAGGAACAACCTGCTCCTCACAGGGTGTGTGGCCTTAGATGTAGTCTCTGATCCCACCTTGTCCAGGCAGTTTCTGATCCTTACCAGTGGGGGGAAGAAAGGGCTCACAGGAAAAAGGAAAAATGAGGTGGTACTTCACTGGAAGGAGGAGGTGGTCAACCAGCTGGTTTTACATCCCTGCTGGTACTTCAAGCAAGATCTGGGAACACTGCAGTAACCCCCTTAGGAGGAGTTCCACTCAGTACCCACTCTGCAGGGCCTGTTTGCTTCCAGAACCAACCACGGTTGTACAGACACAGAAGATTAATTTTATTAACATGTCTAGATCTTGTTGGGGTTTAATGCAAGGCACTTGGTAAAAAATGAAGTCCCATGCTAATGCTGCCCTGGCACAACACATCTGTATCCATTTATCAGATAACAGAACCATTTCCAGAGCTGGAGAACAGTTTTCATAGAAAGGCAGCTACTGGTGATGAGTCATTTCCAGGTTTTATTTTTACCAAAGTTGTTTGCATCCCTGAATGCAGATGGATCACACTGACTCAATAGCACTATCAAGGAAGTTGTTGAGATGAACAGAGCACCAATTACACAAGTTAAGTGCAAGTCAAGTTCTTCAAAAACAGTTGGTGTAACAACTGGTAGTCAGTATAATAAAGTCAGTATAATAGAGGTAGATAAATTAATACACTGGTGACAGGGGGAATTAGGCTCTTGATTTGGAGTTCAATAAGCAAGAGAATTAAAAAGAAATTTTGTGATATCCATCATGCACAGGGGTGATATAAGCAGGAGTAAATCTTAAAAGGCTGTAAATTACATTTGATAGATGAAGATAGATTTATTCTTTCAGCTGAATATTTCATTAGGTTGTTTTTGTTTCAAATCCTCCAGTGAAACAATGACACTCTTACTGCACATACCACTCTCCATCTGCATTCTTCTCCATTCAAAAACCTTCCCTACACGTCACTGCTTTCCCACACAACGCTGCTTACAGGAACATCTGGATAAGCTCAGGGAGAATTGCAGTTTCTCAAACTTACTGCAGTTCTCCTCAGTGCCAGGACAAAATAGGCAGAGCCAGGAGTGCCAAATGCCTCCTGTGAGAGACTTCTGGGACACAGCAGTGACTGCAGGTGCCAGAGCCAACACTCAGGCAGGGATCAGTTGTTGGGGTATTTTTCTGTACAGCAAAAGGGGTGCACAAAAATACATGTTGATGTTTTAAAGTCTGATTCAACCCTTTCTACTGAACCCCTTCAAAGTTGGATAGGGCCTTCAGCCAACTGGCTGTCTAGATTTCTTTCTCAGATTCACTGTCTATTGGAAAAAAAAAAGAATAAAAAAGTCCTTCCCATCTATTTCATGTATTGTGCAACACTCAGAGTTACTGGTTAATAGGCTCATCATGAATTCTCTCTGATGGTTTAGACAGTTTTGCAGGATGTCTCTTACTTCATTAATGGCAAATTTAAGCCCTAAGACACTAGAAATCTAAACAAACTTCTGGATAAATCAAGTGCAAACTCTGCTTAAAGAGCCAGGGTTTTTCTTTCTCTCTCACACATTGTCTGTGAAATTATTAGCACAGCAGAGGCTGAAAATATTTCAGGATTCTCCTAAGCACTGATATGAAAGACTAGCAAGATTGAAAGTCTTCTAGATGCAGAAGTTGCAATTAAAATGCACTTCCAGAAGGATAACAACTTGAAAAACATGCAGACAACTTGTCACACCATGACCCACTCCTGAAGAAACCGAAGTTGTCTCGTGCTTCCACACTTCATTCATCACCAGATATTAAAAAATTGCAGCTGTAAAACTACAGCTTTTCTGTGTAGTCAAACTGTATTTTGCACTTTACCTGGACATGTGTGCAGAAATGTGACACAGTGAAGGTGCCACCCACAAGGCTTTGCTCAGTCCCAATGACACCTTTGGCAAAACTCACAGTAAACTCTGGGTCTGGATTTGACTTCACCTGTATATTGTTTTTATGCTTAGGTGTGAAGGCCTCCAAGTTTCTGCAGCATTTTCTTTTGTGTTTGCCAGTAGAAGAGGGGGAAAGGTTATCCAAGATAATAAGTAGCTCAATCAGTGGGATGTTTCTGTTCCTTGTATTTTGGATGTCTGGGGAAAGCACAGAACGATTCTGCGAGATGAAAATACTGTAAATCTGTGTAAAATCTGACACATTAACTCTTATTTGTTAAGTGCTCTTGCAACAAAGTCCTGAGCACCTCTGCTCACCCACATCCATTAATTCCCCAGTGAAATCTGGCTGTCTCCAGAGGGATACACAGCCATCCCAAACACTGCTTTGTCTCAGCTATAATTTAACAGTGAGGCAAAGAAACAAAGAGTGAAGATTGTTTTTAGCCTAGTCCTGGGCTCCCACTTTAAGCCAACCTACCCTTCCAGAGCCAGATTATTGAAGCTGAAGTTCAATCCATCACTTTGCACTTCCTACTGCTCCTGACTGGTGGCATCAGCCCATTTTTACAGTCATGCCACTGGCCATTCCTTGAGGCTCTCTGCCCACTCACCACTAAATGAAACAAAAAATGAGCAAACAGTGTGCTCAAGCTGCCAGAGTTAAGAAAGAAATACTAAATTATGTCTAAGGGAAAGTCCCAGAAGCCTGAAGCACTTTATCTGAAAAACCATAGAGAGAATTTCCTGTCCAGCTGGAGGTACATGAACATCTTCTTAAACCACTTTCCTTTGTTTCTCATGATCCAAAACGACCTGTACTGCTTGTCTGAACTACCACTTTACTGCTTTCTGACCAATGGAATCTTCTCAAAGGGCCTTCTCCCAAACAATGTGACAGCAGACACATTGTCTCAGCATGAAATATGGCAATAGCATCATTATTTTTTTAATATCAATATTAGAAAAGCTACAATCAACTTTCACCCTTCTCAACTCAACCAGCTGTGTGAGGGCACCTCCCCCTCTACAGATTGTCACAAGCTGCTCCTCATCAAGCATAAAATTTCCATTTCCTCATGTCCTCTTGTACAAAGCACTGCAAATCAGAGCAAGGGAAGAATAGCTTGAAGTCAGAATAACTTGTGCTGAGCAACATTTGAAGAGCCTGTGAAATGATGATGATCATCAATATTACATGAGACAGATAAAGCTTGCCTGAGGTCCCACAGTGCTCCCAGAGCGCTTCTGTAATGCAGGTGGTTACTATGCAAATAGAACAGCCCAGTAAGTACATGAGGAGGAACTCCAGAATGAGTTAATAGAAGTAAATTAGTCATCTTTTACTCTGTAGGACTTTTGGTGCTGAAGCCCTGCAAAACTGAGTTGACTCACTCCTGAATTTGCTCAAGGGTAATCAGGAATGTATATAAAGATGCTGTTGTGCAGCTATTTCGGTCATTTTATTTCCCTATTCTAGATTTTTTTTCAAGTTCAGCATCCAAACCAAACCAGACTGGTCATTCTACAACCCAAAAAAAACTCCTCTGCTTTCTATTCACATGGAGTGACAGAGAACTTAAGGAAAGAATGACCCTTCTGAAATAATGTATTTCCTAAAATATGTTTGCTAAAACAACTAGTGAGACTGATACTTTCCATGAAATGGCTACGAGTCCTCAATATTTGTTCACTTCATATATTCACATTTATCAGTGAAAAGAGGGGCTACCACCACAATTCAGCAACAGTTTTCAGATTTCCTTATCCCCTCATCCCCTGAAGGGACAGAACATCAGCCCTGAGGTCTCCTGTGCTTTGGCAGGGAGTGTCCTGCCCCCCAGCTGAGAGATCTCTGCCACCTGCATGATGCTCCATGCCAGTCCAGCTGCTCAGCTTGCCCTGGGACCTCTCCACCAGACACACACAGACACCCTGAGGCTCCCCAGAGAAGGCACAGCCTGGTGGGTGCCTCACCACAGTGGCTTCAATTAACTCACATTAGAAGGTGTTTTTCTCTGACTAATTTCAAGGTTGTCCCTCCTGTCATGTAACTTCCCCCACATGTCACATTTAACTTGATGTGCTATCTTGTTTCTCTGTGTAGGAGCAGCCAGTGACATTTCTGTCTTTTCCCCCCACTCACAGTTCCATGTCTATACAGTTTGACCTAATTATCCCTGAACTCCTTTGCAATTTGCACTTTAATTTGAATAAATCTATGCAGTGTACTTAGTTACTTTTGCTCTCTCCTGCAGTGGGGATACAGGTCTGACAGAGCATGCCAGGAAATCACACCCATGAGCCAGGCTCCTTTAATTCCAAAGAGCTTCCTTATTCTTTGCTGCCTGTTGCCATTTCACACTAATTTAAAAGCAGCAGGCAGCAACTGAACTCTCAGATCTCATTAATACCTACAAGCCCTTCCAACAAGAAGCAGCAGACGAGAGACTTTCTTCAAGGTGATGGGCAGAGGTGCCAAAGCTGCCTTTAATTTGTGTTGCCACTGATGCTTTTCACTCACACAGCTTCTCTTTATTTGCATAGACTTGTTCTGCTTTATATAATGTCTCCTCCCTGGGTAAGGACACTATGACAATCTAGAAGCCTTTCCTGCTATGCAAGTTTATTTTTCAATTCTCTTTTATGCCTGCCTTCAATAATTAACAACTTCATAAGCTGCAGCCATGAAATACATCCCATATTGAAAGTTTTAATGTATCATTCATCTTTGTAGCTAATTAAGGGATTTGTACTAAGACAAGAAGTCATGAAATACATCAAGCACAGTTAGGCCAAGAAAGGAATCAAGAAAAAGAAATAAAAACAAAAGGAAAAAGAGGGATAGTGCCAGAGTAATGTCCATGGTTTAGAGCAAAGTCTCAGCTCCACTCTCCAGGTGCTCACCTCTCCCTGCCAGATTGGGTTCACAGTATTGCACATGATCTTGGATCTCTTCTCCTGCCCGTGATGAGGAAGTGCTGGGAAGATGCTGTGTTTGCCAGGCTGAATGGAGATCTTCAGGTAAGGATCTGGGTTGAAGAACATTCCTTTCTTCAGACCAAAAGCCTGGAAATCTGGAAGAAGGGAAACGACCTGTTTATTTTTCACGTTCCAAATATCTCTTTGGGATGTTGGGAACAAGGTATGGGGAAGCAGCAAGGAATAATATGGCAGGAATGTGAAAAAGCCCACTGTGTTCATTGTGAACCAATGTAACACCAAGCCACAACAGTCTTGTGATTTAGGATTTATAGATTATTTTATAATGAAACTCCAAATTTACAACTTAATTGCACACACAGACTTGGCTTCAAAATCCAAATTTATGCAACTTCAAGTGATCTGCTAATTTTTCTCACAAGCCAAAGCACTTGCTCAGCCTGACTCTGGTGGAAGGAGCACTCTGAAAAAGAGGTCCAGGCATTTAAACACTAAGCCATGGCATTTGATGCCCAATGTATTTCTCTTAGGTATCAATTTTACCTTTCTACAAATCTTAGCTTTTCACAGTGCTTTTTTTCCTACATGAGAAGTCATTTTACATTTTTTTTCACTTTCAAGCATTTTCTTCCCTGCATGGGTTTAACTTTACCTGTAGTAACTTGGGAAATGTCCAGATTTTAAGCAGGGCTTTACAGCTGCAGAACTCTCAGGGAGCACAACGTGTGTCATGCACACAAAAAAGTCTCCAGGCACTCATTTAAAAATTCACTCCCAACATTCTGAAGAACAACACAAAGCCCATTATGATCTGTCCCTGTGAAGTCAATGAACCCCAAACCAACCTGCTGGTGTATCATTAATTTTGGCTCAACAGACACAAACTAAACCCTCTGGCCTTCTCTTTTTCCAGATGCATTTCTTTGGAGTTTATAAGCTCTTATTCCTATTAGTGAGTTCAGGAGTTAATTTATCTTCCCCCACTCTTTGCATGGAGATTCTCCTCTCTTTAAAGCTTTATTTAAAGCTTTATTAAAGCTTTTTTTAAAGCCCTTTTTTAATGCACTGTACTGCATTCTGCCTGCTCTCTCTTGCGGCATTGAAGAGATAAAAAAGTATTAAACAAGATAAGTTTTCAAAACCACTTAGATGCATACCTAAACATTCAATTTAAATACACTTTTTTTCTTTTAGGCATGTTTTGAAAACATTAATTTTCATGGTCTTTTAATTCTCTTCTGATTAAAACCCCAATTATTCTGGCAGGTTGTGGGAGACCACGTAAAACCCTCCAGGCAGATACTTTGGATGAATCTGAAAATCATACACATTGCACACCATCATCAGTAATTTTTCCACAAAACAGCTCTACCAAACACAGGGATAAGGTTCACCCAGTTGTTTTTTGCATCCCTAACATATGGTAACAGCCAACACAATAAAATCTGCAAGTTAAAAAGAACTGCTTTTCTTTTGGTTGGTTTTAATCACCTATTCCAGCACACAGTTCATGTTGCAGATACTCAGGGGCTGTTGGACAGGCTGTATTTTAAGAATCTCATTCTTGAGACATTCTCTAACAATTAACAAAAAGAAACCAGAGGATATCCCTGCTAAGAGCCTGTTTGCAACGACTCTGCTGACAGCATGTACTGAACAAGGCCCAGCAGTGTGTTCATGTCAGGCTGGTAACACAGGAGAGCAGAGAGAGACCTCTGGGACCTTATTCTCTTCCTCTCTGATGTTTCCTCCAAAGATTCTGAAACTGAAATATCTATTGCTGTGTATGTTTCTAATGTTTTTTCCTTCAAAGAAAGACCTCACAATCTTTGGGTACCACTGAGTAAAGAAATGGTCTGTTGATAGACAGAAAATACCTAGCACTCAATTATCTATATTTATATATTATGTATCATAAAGAACATACATGTGATGATGAGCTACCAGCCTCTTTCCAGTTATGGGAATTAAGACGAAGGCACTCCTAAACTCATTTTTGTATTTGGATGAGGAGAAAAAAATATAATTTAGCTAGGAAATTTTATTTGTGTCATTTGGATATCAGAAAAAAAGTTCTTTCCAGAGAGAGTGCTCAGGCCTTGGAATGGGCTGCCCAGAGAGGGGGTGGATTCCCCATCCCTGGAGGTTTT
>JAOXXN010000395.1:50742846-50754227 GCA_026770055.1 Myrmophylax atrothorax
TCCCTCAGCCTCTCCCCACAGCACTTGTGCTCCAGTCCCTTCTCCAGCCTTGTTGCTCTTCTCTGGACCCGCTCCAGCCCCTCAATCTCTTTCCTGAACTGAGGGGCCCAGAACCCCATCATGTGGATGAAGGGGAGCCTGCCAGTGCAGGCAAGTAGGAGAAAAATAAATGTAGAAGAAATACAAATGCAGAAGAGACAAGATCCACCAAGAAAACCAGGAGCTGCACACAGAGATGGGCAAGTCCTGCTGTGACTGGATGATGCCTGAGCTGCACTCACACTTACTTTGCTGCCAGTACAACATACATAGAGGCATGTATGTCTGCTCACAGTACTGCCTGAGGTTTAGGTTACTTTTTTCTCTTTTACTCCCATTCTAAAGGGTTTGTGTTCCTGCATTCCAAAGGTCTCCTGAGAGTTTTCAAAGAACATCTGCAAAGTCTATGGGAAAAAGTTTATTTCACTTGTGCATAGACAAAGGCACAAGAATGGTTCTGAATGAAGGTTCAAACCTGTCAGTTCCCCAACACAAACCAGAGTTTCATTTAACTTTAACGAGGACTGCTAGTTAGACTTAAGCTGTTTTACTGCCATTGAATCCTCCCAGAAGAGAAGTAATTACAGTTTTTAATACTGCACTTAAAGTAAGGCCCAAAGGAGAAATTTTTTAAACCTATTTTTCTGGTAACAAATCCTCTGCCAAGGAAGTGTCCTAAATTCATCAAGGATTAGGTTGTAGGGCATTACAATAAAAGTTTACAGTTTAATTAATTAGTATTTATAGAAGCCTGCCTAAGTGGGAAAGCTGTTTGGTTCTGCAGGCCTTAAGCCTGAGCTCTGGCAGAAAGGCTGAGCCATGGACACTCAGCAGCACAGAACGAGGCTGTGGCCAAGCAGGAAGCCACAGCCTGTGTGAGTGTCTGGGCATGGGACTTGGTTCTGCTCTAAGGACAGCAAGAACTACCTGCTGTCCAATTCTGTGCCCACATCAATGAAACACACCTTGATCCACTGGAGCTACTTTAAATCGATGGTACTACATGCTAGATAAAATGCTATTCAGCTTGAACTTAGGCAGCAAAACTGGAACGTGAATGAGGTCAAAACTTGATTTTGGAACAAGTGTTTCCATTAAAGGTTCCAAAGCACTGCAAAAATTCATTTGTGTGTATGCAGTGGGTTTGAGTGACGAGGTTTGGGTAGCTGGGGGCTACAGGGCAACCACTGTGAGCAGCTTCCCCATGTCTGAGGGGGACAAACAGGATCCCTCTCTGGGCAAGGCCAAGACCATCAGTGATGGGGGAAACACCTCTGGGATAACATTTTTAAGATGGGCAGAAAGTTTCTGTGCAAGACAGTAACTGCAGCCAAAGAGAGGAGTGATAATTTCTGAGAGAAACAGCTCTGCAGACACCAAGGTCAGGGAAGGAGGTGGAAAAGGAGGTGCTTAAGGCACCAGAGCAGGGATGCACCTGCAGCCCGGGGTGAGGACCACGGGGAGGCAGCTGTGCCCTGGGAACTCACAGAGGGACACACTGGAGCAGGGATGCACCTGCAGCCCATAGAGGACCATGGGGAGGCAGCTGTGCCCTGGGAACTCACAGAGGGACACACTGGAGCAGGGATGCACCTGCAACCCATAGAGGACCCCATGCCAGAGCAGGTGGATGCCCAAAGCAGGCTGTGATTCCATGGGAAGCACACACTAGAGTAGGGATTCACCTGCAGCCCCATAGAGGACCCCGTGCCAGAGCAGGTGGATGCCCAAAGCAGGCTGTGATCCCATGGGAAGCACACACCGGAGCAGGCTCCCACCAGGAACTGCAGAACTGTGAAGAGCCCACCACTGGGACAGGTTTGCTGGCAGGACTGGTGACCGTGCAGGGAGCCCACACAAGAGCAGCCTGCTCCTGGCAGAATGCCCCCTGTGGAAGGGACCCACTCTGGAGCAGCCTGGGAACTGCAGGAAGGGCTCAGGCTGGGGAAGTTTGGACAACTGTCTCCTGTAGGAGGGACCCAGACTGGAGCAAGGGAAGGATTTCTCCCCCTGAGGAGGAAGGACAGCAGAAACAATGTGTGATGAACTGGCCACAACCCCCATGGCAGGGAAAGCATTAAGATTTGGGTTTCTCATTACCCTACTCTGATTTGATTGGTAATAACTCAGAGTAACTTCCCTGAGTCAAGTCTGTTTTTCCCACGACTGTGGCAAGGGAGTGTTCTCCCCTGTCCTTATCTCAACTCATGAGCCTTTTGTTGTATTTTCTCCCCCATCCTGTTGAGGAGGGAAGCGAAGGAGTGGCTTTGGTGGACACCTGGCACCCAGTCAGGGCCAACCCACCCCAGCGTGAAACCTGCAAAGAGGAAAGACACCAATTTAACAAATTCATTACTTGGAACACATAAGCTTAATGGCCACATACTGTTTCTGGTACTTTTTCTCCCAGTATTAGTGATAAATTAACTCGATTGCTGTATCTCTGTAACCTTTTAACCAGAAGCTGAACGTTTGCATTAAAGACATTCAGGTCTGATTCAGGAGGCATTCCTGGAAATGAAAACAAACAGCCCTGTTAGCAGTGGAATTAGTGCAGCTGTTTCCCTGCAGAGCTCTATCCTTCATCATCACCAAACCTCAGTCAAAGTCCCAGCTTTTCCTCTCCACTCCAATGCTAAAAACCCACCCAAAGCAAAAGCAATGACATCCCAGTGACTCTCCCAGCTGCTGGAGCAGGTGACAAACAGCTCTACCTGTCTTTCCCCTACCACCAGCCTGGGTCTCCCTCCTCTTCCCAGCCCCCGAGGCCTGGAGAAGCTTCATCATCTCCAAGACAAGTACTCCTTTCTGTTCCACTCAAAATTAGCCAAGAGCTTCAGAGGTAATTAGGTAGGGGAGTGACAGATAGGCAGCAAGTGCAATCAGGAGTCTGATCAGCCCAGCAAGACAGGCTATAAAAAATTATACACAAAATTCTCCACTGATTGAATTGGTTACTCACAATGGGGAACTTCCTTGTGTTTACAGGTCTGCAGAAATCGGTGTTATGGCTTTTAAAAGCCATTACAAACACATAACATGAATCTAATCAAAGTGACTGTAGTGGGAACAGGACCTGATCAAATATGTAACAAAACTCTACTCCCTTTTCAGCTCCATTCTTCTAATTACCATTCTGTCACACAGAGTTCAGTGTGTTCTCATCCTGGTGGAAGATTTTAGTTAAAATTAAACAAAATATGCTTACATTTTCTGTATGGATCCTGTGACAGATTTTCAGCTTGCTAGTAAAAGTGGTGTGAATTTCTTCCCCCATGTTAAATGAGGCATCAAGTGTATAATTTTTCCTCAAGAAGCAAAGAAATTAATAGAGGTGAAAACTCAGTGTCATCAAGAATGGACTAATTTAAATTGCAAAGTACCAGAAAAAAAAAATCTCATTTATATTTTTCATTTTTAAATTCCCAATGCAATTAAAGTATCTATTCACATGAAGAGCCAGAGATAATATATTTGACAGAGCTTTCCTGCTGTATTGTAAAATAACTTTTTTCATTATGCAACTAATTCTGTAAATGTTTTCATGTTAATAAAATTAAACATTAATTGACTTTAATTAGATTTTTATCATATAGAGGTTCACAAAACAATGGATTTTTTCAGCCAGTTTCCCTGTTTGCTTTAAAGAGATGGGCCACATTTTGAGAATGCATTTAAATTTCCCAGTAAAACCAAAATATTTGTGCATGCCAAAACCAAAGTATATCTACATATCATGCAAGGGAAAAGCTGCAACATACTATGGAAGCAATGTAGGTTCCCAGTATGGAAATCCTGAATGTTAAAAGCATATTTGTATTTCACCATAAGAAATTATAAAGCCTTTTATCTCATGCTTGTTGAAAGCCCCTGAGTTTTTAGTTGACAACAGCAGTAAAGCAGCACGAGATTTTAAAGTGGCATCAAAACTCCAAAGGCAAGCGGTGCAGACATTTCCAGTGTCCCCAAAGTTCTCCACATGGAAAATGGTTTGTGCTCATGGGTGTGGATCAGTTAAAAGGGAATCCAGCCTAGGGCTCATCTTGCACATAACAGAAAGACTCCTGTAAAATTCAATGGACCTTGAAGCAATTCCTGTCCCATTGGGTCACTTGGGGTTCTTTTAAACTCCTAAATACTCAGGGTTAGATGGAAAGCACCATCCTCCTCACAGCCTTTCACTTCCCTGATAGTGGGAAGAACAGCAATCACCAGCAAATTTCTAAGTGCTCTTTCCCAAATATCCTGGATGACAACTTGGGTCAGTTGTGTTGTCTTTCAAAGCCTGTCTTCACTTCTGGTGGTGCCCTTAAACACCCTTATGCTTTCCCAAATGTAGAGTCAGTCACTCCCTTACAAGTCTGGCAGATAATAAACAAATACAGAGAATTGCTCCTTCAATTAAGCTGGTGCTGGAAATAGAGACCCACGTAAACAGGAAGAGGGAATCATGTCAGCAATTCATCTGCTTCTTAATTTCCCCATTAAGATGTAACTACCACCCCGGCCAATATTAATGTGCTCTAATTAAACTGACAGTGGGAGAGCAAGGGCTGCAGTTCACAGCTGCCCCTCCCCTCCCACCTTGCTGCCTTTGGATATGTGGGAATGCTTCTGGCTGGGAAACAGCTTTAAGGACAGGTTCTACCTATGTGTGCTGTTTTATAAAAACAATTCCTATAACTGGGGTGTTTTTTTGGTTTTTTTTTTTGCTTAAAAGGATGTTTGAAAGGTATGATGAGTCCTAAATAAACTACAGGTGACAACTCTACAGTAACAATGTTTGGCATAGGAACAACAAATCGTTTTTTCCATAAATAACTCTTTTTACTAAAAAACATGTGATAAACTCTAATTAAAGGCGCTTTTTTTCTCCCCCAAATAAAACATTGCTGTGTCTTAATGAAGGGCTAAATCCAGAGCAAAAGGTTAATATACTGTTCTGTGTCTCATCTAGAGAAGATCTTTTAAAAGCCAGAACGACTTGATGGAGCCCCTGCATGCTTGAGCACTAACTCCTTCTGTAACTGAGAATGTTTTTGATGCTGTCAGAATACTTTTTTGGCTGTGCTTCCACCTTTTCCTTATTTTTTTTTATAGCCTGCATTGAGATTTGAACACTTGACCAAGGGGAACATTTCTATATTGGTTTTACAGTTAAGGGAGGGAAAGGTGCTCTGAAATTCCACCACTGTTGATTATTTAGGGCATATGTGAGGAACCTAATTTAAGAAACTAAATTAGATACTTAAACACTTGTAAATAGTGCTCAGGTGTCCCCAAGGATTTGGAAAGGACCTGCACTCCTTGTACTCAGCAAGTCTTCAAAGTGCTTAGAAATACTGGCACTTACCTCCAATGCCAACATTGCAACACAACTTGCCCACAATCTGCAAGGGCAAGTAAATGCCCTTGAAGGCACCTCCCATTCACTGCCAGACACTAAATCCTGCATCTCTCCTGAAGTAATCCATGCTGAGACTGAAAGGGAAACTACTTTTTTTTTCCTAATAATGGCAATGAAGGAGAAAAAAAGTGTGGAACTTAGTTCCACGTGCTTTCCATAGGGGAAAAGGAACAGGGAGATGGGCCAGGGTACCCAGGAATGACTTGCTTCAATTTAAAATGAGTTTGGTATTTCTTCCTCCATACATAGAGAGTGGTAGAAACTGAGCTGAAGCTGCAGTTGATGAATTTTGTCTTTAAAAGAGAGGTGATGCATATCTAATAGACAGCACTTTGCTACGAGACTTGCATCACTTTGGTGCATCTGAATACAGCTCACCACACAGACTGACCACCAGGACCCCCTATCTTAAACACAAAACCCTCCTGAGAAGACAGAGGATCACAGTGAGTCGAATATGCTGCAGCAGGTAAGTAATTTACTTTCTTCCTGCTCTTGCATCAGCTACCTATTCCTGGCAGGATTCTTGGTGGGAGGGATTTAATACAACTTCCAGGACCTCCTGTGTGTTGTATGTCAGGGCCCAGACGTGTTAAGACACTCAGCAAGCAGTGAGAGATCCACTCATTTAAAACTTAGTATCATCAGCACAGATGAATTTGAAAATGGTACAAATATTTTGGACATCCTTCTGGTGCCCAAGTAAAATAAGAGCCCAAGTAAAATAAGGCTTTGCTCAGTTTTTAAACAGGTATCATGCACTCTGCTTTACTAAAAAATAACAACCCTGTTCGCAGTCTTTTTCATACCCCGTTGTTATTATCAAACATGACCTTCCTTTGAAGTCTCTTCCCTTGGGAAAAAACATGCAATCCTACCATGACCTGCATCATCTTTGGGGGAGATATTTAATTTAGTTTGTTGTTTGTTTGTTTTTTACTCAGAGTAATAAACAACTGCCAAATCCCTCTGAAGATGTACTTACCTGATGCAACTGCTGCAAAATTCAAATCATTGCCATGTGAAGTGTCAGCTGGTGAACAGTTTTCACAAACTAGAACATTAAAGGATTACTCTTCACCAAAGAGTCTTCCAGTGACTCTTCATCACATTTTGTGAGACTCTTTGCCTGTAGAACAGCACTGAGCTGCAGCTAGACAGAGGTGAAAGGTTTTTGCTGCTGAAGCCAAAAATTCTCAGTTGTCATCGAGAGACTTCATGCACAGCACTGTTTAATTTGCAGAGAGGCTCAAAACACCCCCAGCAAAGGTGCTGGTGCGTGCCAGGGGCTCTCCCTGGCTGCCACAGAGTGAGAAACTTGGCACAGAAAGGATATGTCCTTGAGAAACTGAAGAACATAACCATCTACAACACACTGTTCACTGAACTCTTGCTCCTCACAGAATTCAAGTTATTTGGGTGATTAATAACAAAGGAAAATGTAGAAGCAAACACACAAACAAAAGCCCCGGCCATATCAACATCTCAGTGACAGGAATCACAGCAGATAAGCTGCAGTGCTCATTGTGGCTCTGTCTGATAACGCAGCACAACTCAGAGGACTCAGCTGTGCAGAAGATGCAGACAGCAGCAGAGTGTTACGCATGCACACCATCCCACAGGTTCCCCTAGTCAGTGATTAGTGCCACAGCCAGACACCCCTGCATCTCACACACCAGTGTCTGCCGTCATGGCTCAGAATTAATTCACAGTTAGATGCTGCAGGTTTCAGAAAATGCCTTGTGAGGGTGAGTGGTTGATGCATTCTGTGCTTTGCCCACGCATGGATTCGTGCAACTGCAGTGTCACAGTTGCCTGCTGCTCCCAGGGCCTCCTTGCTGTGATCTCAAAATCACCATGTCTGGATTCAGTAAGAATTCGTGGGCTGGCCACACAAAACAAAACCAACACTGACATCAGATGGATGCTTAGTAGGTTACAAAAAAAAGAAAACAAAACATAAACAACGAAGGATCACTTCAAATGAAGCTTGATTGGGTGTGTTCTTGAAAAGGTGCTCGAATTACCTGAACCACTTTGTTTGATCTTAAACACGGACCGGGGGCAGCTGCAACCAGCTCCGAGCTTTGGCACATTCCATTATATGAATGGCAGTGAAGTTATAATGGAATGGTATGGATGGTTTTTATAATCAGAAAAACACACTGACCTTAACACTACACAGGTGGAGCAGCATAATGACCCGCCAATTGTAAGCGCATCAATTCCTGGGGAAAAGTTCAATGAGGTTAACTCAGCATGTATCCCAGAACCAACATAAGCCACAGTCAAAAATAGCGTTTTTTCCACCGAAACCTGTCTCTGATGACATTGTATTTGTGGAGTTGTTCCACTGTTCAGAACTGAGCACATCTTACCTGCATTAACAGCGTCCTGCATTACGTTCCAGTAGAGCTGGACGCTGAAACACAGGTGTTTAAAGAGGTAAGAGTGGTGTTAAGTACCAAAAGCTTTTCAGACTGTGTAAGATTAAGCATAACATCCATTTAACTTAGGAAGAACTGAAAGAAAACAAGAGACACCATTCAGTGGATCTTCAGCTGCAAAACCCTTAGATGAGTGCTGGCCAAGCAGCATTTCCTCTGCCCATCAATTCCCTTATAATCTTGGATATTGAGGGCACCAGCCAAAAAGGAAGGAAATTTCAGTGTCCCATCCTGGAGCTGAGCAGGTATCCAACAAAGTTTGAATGGTTCAAAGTCAGACTGCAAAATGCAGTGAACAAGATTCTGCTTCTCTATTCAACTTCAACCAGTTTTAAAACATCCACGTTACAAAACTATACTGAGAGAAACAAGGGAACAAAGAGAAACTTAAATCTGAACAAAGAAAGCTCTCCAAACATGCAATAAAAATTTAAGTTAACATAAAGAAAGTGAAAACATCCACAATTCAGCCACAACAGCATTTACTATGTCTGCATTTCAGCTCATCCTCTCCCTCCTTCTCTCCCGTGGCCAGGGCATGCTGACACTTTACAGCTTCTCCTCAGCAACAACAGTTCAGTCCCCCGTGCCCTCACACTGCACACCTCTGGAGACTGTTGGCCCACCCTAACATTCATCCCCACCATCAGTTTCTGCTGTGCACTCAGTGACAGCTGAGAAGGCAAGGAAAGAAAAAAAAAGCATTCAAACAACACAATCAACACCACTACTAAAATTGTCAACTCAAGAGCACAAAACCCAAGAAGAGAACCAAAAGCAACGGGCAAGGTAGTGGATTTAGGAAGATATTCTACTGTTCAGAAATGTTCAGCTGAAAAAAGAAGATTTATAAAACAAAACAATGCCATTTGATGGTATTCCTCTGATATTAAAAGGCTTTCAAAGTCTGTAATAGCCATGACATTAAACAAAGCAAAATTACTCATTGCTTTGTTATCTCCCTCTGCCTTTCACAAGGCACTAAATCTCATGGACATAATCCGTTTTAGTCCCCAAATTTACCAACTGCCTCTAGTCTGGTGGCCCTTTGCTTCTATTGAAAAAACGTATTTACACTGGAAATAAAGCAGGGTGATCCCCAGGCTGGGCAAGGAGCCACGTTATCTTTAAAGGCAATCTCGGAGAAGTTAATCCACACGCACACTTTTTTCAGCTGTCTGGTGGGAGTGTGCACAACAAAGACTCTTCAAACAGCTGCACTGGAAATCCACTTCTCACAACCACAGTCACCACGAATTTTCCACAGCCTCACTGAACCTGGTTTCAGACTTAATAGCTTCGCACACAGCACAATTAATACACTGCATTAGACCACGTGTAGTAGAGACATCCCTGCTATAGTAGAGACATCTCTACTGTTAGTGATTTGGGATGAAAGTTCAAGTCTCTTCCTAAGGCAGTTCTAATGTAGCTTTCACAGAGAGGAAGTTTCATTCTCCGCAGGCAATGTGAAAAACCCACAGCCCCACTCCCACCTTCGAAAGCATCCACACCACAGCAGCAGGTGATGCAGACCAGGAATGCTGCACGACCACACTGGAGGGAGAAGGAGCTCCCAGACCTGTCCCCCACCTGCCTCCTGCTGTGCCAAGCACAGCTGCAGCAGACAACACAACCCCAAGGGACTGCAATGAATATTCCCACTCCTTCCTCACAGCATCACAGAGTTCAACTCAGTTTGTGACTGGGAAGCAAAAATGAACTGATACACCACCTACCTAAACAGCCCATCCTGCAGAACCCATACTGATCACAGACAGCATCTCATGCACAGACACAGAATGTGCTGTGATCCCCTCACACATTCAACCCAGAAAGAAGGACATTGCTCAGGGCTCATGGCAAGCCTGACAGAAGGCCCAGTGCCACCATCCACACAGGGACACCCCACGGGGCAGCAGCAGAGCTCCAGTGCCACACTCTGGCCAGGGCTCTGCCACCTGCAGCGTGTTCAGCCCCAGCACAAGTGGCACATGTGCCGGCATGCATTCACACCTTCCTGGCAACAGACAGGAAAAGTGCTGTCTTACAGATGAACAGATTGACTCAGGGGGTACATTTATGTTAAATGACATGCTTCAGGAATGTAATTGTAGTAGAAGTGCACTTCAGGTAAATTGGAGAGCCTGTGATCAGAAAGACTACCACTGCTCAGATAAACACTGCTTTCTGGATTTCTTTGTTGGCTGTGTCTGGTCACCTACGAACACCTGTCTCTACATTCATGTTTTCCTGGCTCTTTTCTTCAGGTTTCACATGGCACTCATACAGAATTTGTCCTCTCCTTCTCAGTCCATGACTGGCTCTGCCAGTTGCTATTGCAATAGAAGTCTAAACAGCACTTACTTCAATAAATGCATATGCAAAAATATCATCTCAAGGGCCAGGAAAATCAGTAGTACTATGTTTAGAACCTGTATGATAGAGGAACAGACTAAAGAATACAGGAGTTGTGCTGTTTGTGTCAAAACTGCTCACAACCTGTGTAGGTATCCATTTTCTGTCCGGGAACAACAGATTTTCAACAGATTCAGCCCTGCACAGAGGATGAGTGGTTTCTTCTGAGGCCACTGTATGGGATTAGCATGATGTAGAGGAGTGAAGTAGAGTTCACTCAGCGGTGGAGACTTCCTAACTTGGCCTTCTGAAAATGAAGCAAATTGAAGTTGACTCAATTGATGTTTACTACCTCCCTGATTTCTGTTTTTATCTCTCTCACCTTGCCTAACACCTCCTCTTTCATCACCCATCATTTAACATTAAGCTTTCTGCTTTGCTATTCAGCCCTGACAAGCCCAGCTGTGCCTCAATCCCTCTCCCTTCAGCTTTCTTATCTCTCTCCTGTGTTTCTGCCATTATTTCATCTTCCCCTTCTCATTTCCTTTAGCTTTGTCCCCCTCTCTTACACGAGCCATTGTTAATCTCTACAGCTGATGCTTGACCCCCCCCACTCTGCCTCTTCTGTAGTCTCTGAGTATCTTCTGGTTTCTTCTGCTTATCATACAAATATATTAACATCATCTTTATGTATGCCATGCCCTGCCTGAAGCGATCTTAAGACTCATACCCTGCTGGTACCTGCTGTCTTGCTTTGAATCCCTTACTCAAGAACACTTCCTGCAAGGATCACAATACAGCTGGAATGCAAACAACTACAATCAATGCCTGCTGTACCACGTGCATGATGATTATATTATTTTGTGATTATATTTCTGCTGCCTCCTTGCCTCCTGCTGCAACCCTCGCCTTCTATAGTGCTCGCTCTTAACCCATGAACTGGTCAGTGCCTTGGGGGAATTTGTACTGTAATTAGCCCAACAGATCTTCAGCCACCACGTGCAGCACAGGTCAGTAACAGCTCAGTCGGTGCAAGAAAACCTATTCAAGCCTGAATCATAGAATGGATTGGGTTGGAAAAGACCTGCGAGATCATCAAGTCCAACCCTTGGGCCAACTCCAGTCCCTTT
>JAOXXN010000395.1:50980357-51001716 GCA_026770055.1 Myrmophylax atrothorax
TGTGGTAGGACAGACGGGAGAAGCCCCTACTGGCCCTCCTGGGTGGTGGGTGGTGTGGGGTGGGATGGGAGGTGAACCACTTGGGGAAGGTGCTTCTTTGCTGATTTGTAGGTGCCCCTCTGGTTGCAAACCCTGGAGTGTGCCAGGACAGGCAATATTTGAGAGGGAGAAAGGAGGGCACAGAGGCAGCAAAAACCCTGCCTGGGCTTAAGCAGCACCCTGAGGCAGAGGCAGGTGGGATGTGCAAGTGTCCCCACCCTGCTGTGAGGTCCCAGCTCCTGGGAAATACTGCCCCTTTTGGGACCTGGTGTCATGTGGTGATTTTATTTGGCGTTTTTTGATCCCAGACTATGGAAATGAACCCCAACACAGCAAGGGTTTTCTCTGTTTGTGTGTTAGAGAATACTCTGAAGGGTGGAGGGAGCACATGGGCAGCCCAGGAGCACACTCAGTGCACTGGTTTGCATTTGGACAGGCATCTCCACAACAAAAAGTGTTCATAATTTACAGTTTGCCTTTTAAGAGGGGCTGAGTACCTGCAATGAGAGCTTGGAAAGCTCAGCACCCTGAAAATCAGATCCCCATCAGTTCCAGCTTTGCAAGTAGTATTAAAAGTAATTATGTACTAACTGAGGTTTCTGCTACTTGACCTGAGCAGAGACAGCTTCACACTCATGCCCTACACTCAAATTATTTTGCTGAAAATTAAACTTTCTAATGAGAACATGAAAATGTGTTGGGCTGGTTTTTCCTTTTAAGGATGGTATGTGATGAACTGGAAATAAGCATAGAAATTAAAACACTTAACATCTCCATAAAATCACATTCAGTAAGCCTTTAAACTAATCACAGTTTGAAACTGTCATGCCTGGAGCTAAAACAATTGTGTTTAAAGCAACAAGGCAGACCCTCAGTATAAACTTCCATCAAGATATTCCATCAAGATGTTTAGCCTAGACTTGTTTTCTGTTTGCTTTCTCTTCTCTTTTGAGCTTTAATCCTTAATAAAAGCCATGGAATAGGGTCAAGTAACATGGAAAAGTCCATGTGCTGCTGCAAAATTGAAATCCATGGCAGAAGGAAGAAACCTCCTTGATAAACTGTTCAACTGCCTCTGCTGGATGGTGATGGTTCCTGCTGTTATTATGGGGGTAGTAGGTTGCAAAATTTCACATCCCACCTTTTTTTTTCCCCCCTCCTGGCATTAAAGACTCAGATTCAACAGTTCCTTTCTTCTCTTGTCTTCTCTTTTTTTTTTGGGTAGAACAGGCAAAAATATGAACTCTCTCTCACCTTTCTATATCCTTTGCTTTCTTTCTTTCGAGTATTGTATTGCCTTTATCAGAATTATCTCCTTTGCTTTAAATCTTAAAAGTTTGATTATTACAGCCCAACAAGATTCTTCAGCAAATGGACCTGGGACTAGAGACCCAAATGCCCTTTCCATTTCAAAAGTGTCAATATCTTCACAATACAAAATGGCTTTCAACTTTTCTTTCTTCCTTTTTTTTTCATAAAATCATCTCAGTCAAAGTAAGCTCCAGAAATTTCCCCTACCTTCTCTTCTGCCATATGTACATAGGTAATTTATATGACTGTGTTTTCAACTGAATGCAGCCCTCTTGAAATGTTAGTAATTTGTTGGTTAGAAACTAAATCTGCAATGAAAATGGATCTGAAATGCTGCTTTCTGTGTTGGATGTTTCTACTAAAGTTATTGTATGATGACAGAAATGTTGATGCTCTCGAAGTCATAAACAAAATATAAGTGACAAAGATACTTGACTGCGTTGCCTTTCACCTCAAAACTCATTTATAGCAACACTGAATGCCTTCTCTCCCATTCCTCCTTTTGGGTTAAGACCTCTTTTTTTTGGTTTGTTTGTTTTTGGGGTTTTTTTGGGGAAGCTACTTCAGAACTGGCAAGCCGTTCCTTTTCAGCTGTAACTCTCCCATTGACCAACTGTTCTTCAAAAATTCTGCATTTTTTCTTTGTCCATGGGTACTTTGATTGTCTCCTCACCACCTTGTTCTGTTCTACATGGGTGCACAATGACTGGTGCCTCTTTCAGACTTGACTTTTGGGATCCCCAACTCAAAATTACTTGGGATTTTAAAGGGCAGGCCCTCAACCTCACTTGAACCTCCTGTGTGTTGAATGACTTCTTAAACATAAGCTCACCCCATGGAAGATAAAATCAAGCTAAAAACAGTACCATACATATTTATTGCTGACATGAATTGAGCATGCAATTGATACAGTAGGTGGCAAGGTCTTTATTTAGGATTGAAAACACTTTTTTCAAAGCTATTTTTCCTGCTTTCCAGTGCTTTAAGAGGAAGTTGAAGTTTCTATTTTTTTTCTGAAAGTGAAGAGAGATTTGGTTTAATGACATTGGACAAATTATATCTTGAGGTGAACTTGAGTCATTTCTAGTGATGATGTGTGGTTTGCATCCATCAGAAAACTTGAGTGTGGCTTGGTCAGAAACTGTTCGTGCAGAGGTAATGAAATCAAGCCTTGTACATGTACAGTGCTCAGCAATACCTGTTACTTTTACCTTGCACAGGAGTCTGAGATTTATCTATATACATAATTACATTGCTTTAATCACACTGATACAGGTGAAATGACAATAACTCCTAATTTTTCTCCTGTGTCGATATAATTAGCTCAGACCAAAGTGTAATGGTGCTTCATGTGTTGTATCAATAGTTGTATTTCAGTGAAGGGAAGAAGAGCTAGCTGTGGGTCTGGAAACATTCTTTAAACTGCCATTGTTGACCTAGAAAGAATAGTTGTACTTGATGTCTTTGTCTATATTTTGCCTTTTTTTAGTATAAGGCCATAGTCAGGAGAGGCCTTGGGGAACAAAGCTAGCTAAACCATCTCTTTGTTCCCAGCTCTTCACTGCTGCCTCCCCAGCTGACAAATGGTTATGGCTGTGTGAGTGAGTGTTCCTAGTTTGTGTCAAAGCCAGTAAACTTGGTTAGCTTAGATCACCATCATAAGAGCTTGGTAAATTAGCCCATGCAGGCCCAGGGCTTTTATCCCTGGCCTGTGTCCAGGGAAAAAACTGCCTTGTTAAAGGCTGAGCTGGAATGGCTCTGCATTCCAGGCACTTCTGTGGCTGCTGTGCACACGTGCCCTGCCATGCTTTGACCAATTGGACAATACTCACTTTTTTATTTAATCATCTAGAAAGTTGTTCCTGCTGAGTAGGCATGTTTCCATTTTTTTCCCCAGCTTTTATTTTATTTTTTGTGTTGTCTATAAAACATTGACCTTCTACTCTCTTAAATATTCTTGCCATTAGATATAAAGCACATGTATTGGCATAAAAACTGCCATATATGGAATGAAAATTACTGGCAGTTCTTGAGACATTCTGCACATGAGAGCCTGATTGTATGTTGGACAGTGGCGATGGTTAAAAATTCCTCTTGGGTGCTTGTGGTTTAAATCAATGACCTTTACTTCTGTGAGTGGCTGTATTGATACTGAGGATGTCAAGTGCTCAGCCAAGAGGAAACTGTATATTCTGTGAAAACAAAGGCTCGTGCCAACACTCTGTGCCAACAAACAGCGTGCCCTAAGTGAGGGCGAATGAGGAGACTGGGGAGGAGATTAGCAGCTTAAGGTGCAAGAGTAAGAGCTTGTTCATGTGAGAAAGGATTGATCCCTGTGACCCTGAAAGAAATAGTTTGCAAAGAAAGGCTCGAGGAATTCCCTGGATAACCAGAGTGTCTGAAAACTTCTGCATCCAATGTCCACAAGCTGGAAATGCTTTTAGGATGCAAATGTTAGAACCTGGGCCAAACTCAGTTTCTGGGGTCTTGATGGCATAGTCACTGATCTAAAAAGAGTTTTCTTGGGGTTCTTCTAATGCTACACTGATCCCTGAGATACTACAGAGTGCTGAATGAAGAGTCTGTCTGTCTTCTTTTGGGAGCAGAGCAGTCAGGCTGATGGACTAGAAGGTTGTAAATTCACATTAGCTGCCCTGTAAATGCTTTCTGTCTGGCTGCTCTTGGTCACTTTGCACCAGGGGCACCCTGAAAGGGAGACCCAGTCACAGTGGTGTAGGCAGTGTGCACCCAAGACCTGCTGTTCTCATCTTACCTCTGCAGGCGAAACTCTACACAAATGCAGTTCGAGGAGTTAATTTAATCTAACTAATCATTGTAGATGGGGCCATATGTGTGAAGAGGGTCAGAGTAGCATTGCTTTACAGATGTGTGGGTTTTCCTGCCTTGTATGGTTTGCCCAGAAAATAGAGTAAGCAACCCAGTGCCGTAAAGCCTGGTGCACTCCTGTAGTTTTGAGTGTTTCCTAATGCTAAAGAGAGTTTGTTTGCTGGTGTTAGTGAGAAGTGTTAACAGATAGGTCTGAAAACCGAAGTGGTGTGTTTATCTCCTGCCTGGGCATGGGCATTCCCAACTCACCCTATGCTGCTCCAAACAAGAGACAAGAGGGAGGAGGAAGTGCTGCTCCTGGAGTCTCTGTGTGCCATTTCATTATTCATCCCTCTTCAGAGAGCAGAAGCAAGCCTGGTATTTGGTAGCATCCACGCTATGGGTTTTGCAATGCTGATGTCTGTCTGTCTGTCCATCCAGAAGAGAGCAGGACTGGAGACACCCATTGTTTCGACCTGTACACAATGGCAATCACAAGGCAACACCTGACTCTTCCCACCAAGACAGCTGGGTTGGCACCAGCAAAGCACAGGCAAGGGGATGGACAGCCTAGTTTACTCCTTGGGCTGAATTTGTACACACAGGGCAACAGAGGATGCAGTTCATGATCAAGATAATAGTTTTTTCCAAAGTGAGAATGAATGGGAAGTTTAGGAAGCAAATAATGTGGTTACTCCAGCTTGAGAGCTCAGGGCTCAGTTGTAGCTCACAGAAGGACCTCTGCACCATTAAATCACCTGTGTTTTGTTTTCATTCGCACCACTGTAGCCCCTGACTACTGCAGATTTAAACCAGCGAGAGATGGCTCGAGGCCAAAGTCAATTTTGTTTTAAAGTTCCTCTTACCAAAATCTGGGCCTGGCAGCTTGTACTTGGAGTTGTGCAGAGTTTCATTTTATTAAGGTGTGTTTCCCCCTCCATCCCCAAACTGGCGACCACTTATATGAATTTTGGCAGGGGCCGAATGATCCTTCACACTCAGCCCCTCATTTCCAGCCACATTTGGGTTTACATAATGTACAATTTCAACCTTGTCTGACGTTTCTTTGTGTATTGCGGAAGACTTTCAGGTTTTATTAAACTGGCATGTATAAATTGATTTTCCAGCTGGATGCAGTCCCTTGGCAAACTCTGCACATTCGAACTACATATGAGCTAAATTACACACTCTAATACTGTGTTTGAATTATTTTATGTGCAACATACAGTTGCAGGAGCATGTGGCAGCTTCCCAGTGCTCTGCCTAACTAGGGTTTTGCTCCTAGCTAAAGGAGCTGTTGCAGAGACAGATATAAATATTTTAATGAAAGAAGAAACAGGCTGTGCCTTTTGGTAGGAGAGAGTATTGCCAATTTGCACTTGCTGAGAAGAGGTATTACTGTCTCCCCATGACATGAGGAAATATTACTTAGGGCAAGTCTAAGTCTGCAAAATTGCCACTTGAGTCAGGGGGCTTTATGGATATAAAGAAAGAAAGAGCTTGACTGGGGCACTTTGAGTGTCAGGGGGATTTATTTCTTATACAAATAAATGATCCATGAGAGGCAGAAGAATTCTGCAGTCTGGCCCACAACTGTTTCATGACTGAATTCTGGAAAACTTGGGCATATTGTTTGGTTTTCCTCTTTGATAAAACAGATCAAGATGCCAAGCAGAGCATCTTGTTCAGCTCTGGTATGCTCAGTTCCCAATTATGCCATTCTTGCTCTTTGAGATCAGGCTTCAATCCCCAATCAGCCTCATGCTTGCATTACTCATTATGAAGGATCAGAGTAGACCTTAATCTCAAACCAGTTACCCAAAAATAAGGACTAGGGAGAGGACTGCATTGAACATTTTCTCACTGAAGACAGGCAGATGACTTCAGCTGACATGAGCCCCAGAAGGTGTGGCCTGAGATCTATGGCTGAGTTTTGAATTTGAAAATATATTTGATGCCACCTGTGTGCTGGAAGCCTTGGCCTGTCATGGGGCATAGCCACTAGAGTTTGGGATTTCTTTTTTTGTGGTGTTCACATTTGTCAGGAAGCTTCAAATACCTCTGTCCAGTGCGGTGTTCAACTTGGTAACAGACATCTCTGTCTCCTAATGGCAATAGCCCTGCTCTTAGGGTGATATTGTGGAGAGTAGCTGTAGATGGTCACACCTTCCTCTGCTGGAGGCAGCTCCTAGGACCATGCAGGAACCCAGAGGGGCAGTGGTGCACTTTGCATTGGGACTTCTTTGGTTTTGAAAAGGTTTCCCTCTGCAAGAGAAACAATGTCACATTCTCAACCTCTTCATAAAATGGAATTTCTAGCTTTGAGCCTCTTTTGTGTTGAGAGGCTGCAAGGGCTTTATGTCAGGCTGCAAACTCTCTAATGCACGTTCTGTTTTCCTAGTGGAGGAAGGGTGGAGGAAAGGAGAGCAGTGTTGTAATGTTGTCACCAATCATCTTTTAATTCACTGGATATTTGAACTTAACTGGAGAGTAATGTGTTTCCTTATTTCCTGAGAGATGGAATTAACAATAAATTCCGTCAGTACCTCACAGAGTTGTGATTTTGTAGCCATTGCTCCTCTTACAGTGCTTCAGGTGTCAATTGTGCTATTTACCACATGGATAAACACAGAGCAAGCATTATATCACTTTATTAGGCCACTAATATCTAAGAGCTTTGTCTTATGACATGGTATGAACAATAAATCATATGCTCATTGCAGTTTCTCTCGATGTCAACCCTTATTTCTACATCCCAGGCAGAATAAAGTGGTCGGTACAGTTTTCTTGTTAAGCCTTTCTGCCTCCTCTGTCGTTACTAATATATGGTGTGCCTGATTATTCTGCCAGGGAAGGCAATGTTGGGAAAATTGTGGGCTCACATGAGGGAATCAGAAAGAAATGTCTCAGTTCCTACATGATATTGATGACTGTGATTTTTATTTGGGAGAGCTGGGTGAAACCAGTGCGCTAAGGAGCAGGTAGTTGAAGTTCAGACATAACTGCTTAGGCTAATATTTGCTGTGTAAAAGGGCACTGTAGATCCCAGAAAGTGGAGGCTGTTTGTAGCATTTAGGACATGTAAACATAGTCCAAGGTATCTCACTGGTAAGAGGTCCTCTTCAAAGATTTGTTGTTACGTGACCTACTGAGCAACTGCTTAAGCTAAAAGCGTGCCATACTGTCCCAAACTCTGTATTGCTGGTAAAATCATTTGGAAAAAGAACAGATTTGTGTGTTTTAATGAAGAGGTGTATTAGTTTTGCCACAAAACAAAGAAGTATTTTGTCATCACAATCCCACCCATTTGCAGTGCAGTGTCTATAGTTGTCCCTCAGAGCTTTCACCTTTGGTTTCCTGGTGCCAGGTGAGACCACAGCAGCTTGCTTAGCTACCACATGTTGTTTTGTTGGCATCAGTCTTTTAGGAGAGTAGCAAGAAGCCTTTACTGTCTCCTCCTCCTTTCCCACTGGATTAGGAGCAGTGGTGCAGGAGAAAAGCACAGATCCAGAATGCTTTCAGCCTCTCACCTACAGTGGGTTTAATCCAGGGAGTGGAGAGAACAGTTCTTGCCTGCCCTAGATGTGCAGGACTTTCTGCATGATGTTCTTGAAGGGTCACTTCAGCCAAGTTTTATAACAAAAGCATCATTGACTTGATCAGCCCATTCCTTGAGATAGAACTGCCCTGACTGAGGTTTCTCGCTGTAGTCGTGGTCAAGCTTAGAGAACTCTCATAAACAAGATTCATTGAAAGCCTTGAATGCTTGCCTTTTAATTTAAGGACACTCTGCTGGGGAGCAACCATTGCATGTTTCTTGATTGCTATCTCATCTATCAGATGATTTTCCAATGAGTAGCTTTAACTACAGAGGACTCTGGCTATTCCCATAGACCTGAGGTATGTTTTATAATAACAAGGGGATACCAAGGATCCTGGAATGTTTCCTACCAAAGCTTAACTCATTTTTGCACATCTTAAGGGAGGCAATCAGCTCTTTTTTTTTTTGTCCAAAGCCACAACATCCTACAAAAAAACTCAACCAAAACAACCAACATAACATGGGTTTCTGAATGTCATAGAGCATTAAAAGCCTATGTCAAAGTCTGTCTCTCAGTATTTATTTTTTCTGCTCAATTCACTTGTCATCTTTTGCATGAAGGTGTATTTCAGTACCTGAACTGTTTCTAGGGGGTTTGTGTAAATGCATAAATTGAGCATTCTGGTTGGTACTAAAGTTATTCTGACTCATCAGAAGCTCATCTCTCTCATCACTACATGGTTCTGGAGTGAAGAAATGGAAAGAGAGGAAGGCTGAGCACTCCATTACTGTCTTGAACTAACTTGAGGCTGGTCAAAAGACCAGATTTGCCCAACTGTGTAAGAGGTATGAGTGACTATTTGGGAAAGTCTTCCTGTTGCCTTCTCTTAGGTCTGTGTGGAGCAGCTGTGAGGAGAAGGAAGAGACAGGCTTCTCTCTGGAGTAACATCTCCTGTCGAGCTTAAAATTGGGATTGTCTACCCAGTCTTGCAACTCCAAGGAAAGCAAGGACCACACTATCTACTATGTGGATCTTGTTAGGATGTTATCGTATTTGTTCCCTAATTCAGGCCTCTCTTCTTTTTGCAAATCACTCAGAAAGACATCCTGTTTTCCACAGATTTTTTCCAGACCATTTGGGGAAATTCAATTTCAACCTCTGCTTTGTTAGCAGACTACCCCCTCCATCTGTTAGTTGTTTGGTGTTTGTGAGGAGTGGTTTGTGGCCTAAATTGCATAAAGTCTTGTTCTTAGTGGGAATCAATCACTGCACAGCCACACTCTTTTACTCCAAAAAAAAAAAAATTAAAAAATCTAGCATATTGTTTTCCTTCCAGTTCTTGATTGGTTGCCTGAAATTTTTGGGAAAGAAAATAGTAACCAATGAATAGCAAACAGTTATTAATATATGAAAGCAATTGTTCTCTAAATAAAGTCATCATTCAATTTTTGCATGGAAAGGAGGAGTATGTGGTATGGGTAACTAGTGTCCATAAACACATCAGGATAACATGTATTGGCTTCAGCAAAGACATATTTAGTCTTCATTTCCATAAGGCATTGCTTCATGCCACTCTTCTTGTGAGATTTAGAAGCTCTGGACCGAACATCCCCAAGAGCTGTAGTGAAGCTGAGTGCAAAGTAAAAGCATTGGGGGGCGGGTCAGTTGTAAATAAGCACAGAAGTTTTGCTCGGTTGTCATTGCAAGCAGGTGAGGACCTTTGGTGCGTGGCACAGTGGGTTTGGGGCAGTAGTTTGCTCACTGGAAGAAAAGCATAAAAAGGCAGTTTGAAGGTGATGCCAGTTTGCTGAAATGTGCTCACTGGAAAGTGGCTTAGGTCTTTGTCATCTTCCATAAACGTGGATGTGTTATGGGCTGTGGGAGTGATAGGCTGAGAATGATCCTGTGGGGTCACTAAAGGCCACATCTGTCCAGTTTAGCAGCTGTTTCTAGTCCAAGCACCAATTCACCTCTTCCTTTCCTCACCCTGTGTCGAGGTGCCTCGTGCCTCCCTTGCACTGCGGGGAGACGCTGACAATGTGGTATAGATCAGACGATGCACTGGGAAGGGAAAAACTCGACAGTGACTAATGCCCGATTAAATCATATGTTTGGGATCTCCTGGGTCACGAACTGTAAGAACTTTCCACGAAAATTATGAGCCATAACTCAAGCAGGCAGCTCTGGGACAGTTGCACAGCTGCGCAAGGCATGCGAACTACCCTTTTGCACTCCAGGTTGATTTTTTTTTATTTTATTTTTTAAAAAAATACTTTAGTTTTCTCTCGTGTAACCCTGTGTGTGACGTGCAGGTGAAGCGGAGCAGTGCGCGGTGCGGGCCCCTCGGTGGCGCTGGCGGCACAACGCAGCGAGGCATCGCCCGCGGGACAGCGCTCGCACCGCATCCCTCCTGTCCCGCTCCCCTTACTCTGGGCAGGCAGCGCTGCTCGCGGGTGTATCGCCAGCACCGTGCCCTCCTCCACAGGCGGAGTATCAGCGGGACCAGCGCTGCGCTGCTGGCTGCCCCCCGGAGCCACCCCTGCTCCCGGGGCTGGGGCAGAGTGGGCTGAACTGCGGGGGGGGGGGCAATGGGGGCACCTCCTTTCCTGCAGGGCAGCGTGGCAAGTGTTTTCCATGCGCCCCTTGTGCCGCTCCCCGCTCGGAGGGTTCAATGGCCAGACTGCAAACACCTGTGCCCAGGATTGAGTTGCACTTGGCGGAGGGAGAGACGTGGAGGGGCAGGGGATGCTCCGCTGGCATCCTCTGACGCGGTGGGAATGTAAGGCATACAGAGCTGCGACAAACGTACTTAAAGACTTTAGTAATCAAGGAGACTTAGCGGCAACAATGTCATTTCAAAACTCTCAGTGGGTTTTCTCAGCAAGATTTTCTGGGGTAAAATAAAAAAAAAATACTCTCAAGGATCAAACAATACACTCTCTCCGTGTCTCGCCTCTCCCACGCTGTGTAAGGAGAGCATAGGAAATGGGCAAACACAGATTAATCCCTTCCTGCCAAAATTTCCGTTCGAAAACATCTCCGTCTCCTACTTTTATCATTAGATTCTTTGGCTGCTTTGTGGGAGTGATTTGATACATTGATTCTATTATGGCAGAGCTTGCAAAGAGTGAAAGAACATGAAATATAGTTCCCCAAAGAGCAGATTTCTTGGGCAGGAAGGATTCTTACAGACTAGCAGCAGAGAGAGAGTGCTAGCAAGTATGCTAAATAAAAGCAGATACCAATCATAAACAATTACATATGTGCTTAAAAATTCTCCTCCTGGCATCTTTACATTTGCTGGTGGAAGTCACCTTATGAATATCAGCAGATGAATTATTCTATATGGGTAAAGAGTTGAAAAAGCAAAGGACATCTCACTTTTTCCTTTAACCTTGGGGAATAGAAAGGATCTGGCTCTTGCATCTCTTTGGAGAACACAGTGACTGTAAGTGGAAAACTCATATGCAATGGAAGGCTTCTGAATACATCTAAATAACAGGCATATCAATGAAATGCCAGACTTGGGCTGAAAGATAACCCATATATAAATCATACAGGGCACTGTTTACCTCGAGATACGCTGAACTGCAAATCTGGCTCTGCTGAGAAGTTTGCAGAGATGGACCAAAACAGACTGGCTAAGAAGTGCATCTGCCTCATCCATTTTTTGTATGAGCAGAGCTAAAATGATGGTCTGAAATTTGCAATGGAAACTGGGGATCTGTTTACATTCTATCTGGAAGAGCATCTCTATTTATTTGCTTGTAGTTAGAACTAATATTTCATGGTCATCCAAATATTAATTTTAAATAATGTTTGTTATGAGTGTAATTGCCTTTCTGTAATGCACACTTTTGAAATCCATCTGGTGTTTTGAGAAGGTATTAATTATTCTCACTTCTTAGCAAAACAGTTTCAGTGCATAACTTTCAGCCTGTGGTTTGATTGCAAACTTTCTCCTCTGACTATTCTTTATGTGCCTTGGATGCCTAAATACACAGTATGGTATTATTTCTGGCTGCTGATTGTGTGACTCAGATTTTTAAGCAGTAGATGGATAATTGGCAAGTAACAAACGTCCAACACAAATTAATCACTCTGGCATCATGGAAAAATGCAGGATTCTCAAGGATTTCCAGAAATACCTACCAGCTATATGAATATTCTGAGATAATGAATAGTATTACTTGCAGCCAACTGGAGTTGGCTGTCAGTTTGGCAGCCATGCCTGCAAAATACTTTTGAATAAGGTTTATGCCTGTTTGTTTTCTGTTGTTCAGCTAGAACAAGTGCTATCACTTCCTAACTCATGATGAATTCAGGGTTGCCAAATCCTGTGATTTTTATCGCAAGTCTCGTGATATTTGAAGGGTTTTTTCCCTATAACTTCTCATTCCTGGAGACATTTAATTAGGTGAGAATCTCAGTTTTCATTTATATAGAAATCAGTTTCTGCTCTTCAGGCTGTGAAGAACTTTGAAAATGTGACCCAGGGGCATTCTAAAGACAGCCACAAACCCCAGAAAAAATACAAATGTATCCAGTTCTTTTTCTTTTCTTTTTTTTTTTTTTTTGGCTCTTGGTCTTCAGATAGTTCTTCAAACATCCGATTCCTGATTCATGACTTTTGAATACTTAGGGATGGGGCTACCTTTAATTAATTTTCCCCTTTCCCTCCCTAAATTTAAAACCTTTTCTTCCAAGGGGGGGAGGACTGCTGGTGGTGGAGCTGCAGTGAGGCCACACGGACAGCGTTCAAAGCCACCTGTACTCTTGGCTCAGCCTCACTGTGATCTGAAGGCTTTCTTTGCTCCGTATTATTTTTCTCAAAGGTCACATTTTTTGGTTCCCAGTGCAATGAAACCCATCACACACTGTGCCATGACAAGGCAGCTCTCCCCACGGCCTGAAACAGGAGACACTTTGCCTTCTGAGGGTAACCTGCCGTGAACAGTAAAAAGCCAAGCTTTGCATGATGAACCTCGTATGATGTGGGTGAACATTCAGGAGCCCATAAGGAAATTTTACAGTTACAGGAACAGTAGATCATCAGGCTGTTCAGATGAATATGTGATTCCTTGAATGCTCACCATCAGATACTCCCATCTCAATTTCATTTGATAACTCATGAAACATTCCCATTTGCTGTGACTGTACATGCTGTTTGTGTTTCCAAAAGGAAAGGTGTGTATTACTGGAAGGGTAAATAACATCGAGTTAACGGGCTGTTTGGATTGTTTGATTAAGGTTTTCCAGAGCTCACTGAAAAGCAGGATTTCCAGTTTTCTGAGGATTTTTTTTTCATTTTTTGGAAGTTTGACTTTGGTCCAATTGGTCTAAAAACTTTTTTCTTTTTTTGTGTTATTTTCCTGTGAACTGGAAAAATGTGCCCCAAAGACTTTGGCAAGGGATATCTCATGCACCAGTCAAACTGAGAGGAAAGTTGGTCTGATTTTTCAGCCTCTTTCCCACCCACTCCCCCAAATAAATATTTTGCTGCTCTCTTTCCCTGCTGCCAAGCTGTAATGCCACCATCCCTGCCACACAGCCCAGACTCGCTCTGGCCTAGGCATTCCTGCCCTTCTTCTTCTTACTTCCCCTTCATCATCCTCACTTCTGTACCTCATCAGAGGGTGTGAGAAGAACTATTTAGGAACACTTTGGCCTCCCTCCCCCAGCTGGAGGCTATCCAGGGGTGAGGGCAGCACCTAAGCAGGAGGGGGAGACAGCTCTTTCCCTGACCTGCAAGGAGACATTTCTAGCCAGGGATGAGGCTTTTCTTTCTTTCTCAACAGGCACTTTCTAAGAAAACTGATGATGAAATGGATGATGCTCCTGCTGTTTATGCCTACACCAAAGAAAAGAATCTGATCTATTAAAAGGGATAACTAAGAAAATAAAATTATTTTGTCACATGTGGCTGAAAAGGGGTCTGGTTAACTAAAGCTGAAGGAGAAACACATTTATTGCCCTGACCTGTATCTCTGCTTTGACCTGCATGACATTTTCTGCCTCCAGACTCTCCCTTAAACTTGTGAGAAGTTTTGATCCTGATCTGGCCATTGCAGTTGAAATGGGAAGAGAAAAAAAAATTGCCAGTAAAGGAAAGGCACCATAAGATAGACTATAGTGGAAGGAAATTAAAGATAAGGAGAGCTATGAGAGACTCACTGTTGAAATGCGCATTTTACTGACAGGGCCTTCACAACAAGGAATGAGAAAAAGGAGGAGGGAGCATACCCTGCACACGTGGGAAGGCAGTGAGCTTGCTTATGGGAAAAGGTACTGTGTGTGACAGACAGCCTGGAGCCCTGTCTGCTGCCAAATTGACCCACAGTGTGGATGGGTGTCATCTTGGGTGGATTTGTCTGAAATGTGATGGTGGAGGGGCACCCATTTCCTTGTACCTGGTGCCAGATGGTGTGACAGCCACCTGTGTGCTGGCACACAGATCTCTGCCTTCCCACTTGATGAGTCAGGAAATCCTCCCTTGTGCTCTGTGTATAAATTTAAAAAATGCTGATTTAATGTGTTTTGATTTTTTTTTATTTGACCAGAGTATTTGGGAGGTTTCTTTCCAGTCAAAACAAAACAAAAACCCCAAACCACATTGCCAGATGCTACACTGCTAGTGTATTATAAAACAAAGTAAGCAGTAATTCTGTCACAGTTACATCTGGGACAGGGCTGATGGAGTCAGGCTGAGGAGTCAGAGGCTTCAAAGAGGCCAAGAAACAGGCCATGCTATGAGCCTGGCTTTTTAATATGATTAGAGATGGTTAAACATGTGAATTTGTAGCACAGTGTAAGTTCTGGAGTTTTCTTCCTGATCAGGGACAAAAAGCAATTTTTCAATGGGAAATGTTGATGGTTTCTGGCCTGCTCCTGTGTGTCAAGGACTAAAAGCAGTTTTTCAATGGGAGATGTTGTGATGGTTGCTGGCCTGCCCCTCTGTGTCCCATGCATCCACCACAGTGACTCATGGAAGCTGCGGTTCTCGTGATCTCCTCTCCTCCAGGGCTGGCGCCCCCCATTCAGATGACTCTTTCCATCATGAGCTGTGGGAGTCCAAATAAAAAGAATACTGTGGAGCACTGTGGAAAATGTGCTCAAGCCCAAGAGCCAAAGAGGAAGGAGAAGGGGGGCTCACAGCACTTGAATTACTGCTCCCAGGAGACAACAGGACTAAGAAGATGACTGGAAAAGGAGGCTGAAAAGAGACACTATGATTTTTGTTGTGACCGCTTTGTGTGATTCGTGTTAGCACATCCTGTAGCTAAACATTCTGCTTTTTGTGACGGGAAAGCAAAAACTTCTGAGAAAATCCCAACTTTGTCATGGAAGGCACATTTGGCAGAATTCACATTTTCTTCACCAGAAGCAGTAACGCTTCAATGAGCTTTCTGAGCTGTTCTGCTTCCCATATTTAGCCCTGTTTCAAGTGGGACCGAGCGTGGGGTGCAGTTACTGCCTCCACAACCACACTTATGTAGATGCCTAATTAACCAGTTTGATCAGCTGTCACTGGGCTTCTCTCCACAAATGTGCTTGCAATTCCTTTTAGAAGATGCAGCTTTAAAAGTATGAGCTCCCAAGAGGCTCAAGAGCAAGAATAGCGTGGTATGGAAGTGATGACATATGGTGTCCCTTCTCCTCTCTCTAGCTGAAGTTCTGAG
This sequence comes from Myrmophylax atrothorax, assembly GCA_026770055.1. Taxonomy (NCBI): domain Eukaryota; kingdom Metazoa; phylum Chordata; class Aves; order Passeriformes; family Thamnophilidae; genus Myrmophylax; species Myrmophylax atrothorax. The sequence goes on from JAOXXN010000395.1 coordinate 50,995,755, forward strand.
CCCATGCACTTGGAAGCCTGATGCAGCAAACCAGAAGAGGTCTAGCAGAACAGATTTACTGGAATTTGGGGCTTTTGTGAGCAAGCTTGTGTGCTGAAATATATGACTCGAGTGTTCAGCAGTCACAACAAAGGTTATTCTGGAGTTGCATAACTTCTAGAGTGGGACTTAAGCAGTCTGTAAAAATGGGTCCCTTTATGAGTTCCTGGTCTAGTGGACTCGTAAAAATAATTAACACGGCATCCACCATGCCATGCCTCTCTGCTTGGTCTGTGAGACATGCCACTGCTTTCATTTTAGTCAAACTGGGTGGCTTCTAGGCATTTCCCATAAGCCCCAGCTCACAAACTGTGTGTGCGTGCGTCTCCAATCTCATTTTGAAGGGAAAACCCCCATACCTGACCCTTACAGAGATATCTTTGAAGGTGGTTCAGGTGAACTTGAAGATTCAGAGTATTGGAAGCATCTTTCTCCCTCTTCCCTATGGGCAGCAGCAGGCAGGGTGAGGTGGCACAAAGTCCGTTGACTTCAACATAGTGTGCCCTTTCCTCTTTGTGAGTGACATTTCTCTTCTAAATGGCACCTTCTGTCTTGAGTGGCACCAGTTTAATCAGAACGGTGTGCTGTGGAAAAGGGAGTTTTACTATGGGGCCAAGAGTTTTTAAGGGGGAAAAAAAGCATTCTGTGACATTCTGTTGGGTATTCTGCTCGGCCACAGACAACTAGGCATGACTCTGCTAACAGCATGGAGGGAGTAACTTCCTACAATGTTCTGCTCTCCTTGTGAAGTTTAGTGTGTTGGGTGTTACACGGTATCTTTTCTTCCCTGGGCCGTATAAGTTGCATTAAAGAGCAGGGCATCATTGGGCAGAGAAGGTAACTTTGTTCTGCAAACAGAGAGATCTGGATGTTGCCCTGCGGCGTTTCCAATACACAGCGAGTGTGGCACCAACAGTCATGGCAGGATATAAACCTACCCCTCCTTATGGTTATTCCATTCTCCTCCTAACCTAATGTTATGTTTTCTATTTGACATGGCCCCGTAGCTTCTTCAAGAGCTTTATAAAATTCCAAGGAGAAAATAAGTGCCTGCAGTGTAAAATTAGAAACAGGAAATGACCAATTAATCATTTGGCCTTTACCCAAGAGCCACCTCCACTGGGGGTAACACTCAGATTTCCCAGTGACCAGAGAGGACAAAGCAGAGAGTTTGCATTGACCAGTTACCCACAGTGACTGGAAACAGGGGCAGATGTGGCAGTTTGCTCATTTTGTAGGTGTGTGGGTTACTTGATTGGAATAATTTAATGGTTGCCTCTTAATATTTTTTCTCTGCTGAGTAATTGAGTAACAGTGGAGAACAGAAACAGACGGGTGACAGGCAAAACAAAAGACGTTTGCAAATAAGGAGGGATTTGAAGTGGCTTATAAGAGTCAGTAGGGTTTGTCCTTCTAAAGGAGAGTGTCTTTCAGAATTATGAGTTTGTGGGTTTGTTTTCTGCTCTTTACACTGAAACTGTGAGTCTTATTTGGACCACAAAACTCCTAAGGAAGCAGTGGAACTATTACAAGAATAAAGGTAATAGAATATGAAAGACAGAAAAGGAAAGAACATATTTTGTGGACTTGTTTCATATAAATGAGTGACTAAAACTTGAAAAAGATAACTTAGCATTTCCATCTCTTCAGTTCACAATGAACATTCTCAAACTCTCTATAATTCTTTTAGATAAGTTAAGACATGTCCAAGTTAAACATGCAGATATTTCTAACATGGAAAAATTTCCAGATTTCAGTTACAAGTAAGAGGAATCAGGAAGCTGAACTGGGAAGATACCCAGACTTTTAGGTCTGGAGACAGGGTAGGGGAAAGGCAAACAGCTTGAAAGGACGTGTGTGAGACCACAAGCACTTGGTATGCTTGATCCAGAACTAGAAAAGAATTCTTCCTTGTCTTTTTTATAAGGTATCTGGAATTCTCAGCTGTAGGGTGGAAAAAAAATCTTCTGAGTGAGCGGGAGCAATCTTTGGTTATCGCTGGTATTGGGTAGCCCAAGAATATTGAACAATTTCCGTGTATTTCTCCCATTCAGGAGTGATTTCATCTGGCTGTTTCTTAGTTGTTAAGTGGTTTTTTCTGTAGTTGCCTTTATTATTTTATCTGGGGGTTGTAGAGATACAAAATCCACTGTGGTATGGAAAGTGTGAAAAGGTAACCTATTAAAAATGGCTGAGTTTCATCAGGCCTTTCTTTTAGAATTGGACATTTGCTGAGGTGTGTATGTGCCAGTTCTGGAAGGGACACAGAGTCCCCATAATTTGGTGGCAAATGGCAAAGGCCAGGGCTCTGGGCTGGGGTGTTTTTGGGGGGATCTGTTGCCTTTTTCTGTGTAATTGCACCAGGAAGAGAAGAGGGCTGTGACTCAATCAGCAGAATTAACTACGTGACCAGCAGCAAAACTCACTGAGTCCTCCCTGCCCTTCCCTCTTACGTGAGTTTCCATGTTTTGGGGAGGAAAGGAAAAAGAATAGCTAATTACTTTGAATGGTTCATTCTGCAGCAGAGAATAGAAATTAAATCTGCACAAGAGTTTGGCACTGGGAGAACAGAGGATGTAGAGGCAGCTGAGAAGCAACTCCGGAGTTTGGTTTATTTTGATTCAAACCTGTGAGAAGTAGATACAGTAATTTGTGTCATTATTTTTATTGTTTACAGGGGGAAAATAGGCTGGGCCCAGAGAGCTCTCTGAGTTGTGCTCCATGGAGAGCCTGGGGAGTCCCATAGAAACAGGGAGAACTCCTGCTACCTCCTTTCTGTCACCCACAGCTGCTCTTTCATGCCACTCCCTCTGCTCCCTTTTTTGGAGGGAAAAGGAAACTACTGAAGACTCCTCAAAGGGACATTGGACCTTCTTTCCATGTGCTTGGAGAATAGAGGGGAAAAGACATTGGGCTGCTCTTTCTTTCCCTAGTCCCAAAGAGAGAGGCAGATGAAGGTCTTCCCCCTTCTCTCCTTCAGCATGAGGTGGAAAGGGGAGCACAGCCTGTGCCTCTGGCTTGCTGCTGAGCACAGAGCACAGTGCTTAGAGGAGGCTTCTCTGCTATCCCTGCAGAGAGTGTTGGGGCAGGGGGATCCCAGAACACCTCCCATGGGTGATGGGCCTGGCTCCAGTGGCAGCTGAGAACCGGTGTGGTAGTGCTGCACAGGAACCAGCCAGCACGTGGCCAGGTAGGGCTGCAGGGAACCCAGGCACCAACTGCTGCTCCTGCACTTCAATTCATGTGTTCAACAGTCCTGAAAAGTACAGAAACGGCCTCAGTTCCAAGCTGTCCCTTTTTATGCCAGTTAATTTAATTTCTTCCTGGAGGGACCAACGTTCAGATGATGAAAAGCCTTTGTCTTTGCATGGGGCTGTGTGAGATGGCAGCAGATGAAATCTCCCAGAATCAAAGAAAACATGACCACCAACTAGGTCCAAGTTACCATCCTTTGGTTTTCTGTGCAGTCTGCAGCTGTCCTGCTGGTGCCCTTTCCAAAATCAAAGCCCTCCACTCTGACAGCCAGTTAGCAGGACTACAGCTGCCTCTTGGAGAGCAGTGAAACAAGCTGGCACGAGTTATCTGGAGTTCTCTCAATGGAAAGTGACGTTTTCCTTCTATGACAGCATCCACTTGGGATACTAAAATAACTTTCCAGTGCCTAATTAAGCTTCCACTTCCTTATTGGGGAAAGGTGGTGCTACAGAAAGATTGAGATCTGTAAGGAAGTGGGTACTCAGGGGATGCAAACCAAGAATCCTGACTCCCAGTCCCCCCAAACTGAGAGCAGTCAACCCCAACTTGCCTGGATGTAGAAGAGACACCTATACTGGACTTACTCCTATTCACAGATCAATTAGCCTAAGGAAAGCTAATTGAAATGCTTTGATTTTTTTAATTATTTTTCTTGTCATTGGTAACATTTCTAAATAAAAAAATTAAAAAGGAAATGCCAAAACTCACCACTATTGTTTCTATGTTTTCCCCTCAGATTCTTTTTTTTTTAATCAAACGAGTAATTCTAAAATTTTTCTTTTCTTTCTGATGCAGTCGCCTGTCCTGGGAATAGAAGGGAGTCAGGAAAAGCATGACAATATAACAGAAAAAAATTCCTTTCCAGATACTGTGGGAAAAAAAAAATCCACAAAGTACAGGAGGGGATAAAAAAGTTCAGCTGTATATTCTGAATTTGCATTTCTATTCTGATGAGTCAAGTGATTTAAACCAGTTTTTCCCTCCTCCTTCCCTCCTCACTTCCATTCTGTGCTGTCCTTTATTTGTCATTTTCAGAAACCATGCCGTAACTTTGTTTAATTGACCAGAACAATCATTGTCTGCAACAGAACTTGGAATGGACAACTTCCCTCTGGTCTTGCCTATGAACAGATTGAAAAGTCACCACGTAAATAATCTGGGATTTGCTGTTGGTCTCTGTGGACTCTGTGTTCTTATTGATAATAGATGCAGTGTTTCCAATCATACTATTTCCATGAGTAGGGAAATATGTGTAGCACTCCAAGTGTAAATTTTTCAGGTGTATTTATCTGTAGCAAAACAATGACGTGTAAGTCTCCTGCATGTTTGGCTTTTATGTGACTGTTTCTTCCCCGAAGCTGATGGAGTTACTCTTGGTGTGTATCAGGACACATTTAGGATCCCCCAGTTTAAGTGGCCCTGGAATAGTGATTTTTGTGGAGCTAACCAGGTCATCCCACAGCTGCATCAAGGCTGCAAGTGACTTCTTAAATTGTGAGCATCACAACACTCTGGAACTGAACCTTTAAGGAAGTTCCTTTTAGAGACGTGGAACTGGTTATATTTGTGTGCAGAAAAGACAAGCATGGGGATATGTGACCTTGCAAAAGTAGCATTTAAGTTAAATAAAATCACTTAAACCAGGCCTTTCTGCTCAAGGAATTTTGTCATACCTCTAAAAAAAAAAAATAATTGCAAAACTATATTAACAGAAGCCCTGACTAGTCGTAAATTGCAGGCTACTTATTTATCAAAATAGGTTTGTTGGTGATTTTTTTTTTGCTATTTTGTTTTGGTTTGTCTTTTAGCATTTTAAAGCTTGTGTGTCCTTTGTACCAAACTAAATATGGGGTATGATACCCGTTCTGGCTACTGATGGAATCATTCTGTGCTTGAGTGAGTCTAAGTTCTTACTGGCTTTAGAAACTCAGGTGTCAAAAGCAAGAAATTCGTGCACTTTTCTAAAGATGAATGGCAAGAGAGTTGGATCACTTTGTTGAACAAAATTTTAGTTTTTCCTAAGTGGTTTTCTTGAGTTGAGCATCACTTTGCAGGCAACATTTTCATCTTGCCAGGAGTTGTTTCCAGTGTATTGCAACAGACATGAATTTAGGGGGCCATTAAATGAAACTTTACAAATACTTCCTGTATTTCCTTTGTAATGCAATTACTTGGTAATAAATTGTATTGAATATACACTAACTATCTTTAGAGGTGTGGTGGTCTGCTGATTAGAATGTAGTGTTAAAACCTAAGAAATCAGGGATGGTGCCCTGGACTTAATGATTTTGTCAGAAAGCTGTTGGTTTTCAGGATTTACACACCAATGTTTATTTGCTTGACTGATTCTTTCTGAACTTTTTCAAGGCTGGGAGAGAGTCTGGAGCTGTAGGACCCAGTTCTGATACCAGCCAGAGAAAAGTGAGCTATCTTAAAGTCTCTCCCTTTCTGCACTTGAAGCACAGACTGTATCAGATTGGGATTTACAAAAATAACCTTCTTTTTAAAATGTGTATATATATATATATATCTCACAGGATCACAGACTATTCTGAGTTGGAAGGGACCCACAAGGATCATCGAGTCCAATCCTTAAGTCAATGGCCCACACAGGGGATTGAACCCATGACCTTGGCATTATTACAGCCAAGTTTTAACCAACTGAGCT
>JAOXXN010000395.1:51001816-51014915 GCA_026770055.1 Myrmophylax atrothorax
GGTCACCTCTGAGCCTCCTCTTCTCCAGGCTAAACACCCCCAGCTCCCTCAGCCTCTCCCCATAGGACTTGTGCTCCTGTCCCTGGAAGTTAATGTGAAGATACTTCTGATTTTCACAAGCCTTGGGGCAGCTCTTGGAAGTAATTCCAAAAGCACTCCAGGATTCTTCCAATGGAATGTGCGGTAGTAAGGAGAAAACACTTCTATGTGCTTAATCAAAATGGCATGAGAAAACTGGAAGACACAACAACAATACCCATCTACTTTTGGGGTTGTGGCTACAGCATCTCCCAAACATGCACATGTTTGTGTGAACTCAAGTGGTGCTATTACAGAAGCAGTCACTTTAGAATAGTACCTGGTTGCTGTCATGGGGCTGCTGAATAGTCTCAGTGCTGTCACTTCTCCTTCCCTCTCCAACCCTCCGTGAAATGACATTTCACTTGGTGTATTTCCAAAGTGCTTTTCCAGGGCCCTCTGTAAGAGTAAATGGTTTGCTTTGTTTGCAAGAGAAGCTCTCCCAGTGCAGGCACTGCAGAAATATGGCCCGAGGTCCCCCTGGAGCAGCAGAGCCTGGGCCCAGCCCTGCTTCTGGGTGGCTTTGTGGAGTCAGTGTCTCGCTGCTGTAGGAGATCTGTCTTCGCTGCAGGGCCCCAAAGAGCTGAAATCAGAGCAAAGAGGGAGGAGAGCAACTCCTCACTGGTGAGATCTGTTGTCAGATATTTTACAAACACTGGCAAAAATCTGGGTAGCTCGAAGGTAGGCATAGCCAGAAGGAGAAATAAGGTTATTTCTGAATAAAACCAGGAAAATATAGGACTTTTAAGGACGTTACTGTTCACTTTCTTTTGGCTGCTTTCATGGAGTGTATTTAGACTTTTTTACAGCTTTTGTGTATGTTAGTGCCTGCAGAGGCTGAATGGAAACTGCTTGGGTGGGGAGGAAAGGGTTACCTCAGGTTGAAAAAATACAAAATATTTCTTTTTATTGTATTCTGCTGTATCAGAAATATCTTTGAATTCTTCTGGTTTCTCATTGTCTGTTTAGATCATACACAGCCCCCATTGTATGTTCTAACCAGTCTTAATTCTTTGCAAATGTTCAGACCCAAGGCTGCCTCTGTTTCCAGTCCCGCTGTCATAAAAGTAATTGACTTCTTAGGGTTATTATGCATTTGCCTAATTATTGATATTTCTCTCCATCGTATGATGCTTATTTAACTTTTACTTTTTCCATCTTGGATTTATTCCCGATTTTCTTGTGTTGTTTTTGTTGGTTTTTTTTTTGTCCTGGCAGTATGTTGGTCTGGGCTCCACGTATCAAATTTTACTGTGACAGGGTCCCTATTCAATTCTAAAGTTATTTTCCATTCTTTATTTTCCTCAGTATTGACATGGGACACAGTTCCAATAAACAGTTCATATAGCATAGTATCTATGACGACACATGCATTTCTGCAAGCTGGGGTTTCCTTTCTTTTTTTTTTCTTTTTTCCATTTTCCACATATATTCCCATATGTGGAAATTGTATTTGTGGGATATTTAGTAATATTTCTCCCATAAACTACATTTTGCCCGAGTTTATTGCTCACTGGTTGCACAGTTGTTCTTTATTTAGCAATAACCAACCTACCTCTCCTTCTATTTTTTTAAATAGCATTCTGTGCCCCTCACCTTCAGTTAGTTTTACTGTGTGACCTTGCATAATGAAACCACTCCAGTACCTCAGATAAATGCAATGTGCAACTACTCAGCTTCCAGAAGGGTGTTAGGAGATTTAATGCTCTGGTTTGGGGATATGCAAACAGCCCTGCTTAGCTCCAAGATAAGATGGCCCAAATAATTCAAAGATAAGGAAATACAAACGGGAGGTTCTTGCTGGCAGCACAGGGTTGTGAATTAAACAGTGGATCTTGTGGGTTTTGTTTTTGTTTGCTGCCTGCCTAGTACATTTCACTTGGAAGAAATAACTGGGTTTTTTTGTCTGTTTGCAAGAATACATAAGAATATTACAGTCATCTGAACGTTTGTACTTCGCATGTTTTGTAGCCACTGCTAAGTTAGCACTGCCTCTGAAATGAATGTATTTAGGAGCTTGTGAATTCTGTGATCAGTCTCACAGAGGAAAACCTGAGTGTTGTGCATTTAGATTTTACCTTTTGAAGGTGCAAGTAGGACTGGTGCAAGAGCCCTGTGCTGGTCCTCTGCACAAGGACTGAGCAGAGAGTAGAAAGTATCTGAAACTGGAGTCAAGAATATCTTCTGAATGATGTCACCTTCTCGGTGAATATAATCACTTATGTCATCTCCTTGCTGCTTTTGAGCAGGGAGGAAAATCCCCAGGAAAATGTAACTCTGCTCATGAACAATTCATAAATAGAGAAGGAAGGTAATATCTTATTAAAGAAGTGACACCAAATAATTTACTCCATCCAGGTTTTCCCAGTAACAAGTTTAACTGTATTTCCTGACATTTAATGAGTAATTTCTGGTATATACATTTAACCAGGAAAAACAGGAAATTCACCTCTATGGAGAGAGCCAGTAAAAGACCTGCATGTTTTGACAAAGTTAAAACTACAGTAGGAACTTTAACATATTCATTTCCTGGTGTCTTGTTATATTAATTATACATCCTTTACCTGCCATTAATTGAAGCCGAAGGCTTTCACAACAGGTGTGTGAAGTCAGGCTCATGTACTTGTCAGACAGACACTCAATTAAATAGTTTGATTTTTCAGAAAGACTGGAAATACTTCATCTCCCTTTTGCTGAAAAGCTGCACTCTCAAAAATCGCATTGTAGGTATCGAATTTAATTTCCTGCATGGCAGCTGGTTTTGAACACTGGAGCTGGGGGTGGGAGGGGAAAGTACTCAAGGCCATTTTGTGCTAACAGATTTTCTTCAGTTTATAGCCCAGCTATGGCCAGCCTGGTAGCAGGGCTTGTGTTTGGGCAGGGCTTGTGTTTGGGCAGGGCTCCTGCTGCAGGGTCTGAAGGGGGAGGCAACAATAAGGACAACAAGGTTTTTCAATCTCCCTGCCCTCAGGCAGAGATGAAATATGTACTGTGGAGCATACAGGCTGTAGCCTCTTCAAAAGAGGGTTGCATATTGGCCTTGATTTTAGTGTGCAACACGTGAAAAGAGATTTCCTCCACCTGGTCCCTGGGCTTTATGGCAATGAGCTACATCTGGGACATCAGATGGCTCATCACCACGTTCCCATGAAACACCTCCCAGATAGTTTCCTCTGTGTGGAGGAGCTTTGTGCACTGTAAAAGTCTGTGGTCTGCAACAGGGAGAATGATTTGCGACTTTGGCTGTACAACTACAAAGGACTTTTCATTTATGTGAAGGGCTGGTGTTACCTGCTAGTGTTGCTTCTGGCATCAAAGGCCAGAATATTACCAAGGACTCTGGACCTGTGAATGTGTCTGTGAAATAAAGGGAAGAGGTCAAAACACACATCCCCAGCCCTCAATAGTTCTCTGATTTGTTGATGGTGTTCATGAGGCAGGTACAGAACAGCCCTTAGTACTGGCTGCAGCACAACTTACTTATTAAGGGATGATGGATTTAGTGCTCTTTTAAATACCACAGGATTTAAGCAAAACAAGAGCTATAATAATAAACAAAATTATTAAAATAAGAGGTACAAGTTCAAACAGGTCTTAGCAGTTTGTGCTTCAGGGTGGAACTGTGGAGATTTTTAAGTGCTGGAAGATGAAGTCCTTGGTCTCTTGATGCAGGTGTTAGAGTAAGGCAGCAAAGTTGGCTTTCCACCAGTGTTGGTAAATTTGTGATAGGAATTATTTAACAGAGAGGGAGCAATCCTGGATTTTTACTTTTTTTTGTGCATTTCTGTCCCTCAAAGGATGCTGAAATGGAAATTGGGCACTTCCTGCTTGTTAAGCTGTCAAATTGTATTGATATTGAAAGAGTTGCCTTGGCTGCTCTTACCAAGTAGCAAAAGATATGTTTCTCTCCTTAAAAACTTATGAAGCCTCTTTGCATTTCTTTGAGGAATGACCAAAGATCCTGTGCCTCCCCAGACACTCTCACTCCACCCATTCTATCACACACATACACCTAAATTAGAAAAGCATTTGTACCTGTTCAATGAGCCAAAGAATGTGGTGAAGATCTTCCTAGAGTGGCTGTAAAAAAGTATCACCATTGTTTCTCTTTTTAAAAAAGCCAAGCCACTTCCATTTTGAAAATGAAATTAAAGCATTGTATGTGTGTGGGGTTGTTTTAAGTTAGAGGAAAGATACACTCCAATTAGTAAAATTATATTCAGTAAAAGAAAATGTTAAGTGGTTTATAACCACAGAAAGAACACCAGACATTTCACCTGTAGAAAATTAGTAGATTATGCATCTGGAATGGAAAAAAAAAAAGTTTCTTTATACAAACTAATGTGGTAGACTTGAATCATCCACACAAGATGTGATTAAACTAATTAGAATTCCCCAAAGAACCGTAATTCCAGTTCCAGTTGTATAAATGGGAATACCACTTGTACTGCAAAAAAAAGACTTATACATTTTGGAGTAGCACAATTCTTTTAAAAGGGTATATAGCAGACCAAATAGTAGAGCATGAATTACTAGAGCGACAGCTTTGAATATAAGAACCAGAGAAGTGAATAAAACCAGGCAAGACTCAGTGTGGACATCAGAAGTGTGGGAGGAGACATGCAGGAGTGTGTCAGGAGAATTAGGACTCAGTTGTCTGTTACAAGGGTAGAAGACGTTAATCAACACTTGGTCAGAGGTGCTGTAGCAAAACCAAGCCAAATTCATGCCACTTCTGCGGCTTCAGCAGAGTCATCCCCACTATGGCTGCCCATGAGTTTGGTGCCATGAACACCTGAGCAGGGAAAGGATAGGGTGGTGCAAAGGAGTCAGAGCTGTAGATTTTCAGGGATAGTGAGCAGGGAGATTTGCATATGCCAAATCAGTCAGGTTTAAAATGCTTTTCCTATATTCACCAGTGATCCTTTCTGTCCCAGATGACCCTTTTGTTGAGATGTGCCTTCTCTTCAAACACGTATAAAATTTCTCCTAAAACCTGATGGAGAACAGTTGTTCCCTGACAAAGTCTGTGCTGCAAACAGTCCAAGGCAGGGTTATCATTGCATAAGCCTTGTGGATCCAAGCTAAAACTTCTGACTGGATATGACACAACTGGGAAGAGATGCTCTCTCTTTCCTCCTTCTATTCCTTTGTTCTTCTCTTCTTTGTTTCAATAAAAGCTACTGCAGCATACGCATATCAAAAAACCCGAAAGTTGTCTGGCACTTCAGATCAAGGAATGGATTCAAATTCACTGCCTCAGGATATGTGTCAAGTCACTGGGCTTATCTTGCTCTTATATTACTGACTTTCTAGTTTTTACTGGGGGGAGTTTCCTGCTCTTACTTATTGGTGTTCAAACCACGAGCAGAAGAAGTCAGTGGAGGATGGCACCTCCATGCTGAAACTGGGCAGGGTTCCCTCTTTCCTTTGTGCTGCAAGGAGGGGTGGAAAAGGAGATTTTTGGGAGCCCTGGAAGGTAGGAGTGAAACTGGCCTGATGTCTGCTTGGTAGCAGTAGTCCACTATTACTGCAACACTTATTTCTGTTTGCAATTGTAAATGTGGATTCCTTTAAATGACTAGTGAAACTAGCAATAGTATGAAAAGCACAGGCCAGTGTGCAAGACAAAATGCTGATGCCATGCTTTTCCCAAGAGTTATTTTTTCTGCCTTCAAGTAAATGCATTATGTGACTTTTCCCCTGCAGTTTACAGAATTATATTTTTAGCCTCTTTATCTGGAGTTACTTCGATGCATTTTTTTGAGCCCCTTTGAAAAATTTAGCAAAACAGAAAAATGTAGGATACGTCTAAATCCAACAGGCCTTTAGAAACAAAACTTAATGCTCTGGAAATCCTTCTACCGACCCAGCAAAACATGTTGGCTAACAAAATATTTAATCAGACATATTGCAGAGGGGATATGCATGTCTGTGTTTACACTGTAATTTGGGTCTGGTTAGAGGCAGCTGGTTTAAACATAGGCTATATTTTTTTTTATATACACATGTATATGTGTGTCTGTATGTGGACTTTGGAAGTTTTCACCTGTAGCTGCTTGTAAGTCTAGAAAATTATTTTTTCAAGGTGGATTTACTTTTAACATTTGTTTATGTGCTTACATGCACAAACTAGTAGGAAGTATTAGAAAAATATTGCAAGGAATTGAGGTTTCATGAGATGTTAAAGTACCTCTCTGTCTGTGAAAGGCCAGATTATAAATTTGGAGGGTAAATAGACCCAGCACTACACCCCAGCTTCCAAAAGTCATTGCAAATGCTATAGGTATCCTCACCTGTATGGATTTGCCAGAGCTAAGGACAGAAGCACTGACTTTGGGGTCTGAAACTAGATTATAAACCCCTGTCTCCATGTTGAGGTGCCTGTGCCTGATGTAGGGAGCCTGTCAGTGTCTCTGCATGGCTGTGTTGTGTTTCTCTGTGCTGTGGTTGTGTGTGTTGTGTCTGCATTGCTGTGCATTGTGTCTCTGCATGGATGTGCCTCTGTGTGGCTGTGCTGTGTCTCTGTATTGTCTCTGTGTGGTGTGTCTCTGTGGCTGTACTGTACCTCTGTGTGTTGTCTCCGTGGCTGTGTGGCTGTGTGATGTGTGTCTCTGCGTGTGGCTGTATGTTGTGTCTCTGGCTGTGCTGTGGCTGTGTGTTCTTGTCTCTGGGTGTGTTGTGCCTCTGTGTGGCTGTACTGTGTCTCTTTGTGTTGTCTCTGTGTCTGTGTGCTGTATGTGTGTGGCTGTGCTGTGTCTCTGTTGGCTGTGTGCTGTATTTCTGTGTGTTGTCTGTGTGGCTGTACTGTGTCTCTTTGTGTTGTCTCTGTGTCTGTGTGTGGCTGTGCTGTGTCTCTGTTGGCTGTGTGCCGTATTTCTGTGTGTTGTCTCTGCGGCTGTGCTGTGCCTCTGTGTGTTGTCTCTGCATGTGGCTGTACTGTGCATCTGTGTGGCTGTGTGTTGTCTGTGTGCTGTGTCTGTGTGGCTGTACTGTGTGTCTGCGTGTTGTCTCTGTGTGTGGCTGTGCTGTGCCTCTGTGTGTTGTCTCTGTGTGTGGCTGTGCTGTGCCTCTGTGTGTTGTCTGTGCGGCTGTGTTGTGCCTCTGTGTGCTGTGCTGCCTCGGTGAACCAGCCCTTCTGGGGGTGGCTCGAGGGTCTGAGTGCAGCACTTCCTGCCACAGTGTCGAGCTGTGCACTCCAGCTCCGGTGGCACAAACGCTGGGGCAGTGCCCATGCCAGCTTGGGTTTTCGGGTCATTGAGAGGTCTGCCCTGGCAGCAAGGAGTCAGCTTCTCCCTTCCCACGAGATGTGTGCGTGTGCCTGCACAACACTGATGATTTTTGCATGCAGTGGGTTCAAATGTAGATCCATTAGTAATTTGGGCTGTAAAATGAAACACATAAAACACAGCACATTCTGGAAAACAAGCAAAGAGTTAAAAGTCTAGAGCTGGAAGTCAAGAGATTTCTGACCCTGCCATGATCTCTCTGTGAGACCTTGCACAACTCCTGTTACCTTTCTGCCTCTGCTTCTCCATTTATAAATCATTTCCTGCTCTGTGTCATATGAACCAGTTCATGCTTGGGCAGTTTTGAGCATTAAACACTCTTAAAAAGGCTAAGTAGTATTATATAATAATACCTTTTTCCCTGGTGTGATGAAGCCTGTGTCTGTTCCCTGACTTGACGGCAGGAAGGAAGGCTCACTCTGCACAGACTGAAGTACATGAGGGATTGATTAAGAAGGAGTGGGTGAAGGAGGGAGGAGAAAAGCGCTTGGTGGGGAGAGGCAAGGAGTGGATAAATGTCAATTAATCGACATGGCTTAACACAGTGGAGGCTGAATCTCACTGCAAGTAAGGTAACATGAGGCTCATATACAGCAGAAATTCTAAAAGCAGTTTATTTCAGGAGTTATCCTGAGGCTTGGGTAACAGGGAGAAGCAGCAGGAGGAAGCAGATCCCAGAACTGCTGTGTGGAGGATACCTTTCAAAGCAAATGTGTGCCTCCTACTGCAGTCAAGCAGTTCTTAGTCCTACCAGGTCTCCCAGATGAACAACAAATCGGTACACAGGCAGTTGCTTGTACATGCCTGCTGGCCCCAGGTCCTGTGTCAGACTAGCATGCTGAGGCTCTGTGCTCTGCACCTTTCTCAGGAAAGTTTGTTAAGTCAGAAAAAGGGTAAGCTTTCTCTTTGGTGTATTTCAGAAGAAAATATGACCTGTTTTAATATAGGAATTGCAAAAATAATTTAAATATAGTGAATAATGAGGAATAACGAGGTGTATTTTCATACTTTCAGTTTGAAAGCGTGGGAACACCGCTCAAAAATATGTGATCAGGACTAGCAGTGTAAGCTGTGTAAGTCTAGGACTGGAGAGACACATGCACAAAAACATGCATGCTTCTTATATGTGAAAACAGGATAGTTTAAGATCAGTAACTGAGAGTAGGAGGAGTTAAAAGGAAATGACAGCCTAATGTATGTGTCTGGGAGAGCTGTGAATCAACTGCAAGACTGAACCTGATGTGATGAAAAAGGGCAGTCAGTGATGGTATCTGGAGACAGAGATTGTATTTAGGCAAATACAGGCAAAGTAGAAATATTTCCAATACTGTTTCACAAGGACATCACCCAGGCAAAAGAGGAGGAAGCTGTGGCTGTCAGGACAGAAATTGCTGAAGGTCTGGATAGGTGAATGGACATGGAAAAATCAGATTTTAGTATTACAGGAGTAAAGGGAGGAGTCAATACACAGTGAACACACACTTTATAGGTCTTATGCAGGTGAAAAAGAGAAGAGCTGTGAGGTCCTTGCATGTCTAAGGGGGGGGTTGCTAAATGTTGAGTTGTTGGTGAGATGGCAAAGACAAGAAAGGACGATGGCCCTGGAGATAAGGAAACTTACTTGGACGTTTTATGGTTGCTGAAATAGGTGAAACTTGAGATTACCTGAAGTAGCCGCTGGTTTGCTGTGTCTTGCTTCAGGAAATTACGTCCAAGAGGAAATAGCCAAGTCTAAGTAAATATAGCAAATGAAAGCACGAGGAAAAATATGGAACTTCAGGTCTAAATGTAACGTGTGAGAAGCTATTTTGGAGGAAGAAAGTTTAATCTGACTCTAATGCAAACCATCTGTGCCTGTCTTCACTTTCACTACTCTTATCTCTGATCAGAGAGTACTATCACAACACTAAAATTTGGGAGCTGAATCAAAATTTCAATTAACGCTGACTTCACAATCTATGTAATCACTGGAATTCCAGGTTTTTTATCTTCACCTGTGTATACATCCTACCTTCCCCCTCTGCGAACCCAAGCGGTCTGTGCATACCTGGCACATTTCCATCCACAGGATTCAAATAAATTTTGGCTTGTTTTGCTTTCCTTGCTGTTACTGGACACCAGTGAAGCTGAATTTCTTAAAGGTCAGCTCTTGCTTCCCTCCACCTTCAGAAAAGCCGAGGACATTATCCACTTTGAGCCCAGACTTGGTTGTGCCAGTGGTGGCCCAGCCTAAGCACTGACACCTCTGTACTAACAGATCAGTGACTGTAGCAATCAGCAAGAAGTTGTTTTTCTGTTTTTAGGCAAAGTTTTGAAGTTACAAGCTTGTAACGGGTTACCATAGTTTCCCTGAGTGGATACCACCAGCCTCTTAAAAGCTGATCAGATGGGAGATCTGACACACTCTAGACCTCATGGGATTGCAAAGGGACAGTATTTTGAGCTGGGATCTCAAAGTCTCACTGACACCATGGCAAGTAATAGTCAGTGGTCCTTGTTGACAGGCTGAGTATGAGCATGTGTGAGAGAAAAGTGTTGTGCAACCAGGTGTACGGCCTCTCCTGTACCTTAAACCTCAAGGCTTGAATGTGGAGGTAGTTACATGTCCTTTGTGTCCACAGTTTTTGGTAGTGCTATCATTGTCTATGAATTTGATACTAAATAAAGGCTATAGGATGTTTGCAAATATATTCTGTTTACTTACAGTAAGCTTCAAGGAGGAAATGAGAGAAACATATCAAGCCCTAGTGATTTTCATGTGAAATGAAGGAAGCATAGGTTCAACCTGAAAGCCATCCTCTCTTGCCTACATGACCTTTCTTGTCATCATCTGCTCCCGTGGCATCAGCTCCCCTCTGTGTTTCGTGTGCCTTTCCTGCCACATACCCTTGTGACACCCTGTTTAAGGTCTGACCCTTCAAATGTGATGTAACTGTAATGCTAAAATGTCTGGCTCTTCTTACTGCACCTTCATCTCTTCACCCAACATTCTTAAGCTTTGGTGTGTTTTCCCTATCTTGTTTTGAAGGAGGTAAAACACTCTTACTGTGATTTGCTTTGATAAATGTGTTGTTCCATTCAACTTCTCTGTGTGCTTCAGCCAAAATACAATACACTTGATTTGGGTAAGGTTGAACAATGTGTTTGCAAGCAACTTGCAGATAGTGAGATCTCCCTCAAGAACCTTCCTGACTGAGGCATAATTAATGTATCATTGTCTATGTTAGAGCCTTGTTTGCCTTCCTTTGCTTCGTGAGAGAGCGAGGGATTTTAATGTTTATGAAAGATGTTGTTTTAATTAACTTCAGAGGGATGAACCAACCACAGTTCTTGAAGAGGCCCTTGTGTAAGAGTGAAAGCCCAGCCTTACAGAGGGGGCAATAGTTTGAGTTAAAAGCTCCATCTAGCCATCATTTGCACCATTCTCCAGCCCTAATAAGTAGCTTCAGAGTGCAAATTTCTAGCAGAGAGGGCACATTATATTTTGCACATTTGTTCAAACCTGATCTTTTTTTATCTCCCTGCTTTTATTTTCTGTGCATGTCAGTTGGGTTTAACTAAGAACTCTTTTTATGCATCTTTTCAGCCCTGCAGAATGGGGCTCAGCGCTGGGAAGCTTTTGGTGTTGAAGTAGTGTAGCAGCTACAGTAAGTGACCATGTGGAGATTGGGAATGGTTTTTAGATCTGTTTGCTTGATTCAAAGTCCAAGAAAATAAATTGGAAGATTTAATTGGTGTTTATTCAGGCACTTTGACAACACACTTTTTGTTCACCGTCGTTTCCCCTTCTGTCAGTTCTGTCTGGAGCACAGGGTTTGTCCCAGACCCCACATAACATCAACTGCAATAAATAAGTGGAGAAACTATTCACACTTCACATGTGAGAATGTGCCCTCATTTTACAGCCCATGTATCAAACATAAACATATTCTAGCTTGGGCATGGATGCAGACTGGGAGGATTTATGATCCCAACTCCCTGAACACAGCTTTAATAAGTGCTACTACAAATATTGCAATAATATAATACATTTTAATGTGTTGGAATGCAGTCCTTAGGAATCTGTGGGCACTTAAAAATTGCAGCCCAAATAACTAAAGCCAATGTTTTAATAAAGCAGCTAAAACCCATTGGACTGAGAACATCTGACAGCACTGAACTCAACTTTCATTCTTAGGAATGGTTTGTTGGTTTGGTTTCTAGAGGACCTGTTCACAGGCGGGCAGGTTTGTACAGCGGCTGAAGCTGTTTCAGCCACATACAAGGTGAAGGGATATGACAGTTGTGGCAGAAATAATGTGGGTCTCCTTTAGCATCTGCTATATTTGGGTGTACAGTTCTGTTAAGTAAAGCAGTTACCAGCAGATTGGAAGGGCCTCTGTTGCTATAAAGAGATGCAGTTTGTTGGGGTTTTTTAGAAATGAACACAGGTGCTGAGTGATCTCCCTCATCTCAAGCCACAAGCCTTTAATTGTATTCTTCCCCTCTCTGTTGAGGAGAGAGGGTGATAGAGTAGCTTGGTGGGCACCTGACAGCCAGTCAAGGTCAACCCACCACAATGCACTTCAGGTCTGGGGCAAAACTTTCACAGCTCATTTATGACTTTAATATTTCTGAGAGTTATTTGCCTACCTCACTTTGTGGGAAGACCTTCAGATCTTATCTTAAACCCTAGCAAATGTCTTGTTCCTTTAGGATTTGGTATTTTGAGTACTGAAAGAGTAAGAAGGGTATTATTCCTGTAATTTTATACATTTGTGAAAAAATTCATATATACATTCAGACTATGTAAATAAGGGGACTGATATTGTATATGTTCATTTTATTGTGGTGGTGCCAGAGGTGAAAGAAAGGGGTTTGATTCACTCTGTGATATCGAATTTCCTCACCGTTCCTCCATAGTGTATCAAGTGACATTTGCTATGACACCATTTATGGTGAGGTCTTCTTGGAAAATAGTCCTGCATGGTTTTATGTTCTTTACAATACTTGTCCTTGCACTTCAGTAACCTTTTCATTCTTGGTATCTTGAAAAGTGATGGCAGCCCTCTCAGCCTTTGTCTTGTCCTTTCAGTTGTTTACTTCTGTAGGGGTTCCATGTCCTTAAGCAACTGCTTAGGCCTTGTTTGTCTTCATCTCAGATGAAATTTGTCTTTTTTTGAATCTGGGGGATGAGAAATGTCCATGGTGGTACAGATGAGTTCTCCCCATGGTGGTACAGATGAGTTCTCACCAGGGCTGCGCACAATGCTTGTCTTTCTTGCCTGACACCCAGGAATGATTTTGTCTGTATCCCATTCATGGCTCAGTCACCCTGTGATCTATTCAGGCCTGCAGGAGCATTTGCCTACTCCAATGTTTCCAAGCTGGAGCAGAAATTAAGGCACTTCACCTGATGGTGCATTACCCATTTCTACCCTGCAGTTCTTCATGCAAGGAGCGTTTATCGATGTAGGGGATGTCTCTTCTCTCCCAGCTTCAGCTGGTGGGGAGGATGGGGCTGTGGAACTGCACCATGAGACAGAGCTGCTTCTGCCTCATGGGTGCCATGAAATCCAGAATATGATGAAGACAAGGAAACCTACACTTCTTGAATGATGGCCCTTGGGCCAGATCTATCAGTGGGACACGGGGAGATGCTCTCTTTTATCCTGCCCTGTGACTCTGTGATTGCTGCATTGCTGGGTGGTGGTGATGTGCCATGGGGGTGACAGGGCCTGTAAGTGCACCCC
>JAOXXN010000395.1:51021421-51035964 GCA_026770055.1 Myrmophylax atrothorax
ATTTCCCCTGGCAGAGCTTGAGCCCGTGCCCCCTTGTCCTATTGCTGAGTGCCTGGGAGAAGAGACCAACCCCACCTTCCCTGAAGGTCCATACAGGAGATCTTTAGGCAGGACAGGGTGTGCATTTGGGCTGTTGGCCAAAACCAAAAAGGGGAAGGTGAGTTTTCTCCCACAAAGCAGGAGTAGGGATTACTAGAAGCGTGGATTTTCCTTTAGTGCCTATAGTTTGGCTAACCTTTTAGAGCTCCCCATCAAAAAACCCAAAGATATGTCGAGGTAAGTTTCATGGGGAATATATCCATGAAATGGCAAGCTTTCAGAACTTTAAGAAATAAATTGAGAGCTTATAAATTGCATAGAATGAATTACAGCACACTGGAAATATCAGGAAACCACACTGCTTTCATTACATTTTTATTATAGGATCCTCAAGTTTTCCCAATCAACAGAATTGTTTTAGTACCTACATATAAATTCTGGATTGTTTTTATGCAGTTCAGATTTGGAAACTACTTACAACATCTAGAAGAAAGATGGTTGAAAATTTGGTGGGTGTTTGGGTTTTTTTGTTTGTTTGTTTGTGTTTTTTTTTAAATAATATTCAATACTTGTTTCCACCTGTCCCATGTCCTCCTGAATTTTGGATTTTTATCTCAACACAGTTGAGGTGGGACTGCTGTAAATTTGAACTGTGGTAGAGCCACAACAGCCAAATTACAGGGGCGAGTTAAGGCACTGTCAGATTTTTGGAATCCACAGCCCCAAATCAGCCAGTGGGGCTCCCTTGAAGATAAAAGTTTGAGAAAAGGGTTTAGTTTGAACTCAGTTTTCTGACACCTACTCAGCCTGAGGTACTTGAAACCACATAGCTTAGGAGTATTTCATACTCTTCTTGTGCTCAAACACTTGACAACACACAAAACTTGCCAGGATGGATCTCCAGCACCGATGTTTTTGTTCCCAAGTCCAACTGCTTGGATAGGCCTACGGAGATCTCTCATGGGGAAGTTGCATCAAGGTGATGGATTGAAATGCAGAGATCAGGCAAAACAGGATGCTTGAAACTTAGCCTAGTAAAGGCCAGACAGGATTTGAACTTTAAACAAATGGTTCTCATTTTCTCTTAGCAACTTAAATTTACACACAATCTGGAGAGAGTCAGAAAAATCTTCTTAAAATATTCTTCCTTTTGGCAGGCTGCTGTTTTCTGAACCTTGTTGTCTTCTTCACATCTTCAGAAACATGATCTGGGAGGGATGACTTTTAACCAAAATTCCCCACTGCTGGTATTAAAACCAAACCCTGATGTGTAGCTCCCACCCACCCCTGACAGAATCAGGCCCTAACACAGCTTAGAGAGACATGTTCTAGGAAGTCTCAGGTTGCTTAATATTATTTGTTCACACATCCCAGCTGATGCTAAATCTTGTTAGAAAGGTGTTAAATGTCTGAAGATGACAGAGCCACTGTCCATTCCCAGAATGAGTCACTGGAAAGGGAAAGATGAGTCCAACCCGCCAGAGCTTCTGAAACTTCCACGTATTACTCCCCCTTTTCCATTTTAATGGAGATATTAATTCTATTCCCATGAATTGGAATTTGGACACCATCTGTGATTTTCTTATGACATGTTATAGCAAAATTGTAAAGGCACAGGATTTAAAAAAAATAAATCATATAATCTGGTGTATGGTTGTAAAAGAATAGTAAGAACAAAACTCTCTTTTTTTTTTAATTGAGGGAGCTATTCTTCTAATTAAAAACTCTTCTGAAAATATACATTCCTTGTATACAAAGAAATGGTTCTGTGTATGGATCTCAAAACATTTTCTCTATATACCTTCCCTGAGAAAAGGGAACCGAATTTGTTGATTCTCCTCATTTCACAGAAGGGAAAACAGAAGCATAGCAAGTGAAGATACTTGTCTGTTGTCAGCTGTGGTCAGGCATCAATCCAAGCAGTCCCGATTTCCAGACTCTGCTCCTTCCTCCTCTTCCTGGGCCGCGTCCTTCGCGGTTTTATCTCCTCCCTCCACACAATCTCTTTCTTAGGTTTCACATGGGGCCAAATGTCTCTGCAGAGCTGTGAATGAGGGAGCATCACACCACTCAGCTTCCCAGCATAGAAAGGAAGCCCAGAAATGCCGTTGGCCCAGAGCTCAGCCTTACACACACATGGTGCACAGCCCCGCTGAAAACCCATTTAATGTGTTTAAGATGCATCATCCATGACTTACAGGTTGGATGCAGGAAAAGAAAAACAAAACATCACTGTAAAACAAACTATGATTTCAGAGAGTTGCTGAAAACGAAAAGCAGGAACAGGCACCAGGGATCTTTCAACAAATGTAATTTAAAGAGCTCACTTTCAGCTCCCTGGGCACTTTGACAAGCATTTAGTGGGATTCAAACAACTACTGAGTAGTAACGGGCAGCTGTCTGTGTAGCATGGCTGTGCTGGGGTGGGAGGGGGCAGGACACACATGGGGGACAGGCAGGGTGACAGGAGGGAGCTCTGTGTGCTGGGGTCCTGTGCAAACCCCAGCCCGGGGCACGTACCGCTGCCCAGTGTGACTTCCACAAGTCAGGGAGCGAACATCCTCTGTGGTAACGAGTCTGAGAGTAAAACTGCCCTCTTCAAGCCAAATACCATGTCGTTTCCAAGGCTGAGGAGAACCCCAAGGGAAGGGCTGCAGCTCCAGGTGGCTGAAATATAAGAGAAAGTGGGGAGGGGGGAGGCAGGACTGGGCTGATGGGAGTGAGTAGCTTGGCAACAGTTGAAGTTTACCCAGAGCTGCAAAATTTCTCTCAGCTGCTCATTTCTTGCAGGAAAACTGCTTCTTTCTTTCTGCCAGAAGGAATTTCTTCCCGACAGCCAGCACTTGGCTACAACAGCCCCCTGGTCAGCCATCTGCACCCTCACTTAGAATAACTTGTGTGTGCTGGGGACACCTTTGTGTGGACTGTCCTAACCCACATCTTCATTTGCCATCTCTTAAGAGCCAGTGGTTATGCTGGGCCAGGCCTCCTTCACCTTTTTATCCTTCCAAGCACCTCTCAACAGAAACAGAGGAGATCCTTCACTTCCTTTGCTGAGCTCTGCAGGGCTTGTATTTCCACTTAGCTCCCCACACTGTCCTCAAAATCAGGCATTGAACACAAATCCAGTTTTCTTTGATGTGCATTTCACAGAATCACAGAGGTCAGAAAGGCCTCTGATGGTTGCCTAGACCAATCCTTCTGCTCAAAGCAGGGTGATCTGCAGCAAGGGGTTCGGGGCTGTGCTGGTTTTGGTTTTGAGTATCTCCAAGAGTGGAGACTCTGCAGCTCCCCTGGAAAACCTGCCCCAGTGTTCAACCACCCCCCATTTCTCAGGTGTTCCCAGGTATTTCTCTGTTTGCTCTAGAACATGAGCTGTGCAAATGCATTTGTAGGTTTTCCTGAGACTTGGTACTTTGGTAGCATAGGGATCCTTCTTTATTTCTTGATAGCTGATATCCCCTTCATCCCCATCTACTCTCCACCAAATCTGGGTTGTGCATTTTAGGCCAACCTGGGGCTAGAAATGGACAACATTATTTTTATTATAATACTGAATGTTATTACAGTACAGTTATGCATTATTATGGTTATGAATCTCTGATTGTGATACATGTGTGTGATACATGCATGATTTTTTATTTATTTTTGTCTTCCTGTAGAGGTTGTACTTTACACACTCAGATGTCCATGGCTTTTGGCTGGTTATGCTCTACTTTCCCACCTGCTTTTTATGCTTCTGTGTCATAAACAGACTTGAAGTGTTTTGCAACAGATTATTCATGTGTCATGACGGTTCAAGCATTTTTTTAAAGAAAAAATGCTTATATCCAGGTAATAAGAGAATTAGATGGTCTTTGATTAGGTGATAATCGAGTTCCTGAGTAGGTAAACTTTGACAACAAAGAGATCAAATGGTTTATGCCACTGGCTGAGCCAGGCCACTTCCTGGCAAACTGAAGCCCTCCTTCCTGTTTCTGCTGCATTGAGAAATGGGCTCAGCGATGTAAATCCTGCTGTGGAGTTAAACCAGCCTGTGCCTGGCTCCCCCTGGCACCAACACCAGTGCACCCCTGCAGCCACTGGGCTGCAGCAGCTTCCCTTTGCTATCTCTCCAAGGCAGGAAATACTCCCACGCACAGGCTTCCCTCCCTCAGTTATTTCCTGGGACAGGGATCCTTCCCACCCTTCAGGAGGAGATATGGCTTTTAGGAATGGGCTGGGAGTGCCAAACCCACCCACTCAGCCAGCCAGCAGGAGAACTCAGTTGCTGGCCTCGCTGCCTGCAAGCCCTGTTTGGGTTTGTTCCCTCTGAGGTTGGAGCAGTGGGGGGCAGTCGGGTGGTTTTGGCTTTCTGTGCCAGCACAGCAATCTGCTGATGACACATGGTCTCCTGGGGTACAGGCCAGCTGAGGTCACTGCCTTGCAAAAAAACCCAGCAGCTCTGACTTTGGAATGTGATTTCTGTGAACCAAGCCCATTCTCGGCTTGGTCAGTCTGACTCTGATGGAGAGACAGCCCTGCTGGGCCAAATGGTGTCGTAGTGTGTTGTTGCTAAGAGGGACAATAGTCCTTGTGTTGCTGCAAAGCCTTTGTATTTTGGCATTTGCACCACTGTTGCCAAGGGAGTTGTAATTATAAATCTGGAATAGGTGGATGAAATTAAGTGTAGGTTAAATAGTGTTCAGCAGCTCTTTTACCTTTGGTGTGCAAAGCATTGGAGAACTTCTGCTGCTTTTGTGCTGCCTCCCACCAGGCAGAGGCTTAACCATCGTATGCACTGAAATAAACACCTGTGGGTGATGGAAATGAAGATGTGGGGCACCAGGGGTCCCAGCAGCAGAGGTCTTGCTGGGCTCGTGTCTCCAGTACAGACAGGGCAGGTGGAAGTTAACCTCAGCCGAAGGTGGATCAGAGGATGTGTGCTGTGTCCAAGAGATGACTTCATTTTCAGCCCTTGGTTTGGACCCTTCTGATTAAAAGAAGGAGCCAGATCCTTTTGAGAATGTGCAGAATAGAGGAGTAACGTTAATTAACTTGGAGAAAGTCTATGGGCCACTTTCCTCTCTGTCTTCAAAACCTGGTGTGAACTCAGTTTGGGCCAGCATCACAGTGCAGTGGCCTGGAGGGAACCACACAGCCAACATGCAGCTTGTTTTGGGATGAGGAGGGACAAAATCAAAACATTTTGAGAGGCATTACCAGAAGAAGCACAGGTTGCACATACAGGATCACTTAGGACCTAATCTAGTACCTAACCCCTTGGAGTGATTAACCAAACTGTGTTAACTGAACTCCCTGCCTGCAAAAGTAGGTATGGCCACGGTCCTCATAGGTATGTCAATTAATTCAGTGAAGGAATACAGGCCATGGGGATTGTGTGCATGTATGTGCATACATCAAGATATTTAAAAAGACATGACAGATTTTCAACATGTGCCACATACAGCATGTTGAGTATCATTAAAATGTCATCTCTGGAAAATAATGCTCGTGTAGGACATCCTGAAAATGCATTAATCATGTTTATAGCCATATATTAGGTCGAATGTGTTATATATTTTCCCTGCTTAGGACATGAGGTAATCAACACCAGATTTGCAAGTTTTCCATTGCTTGAGTCAATTAAATAATCATCAGAATATATTCATTTTATATATACATCATTTGCAGTAACATTTCTTACATTGGCTAAAAAATAAGCCCTGTGATTATTCTTTGAATTAGAAATCCAAGGGTACGTCAGATAGTTTATACACAAAATCAGGAAATTAAATTCAATTTAGTATTATAAAAGAAACATATAGAACCACTCCCATTCAATTTGTAAGCCAAAATCTCATTTTATATGGAGTTTTAATGGTGGATAACTTCAGGTAACAAAAACATCTTTTTTTTGAAGTGTAAAATGGGGAGTGGGGAGAAAGAAAGAGAAAAAAAAGGAGTATTGACTATGAATTATTGTTTTGTTACTGTACCTGCATTATCATGTTTAGTAACGTTGCCTTTGGTATTAAGATGCTCACTGCAGCTTTATAGCAAGTGATACTTAAGCCAAACAATTGAGTGCAGGATGCAGGTTGTTTGGGGAAGTATCTTTCATTTACTGTAAAAGAGTAAATCGGCTCTGAAATTATTTATATTCATTGCTTAGTTGGTTTTGGCTTTAACGAGGAAGGAGACAAATTAGTGATAGCCCAAAGAAGAAAAATCATGAATATTCAGAGGCCTAGAAAGCATGACCTCCTGAGGAAACACTGGAATATTTGGGGTTGTTAGTCCAAGGAGAAGAAGGCTTAGAGGGAAAGAGGATCACAGCCTTCCAGTACTTTAAAAGTTACTCCAGAAGAGCATGAGAATAAATAGCTCCCTGTGCCCTCTCTGGACAGAGCAAGTTATGGGCTAGTGCTGAGGCAAGGGCAGTTTGTTTGCAACTTGGTGGGATGTTCCAGCACTGATGCCTGGGATGGAGAGGGTGGAATTACATGTTTTAGGGATAGGTTAGGAAATGTCAGGGTTGGTGTAGATACTTCTCGTTCCTGTTTTACTATTATTGCTTCTGGTTGGAATAGGTGATCCCATAAAATTCTGCTCAAAAAAAAAATTCCTCTTTTTAAAATCCTTGTTTTGCAAGATCCTTGTTGTTTGTAATGAAGCTGGGTGTGAGTGTATCCATGGATGTATTTTAAGGGGTTTGGCCATGAACGCACTCTGAACACAACCAGAAAAACTATAAATTTTAACACTAAAGTTATGTTAATCAAAGGCATTCAGGTACTGTTGAGTATTGAATGAAGCAGGGTAAGGTGGAGGCAGCACACAGAGAAGAGCTGGAGTGGGAAAAGTCTGTTCTGGAAGAAAGTTTCAGAGGGGGAAGTGGTGCTGGTTTGGGGTTTTTTTAAATGGAAGGGAGAGGGGAAGGGGCATGGCGGGGGAGGTTATTTTTCTGCAGAATGGAGGGCAACAGGGAAAGTAAAAATGCAGTCAGGAAGGGCAGGGTGGACAGTGTTGTATCAGGGTGAGTGAGAGAGAAGAGACACACAAACCAGGCTGTCAGCAAAGGTGAAGAAAAGGGTCCACTTTCAATACATGAACTGGAAAAGGCCAGAATGGAGCAAGAAACCAAATGTAAGGAAGGAAGGAGGAATCCAGACTAACACAGTGGCTGGAAGTAGATTGAAGGAGAGATTAACATAAGGGCTCATGGAAAGGGAGTAATAGAGAGGAACTAAGAGAACAAAGAAGATGTTTTGTATTTACATTTATGCAAGTGTTGGGATTTCCTACTTATGTCAGTAGCTGAAAGATATATGAGCCTTACTAGCATGAGAGTCTTGATGAGATGTGATGACCGTGCACACACACATAAGGCCATTTGTTCTATCTGAAACATTGAGAAATATTTCCATGAGCTAATTTTATTCAAAAGTCTGTTTTTACATGTCTTGTAGCACGTGGTCAGCTGTGTAAGACCAAGCAAAAAGATTATGTCGTCTCTTAATTAGTAATTTTTTCCTACATGCATTGATAGATTTCAGAATTTTCAGAAGACTTATAAAATACCTTTTACTACTGGCCTGTAGTTCAGTTTGCTAAGGAAACATGAGACCACAGAGTCGTGGAATCCACAGCCTAACCCCAACAAAGCATTTGTTTATAAATAGGAAGAGAATATCCTAATAACAGGAGGCAGATGTTAAACATCTTGATTCACTTCAGATCTACTCAGCCTAACTCAATGAACCCAAAGTCAGGCAACAGTGGACAAGCAGAGCTTTATTTTTATCCTATTGGGCCACATTAAAATATATGTCATGTTTTCTGTAGTTTGTGGGCTGACAACGAAACAGTTTGAACAGATTTTGGAGAGAGCCTTTCAGGACTGATTGTTAAAACTATTTAATCATATCCTGATTTTCCCTATTATTGTTTGTTTAATATTTTAGACATTCTGCATATTAAAGTCCTCAGGAGAGCCTTGGGGTTTGTTAGCTTGTTGATTATATTACACATAGTTTCTCCACCACCATCCCTATTAAAGCCAGTGTTACAACATCATAAATAGTTGAATTTTTATATTGTTAGTGGTTCTGGTGACGGCAATTTAAAAATATTCGTAAGTGTTCTTTTTCTGCTTGGCCATGTGTACTTTTCAGTGCTGTTCATACACAAATAAACAATTGGGATAATGCTGTAAAGTTATTTTTGAACTGCTGCCTGGGCTTGAAAAAGCTCAATGCACAAAACTCACTGAGGTGAATGGAAACATTCCAACATATTTCAGTGAGCTCTGGATCAGGCTCCTGAGCCCTGTGCCATTTCAAAGACTTTTTTTTTATTTAACTATTGTAATAGACAATGTTAACTGACCTTATCTAAGGTTTCCAGTGATTAATATACATTAGCTCCAACGTGTTTTGACTGGCTGATCACTGGATATCACCAGGCAATTTCTTAAGGTTTTTCATTCTGCCCCTCTCAGGCATTACACAACCCTGCTCCAGCTGTCCCAACGTCCAGATGTTGTCTGTAAAGCTCTCTGAATTTAATATCGTATGCAATTCCCCCTTTTTATTATTTTTTGCCCAAACTGGTTGAAACTGCAATGTCTGTGTTAGCTGTTTTCTTACAAGGACTGTTTTGAGGCAGCTTTTACTCCACTGTGGTTTAGAGGGAGCTCAGATTTCATCAAAACCTGTGCACAGTCACTTTGGGTGTTTGAAGCTTTCACATTCAAGGTGGAAGAACCTTCTGACCATGCAGGGCCCATTCTGCTCCCTTTGAAAGCTGAAGGATGGTAGATGTTCACCCATGAATGCACATAGTAAAAAAAGCTATTTTTTCCTTTCAGCTAGTGTCTCTTATCTATACTTGCAAGTTGTTTGGTAAAAAAATGTATCTGTTTGGAAGGAAAGCAGTTAATTGTCCCCAGATATTTGACAACAGGAGTTTTTTTGTTGGTAAGGAGCACGTAATTTCAGTGCTGTCTACCACTTATTGCTTTGCAGGTCTCTTGAGAGCTTAGAGAGGGTTGAAAAATGTTACTAATTCCTCTAATCTTTCAGCATAGAGTTGAGATGGGGCATGAAGTATGTCATTCAAAGGATACTTGAGCAATCTGATTGGCTAATGGGGCGTCCTAGCAGCAGGTACAACGTTTTAAATATGCACTACCAGAACACAGGCTTTTAAAAACCATTTCTCCTCACCCTCACCTCAAGGTTTGCACCGCTGTAGATAGCTTTTCTAATTGTAATAAGGCACAACAGGGCATGCCTTGTTGGGCCATAATCATCCTTCTCAGGCTGCTGATAGCTCTCCTCCTTCGGTTCATGGCTGGCATACACCCGAGGAGAGCAATTATGGCACAACAATGATTGCCCTGTTGTGCCTTATTATTCAGACGAGGCACTGCAGCAAGTGTTTGTGTGTGTGCACATGCAGAGACAAAGTACATCTGAGCAGGTCCTTACCAGCTAATTAACAAACTTAACATTAACCCTATCCCAACATTTCCTTAATTCAAATGTTCCTTTTATAGCTGCCATCTCATCCTACTCTCCAGGTAGCTCCCAGGAAGCCCTCCAAGTACTCCCTTTCCCTTTGCTTCTTGCCTTTTGTTGGTGTTTGCCCTGTTTCAGCATGAATTTGAGTCCTGACGAGGGTGACTTCCTGCCAGCCTTGGAGTAGGAAGGTGCCTGTTCAGCTGTAGGGCATATGAATCATAACTCGTGGGAGTAGGAGGTCCCTTCACATCAGGTGGAAGACTCGAGCTGAGCTTTTATGCCCTCACGGCCTGCCCACTGGGGCTGTGTTTGCTCAGATCACTGACAGGTGAGTCTCCACAGTGCTAATAACCATGGCAGGTCTTCAGGAGAGGTCACAGCTCTGCTCAGACCCAGACCAGAAGAGCCAAGAGCTCAGTTCACAGAAATCCCACTGCTTTTTGGTGCATGGACTTGAATCGACAACATGAAAACGAGAAGTGCAGCTACTTTACCAAACCCTTGAGTTACCCAGTTCTCTTTAAAAGTTTTTGGCGTTATGTTTTAGCTTGAGGTATATTTGAACACACAGAATATGGAATGCATTAATGATGTACGGAGGTGTGATATATGAGCAATAACATCTGTAGCAGTGGACTGCTGCACAGGCCTGGAGGACACCCTGGGGTCAACACAACCATCATTTGTCACTGCAGTTTGGAATTGAGGAAGCTGCTTAAACAACAGACAGGGAAGAGGCCCTTCTCTCGTGTCTCTAGGCTTATGCTGTCAGATTTCTAAGTCATAAGAACGGAATGAGTTCTACGATCCACATGTTTTTTTGGAAGGTCTCTTCCAGCTCTGAGCATTTTTAATTGCAGATGTTGTTAAGATGTCATTTTTAATAGCCTTGTAAAAAAACTCTGCCATTTCCACATTCTTGAGCTTTGAGCAGTGAGCATTCTTCAGCTGCTCAACAACAACAGCCTGTCTCCCTCGGTCCCAAGGATGCTGAGAATGGGAACACTCTATCTTTGCAGACGAGCTAGTGTTTGTCATTGCATTGTGGCACATTCCCACTTCAGGGGCTGTAAATTTTCCTGGAGAGATGCAGCTTTGTGATAGTTGGTCACAACCGAGATTCTGTGAAAGCTAATGCAATGTTTCCTGAGATTACAAATTGCCAGGCTGGGGTCAGTGGTAGGACCACAAACATAAGGTGTTGAGATAAAAATATTTTATGGCATCTGCCAAACTGGTGAAATTTTCCATATTTGCTGCTGTGTTCAGTTCTTGTAATGGTTGCAGAGACTCTTGGCTCCCCCTTTTTCCTCCCTCGATAGCAAAAGTTAATCACTCGCACATGGACTCACTTGAAAAAATATGTAATGTTTACTTGTTTTCCTCTGTTGTGTTAAATTTCATTTCCTCTGTTCCTACCATTTCTCTACGATGTGAGCCTATTGCTCATTGGAGTATAACACGCCGAGGTGTTTTTTCCTGAACAAAAAAGTGATGCCATTCATTTCTTTTGGAAAGGTTATTCTGCCCATGTGAAGGCAGGATGTGTGCCTTGATCCCTAAAGCTCCCTGGGATTCTCTCAGTGTCAGTCAAGGCGACTAAAATCTAAAGAATAAAAATAATGGTGTGAAGCTGCATGGACGTTACACCTCCAAGGCATTTCTGCAGGGAGGTACAGAAGGACTGGGGGCTGGGATGTCACATTCACTGAGCACCACTTGTGCATTCACAGAAAACAGGTTAATGACCTAGTTGGACTCTTGGGTTTTGTGTCCAGCTGCAGAAAACCACGAGGGGGGACCCCAGGGATGGGGAGACCAGCACCGTTCTGGCTTGACTGCTGTTGATCCTGGTTGCGGGGTGGCAGCCCGAGGGGGAGTGCCCTGTGCCTCTGCCAGCCCCAAAGAAGCCCTTCTGGCCACCTGAAGCCCATTTTTAGCCAGCCTGCTTTCCCTCTGTGTGCTGCCAGCAGTGCAGGATTCCCTCTGTCTCCCTTCTAACTCCCTAAAGTGCTGCTTCAAAATATTTTGGCTCTTCCTAATTGTGTTCAGTTATGAGCTATCACTCCAGTTCTTCAAGGGCAAGCACCTCTGACCTACATGTTTTTCTTGCCCAGTATATATGATTTCAGGGCTCAGTCTGGCATACATCATTCAGGATGGTCCCTTAAATGAAATCTCTGTCTATCAAATATACATCCTCCTCAAATTAGTCTCCCCTCCCCTCTGGATTTGCATGCCTACCCTGCTGCTTTGATGTTACAGCACTGAGGAATTTATAAGACATGGTATTTTTTCCCAGCAAGAAAACATGAGCAAAGCATCTATTATGATAATTACTGAAACTGATTTACATCTTATGAAAAGATTAGTTAGGGGCTGCTGCTGCCTTGGAAATGTCCCATAATTATATCAAACTTCAGGCCTAAGGAGAAGTACAAAAAGGCAGCCTGAAAACCTCTGGATGTATATCTCTGATAAGTCTCTATGGATTTGCTGATAAGACTGCCCCTACAAGGATTCTCACTTCTGGTTCTCTCACCAGCCAAAGGGATTTTCCCCTCCTTGCAGTTGTGCTTCCAATGAGAATTTGAAAATGGTTGGACTTTAAAGAAGGACATCCAGAAAAAAATTATATTCAGACATGACTAATGTGTCAACTGGTTTTACAGTATTAGTGAGCAAGTCACATTGAGAACTCTTCCACAAACAAACCTGGCAAATGTGTTTTCAGAGGAAAGTCTGTCCAGTGGGTCCTTTGCCATCTCCTCTCCCCTCCAGCCTTTGGAACCTCATCTTGCAGATATGTTTACACAAATAAATAGCTTCACATGAATAATTTTGTATGA
This sequence comes from Myrmophylax atrothorax, assembly GCA_026770055.1. Lineage (NCBI taxonomy): Eukaryota > Metazoa > Chordata > Aves > Passeriformes > Thamnophilidae > Myrmophylax > Myrmophylax atrothorax. The sequence goes on from JAOXXN010000395.1 coordinate 51,033,816, forward strand.
CTGTGGAAATCCTTGAATTTTGAGCCTCCACCATAGATATTAAGGGGATTTTTGGGTCTGGTTCCAGTTGGGGTATAAGCACAGCTCAGGTATATAGTTTGCTTCCTCCTCCTCTGTTTAGATACCTCTCAAGTAAGTTATGTGTAGGATCAAGTGAATTATGCATGATATTTAGGACCCATGCACTCATTCTTGCTGTTGTTGGCCTGATGAGGCTTCATAAGCACATGATTTTTACTCTGAAATATAACTGAACTTCAAACTCAAAAGGATGAACATCTTTTGAAAACTATGTATAGCTAAAAATGACAAATTCACACAATCATAGCAGGTGAATTGAGTGGGGCCTGTTATTAGATAGGGAAGACAAATATATCAAGGGATAATAAAAAACTCTAAGACAAAGTACATTTAGAGGCTTTTTGTATTCTGATAGTTTAAAAACTTATGAACAGAAGGCATTCAATGAAACTGAAGGGCATTTCAACATCGAAGCACATGAAACTCTCAGTCTTATAATGACGAGGCCCACTCCTGTGACAGGAGCTTAGCAGGGTTCAAACAGTAGTATGGCAATTTATCTGGACTGTGGTAGGATCACCACACTGCAATACCACACATAAAGCAAGCTTACTACTTTACTTTCTACCTTTACCTCTGATTAAAAGAAGCAGTTTTTGTATGGAACAGTCCTTTGCCATGGACATGTGCCACTGTCTGGGTCAGGGAGTGGTTTGGTGCAAAGCTCTGCTGTGTTTCACTGTTCAATAAGTCCTGCTGAGGTTTTCATTTGGTTTTGTGAGCCATGGGGTACTGTCAGGCTGCGCAGACTGAAGAAAATAGACAACAGTTTTTTAAGTTCCTATGAGGAATGAGATTTTCAGAAGGGCTTTGCTGAGGGGGAAATGGGCAATATATATGTAGTAATTTTAAACACCTCTAAATTGAAGGCAGTGGCATACACAAATGTATCTTTCATGGTCAAAAAGAGGTAAATTAATCATATATCGCTCTATGTGTATTTTACTATGTAATGATCTTTTATATAGGTGCTGTGACTCAAATAGTTTGGCCACTGTTCTTATAATTGTTAAAGACAGGGCTATGAACAGCAATACCTTTCATAAAGTATCCAATTCCACACATTTAAAATGCTTAAGGCAGTACACACGTGAGAAAAACAGATCTGAAACAAAAGCTTTGGCCAAGGGCAGCATTTTGGCTGAAGGCAGTGGTTGTGCCCACATGCCCCAGATCTGGACTGCTTTCCAGAGGTATCTCAGCCACTGGTATCCCTGGATACCTCATCCTGCTTCATGCAACCGTGTTTATGCCATATCCCAGTCCAAAATGAAGGCTATTCTTTGTATTTAGAATCACATCTCTACATGCCTGTAAGGTCCAGTCAGTTCAAAGAGGAAAGGTTGTTTTATGTGGCGATGACCACATCCTACTGGGACACCAGAATGGGAAGTCTCTTCCAGAGCCCCAGTTTTCCTGAGCTGTTTCTAGTCCCATAGAGGCTCATGGAGCTGTAGCAGAGCTGCAAAACTTGGTCTAATGTAGATGAGCAGAATTACATGACTTGTTTGCTTAGGAGCTCACTGGCACCAGGTTTTCCCTGATGGCTGCTAAGATCTGTGTGGAAAAGCCCTACAGGATGTAATAGGAATCTTTGCAGAAACATTAAAAGGCCCTATTTAAACTGCTCCGAAACCTATAGAGTTTAATAGAGAGTAATATCCTTTCTATTGTTGTTTTTAACTGTCCTATATAATTCTATATTAAATTCTTGAGAAAGGCTGTAATTTTCTATTAAATTCTTTCAGGCTTTTCCACGAGGGTTCAGTAACATTTTTCATCTTTCCCAGAAGTCAATCACTTCAAGGTGCCAGCCATATGTACACATTATATATACACACACACACATGTCTGTGTGTAACTCCTCTGGAGCCTCTCACTCAGGGCAAGGGTTCCTTGAGGAGATTGCTGGGAGTGGTCAAGCCCAGGGAGGTTGTTATACACCCCTGCTTTCAGTCAGAGCCACCCTTGCTGGGTAGAATCAGGGACTATTCTGAGTTGGGAGGGACCCACAAGGATCATCGAGTCCAACTCTTAAGTCAATGGCCCACACAGGGGATTGAACCCA
>JAOXXN010000395.1:51053427-51068986 GCA_026770055.1 Myrmophylax atrothorax
TTTACCTTACACTGGTGTCTTGTGCTTGTGAAATGAGTTGCTGAGGCTCTCGCCGTTTTGACAGACGGCTTAGAGCAGCTCAGCAAGTCAGAGGCAGTGAGTGTGTTGGGGCACATGGGGGCTGAGCCGTTAAACTTTTGGCCATGCAGCTCAGCATAATTGTATTCTTTCTCTCTACAAGCCTCTAGATTCTGAGAGCAGGTCGCTTGTATATACTTTTTTCTCCCTATCTGACTAATAAGATTTTCCAAGGCTCAAAAGCCACACAGCCTTGAAAGAAATCCTTTCTTAGTTGCTTAACTGAGATATGTCTGGATTTTGTGCAGAGAGCACGGGTAGCTGTCACATTAACCTCTGAAACTGTTGTCAGAGTTCCTGGTTTATTCTAGAGGAGAGCAGAGGAAAATAGTGCTTTGCCCTTGTAAGAACAACACTCATTTGAAGATGGAGTGAAACGTTCCAATTACAACCCACAATATTTGTTAGGCTTAGGGGCTTTTTCACCTCGGAGGGCCTCTCAGCCAGTATCATCTTTGTTTCACCTGGAGGAAAATGAAAGACAGAAGATGCAATTCTGCAGGTCACTGATAGCACCATGGGCTGAGTCTGAGCTCTCAAATCTGGCACCCAACCCCGGTCACTGCCTCCCAGCCATGCCCGAGGCACAGCTCTGCTCTTCCCCACACTTCACAGCCTACAAAACTGGTGTGTTTCGTTTTCTCCTGTTTGGGGTCAAGTACACAACAGAAATAGTCTGCAAGATTGTACAGTAAAGCTTCAATTCTCCCTGGAGACCTGTAGGGATCCCACAGGGGCAGTGCTCCTGAGAAAAGATAATAGCAGACTCCACACTTGCGACATTTCACCTTCTAAACCTTGGTGGAATAGGTGAATAAAGTAGGAAATGTTAAGTGGTACACTTCTAAGGTTGCCTTGTTCCTGCAGGGACCCAGAGCATGTTGCTGGTGGCTTCCCATACCCAGCTGAAGGTTATTTCTAATTGTTAGGAGCTTATTCCAACATGTGAAAGTAAATGCTGACCCTGATGACATGGGAGCTGAAGGCTACTGGAGGAGTAAAGAGCTGAAATAGTGCTTGGTAGTTAAGAGAGAGATTTTTGTTTAAATGTCGCTGCAAAACCACTCTTTTCCCCACCCTCTTTTCATTCTATATCATTGGAAATTGCTAGAAGAAATTAAAGAGGTATGCATCCTTATTTATGGATGAATGAAAGTGAAAACAATTGCAGAAGCTAGTCTAGGGTCTGTTGTCCACATGCCTTATAAAGTTCAGTATAACTAGAATCATGTCTCCTGAAGCTTCAAGCATAACTCTTTGTCATAGTACAGTTTGTGGATCTGCAGAATGATAAACTCAGAGATAACAAGACACCCTTATCCCAGCTTTGAACAGGAGCAGGAAATGCTGACAGCGTTCACCAGTGCCTGGTGCTGATCCAGACTTCTTAGATTTCTACCTTTGCTCACGTTCAGCCTTCCAAAGGGGATCACTGTAAAGCCACACTGCTGAGACTTACCTTGCTAACTCTGCTTAAAGCTGAGAATCAGACACACACACAGCCTACTGAGATAACTCCAGGGGTCTGAGAAGGCAAAAATATCTAAGAATTCAGTGTGAAGTCTCAGACTCTGTCTTTAACCCTGTCCTCCACACCCTCTGATTTCTGCTTCTGGTAGGTGACATCTGTAGTGATTTTGAGGATCCCTGATGATGTGTGAGCTGTTTGTTAACTCTTTTTCACCCAGGCTGAGCTTGCTGAAGCACACGTGGTAGTCTCTACTGTAAACCGTTAATAGCAAATATTCAGGGCAATGATCTGATATGCATCCGATCTTTCTATTGATTTTGATTCCCTTTTCTTTGAAGAGTGAAGGAGTTGAATGCCTAGTTTGGCTCCCCAGTACTCTCTAATATTTAATCTTAAGGACTGGGTTTTGGATGGGGACTTTTGTCAGAAATAAAAGAATAAAATTGCTACTGAAAAACTATTTTGTCGGAATACTGACCCCATAGATTTTTTTTTTATTCTGTACTGAGATTTTATCTTTGCAGTTTGTTTTAAGTGAAGTAACAGTGTAGGCATGATGCAATAATTTGTCATATAGAAGACTTTGGAAGCATTTTATTTTGAGGTTATTGTACTGCTTTAAAACTGTGTAGTGTAGCTGTTTTGCATATTCAAGCCAGGAGGTAGGACTTTCCCTCTCTCCTCTTCCCCAGCGGTCCAAGGGTGAGTGTTCAGCTGTGGTGTACATGGCCACGAGGGATAGGAGCTCTGAATAGGCCTGGGCCAGTTCTGAGAATCCACTGAAAGTCTGTCACAGTCTGCCTTTGAGTGTTTTGTGCCATCTTCACTCAGTAGATCATGAATCTGCAGTCTCTGCAGCTCAGAACTGAAAAGCCTGACATTTCCAACCCATCTGTCCACCAGTGTAGAACGTTCCTGCTGTGCTTTTACCTCCCTGCTACAGCCTGAACCATCTCAGTTATTGGCACCTTTGCTCTGGTGGCCATTCCACTGTCAGGACGCTCCTCTGTAACTTTCATCTCGTGTTTTTTTGCAACTTTTGTCTTTTGTGATCAGGCACTTCAGCTGTCCCTTCTCAGTCTGGCATTGGCATCCCCCAGACCGCTGTGCTCTCTCCCCTTGTGCCTCCACACTCAGAATGTGCTCCTCGCCACTGCTCTCTCCTTCCACACAAGCTTTGCTGCTCTTCTCAGAATTCATTCCAGCGACTCTTTCAGGTAACAACACGCCCAGAAGTTAAGGCTACATTCCAGTGTCTGCAACAAAGCTTTGGGTGACTCAAGCCAAAACGTCTTTGGTCTGTTTTGCTACTGTATTACTCTTTGCCGCATGTCCAATTTGCTGCATACTATTTCTATTAAATCTCTGTTGACATTACCGCTTTCCAGGTTTCTCCCTCCCATTGTGTGACTATTTCCCATCTGGGCTTTTCTCACGTGGGAAATATTCACACAAATTCAAGGCTTCAGCAGAGCTTCCCAGCTGCATTAGGCATTTCACCAATAAATCACTGCTTCCTGTGGCAGAAGAGAAAACTGATTGAAACGGCCTTTCAAATCCCAGATGCAGTGATAGCTCACCCTTCCCTATTCCCTTACTCCCAAGTCCTGTGTAATATCACCAGCAAAATTTTAAACAGAGAATTGAATCCGGCAGGATTTCAGGGAGGATTCAAAGTTTCAGTGCTAACAGTTGGCCAAGATCCACACGCTACTTCTGAAAGACATTAGAAAACTAACTGGAAAAAAGGCTGAGTTTATTTTTGCTGTGTTAACCAAGGTTATGACCTGGTGTGCAGCCATCAGGATTATTTTCCTCTTCCTTAAGTTTTGGGTTTTTTGGTGCTGTCATGTAGTGTTGTTTAGATGAGGTGGAGTTGATTTAAACACCTGTCACCGTGCAGTGTAAGTGCAGGTGTCATGGAGTGTTCACGAGGGACAACCTGACAGCCTCTTCCTGGTGTTATGCAAGGCCAGGACCCCTCAGAAAACAGAACAATTCCCACAGGGACATGGGCAGCATGATTTCAGCCCTGATAATGGTGAAGAGAGAATATTTCAGTCCTTCTGTGTCACCAGTGAAGATGTAAAAATGGCCAAGGTGGTTCAAACCCTGGATCACCTAGTCCAGGGCTCTGTTCCCAGTAGTGCCTTCAGGAAAGCAAGTATGAGAACAGAGCAAGCATATGTGGTAATTCCTTCTTTCACCCTCCAACTATTTTCAGCTCATGGGATTTCCTGGCCCTGATGAGGTTTGTCTGTTTTGTCACCCAGGGGATTTCTATTTCAAGCACTTGTCCAGTCTCCCCTCAAGCCTATGTAGAAGTTTTGCATTCATGTAGTTCTTTGGTTAAAGCTCTACAGGCTCTCTAGTTGCTGGCTAAAGAAAACAATTCTCCATGTGCAAAGCTCAGCTCCATTTAACTTCATCTGGTTCTTGCATGGGAAAAGGGAGTGAGCCACTCCTTGCTACTCTGGATTTAATAGACCTTTATTGCATCCTCACCAAGTCCAGGCAGAAGAGTCCAAGACTACTCAGTGATTCCTTGTATGAAAGCCATTCCACACCTTTGATCATTCCTGTTTCCTTTCTTTGAGCTCCACTTCCAGGGGTGTCAAGTTGGGCACAGTACTGAGGGAGGAGATGAAGGAATAGTACAGTGGCACAGTGTTGTTCCCTGTTTTGCTCTTTATTAATTTTCCTCTGACTTGAATTGCCTTTGGATTGGGCGTGCAGAGCCTTTTGGCTCTGCATGCTGATAACATGCAACAGCCTGTGTTGCTGGAGAAAAAAGATTTTACTGTCTGGTCACTGCTAGAATTAAGTTTCTTAGCAATAAATCAGTTATAAGATGAAAGATTACTAATAGAATTCAGGGCAGTTCCTGGATTTCTTAGCTCAGGCAAAGCTGTATATGAAGCAGTGCCAAGGTTTGAGCAGTGGAGCTCAGCCATTGGCACTGTTGTCAGTGTGCTTCTGGCTAAGGGTTTGTCCTGCACCAACCTGCCCTCTCCCAAACAACTCCCAAGCACTCTGCAAGAATTAGCAGGGACCAGGGCTGGTTCCCAAGGTGCTCTGGCTGTGAGTTGGATGCTGTAAGTTCCTTTGACTGCGATTTAGAGGATGAAAGAGGCTAATGGCATAAACATGGCCAAACCATGCCAGCTGAACTCAGAGCTAGGGAACAGGCACTGGATAGACCTAAAAGCTTCCCTTGTGGGGTTAGAATGAGGATGTTCACAGGAGCAAGACCAGGATCTAGAACAGGTATGGAAATGCTCTGACCTGATTGTGGGATACCAAGAAGTTAATATCAACATTGGTTATGCTCTTTGTGTTTAGTGATGACAGGGAACTTCTGCCTCCAGAACTTTCCACCTGCCCACTTTTCTCAAGCATCCAAAATTGGAGATGATTGAATTATTCTAGATAAGAAGATTGATACATTTATTTTACTGCAGGGCATGAAAGAATCCATGCTGAGGGGAGATGTTGGTTTAATTGATTTGGGTGCTAAGCCAGTTTAATGAAACCCATACATAACCTGCATGGAAAGCAGCCCTAAGTGTTCATTGCTTTTGGCTGTGAAGGAAGCCCATTCATGTATTTTGCAAAGGCACACACAGCCTGGATGTAAAGAGGTGCCAACCTTCTCCATTTGCCCCAGTGGTGTGTCACCCCAAAGCTTTTCTACTGCCTTAGCTGTTGCCACTGCCATGTTCACTTTGCTGATCTATCCTAATGTATCTCTCTTTCACTTGCAGGAGCACTGGCAGCATAAAAACAAATTTCCATTTAAATTTTTTTGCCATCTGGGGTAACAAATAATACATAAGGTAACTGTAATGGAAAGTGATGAGGGACAGGAAGTTTCTCATTTGTTTTGGTTAATTTACACTGTGCATCAAGAGTATTTAGATACAGTTAATGAACCGTTGCCAGTAGTTCTCCTGTTGTTTGTGTGGATCTTTTGCCCAGCCACAGACAGAAAAGAGCATTTGAAAAGATAAAAGAAATTAAGCACAGGCAGCAGAGATTCAGGTCTGGTAAGTAAAACTTCAAGTGCTCACAGAGACCAAGATAAGTGGAGGAGGATTGCACTTGATGTTTTAAGTTACTTTTATGAAAATTGGTTAAATAATGACCATACTTATTTATTGATACTGGTTCAGTGAAGGGAGACCAACATTCCCAGTAAATGATTTGCATTAGTCACCAGTTACTTATTTTATAGCTGTGATGTACAAAGAAGTTAAAGGAATGTTGAAGACCTGAAATCAAAACTCAGCAGTTGGGAAATGCCAAAATCAAAGTTATAGATTGGAAATGTGGTTAAAATAGAACAGGCTGGACGTTACGAGGGCAGTGTGTACTGGGGGAACAGTAGGAAGTGGATGTTTCATCCTCCTATAAAGTGGTGGTTGCATTTCTACAGCTTCAAAATTTTAGCCATATAATACAAAAACTCTTCTATCAGTGTGAGTCTTAAAAACTAGTCCCTTTGTCCTAATATTCTAGTGTTACATATGAAGCTTATTGAATAAGAGGAACCACCTCTGTCCTTAAGAGAGTTTACTCTACTTGAAGCAAGTGCTGCAGTTTTCTGTTACCTTTAGACTCTAGACTCTTGCCAAAATCCCAGAAGCCCTCAGATCATAATACCCTTTTGGTCCTCCCTTTCCAAGGAACTGGGGTTCTCATCCTCATCTGTTTCACTCATTCCTAGTGATCTGGAGATACTATCTGGATTCCCCAGACACACAGTTGGCTGCACGGATGGCCAGTTCCTGGGGATGCTTTTACAGATTACAGAGCACCTTGGCTGACTATGACTGGTCATGCTGTGCTTTTCCTGATCCATCCTGTCCTAAGGATTTTGTTTTGTGTGCACTGCCTGCTGCTCTGAGCAACACCTGTCTCCTGCTGATTTCTACCAAGTTATTACAGAGACAAGAAATCAGCAATACCCAGTTCTCCTTTACTGAAAGCTGCAGGTGCTTGTACTGCACCTTCAGCTTCTCTGGTAGCATATTTATGTAATATCTCCCCTGAGGCCTTCCAGGAACAGAATGAGAATGAAGGCACAAAAATTTGTGAAAGAAGTTGATATCTGGGGAAAAAATACCTTGTGATAGTTTCACTCAGTGATGTGTGAAGCATTGTATCCCTGAAGCAGGGAGTGGTGTATACAAAGGCTTTCACCTCCAGCAAGATGAATTTGGAGCCTGCAAGGGTGTGGGCACCTTATGTAGGACTGTGTGGCAGGACCAGAAATGGCAAACACATTGAAGAGGCCACAATACAAACCCATCCAAAGGGAAAAGAAGCTAGGAAAGAAATGACTGTTTATTGTAGAGAAAAAGGAGAGATTATGTGGTGCATGAAGACACTGACTTGGAGGGATACTTGTGAGGATGAAAACAGACTTGTCTGCTGAAGCGTTGTGTCATTTTGGCTTTCAGTCCTCCTGTTGCTGTGAAAGTCAATGTACTGAGGCACAGGAGATGGCTGGAGGAAAGCTGCTCCACGTCCTTCACTGCAGAGGCAGGGCCAGCACAGGGATCACCAGGGAGTGACAGGTGTTGACATATCTGACAGGCAGAACTGGTGTGGGGTGCAGTGACCTGCTCTGCTTACACTGCCATAGCAGCACCCAAATCATACAGATGTGTCTGGTCCTTTCCTATCCATCTCTTAGATGACTTCCAGTGATGGGGTACCCTGACATGCTGCACTCAGCAACGTGCCTGAGCAGGTGAATGGTTGTTTAGGGGCCAATTTATTGGATTGTCGTAGGGGTGAAGTTCTTTGTTCTTCCCATTCTTTCTGTTTGATCATCTGTGAGCTCTGTGGAAGCCAAGTGGGCTCTGAAAAGTAAAGTTATCTTCATTTGCAAGGAGTTTTTTAGCTGTAAGGTGTATCATAACTAGCTTTCTGCATTTAGAAATTATACTTTAAGCCCTAAAAATTATTATAATTAACTTTTTCTAAAATCATGTTTTTAAAGTAATGCCTTTTTAAGCACTCTTTTTCTGTCTTTTTCTTTTTTTCTTTTTCTTTTTTTTTTTTTTTTATCTATCCTCCAGGCCTGAGGTTCATGTTTTCAGACTTGTCTCTGCAGGCACAAAACCTACTTTTTCTTTTAATGAAAGCCGAGATTTTTCACAACTCCAGTACCTGGAGCTCTGAGCAAAACAAACATTAATTGCAATTATGAGATCTGGCAGTACTGAGAAGGTAAAGTCTTCAAAATACCTTCTTGGCTCTACTAGCAAAACTTTTTCCCTTCCTGGATAAAACTAACCACCCTTCACCTGGATGAGCATTTAGGTTACACCAAGAGAGCTGAAAGGAAACACTGAGGGTAGCTGGTGGTGAGACATGGACATGGATATGGATACCTGTGCCTGGGAATAGGCAAAGGAGGAGGAGACCTTTGAGGTGTTCTGGACTGTAAGGATTCATCCTGATACTTTCTGAGAACTGATCTGTACTTTAATCTGCTTGAAACAGAATATTCTTACTGAGCCAGCAGACACCTTAGAGAGTGTTAGAAAGAAAATCATGCATGTCCTTCTTCAGTGGTTGTTGCTTTTGCTGATTTTTGTACTGCAGATATAGTTATAAACTCCAGTCCAGATCCAAACCACCCTTAGGCTAAACACGGGGCAGGCATATAACAAGCACATATTCCAAGTACATGTCTGTAGGAAAAAGGTAGTTGATCAGTAAAGACCAGTCACCTCTTTCCTTAGTCTTCTAGAAACTTATACTCTTATGATGGCCACACTATTTTTTATCCAATTATCCACCCACAATCTTCTCCAGCTGGCTGTAATACTTAAAGAAATCATAAGGAAAAAAGGGCCTTGTTTTAAAATGCAGGCTTATTCAAATATAACCTTCATTCAGCCCTGAGCACTTAAAGAATTTGTTTGCAAAATTATTTCTGAACTTTCATCCGTGTTTGGAGGTGCAACAGTTCAGTGAAGTCTTTTTCAGAAACATGATTACTGATTAAAACTCTCTCCTGCACTACAGCTGTTATTTATGACTGACACAATTAGAGGCTTTTGTCTTACAAAATAAGGAGTGTCATAAATTTGTAAGATCCTCAGTGTAGCCTCTACAAATGTCTCTGGGGGACATATTCCACCCCACATAAACAGTCTTTCATTGTGTGTTTATGCAGAGTTTGTGTCTGAGAAATTAATTGAGTCACAGGTGGTAACTGCAATTATCAGCCAGTATTCTCTTTATCTCCTGTAGTGGTACTGATGTTTCTGCCAGCATAAGATGATTTTCAGAGGCAGCAAGTAAAGGACTGGGAACACTAAAAATGTGCATATACACATATATATACACATACAGGCATACTGGTGTGTGTATACTCCTGGATACATCTATCTATTAGATATATTTTAAGATATATGTTGATATAATACCTAATATGTATCTATATCTCAAAAGTTTTTCAGAGTTTTTTTACAAAGCTTGAATAAATTGATGATCTTGGCTGGCTTTTCTGGAGCCTTCCCAAGCCTAAAGCATGTGTGGAAAGTACCAGAATTGCCAGTCTAAAAGTGTCAGTTGCCCTCACCTTCCTGAAACCCACGGATTCTGCTCCCTTTGGAGCTGCAGCAGCCCCTGTGGAGCAGGAGGTGTCCCCACTCCAGCACCGAGCCCTGGGCATGCATTCCTCTGTAGACACTGATTTCCAACCCTTTTTTTCAGAAAGACCCAGCTTGTAATTCTTCCAGCTGTAAATACACCATGGATGGATCCCAGGCACCTGTTGCCTAATTCCCTGCCAAGCTTTTCAATTTTAAATGGCATTAGATACTTGTTCAGGAGAATCTTTGTAACTTATTAGCTGTCGAGTGTGTGGGAAAGCACTGGCCATGTATGGGCATGGCAGAAAGCTCTTCTGAGGGATCAGGGAAGAACAATAGCCACACACTTACAGTATAAATATGAAGCACCATCTGGTCTTAATTACTGCTGAGGAACGTAGGTATATCATGCATGGAAATGATATCTATCAGAGGAAATGCCTCTCAGTTATACACCAGTGTAATTCAACTGAACCCCAGTGATTTACTTCAGAGTCACCTTGCTGTAAGTAGGAGTGGAGCTTGGTCCATGCACTCACTGCTGTGATCCCGTGGAAGGGAGAACATATCATGAAAATGTGTGGCATGCACTTGAGTTGTTCAGTGCTGAGCTTACACTGCTGCAGAAAAATCCACAAGAGACAGGGACAAGCACATCAGGGGCCTACTTCAATAATATTTAGCTGTCTGAAATGATCACTGTAACTCTTAGGAAGAGCTATTAATATTTATTATTTGCATTTTAGTAGGGAATGTAGGTCTCGGTTGAGAAAGATAACTAGGAGATGTAAATCCCTGTGTTCCTGCAATACCCATCAGAGGATTCCCATAGCAATGCCTGATGTTTTAAAAGCTCTGTGGATGGTCAGCATTCAAAGGAAAAAGTCAACCAAGATGGCAATCAGAAGGAGCTGCAGCTTGTCTTACACAAGGCTCTTCCAAGAGGTCCTGTAGAAATCCTTGGTATTAGACCCCATAGTTCCTAAATCATAATGTTTAAAATAAAACCCTACATATATTTTGCCTTCTCTTATTTAATTGTTCCATTACTTTCTTTAAAATCAGTAGGATGAGGCTGGGCAGGAAAAGGTCCAGAGGCTTCTCTTGGTTTAGCATTGTAGCTAGAGTAGGATGCAGAGGAATGCTAAGGTGTCAGCGGGGGGTTAATTTCTCAGTCCTCTTCACATCAGAGAGCAGTGTCAGCACATCCTCCCTGTCTCTCAGCTGACAACCAGCTGCCAAGCACACTTTGGGTTCTTCTACCAATAAACAGCTCAGAAAGCACATTGCCTCATTCCTTTGTCTTTGCCTAAGGAGAACTGAGAACTGGCATGATCTCCACCACGCTTTCTACCAAACATGAAGGCACTTGAATTTCCCCAGGCCTCCATCCCCCATTCTTCATCATGACACTGGAAGTTGGTATTTTTGTACTTTAAATTCATGCATCTTAAAGAAGCCAAGCATGCAAATTGCACCCAAACAGACCTTCTAGTGAGGAAAGCCTCCTGTGTGACTGCTTTTAAGCAAAGCACTCCACAACAACAGCAATGGAAGGGTTCTCATGCATTTTTGAAGGAGGCCTGTGAAACTGCTGTGAGCTTTTTTATCTGTTTGCTCCTGAGCAGACATTCTCATCCCCTCTGATGCTTTGTTTAGCAGAAATGAGGCAGAACTGGATGTCCCAGTAAGCCTAAGTTCCTGTTGAATTTTGCATGGATTATTTTTCTCCCATAGGGATGGCTCACTGTGTTCTGCATCTCACTACAAATCAACCTTTTTCTGCAGTGAAGTCTGAGACCTACATTTTAGTGCAAAGAAGGGACTGCAAAAGGTAAAATCCTGTAAACTGTGTGGTTTTGGACCTCTATCAGAAAGGCTGAGCTTATGACAGGTGACTGCCTTGTCCCCGAGGACATTTTTGCCTATCACTTTCTCCTAAAGGAGAAAGGACCAAGTCCCTTCAGAAAATCCATCTTTTGCTTGCAGGATCTGCTGCAAATAGTTTGAGGTTAATAACACTTTGTAAACTGCAGGTAACTAGAATTGTTCATCTTCTGAAGTTTATGTATTAAGCTCATCCCAAGGATCTTGTGCCTTTTCTGTGGCCACAGAGAACAGGGAAAGTTGACTGCGCAGGATGTTGTGAAGAACATAAATATGGACATTCCCCTTCTTAAGCACCATGGTTGGTCAACTGTTGCTGTGAACATCTTAAAAATGGAAACTTGTTTCTCAGACTGGAATATTTGTCACTCAGAGGGGTTTATGGTGACTTTGCCAGTTTTTAGAACCAAGTCTATTTATAATTTTGATTTTAGGAAAGTGATCTATACTATGTTGACTTTTGTCCCTTAGCTGCACTGTATTCTAAAAATGGGACAGTTGGAAAAATACAGTGAATCAATAAAAAGAGTGTGTTAATGAAAAAGAAAAGTATAGAGTTGTATTTAAGGTATAAGACTTTACCTAGTAACTGATTTCTGTTATTGCAGAAGAAATCTATGAATGTGTTCACTGCACTTAGCATATGTTTAATTTCCTAATTCTGTTTTCACTTATGGGCCATTTCAGTTCCTAACCTATGATTTTCCCCTAAATATGGTCTGCCTTATGGAAAATTAGGACCTTTATTCTGGAAACTATGAGGTTTTTGTTCCAGTAATGAAGAGTTCCTTGTTTCTTGTCCCACAGAATTCCTGGTGTATAGCTGCCTGGAGTCTTTTCCTCCTATAGCAGGAATTAAAGGGCAACTCCAATTATTTATTTATATGACTATGTTTGTTTTTTTCTAATGATGTAAGTACTGGGCCTTTAACTCATTCTGAGCAAATGCAAAATTGACTGTGAAAATAGTGTAAATTATCGTCAGTAATCAGCTGAAATATCTACTGCCCAAATTGCAGGTTTCCTTTGATTTATCAATGTCACATTTTGCATTAAGGCACCCCACTGTCTATATTAATTTCCTCTCTAATTGCAGCTCCATAGCACAACAATTCACAGTTGCACAGTTTTGAAATCTTGTGTTTAGTTGATTCAGCAATGTGTGATGGCAACACAACGGTTTGCCTTTCTGACGGCAAAGCAGCACAAAAAGCTTTCTGCTCTTTCATCTGGCAGGTGTGGGGCAGTGCTGAAAACATGGTTTAGTACTGCATGTGCTAATAGGAATTAACTTGTATTCGTATGTCGCTGTTGATTCTTGCATCAGTATCTTGCAAATTAAAAATTGTGGCAGTAAAAGTGACATGTGTTTAGTCAAGTGAACAGACAAGAAATTCAGGGAGGTTGAAACAGGCTAAAAATTGGGCTGGGACATGAACATTTTGTTCTGATAACATTGGTTGGGCTCTGCTGCAATTTCATTACAGCGTTTCTAATCACATTGTTTCATGTTTTTCATTATTCTGAGGTACAGTAATCAAGTCCAATGTTTCAGCTATGTAAGAAAAACATGAGCTGCCCATCTAAACCCATTGAAAATATCCTTACAGCACTATGGGAAAATACACCTTCCTAAACAAAGTGCACATGTTTCTCTCTGGTGCCTAATCATGTTCCTCAGACGTAAAATGACGGTGCTATATATGATTCTTAAATGATATATATGGAAACAAGCTGTTCCATAAGCATTGTAGGTAATGAGGCCTGGTTTCCTTGAGGTTTGTGTTCTTTGTTCTCAAATCCTCAGATTCTGTTCCCTCTGAGTTTAAAGCAATGGTGACTCACCCATTGTGGATAATATTAGAAGTAAGTCAGGGCTTAAAGAAAGGTATGTTCCTACAGCATGGCACAGCAAAGTTTGTTCAGTCTCTGCAGAAAGTTTCTACTGAGTGTAGAGAAGTAGGATGCTACATGCAGAACTGGTTAGTGTTTGTTCAAAATCAAAGGGCTACAAACTCCAGCTGTAAACTCACATGTAAATGGTGTCAAGCATCCAAAGCAGTTGCTCCAAGCCCATGCTGAGGATACTCCTTGCATCATGCTGGGGGTGAACTCTTCCTGTTAAGTGACAACTCCAAAAGAGCTCCTGAGGTTTCAGCAGCCACCTGGGAGATCTACACAAAGCTTTGTACAGGAAGGATAGCAGATACATAAAGGGAGAAAACAATGAAAAGATGAGCCTATTCAGAAGTGCTGTGCCATTTGTCCATTGTGTATTTTGAGCATTAAATTTGAGACTGTTTTGGATCACGTACTCCGTACTCTTCACTCTTCCCAGAACTGCTCTATGCCTTTGCAGAAAGTGGTTAAGAGTCCTTGGTGCAGCAGGAGGGACAGCGAGCACTTGGGCTCTGTGCAGTGCACTCTGGCCTTGGGCTGAGGACTGGGAGAACTCGGTTGTGGAGCATGGCCCTTGGGCTGAGGACAGGGAGAACTCAGTTCTGGAGCCTGGCCCTTGGGCTGAGGACTGGAAGAACTCAGTTCTGGAGCATGGCCCTTGGGCTGAGGACTGGGAGAACTCAGTTCTGGAGCATGGCCCTTGGGCTGAGGACTGGGAGAACTCAGTTCTGGAGCATGGCCCTTGGGCTGCCCTGTGTGTTTGGGAATGGCTACTCCCTGTAGACAATGGCATCTGGAGAAGGGAGGAGAGAAGGGGGTTGTGAGGTTGCACCTTGGTGGGCAGGGGAGAGAATTGAATGTGGGACCCTGGGAACTGGCAGAAAACTGGGACAAAGAGAAAGGGTGGGAGCACAGGCTTGATCAGCACACACTTACCCCAGGCTGTGCCATGCACATGAATGCTGATACAGCTGGGAGGAGTAGGGAGTCCAGACCTCCTCTTAGTCACACAAGTCTCTGCTGCTGCTCAGGTGAGTCCTGCAAGGCAGATACACATGGAAATGCAGCTCCTGGAGCTCAGCCAGGATCAGACATGGGTTATGTACACACCTGCTCTTCCCCAGTGAGACAGGTACCATGGAGGCTGAGCAAAAATGCAATTTTAAGTAGCAAGCCTGGATTTAAAATTCAGGACTGAAGGACTTGTAGAGTACAAGCAGTAGGGCTAGAGAACAGCTGAGCAGACCTGTGAACACTGCTTATATTAGGGATAATCCTAGTACTTAATAAAATCACTTCCATCTTGGCACAACTCTTTCTTCTCTGGCTATGGAAAGAGGGAGAACAACTTGCTTATCAAAACCATGTTCAGACTTGATGTGGCTCGATAATGTGTCTGGGTCAAACTTACCTGTCTGCTGCAACCGAAGCAGTGAAGGACTGGAAGAGACTGGAAATGTTGTCTGGTGGGAAGCAGGAGGAGCAGAGGAGACACTCTTCAGACATGAGTTAGAGATGACTCTCCCATGTAGTTTCTTGTCTTTCTCCCTCTGCTTGTTCTTCCCTGTCAGGAGTTGCCATTCCTCTGGGAGAGGAGAAAACACAAATGAATGTCTGAGGTCCCATCTCACGTCATGTCCCCTCATGTTGTCTCAGTAATGCTAAGAATGAATCAGGCCCCAGCACCACGTTTCTTTCCAGTTCACACTCCTGTCTCCATTAGTTTTCCCCAGTGACTTTGTGTGTGTTTCCGGAACACCCATTGAATGGTCCACAGATCCTGGTTGCTCTGTGCACTAACTCATTACCAACAGCAGTACTCAAAGGAAATTATTGTATTAATCAGATATTTTAAGAGCTGCCCATCCCCATTTCTGAGTTTCCTGGTCTATTTTGTCCTTTATCTACCTGTTTTTTAGATTGCTGTATTTCCTTGGTAGAAACTACATTTACTTACCCATTGCCAAGAACATCAGTAATATGAAGCTATAATTAGGTAATAATCTATAGACTCATTTTAATACCCTATTGTAATAAAAATGAATACTACATTTAGCAATTTACAAATCCTGACTGCTAGATGGTTTCTTCTGGTATTGCTGATCTCTCTTGTGTAGATCCCATGAAGTTTGTGTGTACATTATTAAATCTGGACTTCTTGGCTGTAAGAATGAACTAATCAGAAGACTCTGAATGCCAGTCTAGTAAAACTGAATAAAGATGGATCATGGGAACAACCTGAATGCATAGGGGAGTTATCATATGACTATGAGAAAACATGTTGGACTGGTTGGGACTAATATTTATGTTTTTTTGATTTATGGATTCTGTCATCTTTTATAATCCTCAAATTAATAAAAAACACAAGACTTTTAGGCTCTGCTAAAACAAAACCACTCCTTCCATTGGTAAACTTTGTCCATATTAACTTCTCAAGCATTTTGAGAATCCAGAGATCCTGAAATTTTTGTGAATTTTTTGAAATTTTGAAAGGTTGTGATTTGCTAAAATAATAAGGGACCCTCTGAGACGCGGGTTATTTTATTTTATTTTATTTTATTTTATTTTATTTTATTTTATTTTATTTTATT
Source organism: Myrmophylax atrothorax (assembly GCA_026770055.1). Taxonomy (NCBI): domain Eukaryota; kingdom Metazoa; phylum Chordata; class Aves; order Passeriformes; family Thamnophilidae; genus Myrmophylax; species Myrmophylax atrothorax. The sequence goes on from JAOXXN010000395.1 coordinate 51,068,967, forward strand.
TTATTTTATTTTATTTTATT
>JAOXXN010000395.1:51069086-51083471 GCA_026770055.1 Myrmophylax atrothorax
CATTAATTTTTTTATTTGATTTGATTCTATTTTATTTCATTTCATTAATTTTATTTTATTTTATTTTATTTTATTTTATTTTATTTTATTTTATTATTTTCCCTAATAGGCAGGTTTAGTTTTGTTGATTTGAGGAGGGTTATTTTTTAAAAAAATTCTGAGCCTGAAACAAAACAAAATCTCTCTGCAAAATGTAAAAATTTTTGTTCTTAAAAAAACCCAAAGAAAACGCTTTTTTTGACATGTGTTTTGATTAGGTAATTGTAATATCTTACAAATCCATGAGATGGGTTACAGAGGCATAGCTTACTCATTTCCAGTTAGAAATAATTTTAAACACATAGAGATAAGAAAAGTTGTCTGTACGAGACTACCTAGAATGACTAAAGAAGGAAATGAAGAAAGAGGAGGGGGACTAAAATCCATAACTGCAGGAAAATGCATTGTTTAACACCTAAACATATGTGTGCTTATAAAAGCATACCTTATAAAACGCTTAGTTTTTAGAACTACATAAAAATGGTTGACATTTTTTTCCTGAAGGAATGTGCAAAAGATGCAACACCCCAAGCGGCTCCTGCGTGTCTGGGAGGGGTTTGGGAGGATTGTGAGTGATGGGGTTGCTGCACAGAGCTGAACCAGCTCTGGTGTTGCACCATCAGTGAGCTCTCTGGGAGATAATTGTGGTCTGGGCGAAGCTCAGGGGATTGCTGGTCAGATCCATCCTGTCTTCCATTCTTTCTCATGGTTTTCTCCAGCGAGGATCTTTTTTATTTTGCTTTATTTCCTGGAATAAGAGATCTCTTCGAATGCAGTGAGTGTGCTGACTGTGCACAGATAAACCTACAGTGGAATACAAAGCTAACTTCACATGGCCAACTGCAACTTCCCCTGCTTGGCCAATACTTGATTTGTGGCAAAGGGCTTGTAGACTTCCAAAGAAGCTAAAACAGGGAATTGGATTATTTTGAAAAAGTTTGTGGGTGAGAGGGAAATCCACCATGTTTTCACATGGGAATAAAAAATAGAAGACAGATGCTGTTTCATGTCAGCATTTATTCAGTGTTAGTAAAACGTTCATCCTGTGAAGAGACCACTCCACCATTAATGATTTTTGGGGTTTTCCCCATGTTTTTCTGTTGGTAAACTTACTACAACAAGTCCCTGTGGAGATTGGACATTGTTGTTGTCCTGGTATTATTCTGTAATTTCAAAATTCCTGTGATATAACAAACTTTAGATGACCATACAGTAACCTGATCCTGAAACTCCCAGCAATATGTTGAAGTGCAAAATAATGCTTCTTGGAAGGACAGTTTTGTACAGGAGCTACAGCTGAGTGTTGAACCAGGAGCACGTGGCTGAGCACCATGAAACTCCTGCAGAAAAGTCTTAAATCACATTAAAAATTAATTTTCATTCAGCCCAGTTTTATCGCTTTATAATGTGCTGTTGAGGCACATCAATAAGGGAAGAGTTTTGATTGTACAAATATTTCTAGATATTTCACAGTCAAGTGTAATAATGAAATTCCTTGTGGGCAGAAACCTTTTCTGAATGTCAGTCAGCCAAGAGATACACCATCCCATGAGTTAAGTGCCCAACACTGTATCTAAGATGTGATGGTCAATTCATTGATTATCTTGGGTTGTCATTGGTTCTTATACCTGCATTGAAAAGCGACTTATAATTTGGTCATGGAATTTTTCAGTAGTTACTAATTTTGTTGTCTTTATTTACAGAAGTTTTATGTATTTTTTTGTGCTGAATGTAGTTACTTTGCTTTGAGAAAAAAAAAATCACTAACTTTAATGTCAGCACATGAGTAATGGTTCTGCTAAATATGAAATGGTAGGTAAAAAAAAAAAACAAACAAAAAAGACCAAAAAATCCCACACCATACCAGTAACAGGGAATAATTTTGCTTTAGGAGCAGGGGAAAAAATAATATGGAAAATATTAGTAGGCCATTATGTAATTAAGTTTGTGGTATGTGTTCACTTAACATGTGGGATCCTGTGCCAATGTGTGGTGACTGGAGACCAATCAGAACCCAGTGAAAGCAGGAAGAATTCAGGGAAGGGAAATATTAATAGCACATGGAAGAAGGAGCAGCTCTTAAGAGGGAAGGGAATACAAAACCTGGTTGTGGTGTGAGGTGCTCCCAGTTACCCTGAGGGAAAGGACACAGCTAAAGACGTTCATGTCTTCATAGCCCCATCATGAATGTGTGCCTGGGATAATCCAAGAGACATAAAATGAGCAAGTCAGTCCTTAGTGAATTACTATCCCCTGGCAGTTTTTCTACATTTCAGAGATGAATATGGTAGTTAAGTGCACATGGGCTTTGGTTCTTCCCTACTCTGGAATAGGATGGAAAATGATGACAGAGTTGGGCACTTTGTCTCAGCCACTTTTTTTTCTTTCTTTTTTTTTTTGAGAAGCTGATGAGTCTCTGACTCAGAGCATGTAATACAGAGAAGATGACAGACTGCACTTCTGTTGTGGCTCCCAGGAACTCCTGCTGCAGCCTTTTGCTGTTGCTGTGCTTTGGTAGCTCTTTACACTCTGTGTGGGTAAAAACGACAAGATGATGTGTAGGAATTGGAAGATCCGACTTTAGAAGTTATTTTAGGCTGTTACTGACTCCAATATTTCCAACAGTTTTGGTTTATTATCTTTTCAGAACATATTTTGTAGTAAAGAACAAAACAGATCAAACCCACATGGTATACACAGAGCCTTACAAAATATTGTGAAAATAATATTGAAAATTCTTTCATGTCTCATGTTTCATGGATGCATTAGTGGCAGCGAAGGGCATGTTTTATTGTCAGTGTTGCTCTTTATTTGGGGTTCTGTGTGCCAGGGGCTGTCCCTGAGTTTAGTGAAATGAGTGCTCCTCTTGCAGAGATCCTTCAGCCTCAGCACTGAGTTGAAAAGAAAGTGATTTCCATTTCCTGTCTCAGATCAGGTATAGTAATGAAAAAGGTTGAGGATGACAAGTGATTCTAAGCTTTCCTTGAAAATGAAATTCATCAAACCTTAGTTGGAAAGAATATGAGTGGAGCTCTGTAGGAGCCAATGAAAGACATTCAGAACTGGCTGTGGCTCTGTATTGCAATGGTGTGTGCCTTGCAGGTGTTTCCCATCCTTTGCATCCAGCTGAGAGGCTGTTCTTCACACTCCTGCTGACACATTCACTAGGCACTCGGATATCCCAGCAAAAAGTGCCCAGCACTGATCACTGCCGTGGAGAAGACCCAAACAAGGTGAACCTCTGTGGTCACTTCACATGCATCACGTGAAATTTAGTAGGGCTTTGCTTGCTTCACTATAATTTGCAAATCAACTTCTGACTGCAGCTTCATTCCTCCTTCATCTCCACTGTTTTATGTTAGTTTGCATTTCCTCAGCACCCTGTTTAGGCCACTAAAGGTTTACTTGTTGATGAATTTGCAATAGGTGCAGGAATGCATTTGGTGGAGGGAGTGTGTGTCACTCTCCAGGTTCCAGCCTGACCGGAACTTGACCCTTCCTTTTGTGCTTTTCTGTGTTTTTGTTTTTGATTTCAGTAAGTTTTGATGCTGCTGCTGTTCAGGAAACAAAGCAAAAGCCTGTTGTTTTCTCAGATTATCTCCTCAGATGCACTCCTGGAGTATATTGCTTGGTCTGACTGCAGATCAACCACAAATGCTAAAGCAAATAACACTGTGGGAGCCTGAAAGTGCAGATGCCATTCAGAGGAGTCACAGAGACTTTGATGTGGGCACTCACTTTACATTTCCTGCATTGCTTGACTCTAAACATAGTTTTGGCTTTAGCTGTTGTCACCCAGTCTCTCAGGTCAGCTCTCTGCATTGAATGGCAGTGTACAAAGGCTGTGCACCTGATGATTTGGGGTGAACTGTGCCATAACTTAGCCCAGAGTACAGAAAACAAAGGCATGGATTGGAAAGGATCAGAATGTCAAATGCATACACGGGTCACTGGGGAGTTTGGAACTCTGGGATTAATTTCACTGCCTATAGAGAAAGGCACTACCCAGTAAGCCAAACCTCCAAACTCAGAAAATTGGGTTTGACTCTGGCACATGTACAGTTTGAGCCAATACAAGAGGCTTGTCATGGCAGAGAAGAATAAAGGAGTGGGAAATGCCTTGTTTTGAGGATATTACATCTTTGCAGTGGAGGAATTGGAAATATTTGCCTTCTGTCACACTGCACTATTTTCTTCATCTGTCTACTGAGCTGGTTAAAAACATACTGTAAATCTATTTGTGCAGCAAAAAGGTTGATGTCTAAAAAGTTATGAATAGCATATGCACACCAATTCTTGGCATGTTCTTGCCAGCACTACAGTAGTCATTAATATCTCCCATACCTTATGTATTAGTCTCTGTTTTGCTCTCTCTGAAGGAACAATTTCTTTTCTTATTTCATGCACCATGAATATTTATCATCCACATAGCTATTTCTTCCTTTTGGCAGCCATACTTCCAAATTGCACCAGCCAGCTGGACTGGGATGGTCTTTAAAGACACTGTGCAGGACATAAGAGAATTGAAAAATCCATATCCCAAAAAACATTCCAAGGACCCACAGAACCTTCCTTTTCAATGTCATTAATTCTGTCTGCCTTTCTATCTCTGTGAAAGCAGGACTAAAGCTTATGTGGAAAATGGTTAAGAACCTGTGTTTCTACCTTTGTGGTCAGCAGTGCAAAGCCTGATGGGGCACTTAAATTGTGTCCTCCTTGTTCATCTTTTCCCCTTAAAAGTCCTCATGCCTCATGTCTAACTGAGCTAATGCCTCTGCAGTGGCAGAGTGCCCATCTGCCAGCCCAACAGCTCTTGGTTTGGAGGCTTTTGTCTCCAGCTATAGAGGCAAGAAAATCCAGGTTGGTTTGGATCAACAGAAGGATTCAGGCTGAGAGAAAGTGTAAGAATGACCCGGGAGAATCATTCTGGCTCAAGCCCAAACATGTGAAAAACCTCCTTGATCACTCTGAAATCCCCTAGGAAACACCCAGAGCAAAGTGTGGAAGATCTGAGGTTAGTAAGTCAAAAACTTGCACAGCTTTTTTAGCTAAAGCATCACTGACAGACAGTTTGGGGGGATGTAGGATGTGAAGTGAGGCAGCAGCCTGTGAGACAACCCAGCTGGCAAAGACCATGCAGGCAGGAGAGGAGGAACACAGCCCGTGGTGCAAGGGAGAAGTCCCAAGAGAAACCTGGTATGTGGGAAACAATGTAGAATATAAAGAGAAATCATGAAGGGAGAGGGGGAAATGGCAGCACAGAGGATGTGCCCAGCATAAGGAGCTTGGGGTAAATCAGGACAAAATAGAAAGAACTTTGCTTTCAACCTGTTTTTTCATCAAGTGCCTTTATTGGCCAAATTCAGTGGCTGGCTCTTACCTTTTATTGCAATAGCCAGAGAAATTCTGTTCATAAACAGACTATGCATGATTTTGTTGGTTTCCATCATACCCTCTCCCAGTTATCTCCTCTCAAAGATGAAGAAATCTAGTTTATTGAAGCTCTCTCTGTCTGGAAGCCACTTCATATTTCTGACCATCCCCATCTTCCCTTCTAGGTTTTATGGTTCCTTTTTCTAATGGAGGTCCAAGGAGAGTAAAAGACAGACAGACTTCTGTATTTTGGATATTCATTGCCATACTGTTTCACTCTATTCCATTCCTAGTCCTTCTCAGTTATTGAGAGGTCAGTTACACCTTCACCTCCTCTAATAACACTGAAGAAAAAAAATTGACTGAGTCAAACCCATAAACCAAAAACACAGCCCATGAAAAACTATTGCTCTGATTCTGGAGAAAATACTCTGTGTTCTAAATATATATGTAGAGAGTTTCTGTGTAATGAAAATTTGATGGTGACCTTGAATTCATGGTAAATATCTCAGAGTAAATACCCCATAATTTTTCATGAGCTACAAACATATTGTAGGTAGTTTCCTTTCCCTCCAAAGAAGGACATGCAAAAAAAGCAATCCCATTAAGTATGTAGTACTTCATAAATCTTCCCTAAAGTTCTTGTTTCGTTGGTTGTTTTTTTCCTTTATATAAAAAAACCCCAAACACACACATGTGAAACTATTTTAAAATCCCTAATAATGCAAAGAACTTACTCTAGTTAACTAAAATTGTGTTTGCCTGTGTATTCTTTGAGCTTACACAATTATTCTGGTCAGCCATGTGTTAGACAATTACATTCTCCTGTGATGTCTTTGAAAAACTGTTCCTGCTAATTACCCCAAAACTGCTGCAGGTCTCTCCCAGGAGACACAACACAGCTGGGATTCATTGATTATCTTCTGGGATGAGGTGTCCAGAACACGACCTGGGATTGGGTCATTCCCAGATATTTAGTGTGTGACCTCAGGACATAAATAGAGGAAACACTTCTCAGGGACTGAAGATTTTATCTGTTCTGTAATAGGGAGCAGAAGCAGAGAATCAAGTGTGTATTCCCCTCATTAAAGCAGGAGGTGGGATGGGTTGGGATGGGGAATGAGTGAGCCATAGAGCCTGTTGTTTTTCTGCCATATGGGAAGCTGCTCAACACTCAGACCTTTTTGAGGTATGTCAAGTTCACCACTGGAAGTGAAGGCATTCTCATCATCCTAAACTCTACCAATAGAATAAAAAACATGTTGGTTTCTTAACCAGTAGAATAAAAAACTTGCAGTGTTGGGCACACATGAGAAGGAGGAGAAGGAACTGGGCATTTGTTTCCCTGTGTGTGGCTTTGAGAAGGAGAATATGTGAAGACAGCAACTTTGTTTTGTTCCCTTCAGAAAGGTGACTGTGACCAGAAAGGTCATGTGGACAGGAGTGAAAGGATGTCCATATTCCTCCTCCTTCCTTCATTATCCTCCCACACAATAATCAAATATCCTCCTTTCTTTTCACCAACCCCATCCTCAAACCTCCAAATTCTCTGCCATTCCATCTTCAGTCTGTCTTAAAATCACTTTTTACGCTTCCTATCCTTCCCTCTATAGAAACCTTCTCTGAACGTGCAGCCTTGCACTCAGACACCACCTTGACAGATGTTGTAGTCCCCTTGTGTGTGCTCATGCCTGATTTTTCTCCTGCTCTTGGGGTGATTTCTGTAAGCTGAACACCAGTTGTACATATCAAAACAAAACTCAGAAAAAAAAAGAGATGGCAACAGGGACTTGTGCAGAATAAAATATATGTGCTGTAGCTCAGTGTTGTGAAAAATGTCTTCCTCCTCATGGGGCTCAGCTCTGAGCTCAACATCTGTTAGTCTACTTAGCTCTTCAGTGGGCACTGCATCACTGCTTTACCAAAAAGGCTATCTCAGCATGGAAACAGGGTTATCTTCAGTGATACTTGCTCAATATTTCTCCCTCCTTTCTGGCAGACCTTGGCTTAGGCACTTGTGAACCAGAGGTTATGTCTGTGTGTTCCTGTTTAATAGCCCCTTGTGGACTTCCATTAATTTGTTTAATTGTGCTTCAAAACCCTTTGATATTTTGACTTCTACAGTCAATTTTGGGCCAAGCTGTAGAATATGAAATCAAACTCACAGGACACAGAGCTAGTAAGTGCCAGAATATCTGGAGAGACACAGGTCATGACCTTTTATTAAAAAAATTACCCTGTGGCTTAGCAATATTTATTGTGCTGTCTCCCAGCTCCACTCGGCTGACTCCAAAAGATAGCTGTTGAAGGAAAGCAAATATTTCTTTTCCCAAAAATAATGAGAATGGGAAATGTCTACTCACTGCATGGCTCAAAAATCTCTGTGTTGGGATAACACAATCACACGGCCACAGAGTTGCTTCTTAAATAATGGTTCAAAAGTGCCTTTTGTCAGTCACTTGGAGAATGTAGCCACCTTATCAAGCACTGGTGAAACTAATAAAAAGGGAAGAGTGGGTTGTCCTGGAATTCCTCAAAAATCCCTTCAAATATTTGTTTTATTGCATTTCAGCTGGATTCCTTTTCAAGTTCCCTGCTTGACTGCCGAGAGCATTTCTGTTCTCCAGCCCCTCAAATAACGGATCAGATGGAAACTCAGTCCTTGAAAGTTTTGGTTTAATCTTTTCTGAGGCAAAATGTGAAGACAAACAACTGCCTAGGATAAGCTGCTTATCTTCATCTTGTAAAACTCCTCCAGGAGAGCTAATTAGAATATGTAAGACAGGGCAAAGAAGCACCAGAAAAGGAAAGGAAAAAGAGGCCTTGAAACCCACAGGCAGTCAGAGGAAAGTGCTGGCCTTTATAGTTCCCGTCAGCAGCAGGAGCAGCCTGGAAAAGGTTGCATAGTGAAATCTGTGATTCATGACTTGGAGGGGAGGTTTAGCAGAGCAGGGAGGGCTGAGCAGCCCCAGCATCTCCGAGCCCAGCACAGAGCTGCTTGGTTTTGTGATAGTTGGATCTCAGCCTTTCCCAGGCGGCAGAGCTGAGCTCTCAGCACCCAGACCTTCCTGGAAAAACCAAACCAGAACTAACCAAAACCAAAACCCAGTCAGCACTGACAGGGCTGCAGCCTCCCTGCTGCACCTCTCCCCTGGCATGGCTCCCACAGCTGGGAATCATGGCACTGAGAAGGTTACCAATAAAAGACAAAGGGGCTTTATTGGAAGCGCTGTGAGCAATCTGATGATAACAGCAATATGTGTTTGTGGACCTTCTTCCAGGACATTTTTATGCAGCTTTATGTTGAGTTTCCTGACTGGCAATTAGGTGAAGTGCAATTGCACTATGGTGTTATTTCCATCTGCATCTTTGAAACCTCAGGTGGATATGACATATTTGTACCAGGAGAATAAAGTGTGGGGAGTTTTGAAAATCATCTTGCTCTGAGGGTAACCCTGGAAGAAGTAACCCCAAGTCCCACTGGGATGCCTGAGAGCTCTCAGTGTTGGGGACCTCACCAGGGAGGGCAGAGGGTGGACGTCAGTGTGCAGGTTCCCAGGGAACCCCAATCAGGACCTTTCCCTCATCTCACAAGATTTCCAGCCCCCTCCCCAAATTTGAAGCATGTTCATTTTAAAACAAGATATTGAGAAGAACATTTTCCCTTCTGCTTACTTGTCAGGATCCTACTCCCAGGTTTTGCCTTTCTCCAGACAGCTGAAGCGGGAGATGTGAGCTTGGGCAAACCATTAATATTGTGGTGCTTCTGTTTTCCCTGTTGTGCAAAATGACCATAGCAATTCTTACCAGCTTGCAGTGTATTGAGGGGCTTATTATTTGCCAAGAACTGGTGATCTTGGTCACTGTCTGCTGAATCAGTAACAAGCCTTTCTTTCTTTTTTGTGGTTTGTTTGGGTATTTTTGTTTCTATTTTATTTATTCAAGCCAGTTAAATTTCCTGCAGCACTTTGAAACCCTCTTTTACTTTCCATCTTTAAAATTTTCCATTTTAGGTCATCTTGTGTAGCCTCTGCCTTAGCCCATCCTCAGTGTGAGTGTGCAGTGTCCGCCAGCTCCACAAACTCCATCCCTGGCCCATCAATTAGCACAGTGGAGCCTGTCACTGCTCTGGATCTGCCCAGCCCCAGCCCTGGAGTGCTGCAGCCCCTTCCCAAGCCCAGCAGGAACATCCACAAAGAATTCCCCTCTGCCAGTGAGCCACGGTGACCTCCCCTTCCTGAAGCCATGCTGGCTATTTGCTGTTCATCTGTGCTTTTCCAAATGTTCTCCCTTTTGACTCTTAAAAGAGTTTCAAAGGCTTTTGCTCACAACTCATGTCAAGCTGACTGGTGTGTAGTTTCCTACTCAGTCTCTGTAGGTTCACTGTTAAAGTTATGGCATTATGCATTAGTCATCCTTTTCCTCAGAGGCCACTCCTGAACTCAGTAAACTTAGGAAAACATCTACCAAAGTCTCTGCAGTTCCTACTGTTATTCCATTCAGTATCCTCTGGTGTCCTCAGCACTGGAGTCCCAAAACCTGGTCCTGCAGAAGGTCCCCAGGCACATGTCTCATCTTTGCTACAGCCCTGGAGTGCCAGAGGAGTTATTCTGGCTTTGCACAACACTCAGTGACCCCAAAGACTGTCCAGAGAACATTTGAAATACAGTTTTGGGTATTATGAACACAACAGTCTCCAGAGAGGTGCTGTGATTTACTCTTGGTCTCTGTATCTCCACCTATATCCCAAGGCAATAGCTAAGTATCAGTTCCTTAGCAGGGCTCCAATGTTAATTTTTCTGCCCAGGTAATTAATTTAACATCTTCTCTTGTAATTATTTACATCCACAACAATTTGAGTTCCATCCTTTGGTCACATCAAAAGGAGGAGAAAAGAGGCAAAGCCATTGTCCCCTGTTTGTTTGTCAGATTGTTGGATTTCTCTACCCCTGCAATTTCTTAGGGCCTGTTCCCATATTCACTATGTATTTCCTGAGGTTATTATATGTGGCTTTGGAATAATCACCATTCCCATGGTGTGTTTTGCCTTACATTACTGAGATGTTCTCCTGCTCTTCATTCAAATGGACTTGCTGCATGGGATTTCCATATCAACATCATTCCCTGTCTCAGGATTTACATTCCTGTTCTTACAAAGAAATATTTATACTCTACAAAAGATATTTCCCCCCAGTATTTTCACATCTAAATTAAATGAATAGATGAACCTATGAAACAAGAAGGAGGTAGAAATAAAATCATAAAATTTACGGTAATTTACAGATTTGGCAGAATACATTTCAAATTTGGGATCAGTGGGAGAAAGGAAGAAAAGCAGAATGTACTATTATAGAGGCTGATACTGAAAAATTATGTTAAAGGTGAGGGGTTTTTTACTGAAGGAGTAGCAATGACACAAACTGGGCATTTAAGGAGGTGGATTTTCCATCTATAGAGCAACAACCTCTTTTCATTGCTTAAAGTGGATAAAAGAAATCTTGACATAATTCCTTCTAGTTCCTCAGAACTTGAAAAAAGGTCAATATTTCCCAGACTAGCACAGTATTAGGCCTTCTGCATCTTCCTTTATGGAACCATCTGAGAATCAGTGGGTGTTCATGAGTCTCACCTGTAACCTGTCCCAATACCATTTTTAGCAGAAAATATTTAGAAATCATTTCTATTCTGTCACTCTGTTTATCTTTTACTAAGCCAGCAATGATTACATGGTCTTCGAGGACTTTCTCTATTTTTGGATACGTTTCTGTCCTGCTAGGTGGTTGGGGAAGGCAGGATGTTTGTCTTTTTTTGCTTCTGTTTTTGGTAAAAGTCAGTTTGAGTTCAAGGCCAGACTGAACATGTTCTTGGAAGAGAAACCCAGTGAGGATTAATAAATACACAGGCACCACATCTTAATCAAGAACTCCCAAACTGAAAATAGATGAAGAGTGGGAGATTGCTAATGGGAAATTTCAAATATGCCTGTCTTGTTCTTTCTCTTCGTTAGACATCCCTTTATCTACCACAGTTGGGGAAGGCAGAAGGCATTCAACAGACCTTTGCTTTGCTCTACTGTCTTTTCTTTTAATACAAGTCATTTTTGCAACACAAAATGGATTTCCGTTTACCTGGTAACTGCTCCCCAACTAGGAGAGCAATTCAGGTGCTTTGCACCATTGTAGATACGCCCAGAGGTGTTCAGGGCATTTGGATAGGGCTGGAAAATGTCACAAAAATCATCCTTTAAAAGTCAGAGCCCAAGCAGATGAACTGTGAGAGGTTTGTGCCCTTCTGGGGAGGTGGTGAGGGGCCAGGTGGGACACCCCAGGGTGCTGCTGCTGCTGACACTTGTCTGTTCAGGCACTCACATCTGTCCTAAAGGCTGGGTGCTCTGGCTTTCAGTGTAGACAAGAAAAATACGTACCCTAAAAGGTGGGATTTACCCAGTGTGTCTGAGACATGCACCTTCTGGTGGAGCAACTCAGCCAGTTCCTGGATCTGCCTTTCAGGGCTAGAGGGAAGAGAAGGCTCCTGGATAACTACCTAGATATGCAATGCTTGGGACAGGAATACCACACACTGTTGTCTTCTGTCAGTGTCACATCCGTTAAGAACAGAGAAAGGAAACAAGCCCCTGACTCTCAGGCTGGGCTCAGATGTTGCCTCTCTGACACAGCTGTCCCAGCTGGGCACTCCAACCCCACTCTGGTGGGCCAGAGATGTGGCCACTCCTTCCCTCTAAAGTCTGTAGGTCTGAAGTCCCACCAGGTACCACCAGTCAATGGAAAACACTTGTTTTGACAGCACATATTATCAATATGCTCACTGAGCCTTTCCCAAAAGCATTGAATGGGAGCTCTGCTCTGGTTCCTGCTTGCAGTGATGCATGCACATGTTTATTAAGCTGACTTCTGCATTGTCAGTCTCTTCTTCAAAATATATATGCATTCAGATGAGATTTTCCCTCTGCAGCAGCTGAACAGAACTCTTAAAGAACTTCTAATGCACTGCACGCTACCTACAGCCACCTCTTCAATAAAAGTGAGCTCTGCTCCTGGATTGTATCCTTATGTGGAGTTCCAGTTTCCAAATCCTCCTTTCAGAGCCTCCCTGAACCTGGGATGGTCACATTTTCTGCTGCTAACTGTTCCAAATTCGCCATCTGGCACTTCTCAGTGCTGGAGAGTCAAGACAGTTGTCAGCAGCAATGCAAATCATTGTTGTTTTGTTAAACTAACCTATAGTACATCCCCTCTTTTTTTTTTTTCTTTTCTCTTGCTTCCAGAGGGTATAAATAATAATGTTTAAAAATGAATAAACACACATGCAAAGACATATAATATCTCAGCCACATTCCAAAGTCCTTGCTCAGGTTTTTCATTCACTTCCAATGCCAATAAAACTCCAACTGAGGTGAATATGATTTTGGTAGAGTAAAAACTGAGTAAAATTTGCAGGAGAAATTTGGCAGAAATTTGTAACAGCAGCATTGGCAGTTCAACTCAGCTTATTAAAGGGAAATCTGAACTGCCATTTGGGGCTTGGAAAAAAATGTCTATTTTGAGGACTTGACTTTTCTTCTCCCCTCACTCTATCCTTTCTCAGTAACAATATACTTATTAGCACTTATGGATGAAGTTCTGAAAACCTTATCACAGCAACAGTAAGAAATACACCTCTGACAGAGTAGTAAGTTCTCTGGCAGAAGACACAGAGGGACCCCGATTGTTATCTTTGCTTTCAGTCACTCTGATCAGTGAGTGAGAGCTGTTTTATTAATTGCTTGGTGTGGTTAAACAGCAGTCACCCCCAATACCACGTTTGCAAACTCCCTTCCCCAGCAAGGTTGTTCAGGAAAACCTATCAAGGTCAGGCTTGGTCACAAAGCTCATGGTGGAGGTTTTATTTAGCACCTGTGGGTTTCTGCTGCCTGTGACACTGTGGATTAGCTTGATGAGACACTGCAGAGTGGTGGAGCTGCTCCCCTTCATCCCCTGGGACCGTCACTGTGCAAAGTTTTGATCTCCTCCTACCTAACAGGCAAAGGAGATTGTTTGCTCAGATACAAGTCTTTGTTAATCATTAGCAGAGATATTTTTAAAAAAATTAAATAACAAAACGTAATCTTGAAGAAGGGAGCAGTGCCACAGAAGCAGTTAAGGATCTGTCTGGAGATCTTTGAAATTTCCTTTGACTGGGATTTCCACGCTGATACAATCTAACACTTTCTGGGGACTGTGTACTTCTGTTCTGCTAAGTTATCAAAATTATCAATCTCTTGATTATAATATTCATGATACTCAAGCAGACCAGAAAGAGCACTAAAATGTAATTTAATTTAACCATTTCCACTTCCATATTTCCAAAGTTGCTGATGCACTATCCTGGTGCAGTATGTCCTCTTCCTGTCACTATCTCCTCTCTCCACTCTGCCTTCACTCTGCATAATTTCCCCTTTTCCTCCCTTTTCAGATCCATGGGTCTCATGCTGACCTAAATTTCAAAGTTTGCCATTTGTTTGCCATTCCATGTTTGAACCAATGCAAATCACAGCATCACCAGACCCTTGGCATGCCTTATATTCTTCCTGGTGGCTTTTCTGCTCCGCCCCAGCTGTGCCCTGTGCGTGACCCATTGCTGCAGCACACTCCTGCCACATCCTCAGCTTCCTGCACCCAAATCATCCCCTGTGGACATTCCTGCTAAGCAGGGGTGGGTGTTGCAGGCTGCCCTCCTCCTGTGCCTCTGCACATCTCCCCCTCATCCCTCAAAAGCAAAACCTTGAGAAGGAATACAGTGAAGAGCATGGGAGACACAGAGAGGCAGAGTGCCTGAGGTTCAACAGCACCCAACTAATCTGTCAGCAGAATCTCATTACAGTAATATATGGTGAGTCTGTACTACTGAGGCAAGCCCATCCTTGCCCCACATTGTTTTGCTACCAGAACTTTTTTCCCTGATCCTACCACCTCT
>JAOXXN010000395.1:51090915-51112300 GCA_026770055.1 Myrmophylax atrothorax
TAAGGAGAGGGGTTCTGGTGACCTCTCTCCACACTGTGTATAGAGGGGTGAATATTGGTGGTATTTTGTTCTTGGTACTGTTCAGGTGGCTTTTTGAAAGGGAGGGTGTGGCTGTATAAATAGAGCTTTTTTCCTGTATTTACTTGTACATTGGTGTCCAGAGGACTGAATCATACCTTAGATATAATTCCTCTGAAGCTCTTCCTTCTTGGTCTATATGCTAAAAGCCATGACGTAGCATGGAAAGAGACCGAAAATGAATGTGAATGGGAGTATGAACAAACGTGATATTCTGTGTGCTGTACTATGTACTGGAATTCAAGAGGTCAGTTTGCCTGTGTGTTATTCTAGTCTTCTGCTAGTGTCACTCCTCTGTGAGGCTTTACCATTCAGGGAATTGTTTATTTATTTTTATTCTCCCAGGTGTCATGAGGCCCCAGGCCTTATTTTGTACATATCATCAAGCCCTGCAGTGGGTAGAACATCATTAATTTCCTTGTAGGTTCATTTGTGAGTGTTATGAGACCATGAGTTGGGTGAACATTTCCCAAGTGTTGAGACTGGTACCTGAAATACAAGGTGCACTGGCACTGTAATCTAAATTTTACAGATGAGGATAAGAATAAAGAATAAGTCAAGCAGAAGTATCCACTAATTTGGGACAGTGGGCTTCAGGACCACTTGGCAAGTTTATACATTTTGAATAATTAATGCCTAGCTCTGGTTTGTTTCATTTTCTTCTATGGAAGGTCAGACCTTCACCTGCATGATCTGAGTGCAGACTTTGTCACCTCCTGCTCAGGTGCTCACCATGACCACTTCAGCTGGTGGCACTCCTGGCATCCCTGTCTGGCGTTTGCAGGTAACATAGAGAGGGGCAGGTGCATTCAAGGAGGGATTTATGAGGTCTGTGTAGGGTGTCCACCTTAGGAAGAGGTGAAGGGTGTACTACAAGAATGTATTTTTCTCCATGAACAGTGAAGGGTGTAAGGACCCCAAGCCTGAGTTCTCAGGCCAGCTGAGGTGATCCCCTCTCAGTGGTTGAATGTTAGCCATGGCAAAATTAAGACTCTAGTTCTTTCTATATAGTTTTTTTTATTATCACATTAGATACAGTGTTGTATTACAAACAGAGTTAGTTAAAAATAAATATGTATTCATTTATAACATATTTATTAGATATGTGTACATATACACACAGATTTCACAGCCATCCACAGGGGTTTTTATGTATGGACATTGAGACATGAAGGCATTTCTGAGAAACTGAAGGGTAACTAATGCAGAGCAGAACTATGCTGCTCTTACACTGAACTTTAGATGTTCTTCAAAAGGATTTTATATGGAACAGGTAGAGTCTCATGTTAACCATTTGGGAAAACACTGCAAAGATCTTTATTACTGACTGGTTGCAGGAATGTGCTGGATGTAAACCTTAGGAATGTCTGCACAGCAACAGGATGGGTACATTTATGCATTGCTTTGTACAGGTATTTTTAGTGCCTTTGCATTCAATACTAGTGGTGTTGCCTTTTATATATCAGATATGAAATTTAATTCTACTTCTTCTTCCTTGATTTATGTTACAACAGCAAAAGTTGTACTCAAATAATTGTCTACGTGGGTTGCAGACCACTAGTTGAGCAAATATGAGTAGGTTATCTGACTTCTTCATTGGCACATAGTGCTGGCAATTCTCTCTATGTCCAGAGTCTAAGAAGCTGTTGGTTTTGTTTTGTTTTGTGGTTTTTTTTCCCAGCAACTCAAGCAGAATCAGAATATTGTGTTACTCCATTTACTTTCTGCAGCAGATTTGATTGTATCCCTTATGGAACTTAAATCTCCTCAGCATCCAGGCAGTTGCTGTGCTACCCATGGCATTGTGGCTTGGTTTCTTCTTCCCCCCTGCCCCTTCTTTTTATATAACTCTTTGTCCTGCTGAGTGGGCTGTACATCATTTGTCTGATGCTGCTCCACTGCTCTCCAAGTTGGTCTGTGAGCTGGCAGTGGAAATGGTAGAGCTGACACCCCTCAAGGGCAGTCTTGGGGACTGTTAACAGCAGAGATGGAAAAGTTAAAGAGAAGTGACCGTGTATGTGTCTCCTCAGCATTCACTTCCCACCATGCCAACCCAGGTGCCACCTTCAACTCTGTTATGCTTCAGTTGCTGCCTCCTTTTCATTACCAAATTATTTCCATTAGGTTTAGATGTAAGATTTAGTCCAGCACTGCCCTTTTTTAAGCCTTTTAAAGAAAATTCAGCAGCGTGACTTCCAGGAAGGTGTTGCATACCATTTTTTCAGAGGGGTTACTAGTGTTGTGTTTACAGGCTGGTTTGTTTAATTCAGGAGAACTTGAGAGAATATGGTGGAGCTTCTCCATTCAATGCTGACCTGTCAAAAATGTAAAACAGCATTTTTTTTAACACTAGTATACAAGTATACAGATTAATTTAGTGTTTTCTGGGCCAGCCAAGAAGATGCAGACAATGATTCTGAGGATGCCTGCAGAATAATATAAGTATTTGAGGTGTTGTCTCAGATTTAAGAATTAGCTGTTTACAACCAGTTGAACTGTAGGTACACACTTCACAAGCTCTTGGTTTTACTTCAAATATCCTTAATTAGAAATCCAGAAACTTTTGCCAAGCATAGCAATGACCAATACTCTCCCCTCACTTCCCTGCAAAAAGGAAGAAAAAACAAAACAAAACAAATTGCCCATTGCTTTGCTTTCTTACCATTTTTACCATCAGTTCCACACTCAAATGAGCTTCCTACAGAAAAGGTGTTTCTGTGTTGATTTTCCTTCAGATACTTTTCCAAACCATCACATATTCTCTGTTTCATTGAATATTCTAAAAAGGCTGAAGATAAACTCCCAAATGATCTACTCTCATGGTTTTTTATTTTTCCATTTTGAAATTATAACACCTCTTGCTAATATCTTTTTGAGGGAAAGGAGTGATCTGTTAAAAATATTTTTTTTAAGCATTTAGGATAACAACATTTATTATAACAAAGCATTATAACATTTTATAGGATTAAAACATGCTCAGGTCAACACTGAGTATTTTAAACACAAAAATGAGTCTTTCTACCTGAAGTGTGTAAAAATAATTCTCTTTGCAAAGGGCTTTATTAATTCACGTTGTCCAAACAGGGAAGACAAAGCCCACATTCTTAAATTATTTATCAATACACGAGGATTTTTAAATTATTAATTAGTTTATATATGATAATAACTATCTGCTACATTGATTAAGCAAAGTGCTTCCCACAGAACTACTGAAAGTGCTGGGTGCTGCTCCCTCCCGTTCAGCAGGACAAACCACCGGAGCAAAACCTTCAGCACTGAGAGTTTCCTACAACTGATTTAATATCACACACAGCTAACAATGGGAAAACTCGTGCAAACAGGGCAAGGTGTCAGAACTGAAATCTAGGGGAGGAGAATGCAGTTCTGCTCTTGGATCTCCAAGACTTTCCACAAAGCTTACATACATTGCATGTGTGGCCGGTGCATCCTTTCCAAAATCCATGGAGTTTTCAAAAAGAAAAAGGAAGTATTTTTAATGATTCCAGTGGGTTTTGGAGCCAGTTCTTTCTTATCAGAGCAGTACTAATAGTTAAAACATCTGTGTCCATGGGAAACAGAAAGCACTCATTTAGAAATCATTTTCCTTTACAGAAAGTAGCCTTAAATGCAAAATTCATTAACACAGATGATAAAATAATACAATAAGATACCTTTTTTTCCTCCAGAATTCTCAGAGTAATAAAAAGAACAGTGGCCAAAAGTGCTTTAAATATATTAACATTTTTTTTAACTCTGTGAGCCTTTGTTCTCAAGAAAGAAAACTGCTGTTTCACTTCCCTGAAGCCATTGGTAATATGATGCAAAAACATCAGAGAAAATCTAATCCAAGATAGGTGCAGTCCCCAAGGGAACATGCTCTTCTTTGTTTTATATTTCCATTGGAAATCTGGGAGATTTTGCATGCAAACATCTTATTTCATGGGGCTGCTTCTCAAATTGAGAGATTAAATCTAGCACAGTATAAAGGCCTTTTCAATAAAGTGGGTTGCACAGTCTTCTGTTTACAGAAAATTGATGCATCATCTGATATGTCTGAAATTGCTAACTTCTGTTTCAGTAAAGCTGAAGGAATTTCAACCAGCCCATTATCTAATCAAGAAAAATATTCCCTTAGCATCTTGTCTTAAGGTAGCTGGCTGGCAGGCAGTGTGTGGACTGCTGCATAGCATGACTCATTAGAGCTGCAAAATGGACTGATTTTCTTGGGAAAGTCATATTTGTAGAACTATCCATCATCCACGAAGTGTTTGTAAGTGCCTCAAAAGCTACAAAACAGCTATTAAACCCTAACTCGGTTTCGTGCTTTTCTCCCCCCTCATTTCATACACAATCAAAATTTAAATATTTAAGGGAAGTGGTTGGCCTTGTTGAGTGCACGTTGACTGAAGTCTCTGCAATAGTGACACTGGGTATGAGCCACAGTTGATTTCTCAGTCCTCAGAGCTTTATGGGGCCCTGTGCCCCAGACAATTCCCATTATTAACACACCTTCTGCCAAGGCAGAACCCAGCTGAGTTGGCTCAGTGCTCAGCACACAGATGTGAGTGAATGCATCACCTCCATTCAAACAAAATCTCAAGCCAAATTTTGCAGGGAGTAGGTGGGAAATGTGTCTGTTGGTGAGACCCAGGACTTCTCTCCTGCCCCTTGGTGATGCCCCATCAGACATGCAGAGCTCAGGTCTTGTCGGATGGTTCTGCCCAGCAGCTGGAGCAGGAGCTCCAACAGCTTTGCTTGGCAAAGGAGGCAGGGTGTGAGCCCCTGAGCAGCTGGAGAGGGCCGTGCTATGTGGGGTGGATGTGCCTCACCAGGTCTATGTGTGGTGGATGTGCCTCCCCAGAGCTGTGTGTGGTGGATGTGCCTCCCCAGGGCTGTGTGTGGTGGATGTGCCTCCCCAGGGCTGTGTGTGGATGTTCCTCACCACGTCTGTGTTTGGTGGATGTGCCTCCCCAGGGCTGTGTGTGGATGTTCCTCACCATGTCTGCGTTTGGTGGATGCTCCTCACCACGTCTGTGGGAGGTGGATGTGCTTCTCCAGCCCTGCACACCTCGGGCATTCCTTTGTCGTTGTTGCTCTCAGGCAAGTGACGCTCCTTAAAACAGGCACCAGGGAAACTTTTCAGCCCAGAAGGAGGAAATGAAAGCTGACATGAGCACTGCTGATAAGCAGGTAGCAAAGTGTGCAGGACCAAGGGCATGGCCTAACATCTTTACAGCTCTGAGGACAGGAAACACTGACAGCTGCACTTCATTCCCTACCAAGTAAGAAAGATATGAAAGCTTTAATTAACAACGCCAACCTTTTCTGTAGGACCTTCCATAAGTAGATCTCAAAGGCCTTTGCTAATGAGTTAAGGAAAAAAAAGTGAACATCTCCTGGGTTCCCAACCAACCCTCACAGCACTGCTGCTTCCTTCCTCGCCATTCTTCCTCTCTTTGGTTTCATGGAGAAGAGTGAGCCTCATGTGCTTGCAGGGCAGGACTGTTGCCACCCCCCTCCCCGTGCCTGGAAGGGGCTCCAACATCCACTGAGGCAGGTGGAATGGAGGATATTTTGCTGGATTTAGCTTGAAAAGGTGATCCCTGTTCCCAGGAGGTGCAGGGAGAAATGTATCTGAAGCAGATTATGTGGCTATATAACTTCTACTACTGTTTTCATCTCAAGGTTACTTGTATAAGAAAAAGTACTTTTCCTTGGTAGAGGATCCAATTAACACATGGAGTTTGAATTAAGATTTTGGATATTTGTTTTAATGAGCAAACCAAACTGAATCCCAAATGCCTGCAATTTTGAAATTGCTATTTTGTACCTCATAGCAACACTTCTGGGTACCAACCTGCACTCAGGTCTTAATGTACTTGCCACAGTGCAAATATAAAAAAGGAGATAAACTCTTCTCTGATGAGTTTCTGAGCTAAATAGATAGATTGAGGTAAAAGGAACATAAGATAATGCATCATGTGCAAGACAGGGCCAGGTCACCTGGCTGACAGTCCCTGTGCCACCTCCCACTGCTTCACCTCTTGGGAGGACATTTGCTTTCAGCTAACAAGCTGTTACTCCTGCTAACGGCACCATCTGAAAACTGTTTAAGACAACAGAAATAAATTAGTCAAGTACCTGTAACAAAAGCAATTAGAACAAACAAGAGATGAGCTGGGATGTCCCAGGTGCAGCAGGGTCAGGATGGGAGCCCCCCATGTCATATCCTGCCCTTTCTGCACGAGTCCCCCAGAGGACCATATGTGAGAACAGCACAGTGAGACTCCCCACTCTGGAATCCTCAACCCTAGTCCTGGACAAAGCTGTTTTGTGAGCCTCATGCACAGACACACTGACTGACCCAGGGTGTGGGGAGGCACTGAAGTGCTGACTGGGACAGCAGGACTGTGGTACCCAGGACATCTGATCTCCACTCCATGACTGGGGCACTGGAAATTCACCCCAGGCCCTTCCTGGTCCTTTTTCTTCTCTCTCTACCCTCCTCTTTCCCACCCAAGAAGACTTTTTAGTGGCTGCTGAAGAAAATAGAGAAAAATCTGAAGATGCAGGTGGTGCAAAGGATTTCAGATCAATGCAGGTAAATGCCCAAACAACTGGGAAACCACCTTCAAACCCTGATCTCATCTGAACAGTGCTTGGGAAGTCAGGCATCTGGCAGCTGCTGGCAGCTACTCCTCTGAGGGTGCTAGTGAAGGACTCCAGGCTGTCCTCTCCTCCTGCCAGCATCAGTGGCAGCCTCTTTTCTGTCTCACTGAATGCTACTGATGCTTCATTCCCCAAAGGAGGGCAAAGACAGCTATGTGTTTTTCTCAGTGCTGCACAACACTTTTGATAAGTCTCACCTGTGAAGGGGTTTTTGTTTAAATAAATGGACACAGGGTGGGGGGACAAAGGGTTAGGAGCTGATTACTATCCAGGATCCCTGTCATCTCCACAGGGAGAATCATGCACTGGAACCAGGGGCATGGGTCATCTAGCAAGGCCAAACCTCACACAAGGTTATGCAGTCACTTGGGCTCCCTTTAATCAATTGGAAGTCTTTGCTGAGGCAGAACTGAAGCAGAAGCTTAACCCACTGCCATTGGGCAGCACAGCAATCCCTGCAGGGTGAGAGGAGAAAATCCCAGACGTGTCCCTCACTGGCAGCTCCCTGTTCCAGTGACTGTTAACTTATTGCATTTTTTTTCCCCCTTTGCTGCTGAAAGTGTCATTGATGTAAGAAAGGCTTGTGGGTCATGGCTGTGGGGTTTGATCCTTGAAGGAGATGGAAGTGATCCATGAAGAGGTGCCTTGGAGGCTGCAACGGGAGGCTCCTTCTTTGACTGGGAGGTAGTGCTGGGAGAGCTCCCAGGCTGGAAATGGAGGATAAGATAGGAATGGGAGCCTGCAGCTGGGGAGCAGAGGCCAGAGATTACTTTTTTATTATTTTATTTTAAACATATGTATTAATCATGGCTCAAAGCAGGGATGGCAATGGAAAACTGCAGCTGGAATGGGTAAGGCAGGAGGAGGAGGAGGTGATTTTTATTTCAGACATAAATTATGTATTAATTATGGCTTGAAGGAGGGGTCAGTGTGGGAATCTGTAGCATGGGGAGGACAAAAAGGAAAGATGATTTCAATTGCAAGTGTATTTATTGAAGTGTAACTCAAAACAGGGACTGGGTGGGAATCTGCAGCTGGAACTGATAGGACAAAGGAAAATATTGCTTTGGTGGGGGGGTATTATTTTAAACATATGAATAAGTCTGTAGCTCAAAGCAGGCACAAGGGTGGGAATCTGCAGTTTGAGGACATCAAGTAACACTTGTAGGGGAGAGGATCCTTATGCCTCTTCAGGTGCATTCTGAGCCTCTGAAAGTTGCTGAGCTGACTTTCCTAAAGATGAACTCCCATCTGTTCCCAGAGGTGGGTAATTCAGGATTCCCTAGCAGCCCTCCACTGCCCTGCTGGCTCTGGGAATTCTGCTCTGCCTGACAGCCGTGGCTGTGCCTACGTGCCTGCAGCAGCACAGCCACGACTGGTGAGCGAGGCAGCTGGCTCTGAACGCAG
Organism: Myrmophylax atrothorax; assembly: GCA_026770055.1. NCBI lineage: Eukaryota > Metazoa > Chordata > Aves > Passeriformes > Thamnophilidae > Myrmophylax > Myrmophylax atrothorax. The sequence goes on from JAOXXN010000395.1 coordinate 51,099,070, forward strand.
CCTGCAGCTCCGCTCAGCGTGACCAGCTTTGCTCAGGGGTGACTGCAGCCACCACCACATCACAGCCCAGGCCAGTCTCACTGCAGGGCAGCAGCAATGGGGGTTATTGTGGCCCCTTTGCCCTTTCCCTGGCTTGCAGGCAGAGGGTCAGCTCCTACCGCCTTGGTGGGTCACCATCCCGTGTGCTGCTGCTCAGTGATCTCCAGGCCATGGACGTGGTTCAGGAAATCAGATGAGGCCAGCTGGGAGCAAGGCTGTGTGCTGCCTGTTCCTGCTCCTGCTCCTGTCTGGGCAGCAGGAACAGTCATTCCCCTGGAATTAGCCTAAAGGAGCTGGCACGCTCTGGAAATCCATTTGGTTGGAGATGGCGTATCTTTGGATTCCAGCAGTGCGTGGTGGTGGCTAGAAAGAGAATGCTGAGCCTGTGGAAATGTCCCCAAAGTGCTGCTGCCAACTCATACTCACATATCTCAGAGCCAACAGGCCTTTCCTGTCTGAAGCTCTGCTCTGAACCCTTGTGTCTGGCCAGTGTGTTGTTTTACAGCCCCAAGCAGCAACACTGCAGCTTCCACACGGTGGTGGATATGAGAGCCACTAAACACCATGGATTCTCTCAGTGCATCATTGACAAACCACCTGTGCTGACTGATTTTTTACTAACAAATTATGGAGACTGTTGGAGTTATTATTTTTTTAGATAGTTAGCTTTAGTGTTTGCTTTTTTGCTGCAAAGAGAAAAAAAATAGAGAAATACTTGATTCCAGGCTTTGCTTTGTATGCTTTTCACGAGACATGTTTGTCTCCTGGCTCTGCAGAACATTCCAGTGGATCTGTGCTGCTGCTTCTGTCTTTTGAAATTCTCACAAATGCAAACCCTCCTGACTCATACTTTGTCAGTGTGTGCATGTTTGTGTACAAAGGGATAAACTAATATTTTGATCTGTAAATGTGTGTGGCTTCACAGTGTTGAGCAAATTATTCCTGAAGGATATTCAAAGTGCCAGAATCACCATGATACAAAAATTCCCAGTAGGTTCAGAGCTTTTTGGTTACCTTGGTGAAGGAGTTCTTGCCCCTTCCAGGGTGATCAGTGCTGTGCTCAAAACCTCCCCAAAATTGCCATGAATTCATAACAGTCTAAGCCAAACTTTCTGAAGCTACTCTATGTCTTGAGAATTAATAGGGATTTCAAAAAAAGATAATCAAACTGGCTTTCTTTTATCCTGCTCTTTCCTCATCTTCCTTAAAGAAAATGAATTTACTTTGTTGTTTGTTTGGTTTTTTTTTTAAATTTTCAGTGTCAACTACAAGCTCAGGGTTTTTTTTCTCTTTTCAAAATTAAACAAATGGGGCAAAAAATCACTTTCTTTTTAGTTTGATGAGAAATAGATCAGCTGTGAAAACTCAAGAAAATTCAGTGCATATTTCTTGAATTTCAGATCCTAGTAATGTCTTCTTTCTATTGCAGATTCTCTGATTTTACTCTTTTTACTCCTTCTACCATCAGAAAAATTTTCTCCTTTTATATTACTTAATTTTTTCCTTCATGGACCAATAGCAATCACATTTAGGCCACAAAATAATTTTAAATTCCCACCACTTCCAAAATGACACGACTTTTCTTCAATATTCACACATGGAAACCAGCAGGCAAACAATGAAAAACCATTCAGACTATAAGCTAATTTTTGCATTGTTGCACATATAAACTCACGGTTGATTACAGAAGTTTTTAAAAGGTTGAAGACTCCATGGGCTGCTTTAAAAAGCTTAAGAGCTTTTTTTAATTCAAAACGATCAAGAAACACTTCCCTCTATGATGGTTTAATAAAAAAAGCAAAGTCACGTGCTCATGGTTCACTATTTGAATGTTCTTTAGAGATGTCCCAGGGGTGGCTCCTTTTTCATTCATGTCTGTGTGCAGCTCTGAGTCAGGATGTTTCTGCTTCAAAAGTTTTATAACTGATGATATTTAGGACAGAAGTTTAAAGGGGATGTATTTTCACTTGTGAGTCGATGGCATTGGGTGTTTGGAAGGCTCTTCAAGCAGCTGGATTTGGCTCCAATCAGGGAATGTCCATGAGGGATGGAGGAGTAAATCAAATGCTCTTGAAATAGGTACCAGCCACTGTGGGTGGGTTGGAAATACTGTTCTTATCCTCTGAAATGTTTGAGATTTTGTAAAGGTCTCAAATTTAAGGGAGATGAAAAATGTCAAATACCATATTTGGTCACTGAAAATGTTCAAACCAGCAACGTTTTACCCTGAAAAGGGCATTTTTCTCTAACGCTGTCAAAACACACTATTTTGATATCATCCAAATATCTTTCCAAATTTTGTCAAAATGAGAAATGTTCAGAACAGATCTTTTTACACAGAACACTGATTTTTGGTTAATGAATATTTTTCCAAAAAAAGAGGCTTCCTAAATTCCTACTAGCCAGTAGGAATGCTCAGGATCCTGATGTAAAGAGGATGTAAATCATCCAGATTTAAATTTTCTTCCTTGGCACTGTCATAGGCTTTCTCAGTAAAGCAAAGGTTAACAGGGAATACTACATCTTTGTCCTGAATGTTATGTGTACCTACAGTTCTTTTCCCATTTCCAAACAGAACTCCAAGCTGAGTTTTTCCTGTGTTTTGTAAGACAACAATCATTGTACAGATACACAGCTTTAACTCTGCTAACCCCTACATTTCAAGACACAGAGAACCTGTAACTCCCAGAAGCTAAACTGGGACATGCCACAGATCCCACTGGTGCAGTTTTCACTGTCTCCAATCTTTCCTCGCTTCTCTTTGTCATCCTTTTGCAGTTCAGTCAGGTTGTGTGTTGGATCTCCTGGGTTCCCAGGCTTTGAAGCCCTACTGTTCTCCAGTTCTTGGTTCTGCAGGACTCATCCTCAAACCTTTGCTGATCATACTCACTGTATGATACCTCCCTGGGGCTTCAGGCTGTCTATTGATATTTTCTCCTTCAGATCCTCTTCTCAGCTTCTGCTGTATTTCTCTAAAGTTTGAATTCATTCATGTCCAATTCAAAGATGTCAGAGATGTAAGGAACTAGAACATAATCTTCTTAGACTAGACTAGTCATGTAAAACATAATACTCAAAGCATAAGGAAAGCAAATCATGGCCAAAATTACACCTCCCCTCCAACAAAGCATTATAGCTTTGCAGCATTGTCTACCTTAGGAGCATATATGAGAACTAGGCTTCCAAATAATAGCAAGACTAAGACCAGCAAATGTCATTAGACATGGGAAATAATGGGGAGGATGAAGCAAACACTTCTAAAGTGTAGCAGTGCAAACACTTTCATGGTGATGCTAACAGGCAAATAACCCTGCAGAGAACGTTCTGGAAGCGCAATGCAAAGGACTAATGCACTGAAATATTTGCTGCCCCAGAAGTGCACAAGGCAGGCACTGTGTTTATTGCCTCTGTAACTCAGAGCAGTGTGTGAGGCTGCCAGCACAAACAGCAGCACAGGAACAGCTAGGTGTGCACAAGGAACTCTTGGTGTGCATCCAAACAAAAGAAGGAATCCAGGGAGAAGAAGCATGAATGTTAATAATCTTGCCAGAGATCCTTTCTTCAAGGCTAATAGTTCAGTAACCTCCTTTGATGTATGACTTGAATATATCACAGCATCTGTGTGCCTCCAGCACCTCCCCTAATGCATGACTACAGCCAGAATTAATTAGTGTGCAGGAGTGGGAAGGAGCAAATGACCCTGTATGATGCAGATCAGTTTGTACTTACTCGTAATGCAGCACTACCAATAATTTAAGCAGAATTTTAATAAAGCACACACAGTGGCTGGTTCCCAGTAGCCAAGAGTCTGTGGTAGACTTCATGCCCTATAGCCTTTAATTACCCATTCAACAAAAACCAGAGATGCCTAAGGTAATGGACAATCCCTTGACCTGCTCAGATAAGAGATGAATGTCCATTGGATTAATTCTTCTATTTACCACTCAGTTTCATTAGTCCAAATCTAATTAATTGTGTTTGCACTGAGGGATAACACTGTCCTGGGAGTGGTCACACCAGTAATACAGGGAATTCAGCTGGGCTTACTCTGAAAGGTTTCAAGGGAGAAGTTTGGTTCCTCTTGCACTGCTAGAATTAGTGAAAGCCAAAGTGTGACAACCTTTGCCCACTCTCAGCTGCAAGCTCTGTAACCATGAACTGGGGTCTGAATCAGTCCAGGTTCTCAGTCCCTGTTGTGTTTTCTGCCTGCGAATGGGACATAACAGGTGGTTTGGTTCACTATATGTGAGACAACAGAAAGTCCTCTTCACTGTTCTGTGCTTTTCCTACTTTGGGGATCACAGGAGACCCACCAAGATGGCTGGAAGGAAGACAACCTTCCTGTATGCACAGTCTTGCCATGAAGATCCTTTGCAACAGCCTCCGAGGTCTTTTATGGGGACATCAAGTATTCCCTTCAATACTTCATTTTCCTTTAAAAACTTCTGTTCATTTCCCCACACTACTCCATTGTCCCTATTAAGAAAAAGCATGAAATTTCTCTGTCTTCACTTCCTCTCTTAAGGCTTAGGCTTGTGCTGATCTTGGCCAAACACAGCCTGCTTGCCATAGAAAGACCAGTGGTGGCTCTTCCCTTTTTCCTGCCTTTCTGCACATGTTCCCCTTGATGATAACCTTAATTAAAACCAAAGGATGTTTGAACTCTATGAAACATGCAACTGGCATGACCCATACCTATTTGTCACAGTACTTTGCTATCTGCTGTTCCCTGTATTTGTCTGGAGAGAAGGACTCCCCACTCTGGCATTACAGTAAGCACAAAGAAGCCCCAGTCCAACTGCAGCCTTTGAACAGGATTACAAATAACAACAATTATTCCTAGCAGTTATATGAAGTATCACTTTCTTGCCTAAGAGAAAATCCCAAACCTTCTATTCTGCCTTATGTGATCAGCAAGATTGCTGTGCACCACATTTATAATTATAGAAGTGGAGTCACCACCATGTAAAGATGAGAGAGAACAATTAGATACTCTTAAATATAGTTTTCCCAGTCTAAAGTAGACTAAGGAAAAACCATTTGAGGTCAAAACTATCACTGAAGCAATAAAACTAATTCCCCAGGCTAAGCTCAGTGACTTATTTCAGTGGGGTTATACTGGGGTGAGTTTGGCCCATTATTTTTTAATTGCTTCCAAATGTGTCTCTGCCTAGTGAACTATCCTGATAAAAATAAAGGACTCTCACAAACTCCTCATCCAAAGTACTGCTAAGAAGTGTCTAGTGGTGGAAGTGGAGTTATACCCCAGTGTTTTCTAGGACTGCAGGTTTAAAAGGCATTCTCACCTCTGCTGTCTCTGGAGCTCAAATCACAGTGATCAGTCCCCATATTGTGACTGCCCCTTGCTACCTTACTGGGTGCCAAGTGGAAAAAAGGCTTATGAGGGAATTCTCCAACACCTCCAATAGAAAGCCCCACATGGATTAATTCTCCCCAAATTAGTTTGTGGGAAAAAGTGAAAGAGGCTTGGAGCTGTAAGCAGCAAGGCTTAGGAAAGCAGCAGCCCCAGGCAGAACCTGCACACAACCATGCCTGAGATGTCTGGGTTCTGATTTGGCTTCTCTTATGCTGGATCTCTTGACCATGCCCGAGGCAACTTTACCCTTGGTAATTTGCTGTATTTTGCAGTGGAATCCTTTCTGGACCTGTCTGAACAAGCTCCCTTCTTTGGCTCCTATAAATCATAGGAGAAAAATCAAGGTGGTGTTTTCATTTGGGGTTGCACCAAAAGGATGCAGGAGAATCCCACTGTCCTGATGGCCCTTCTTGGAATATCTGCTGGGCAAAATAAGAGAAAATGTCTTGCTGCATGCATGTCATACATGTTAGACATGAAATAGAAACAGAAATGGTTGTTTTGTTCCAATTATACAGAATTCCTGGTCCCACAGGTCTCTGGAAAGCTCTTCTGGTGGTGCAGGCTCTCATATTTGAAATCCTGTAGGCCCAAGCAAGACTGGATGTTTTTCTCCCAGTACAACAAGCTTAACAAGAATAAAGAGTTTTAAAGTGTGGGGCTTGTTAAATGATGTTCTTTACAATGTTTTATAAGAGAACAATGTGTTTCTAAAGCAAACAGTCCAAAAGCCTGTCTATTGCCTCAAACTCTAACGACGTAGAAACACCCCTTTGATGTCAGTTTTGCTCCCTGAATGCTTGACAGTGTCTGCAACCTAAAGGTGGCAGAATCTCAGCTCAGAGGAAAATGGGAGTGTCTGTGGGTCTGAGGAAGATGCACCCACTCTCAGTGAGGGGGTTTCAGAGGCAGGTCAGTAATATCCATGTTACCGCTGCCACTGCCCTGAAAATGCCAGCTGTCTCTCAAATAACCAAGGCAAGAGACCTCCACACCTTCAAGGCAGGGTGCTATTGCAGTGGGAAACATGGATAGACATTTCTCTTTGGAAACAGAGCAGTGGATTCCACCATTTCTTTGGAGTGTTTTTTGGAGGACCCATTGTTCAAATTCACACATTTCTTCTCACATGCTCTTCCGCTTTTATTCTCTGTTTCCATTGCTAATGGGAGGACTGAGTCTCTTCATGTTGGCCAATTTGGGCCCCTTTAAGTTCATGAGTTTTGTAATTATGTTGTGGTTAGAGCTACAGGAGCCAGTGGAAGCTACTACATGATAATAATACACAGAGTTACCAGTGTCTGACTGAATGCTTTTAAAGTATTGGGATAAAATTTGGGAGCCAGAAGAGATACATTTACTATCAGCCTCTCTTCCTTTTGTCAGTGGTAAGGAATGAATGTAAAGACTGAACAGGGGAAAGTGTAGTAGCTGATACCAATTCCAGATGTTCTGCTAAAAGGTGCTATTTATGAGAGGATATTATTGGGAACAGTCCTGACCTAATACCTAAAGGATTACACTAACCATACATTACACACACACACACACTCACAGATAGGCATACATATTCCCACCAGCAACGTGAGAATTCTACTAGTCTGGAGGGGGGAAAGTGAAAAACACCAGATCAGTGAAAATGGAATAGTAAAAATATCTCTCCTCAGGTTGAAAGCAGAAATGTAAAGACTTGAGTTCTCTAGCTAGGTTAGCCAGCTCAAATTACCAAAAGAACACTTGGCATTTTAGTCTATGATTTTTAGTTCTTACCAAAATTCATGGAGAGAAGGTCTGAACCTCAACTGTTCAGTCTAAAGATGAGAAAAAAATTAAGATTTATCTAAAAGTTTCTACCCAATCTGCAATACTTCATTGGATATTGCAAAGTTTCTGAGCTCGATTTTCTTTGGCAGTGATTGGAAACCCTCAATTCTAATCTCAATTGCAACAAAACCAAAATCTGAGAGAAAAATTGGAAGTGAAGATAAACATTTTCAATCCCTGAGTATTTGCTCAACTTCTAGATGAGTTTGGGACTGAGTGAAATCTGAAAAATTCCAACACAATTAAAATTGCATCCCCCATTTTAACAGATAAGGAGCAAATGAAACTATATAAAGATCATAGGTGAGAAAGTTAAAGAAAACCCTGACAAAACAGTCAGGGGCAGGTGGCCTCTTCACTTTCATTTACCACACTTCCATCCCCTTATTAGATATATGAGAACAGAAGTGTGCCTGATGCTTTACAGCCACGTAGGAAGATGCTGTCGCCAACTGGAATTTCTCTTGGAGTCCTGAGGGCAATGGGACTCCCTGTGTGTCTGGGCTGCCTGCACAGCTCTCATTAAAGGCTGCAGCTTTTCCTCCACGGCTTGTACCTATTCACATGGCATAGGATAATCCTCCAATTACCCTGGAATGAAGGAGTGAAACAATGTTGGGAGATGCACAGTTTCAAACTAAGGATTTGGAGATTAGATAGAGAGATGTGTTTCTGATAAATCCCCACGTATTAAAGAGTGTGTTTGTTTTAATGACAACTTGAATGCTGCCTCACCTTCCCTAATAGGGAAGTAATTAAACCTTCAGATGTGTCAATTAGCTACTGATGGGCTGATTTCCTGTTTGTTAGTGTACCAGTAGAGACTCATATGGCTCTGGAAAGTTTCAAGACTGCTGTCTGGGGCTTTTTGCACTTCAGGGACATTTCTTGCAGACATTAAAACCCTGCTTGATTCCTCATCATTAAATACGGGCTGAAGTCCGGGAGCAAAGGAGAACTTGAGGCTTGAAACCAGCAAAACTGCAGAAAGGGAGCTGCTCCCTCATTATGATCATAGAGTCAATAAAGTCACCTGATGGCAGATTTAGAGGAACTCATTAGGAGATGGAATTTGGTTGTGCAGACAAGCTGCTGTGATTCTGGAACCAGGCCCTTTCATTAAGGTCTTCAAATAGGATACAACACAGAGGGAGGGGGAGCCTGCAGGGCATTGCAGCTTAAAAGCATGGCAATAAGGATTCTATATGCATACAGCACTCCATGTTGCACAGCAAAGGAGGTAAGCTCTTAGGTGAAATTTAAAAGAAAATAAATGAGAAAGGAATTTAAGACACCTAGATCCCCTTAAAAGTGATATTTGCAATTCTGACTTAGAGTGAAAGCTGTGACATCCAATGAGAATACAGTGCAACAGACCTTTTATTACCTAATCTCTATGTAAATATACTGATTTCTTATTCTTGGAACTTAACTTTTTTAAGCATAATTGAATTCATCTAAGTCAAAACAAACCCAAAGCTTTTCATGTGGCCAATGCACTTTTCCTTTGTTTCTCCAGTCTCGTTGCTGCTAAAGGCAAACACTGAGCTTCTGGTCCTGCAGCACTTGGCTTTACTTCAGAAAAGTGAAAAGATGGAGCTCCTAAAAAGCAGAGGACTAAGATACATGAGTAAAGCCAGCCCAGAGCAGGAGAAACACCACCTTGCAAGCAGTGTGCCCCCTGAGCTGTGCATAAAGAAGTAGAAATAGGTGCTACAATTTTGAGCCAGAGAGAAAACCACCACTACCAATTTCCCTTTTGAGAGTCAGCGATGTAGCAAAAGTCCAGCTGTAATGAAAGAGAATAAAGCTCCTGGACCCTTTCACTGCAGACACTGCAATTTTGGTTATGGTGAACTTAGAAAGAAAGTGAATGGACTGGAGTGGCTTAATTATAAGAGGGCTCTCTGTGGTAACTTTAAAACCTTGGATATGGTGTAGGGTGCTTTTCCTCCCAGCCATCTCTTTCAAACTAAGGAAGGTCAGAAGTGTTCTGGACAGCCCCAGAAAGCACACAGTTGGTGCAGTGTGGACTTGAGCTGCTTATTTTTTCACCATTCTACCTCTACCTTCAAAAAATTTGGCACAAAACTTTGTTGAATGGCACTGCAATGGAAGGAAACACTGAAAAATTTAGCTCTGCTAGTGAGATGGGTGAATGAAAGCAGCAGGCAAATAACAGATTGTTATTGTACCACTGACTAGCTTGAAAAAAAAAATTAGAAACCTGGAGAGAGAATGTATGCATCTTTTTATATGCTGGAAGCTCAAACCAACTGAAACTGTCTGATACTCAGTTTGTAGTAACTGACCTGGCTCTGTGAGCAGTTCCAAAGCCACGTTTCTAGAAAATACAGCCTGTGTTTAACTTATAGCCATGAATATGTAAGGTCTTTCCCCATGTGTTATTTGCCTGCCGTGCTCCTGTTCCTGTGCCTGGCTGTCCAAACCTGAACAGGCTGTCTAGTCTTCCTTTCTGTCCTGACTGAAACCAGCAGGAAGGTTCTTGCAAATGTTCATACAAAACGTTAAAAGCAGTCTCTCTGTGCTGCTTGCCCCTTTGCTTCTCAGAGCAGCCTTGTGATGAGTCTGCTGCTTTTCTTTGTACTGCCTTTTTTATTCCCCCTCATTTGTGTTCCCACAGCACCTTGCAGGCCAAATTGTGGTCTAGAACCACTGTGTCCCAAGTGCTGCAGAAACATGAAGCAGCCAGGCTCTGTCCCAAAGGGCTTGGAACAATAGAATGGCAATATAAGACCAGTGACCACAGATGGGTAAGAATAAGGGACTAACAAGATCATACTGGGGGGTGCTTTCCATGTGCCTCTGAGCCAACCATGCTCAAGTTTTTGGCAGAGGAGAATTTTAATAAGGGATTCAAAGGAGGATAACAGTTGGTTTTATGAATGCACATGCAGGCTCTTCTCAAGCCTGAGGGGCAGCAAGGGAGAAAGCACAAAAGATGCTTGTTGGAAAATTTAACAAATTGATCAATTGGAGCTGGCATCTGGGGCCGACTGATGCTGGGCATTTGTGTTTTGATAGTGAATAAAAAGTGACAAGTTGGGAGCAAGCCATGAAGGGCTTTGAAAGTTAAGAGAGTCACAATAAGCTTGATGTCCCAGAGGAAAAAAGAATCATTGAAATGGTGCAAAGATAATGGGTATAGTCAGAACAACAGGCCAGGCAAATGATTTATATAGCTGGGGCCTGAAATGAGCAGGGCAAGAGTGCTTTTGTGAGGGCCAGAGAAAAGGGCACTGCACTGAGAAAGATGAGAGGCAGGACAAGAACTTCAGTAAGTAGAGACAATAAAGACTATTGTTCAGAGATGGCATGTGGAGACACGATGTGGACTGAGCTGGGGACACAGATGGGACACTCAGCGAGAGGATGGGATCTCGTGCTCCTGCATGTGGACATCCAAGGCTGAAAGCAGTGCTGCTCATCACAGCCAAAGATGAAGATAAGGGAAAGGACTTAGGAACATTCAGGGCTTTAAGCCTCCCCAAGTGTGATATCCAGAGACTTACCAAGATTCTCGTTGGGATAGAAGGACACACATCTGGAATAAATAGTTATAGAGCTCTGATTCTGTGTTATGGAAGCTGTGACTTGTTTGCATGAGTGTATGAAACTATCCACAAGGGATAGAAGAGGAGGAGAAGGGAATCTTGTGGAGTGCTTACGGAAAGCAGGAGAAGGGGAGATACTTTGAGGAAAAGAGGAGGGAAAGTATTTGGAATGACGAAAGGAGAGGTGGTCACGAGGAGTCTGTTTGATAGTGGTACTGATACCCACAGGTCCAGGAAGGTGAAGATGGAGTAGGAACATTGAGATTTAGCTGAGGAACTGCCATTATTGTTTTAGCAAGGTAAAGGGGGAAGAGAACACTTGAGGACTGTAAGGTGGCACCAGAATGGGGGAGTTCAGGGAGTTATTGTACAGAAAATCTTGTCTGATACCAGGGAAAAGAGATAGGTGGAAATTATAGATGCAAGTGGGGTGAAAAGCAGGAGAGTTTAGACATGAGAAGAAACAAGGCATTTTTGTAGTGTGAGGAGAGAAAAGAGTCAAATGAGAATGAGAGGTGAAGAAAAGAGGAAAGGAGCTGATAAGAGCAAACACTGAGACTGGAAGCAAGACTAGGATGAGGTCACTGTGACAAGTGAAAGGTCACCTAGAAAGAATGTTAAACAAAATATTTGATTTTAAAATATATCTTAGAGGCTATTTGTGGCAAATGCATTTGGGAATAAATATCCACAAGAATTTGCCCTGAAGATCTGCTTTGAAGACCTAAGCACATGCAGTCAAGAAAGAGAAACATAGACAAATTCAACAAGCTAATTGAAGCAGCTCAGTTTTCAGTTCAGGTTTTCCAAGCAGGGCTTTTGTAAAGAGGACCACAACATCTTTTGATAGTGGAAGACTACAACAAAATGAAAAAGAAGTTCTAATGGCATATGGGTTTTTGGATTGGCATTGACCTGTTTCAAAGGTAGAAGAACATTGAGGAGTTCAGAATACGAAATAAGGGGGTTCATTTTTCCATCAGAATAGTACTGAAGGCTACACTGTGTTCACAGCAACGTTCTGCACTTGTACATGTCTTCATGGTTTGGATTTCATGTCATGGTCTCATCCTTGCTTAAAGTAACATCCCACTGAGCTGCTTCTAAAACTTAATTCAGGAGAAAATTCCTCTAAAGGTAATGTTTTAAAAATAGAGAATTTTCCAGACTCCTACCCATTTGAAAACCCTTCTGACAAAGCCCTAATGACACCCTCCTGAAATGCTGCCTGTTTTCCAAGCATCCTGCCTGAGTGCCTGCCCGGAAGCCAGGTCTGCAGGACTTGTGGAGTTTAACCTCCCAGGTTTCACCTAGGTTTGAAAGCAGTGAATTAAAATACCTTCAAATAGTTTGCTTTTCCTTCTTTATGAGACTTCTGATGTTCATTCAGAAGTGAAATTATTCCTTGGCACTTCTGAACATGCTGCAGAACACAAATACCAGCTTTTGAACACCATAAATGCTAAATACCAAAGTGAAAAATCAACACATGCCTCTCAGCCATTAAGAAACAGTATGAAATGAAACAAGTGTTGCTTGCACATTGTCAAATGTGTGCATTTTGGGGGAAATTCCAGTAAATTAATGAATGTGTTGAATTCACATTAAAACTTCCATTGAATAGTGCCTGGATTGCGATACTGAACAAATGTTGCTTGTGTTATATGGAGCAGAAGAAAATTAGCTGCAGTTTGGGGTGAGGGGAACGTATAATTGGGTATTGGTAGTGCTTTTCAGGAAATGGCACAGACATCTGACTTGTTGATTTTATAGCTGAATTTGTGGATGAAGCAACTGATCAGGACAAGTAGCCCTGTTAAAATAGCAAGCTCATATTTTGTCTTGCACACCACATTTTGCACATAGGCTTTGAAAACATTGTATTTTAAAGAGAATTCTGTCTAAACTGCATGAGTTAGGGTATAGAAAGAAGTGGAGAAAAGACTTAGGAACAACAATGTAAACTACACTGAAATAGGTGAGTCAGGGGAATTTTAAAAATAGAGATTGAAATCAGTCATGTAAACACAGGTAGGTCAGACACAGCTGTGTTGGACCTCTAAGGCAGTAGCAGTTGCATGTGGCACTCACTGTGAGGAAGTTGATGTGTATTTTAAGGGACAAAAGCGCTGTAAGAATAAGCTACTGGGACAGCACCTTACTGTTACTATAGTAAATGTGTCCTACAATATACAGAATTATAATGTTGTGTGGCTGCTTATGAACTGAGTGCATACAGGACAAAAAGGTTGAGTGATCACTATAACTTCTAGTTTAGAAACTTGAGAGGAACAAACAAGCAACTATCACTGTACAAATTTACATTAATTTATTTTATTTTATTTTATTTTACTTTATTTTATTTTATTTTATTTTATTTTATTTTATTTTATTTTATTTTATTTTATTTTATTTT
>JAOXXN010000395.1:51112400-51123259 GCA_026770055.1 Myrmophylax atrothorax
TATTTTATTTTATTTTATTTTATTTTATTTTATTTTATTTTATTTTATTTTATTTTATTTTATTTTATTTTATTTTGTTTTATTTTGGGGTAAGCTGATCTTAAAGTAATTTCAAAGTAGCCTGGAAAGGCTGTTTTACTTTCTGAAATAAATCCTGAAGAAAGAAGGTCACTGGAAGGGCAACATCACGGAGGTGGAAACAGCTTGAGAACCACTGAGAGCACAGAGCATCTCCTCCCAACACCCATTTGCTGCATGGCAATCACAGTGTACTACCTATTATCCATCTGCAGCCAACTTGGAATGAGGCAGCACCTCACGTGGTAGGGCCTTGCCCCAGACTCTCACTCCTGCTTCCTTCATGGCACTCTCTGCCGTGGCTGAACAGCTTTCTTAAGCTGCCTCATAAAGTCAGAGTGTGTGTTTGTGAGGGGTTATATTCCTTAATGTCGAAACAAGTCGGAAAAGGAGTTAGGAAATGGTTCTGAGCTTTTGAATGATTAGAATACTGTGCTGTTTAGCATTGCATGTGTGTGTAACTGTGACAACGCTCAGCTTTTATTACAGTGTGTGATAACAATTTTGTGTTTAAATAAAGTAGCAGAACTGCACAAACACAGTATTTACTGCAGGTTGACAGCATCGTGCAACAAAGGTTTGGGTTTTTTATTCCACAATGACAAAACTTCCAAAGTTGCAGCACAACAGTTTTCTTAATATAATTTGCTTCCTTTCACAGAAATCACAGCATCTGATTCTTCAGGAAATGTAATGATAGAGTGCTTTCCTCAGATTTACATACTGGGATAATGTTTGGTTATTGGTATATTTGACATAATTAAGTAACTTGTTTTATTTCTCTAAATAGGATTGCAGTTTGTAATGGATTCTGAAAAGAAGCCAAAAAATAAAAAGATGAGGAAATGAAGTGGGAGAAAAAAGCAAGATGGAAATATAGACATGGAGTGAAAGAAAAAAGAAGGATCCTTCTTCTGAAGTCAAAATCCCATCGGCTGATATACTTTTCATGGGGAAAATGGTAGGAATAATATACCTAGATATAATGTTAGAGGAAAAGTAATCATACATAAGTTAAATGAAAACAAAATTTATTGGGCAAAACTGCATTAGATTGTGTTGTCTGACTGTTCCCAGGGAACTCAAAGGAATCTCTTAAGCATGAGTTAAAATTGTTTTTATTTCTAAGAAGTTGCTGCTAACGATGGAAACTGGTGGATGCTTCAAATGGTGCCTGGGCAGACACAGTGGCACCTTTGCATTCTGGAGTTGTTGAAAGCTGGAACCCATAGAAAAAGGGCAAGTTCCATTCTGTTGCAAAGGGATGCAGATTCTGCAGAGATCTTGGTGATGTTCCATGACACCTACAATAACACCTCAACAGCATAGTCAGAACTCTGTGTCACATTATGTATGCATTTTTGGTTTTAGAGAAAAGCTTCCATGATGTTAACAGTGTTAAGCTGCTTTCTGAAGGAATAAAATGTGAACTATTTAGTATGGACAATTCTGACACTATGGGAAGATACCTTGGTAAGGAAATATATTTGTCTTTCACAGACCTAAATATTCCTTGGGGACAGAAGGAAACCCAGAATTAAAAACTCCTTGGGCATCAGTATAATCATCTCTTCTGATTGTTAAGCTTCACCTTTTACTACTGATTGTGAGAAATGGTTCTCTCTTCAACAGAAATAACATTATACTATAATTATAGTACATATAACATTATTACTATAACTATACAAAAACTTTTAGGGCTTTCTAAGATGCAGCTACAGAGTTCATCAGCAGCCAGGGTGGCACCTTATTTAATATTTTCCTTAATGAATGCCACAATTAGATTTATATTAAAGTTTTCTAGATCTTGCAAGTTGGAAGGCATTGCTGATATTTGTGAGAATGAGAATACCCAGCAGAAAGTATTACCTGAATAACTCTGAGAAGTGAGGTGGTAGTAATGCAATGATAGTTAAGAGTGGAAAGTGTTCATTTAGCATCTAGTAACCAGCATTTCTGCCCTAGGCCAGGAGCTCTTGACTTGCCAACAGCTGTGGCAAAAGGCTGGTGGATACATGGCCACAGGCAGTAACACCATCCCAACTGCCCTGGTGAGGCATTTCCAGCAGAGAGAGGGAAGTCAGAATAGTGTTGTGTTAGGTATGAGTAAGAGCCAGGGAGAATCACTGTCTGTGTAGTTGTGTCCTTGCATATTAAGCAACTGGATCTGAAAAAGACACAAAAAAGCACTGGTAGGATGATCCAGGAGCAGCAATTCAATGGATGAGATGAAAGCAGGAAAGCAAAGCAAAGTCTGGGAGAAGGGTATTATTCTGCAGTGGTAGGAAGGACAAAGGGTGGGTAAGGAAAGCAATATTTCAGCATTATTCAGGTCAGTGTTGATGCAAACACAAAGGAAAACCACTGGCCACAGATATATAAATATATTTAAAATTAGGAGCTTTTGAACCATCAGAGTGGTGAAGATCTAGAAAAACTCTCCTGAAAGAGACCCTAGAAAGCAACACAGCCAGTTTTACTGTAAGTTCAGGGCAAGTTCTGAAAATTCAAAAATAGGACCTGGGGAATTATTCCACTGGTTTTGTTTTGGCACTAATTAAAATGTTCTTAACATATTGCAGGTGGATTGAGACAATAAGTGTTTGGACTTAGTCAGCATGAGATTTCTGTCACTTAGTATTTCTGTATAAAATAATTATATAAGTTTTGCATTTCTGTAACTTGTTAACACAACAGTGAGATACTCACTCCTCATTGTAAAAGATGTGGTCCTGGAAACCGAGTCAGAATAGCAGAAGAACACTGGGAAAACACCACCAGCACTGTGAGGAGTTACTTTTATGTTAGTTTTAAGAATTAGCTCACTGTTTCAGACAACTTGGTAGGATAAAATTTGGCCCTCCAAGCACACAATTTTTTTCCTTCTATGTATTCTTACCTAGAAAAATCCCTGAGTGTCTCCCAGGGATTGCAACAGCAGAACACTAAATACTAAACTAAGGTGGTGGCACTTTTGTCCCTCTTTTTCCTACAGTACTGCTGGCAGGTCAGATTATCCTAAAGGATCCTTTCCAAGGGGCTTCCCCCTGCAGTTCCCTGGTGCCTCCATTCTGGGCTCCCACAGGCCTCTTCCAGTAGTACAACACCTTGGAAAAGACAATATAGTGGTGTCTGCGAATGATAGTGTCTGGTGTGGGAATTGTCAGAATGTGACAGAACTTCTTCACTTCTCTCTGTTTCTTCCCACCCCCCTTAGTGGTCACTAAAATGTGCTTAAATTTTTTAAAGCTGTTGCTGTTATGAGAATATTTTATGAAACCCCCTTCCTTCCTTTTTCTTTTCTCTAAACCTAAATTTCTGGGCCTGTTCTAAATGAACAGTGTCCCTTTGACATTCATGGGATTTATGGGCATGCATGGAGGGAAAATACATCCCTTTGCTGGATTTGAGTCAGGAGGATCCCAGAGGCATATACTGTACTTCTGAATTTCCTTCCGCTTTTCATGACTCTAATTCTTGTGTCCTCTTTTGCATACATAATTGATTAATCTGTATTTTTAAAGGTTTAATACGTTTCCTCTTTTTAATCTGGAGGCACATGATTTCATTTTCATTGTACTCCCAAGGTCTCTGACTTCTGTTTTCGATTTCCCTACCCTGCCATCTGTGGGAACAAATTAGAGAGAAAATAACACTTTTGGATTATTGGGATAAGGAGAGAACAATACAAGCAGCAAAGGAAAAAGGAGAATTAAATGAAAATGCAAAGATTCCCTGAAACAGGAGGAGGAAAATTAAAATCACCCTTTGTTGTGCCAGAGTCTCTGATAAGCTGGGAGGAAAGACAACCCACATTATCATCGATGCCCTTTTGTCATAGTTCCCACTGAGACAGCTGAGTCCAGGATCCCACAAAATTCCCACCGATTGAAGTCACTTCATCAACAAACTCCTTAGATTTGCTGGCTCTACCTCCCTACATTTTTAAGGCTTAAGAGAAGATGCACTAAGAGTCTTAGGGCTTTTCAGATGCCTGAGTGTTGCTGGGTCTGTGCCAATCTGTGTAGGTGTTGTGGTGTCCCAAGCACTCTCCGCTGTCACCCCTGGGAGGGGTTTCCAGGAAAGCATGACACCTTCTCCCTGGATCATGACCCAGGGAGCCTCTCTCAGCAGGTCTGACTTGTTTATTGCATGGCTGAGCACCAAACCCAAAATCTCTTTATAGGATATGCCTCTGGCCACTCCTGGTACCCTCAGTATGGAGAGAATCCTGTCTTTGTGCCTTGGGGAATTCTCAGCCTGTGGGCTTCTACTTTGGCAAATCACCATGAACTCAGAGCGAGTCTGGCTTGTTCAACAGATCTGCCTTTGTATCCTTACAGGTTTCAGGCCCCACCATTCAAAGGGAAATCAATGGAATGAAGTGTGAGGGAGCTGAGGCTGGGGAGGTTTCATCTCCTCCCTGTGTGCATTTCCTGAGTTAGATTGCTAAGAACCACCTTTATCATGAGCCAAGATGCATTTTTACTTACAACTCAAAGAATTAAAGACGTAGCTTTACAGTAATGTCAAATTACAAAAACTTATGAGAACAAAAAATGCATTTAGCAGGAGCCTTAACAAACATCCAACAACAACATTTAGCCTTCACAATGTTTCAGCTGACTTGTATGGCTGGCTGTATGGACTCCACAGCCTGTTCAAGGTCTGGGCTGCCTCAGACAATCCTTCAGCCTACATCTCTCCTCAACTCTTAAAGACAAATGCAGCAGCTGCTTCAAACAACTACCCCAAGAAGCTTCTCCAGCCAAAGGTGTAATGACCTCCTCCTTCCTCTCTTTTCCTGTTTACCTGCCCTTGGTCTCCATGACTGGGCACTGAGCATTTGGAAATTAGCTCATTTCCTTCCCCCACTGCTTAAGCTTGCTTGATTATTATTTCTATTGTGTTTGCACCTTTTTTCTACCTTCTGCAAACATGCTGGGATGGCTTTATGTGGGACATCATGAGGCATATTGAAAACTAGATCTTCCTACCAGAACAGTAACTATCCTCATTCCATGAGCGTCATGCAAAAGCTCAATGTGATGCAGGAGTGGTGCTGGTGGAACTGGGAGCCTCAAGCACCTGTTCCCAGAGGAAATTTAGGACAGCAGGTGGGAAGGAGGGTGACTGTGTACTTGCCTAATTTGTTAAGGTGCCAATGGAGTACATTTTTTTACAATACCAAATTGTAAAGTGCTCTTATGGTTGATATCCTAGAGTTTGATTAGAAGTTTGCAGGACTGAGATAGCAAAGGGGTTTGTTGGAGTGGGCTTCCCTCTGCTCAGGAGGAGGGAATCCTGCTTCCTGCCCCAAGTATGAATTAAATGTTTTTCATTTGGAGCATAATAATGTGTCTAGACAGGGCTGGGAGCAGGAAAAGTCCCCATTTTCCTGACTCAGGGAGGAAAGCCTTTTGTTTTACCTTGTTCCTCTCCCTGTCCAACTCATATTCCTTCATGACCTTAGCCCAGTCTCACCAGGAAAAAAGAATAATCCACCTTTCACTGTTCATACTTTTAGCAATATTACTGTTCATCCTCCTCTCCTGCTCCCGATACCTTCAGCCAATGACTTCCAAATACAAAGGTATTGTCCTTGGCAGATGAGGAGAGTAGGACACGGTATGGTCGGAGATACCAAGGTGTCACACCAGTGTAAACACCCTACTCTGTAGGGTTTATCTTATCTCTTATCAAGGTGTGTGAAAGCAATTAGTCAGTAATTTGTGTTGTCAACGATGCTGTCTGCCCTGTCGGCACATCTGCTGAGCTTTGTGCTGCCCATCCAGCTCAACTCATGAAGACATTTGTGTTTTGCTAAAAAGGATTTGTTTTAACTGTTCGGCTGCAAGTACACATGGAGGCTCCAAGGCAGACCAAAATAATTCCAGAAACTTCTTCATCACATTTCTCAAGTAGATTACCAAGTTACAAATATTACATCAACACAAAGTCTCTTTGGCTGACCACCCCGCAGATCCCATCCTTTAGGTTTCCCTCTGTAGGCGTTTCTGTGTGTCATGCACTCTCTGCTAGCTCATGTCCTCAGAGACTTTGTAATTCTCCATTGCACAACTCAGAGGAGAGTAGGGATGTGTGGATTCTGGAAAAGTTCCTTTCAGTTGTTTTCCTGCCTACCTACATGAGCCTCCTTTAATGCTGGCATCTGTCGGACTTCTGTGGTCTGCTGGAGGATGGTTAGTGTTTTTCGCTGAATATGTTCCATTTTCCTTATCTAAATGTAAAGGAAACATGATTCCTGTTTTATAAGAAAGACAAATGATTGCCTAGGAACTACAGAGGTGAAAGCAGGATATCATTTCCCCATAATCTTACAGCTGACCTGAGCTATTCTCACCAAAGGCAGATGCCGTTCCTGATGATTAACAAAATAATTTTTGAAGGAGTTACTATAACATCCATTCATGAGAACAGGCAACATATCCTGCATTTTCTACATGCCCCTCCTCAGTGGCATCAGTGGGAAGTTTGGGCATGAATCATGAGAAAGGCAGTGCCTGCATTTGAAGCCATTTCCAGCTTGAGGTTGAAGTAGGTCCACTGGAGAAATGGAGCAGAGAAGAGCCTACACACTGGTTTTGTTCTGTGTGCCAGTCCCACAGGGCGGTACCAACAGGGTGCCATGCATGCAGATCAATGGCATATGACCCAAAGCCTTAATGAACAACAGATTTTCCTGGGTTTTGGGCCTCCAGTAGTAGCCTGTACTTAAAGCCTGACTGGTTTTGAACATAGTATGTGAAATACTGTTTCTTGCTGGTTTCAGGATAACATTATCTCACTTCTAGTGCTAAAAGAGAGGAGGAGGATTTTTGGGTCTCATAAAGAGTGTTGCTGCTCTTGTGAACTATTAAAGTGGGCAAGGACTTTAAAGTTGGCAGTTGTTAATCAGGGGCTCTCTCAGACCTCAGGCTCCTCAGGCTGGGCTGCCTGACCTGGCTGTTCTCCTCACACTTACCCTTGTGTGGAGTCACTGTCCATCCTCAGACTGAAGAAGGACCGTCCTCTTCCTGATGCATCAGCAGAGCCAGGGGGAGAAGACGGATGTGAATGAAGGGTTGGTTTTACTGCACAGTTGTCACCTCTCTCTGATGGTTACTGGCACATCATCAGTGTGTTTTTGTCCACCTACCACAAAGGAGGTGCTAAGGAACAAAACTCCCTAGGATGGTGGTGGAATGTGATTTTCTCTTCCAGATTTAATGCAGCCCTAAACATTTTATACTCCTGTCACATAAATTCTCTGTTGCAAGAATTTGCCTTGATTTTGCACCTCTAAAGAGTTCATCTGATGTTTTTTGGAAAAGTGTTTTGTTTGCTGTTTTTGATAAAATGAATTTGGCTATTGGGGGAGGAAAAAATCATCCCCATATTAACCCCCCCAGGTTTTTAACATTACTGTGGGAAATAAATTGGTTTTGTAAGCAGCTGAGCCCGAGTGATTCTACTAGGCCCCTTCTCCTTTTATTGATGAAACTCAGCTGATTTCAAGTTGGCTGCTTTCCTTTGACAGGGAAGTCATACAAGATCCTTCAACTAACTTTGAAAAATGCTTTCTTCTGCATCTCACTATTTCCATTGAAAAGTTATCCTAATTGAATCAGTTTACCTTTTGAAATATTAATTGAATTTAAAATATCTGGTGTTGCCAACAAAACAGGAAAATGTGTTTTTTTTAATGTACAGCGGAAATCAATTATCCAGTATCTGTGGATGTAACTGAAAGAATATTATTGTAGCTTCATTTTGTTTTCTTGGGGGGAAGAAAGTCTAATTGTTTTTTTTAAAATGAAATGTTAAGTAGCATAGTTTACCAAGAAGTATAACCACAGACTGGTTTGATGTGTGTTGCACAGCTGGAATTAGAAACACACACAAAAAGAAAGGAAAAAAAATTAGAAACCACAGAGCTATTTAGCTGAGACAGTAAAGAAGCAAAGAAATTGGCCTGGCTTTGATTTTTCCACTTAAAGATACTATTCATTTGGATAAACAGTATAGTCTTTGCAAATAAATAAACTTACATTTTTTTAACAACAACAACAAACCAGAAAAGAAACAGAAGAAGGAAATAGGAAAAAGCCAAACCAAAGAGTGAGAACATGGGGATCATTAAGTATGTGATTTCAAACAAAAATGCTGTTAATTAAGGGCAACGCCCAGCTGCAGGAATCTGGGAAAGAGGTTGAAACAAGAAACAAATATCATGTCCTTCAGGTTTAATTAATTTCTTTGGACAATCTCCAAACATGTAGGAGCAAAAAAAAAAAAAAAAAAAGAACATAAAGTAGCCAAAGGAAGAAAAATATGAAAAGGGAAAAGGGAGAATTCCTGAAATTTGAAATTGTGGCATTTAAGTTAGTATGTTTTCCTCTCAAAAGGCTGTAATTAGAACCTGAGAGGTTGGGAAAATGAATTTTTCTGTGTCTAAACCAATGGGCTCTTTCAAGGTGTTTGTAGCGCTGGATGCCACGGCAGCCTCTCCATGCGCCACAAAGTCGTTCGGTGGCAGAACACTCAGAAAAGTGGCTCCTGCTTGTAGCAAATCCACGCTGCTTCCATGCATTCCGAGTGCCTGGGCCAGCGCTGCCTGCAGCCTGGCCATACCCCAGCAAAGCCCTTCCTTCCCTTTGGTTAGCAGTGCCCTCGAGACAGTTTGGAGCTGGAATCAGGACCAAGTGCAGCCAGAGAGGAGCAACGCAGGGAAGTGCCCCTGGCAGAGCAAAGCCCTGCCAGGCCCTGCTGAAAAAAAACCCCAAAGCCAAAAGAAATGAGCCAAAGCAAAAGAATATGTATTCCTTACCCACTCCACCTGCCCTTTTTTTTTCTTTTAATATCAGAATCATCCTGTTCTTGTATTAGCCAGTTCCTACCTCTCAAATTCATCTCCTGCTGCTGTAGTGAACTCATGAAAGTGCCAGTTGTGGGCAAAGGTATTTCTAGCCTCTTTTTTTGTTGTTTTTTATTTCTTTTGCTTTAATATTTCCTGAGTTTTCTACTCAGATATCTGACTCCCTTCCACTCCTATGCCTTCTCTCTTCCTTCCACCCCTTTCCAACACTGTGTAAAGAATCCCTTCCACTGCCAGTCACTTCCTTATCTCTGCACTTGGAGTTCAGTTTCCTTTTCTGCCCCCAACAGCCCTGTCACTCCCCACAAAGTTTTAAGAGCTCTTCCCACTGTTAGTGACAGGGCAAGGCCTGCCAGGGCACTAAGTAGCCAGAGGGTGGACAACAAAAGGACTCAGAAGCTCCAGGTATCTCAGTTGTGCTGCAGATTGCAGGAGGAAGGACAGAGAGAGGCAGCGTGGACAGATACAGTGAACTTGTTTGTGGTGAGCACTCATGGGACTGACAAAGATCAGTTGCTTAGTGGAAGTGAGTTCCCTCTAAACATTGAATAGATTCCTACTCAGTGTCCTGTGTAAATATTTTTGGCAGAATTGCATTCTGTCTATTAAAATATTCCTAGATAAGCAAAATTCATTTCAAAAGACACCTTTTAAAGATGTAGAAAGAGTGACTTGGACAGTTTATGTCACAGTATGCTGTTTAACTGTGTATAACTCACTCCACATTAAGTATATAAACATTGGCTGAATCTGCAAAGAGCTCAGGATGCAAAATGAGTGGCCAGCTTGGTCCTTGGCCCTGCAAGGTCCTCCCTGTCTCCTGTGGGATTTGAGGGTTTTCAGCTTTGAGGATCATTTGACCAAAAATGTTAGGTGTGGGGTAGTGAAGAAGCAGGAATTTAAGTAGAATTTCCTTGACTTGGAAAAAGTAATAGTTTGATAACTTGCTCTAAAGGACATTAACCAGATTTTAAAAACTGTTTATTTGTATTTATTATTGTGCCGTTTAAGAGGGGAATCAAACATCTGGGCAACTGTGTGTTTACAGTTTGAGAAACATCTTAGCGTTCCTATTCCTTCCTCTGCAGAAACACTCTCACTCTTCAAAACAAGATGCTTGTTTCTCTGTGTTGTTTGTTGACCTCCTGTCTGGCTAATACACCACTTGAAACATTCTGAGCCAAACACACCTCCAATGTAAGCAGATGCAATGACATGGAAATTGGTCTGGCCCTGGCAGTTTGCTCGTGAAAAACATCAACTTGACAATGACTGGTCAAAAATACGTGTCTGCTTTAGGTCAAGGCTGCCTAATTAAAACCAGGTTTCTACGGAGGTAATTTCAGTGAGTTCAGCAGGATTGCTCTGAATGTGTTCTAGGATGATGATAACCAAGCATATTTGTTTTTAAAGAATCCTTTCTCAACTTCTACACTTAAGAGAACTAAAAATAATTTTCTTATATGTCGCTCATGTTGGAAAGCAAGGTGAGAGAAGCTTATTTATACCAGGAGAACCAGGTTCTCCTGAACTGTCTGCATGAACACAATTATAGCAAGGAGCAGTTCTGAGCACTATAAGGGAAAATTTAGGCTTTTTCAGGTGAGAAAAGAAATCTAGAAACTTTTTCACTAGGAGATTAAGGCTGACATTCTCAAAGCCAGTTTGGTTATTTAGATATTCATCTTGCACTAAAATTAACAAGACTTGTTTGTCTAAAACTTTTTCCTTTCCACCCCATCAAACTGGGACTCTGGTTTAGCCAAAAATGTGTATGGAATCTTCCCAGGACTAGTCTAGAAATACAGCATAACTGTCTGCCTGCAAATGGGAGTCTGTATATGGTTGCATGTTTGAATCTTCAGTAACAGATGTAACATTTCTATATGATAAGAAAAACCTT
>JAOXXN010000395.1:51124318-51136752 GCA_026770055.1 Myrmophylax atrothorax
AGGTGGGTGTCTGCTCAGTGGTTTACTCTACCTGCATTTCAGAGTAATCCATTTGAAATATGATGAAAGGTGGACCATGCCCAGCCTGACACTGTTTGAAAAGCTTGTCCATACCCCATCTTTAAATAGTGTGAGAGAGATGCTTTCAAAGCAATCCCTTTCTCACAGGTTAGTATTGTAGGGAAGGGGAACATTATTTTCAGAGAAATGTGTATTTATTTTATTTTTCTTGGCAGCCCATTGGTTGGCAGTAGGGTTGTCTTGGTGGAAATAGATTTTTTTCCTTTTAGCCAAGAGAAACACCGTGAAATCTTCAGCTTTATGGAAAGTAAGGCAAAGTAAGATTGGCACTGACACTGAGTAAATGGTATAAACTTCAGCTTCATGAGTATTGTGTCCAGCAGAGTGGTACTCTGGTCTCAGTTGCACACTAAAGAAAAAACTCTAGAAGTAACAAAGACTGAGATTTCATATGAAATTCATAATTCTACATTTTTTCATCAGGAAAACATTGCTGTTTAATTAATATGATTTATCCAGGAGGATGAAAATCCCTCTGGGTCTCTTGTACAAGCCCAAACATGTTCAGGCACTTTTAACGTTCTGCAAGAGAAAAAAAAAAAAAAAAAGAAGACCTTATTCCCTGTAGAATGGTGGTGTTCCTCAGCTCATGAAATGAAGTCTAAGTCTGACCTGGGAATAAGTACAAGGCAACCTGCTGAAGGCAGAGCAGTCCATGTCTGTGCCCTTCAGCTCTCTGCGGGCAGGACCTTGAGGTCCTTTATCTGTCTTACCCCAGACTCAAGAGGGGCAGCAGTGAGGGTGTGTGGGTTGCTGTGTGTCTTTGGTTTCACAAAGTGCAGTGCAGTTATTGTCTTCTCTGCCTATGTTGGAAGGTTTGGTTGTCTCCCCTGGCACACGGGGCTGGGATGCTGAGGAGAGCCAGCTGGCAGCAGTGCCATCCAGATAAGGCTGTGTTGCTGTTAATAAGGTGGGGGAAAACAACCAGGAGTTATGGTAGGGATAATATCTGCCCCTTTGAGAGGGTGTGTGCCTGCCACTCATTACTCATGTTCCCAGTTCTGGTTAGCTTTCCATTTCTTGCAGTATAACTGGAATCCAGGACTAATTGAGAAGGACATTTTTCTTCACATTTATCTCTGGCTACCTTTTCTCCAAAGCAGTCCTCATTCCTGTGATTCATGCCTTTGTCACATGCAGACTCACCACTGCCCCACTCGTGCCCACCAAGGCCCCTTCCCAGGCATTTTTGGGAAGGTTTGCAGCTGGGCTGCCTTGCTCTGGGCACACCTTTGGGAAGCCTCACACCCTCCTGGAGCTGCCCTGCCTGTAAGGATGGCTCTTATCCTCTGCAAGCATCTACTTGGCATCAGCAGCATTCCTCTGCCTCCAGCAGAGCCCCAAGGAGGAAGGCAAAATCCCTGAGTTTCTTCCAGCCTGAGGAGCTCACCTTTGCTGCCAGCAGGCCCCATTGCAGAGTTCATCTCTTCACATGCAACGAGGTCTTGTCCTTCTCTGCAGAATAGGAGCCTATTTTGCTGGGGTTTTTCCTATCTGGGATGCAGAAAGAGTTGCCACCAATTTGACCCTGTGTTTCAGTCTGTGCTGTTCAAAACTCAGGGTCTGGAGAAGCTACAGCCTCATTTTGTTGCCACAAATCTTGACAAACTTTTCAAAAGGTAGCAAACCAAATACAGGACCAGTTTTTGAAGGTTTTATTCATCTGCTCTTGCTGAAGGCAGCTCTCTCACTGGAGAGAAAAAACAGGGGAGAGGCAAGTGGACAAGGACTATAGAATATGGCCCACTGAGCTTCACCCAGGCAGAAGGAGCAAATCAATCACAGTTTGATACCTAGGATTATAAAAAACTTCTGTGACTCCAAAGCCAACACGTTTTCTCCCTGCTCCATAGAAATTGCCTGGTTCAGACCATAAAGATATGCTGCTTTTGGTGTGGTTTATAAACAATATCAATATTAAAAGAATGTATGTGTTTTCCAAGAATTTTTTAATAAAGTCAATGTTCTCTCTTTATTTCTTCTATTCTTTATGAGCAGATATAAGGGGTGGTACAATTGCATCAAAGATCATACAGCACAGGTAGATTGCTGGCTGTCTGTAACCTCCCTGAGTGGGCTGGGCTCTGGATGAAGGAACTTTTAATGGTCTGATACAGTCAGTGATATCAGACTGCTCATATATTAGGGCTCAGCACATCCTCTTATACAACCTAGCATGGTACAACTAATCCCATTTTGGCCTGGTAAATGGGACTTGAGGGGCATAACTATAAATGAAGCTTTCCTCTACTCCACCTCAGAATGCTTCATCCCCAAGGTGCTCATGAATCATACCTTTTCCAAGCCCTGCAGATCTGAATAAACCCTGGTCTTTGTCTTACTACACACAAAGTTTGAAGATTCACCTTGACAGTTGGAGGCTTTCTGTTTGTTTTGCGTTGTTTGTGCTTCTCCTGCGTGGATGGAGGTGGCAGGTAGGAGCTCGCAGCTCTGCGGTTGGAACAGAAGACAGGAGAGATTGTGTCTCGGTGTTGCCCTAATCCGGTTTCCTACACAAACAAGGTTCCCTCTGGTAGGCTCCAGTGTGTCTGAGGAATGATGTTATTATTGTGGTTATCACCTCGAAGCATTAGGCATGTTTTTTAGCTTTGGTAATCTGAGGAATCTCATCTGCTTTGGGATTCTTTGGGAAGCCAGTATGGAAGACAAAGGACAGGCCTGGTTTGCTTGCACTGGTCTGTGCTGTTGATAAAGTTTCATGGGCAGGGGTTTTTTCATGTTATAATAGCAGAAGGATTGTATGGGATACTTCCATCAGGCAAAGGTGAAGAAGGCAAATCAGGAGTCAGAGGTGAGGTCAGTGGCTGCCAGGAAGGAACCACAGATGGAAGGGAGCACTGCCCAGGGAGCTGGCAGGTCAGAGCCCAGGTGGGATCTGTCTCACCAGGCAGTGCCGGAGCCGCCGGATGCCTCCTCCCCTGACTTCCTTGCAGCTGGCAGGATTAATTGGGTCTGCATTTCCAAAGACTGATTCATCCACCCTGTCTTAGTCACCTGTTGCAGGAGCAATGGATTGCAACACAGGGACTGTCAGGGATGTCCAGATGAGAAGTTCAAACTGGACGATGAGCTTTCAGCCCATTAAAGTGGAGTAGACATGATGTCTGCTCACAAGTGGGAATGAAGATTAAGCTCTTGTGAACAGTGGAGTGCACTGAACATATGCTTTTATATACATTTAGATGGAGACAGTATCATGGCTGTAAGTTCTCCATAATGCTCTCATTGCTCACCAGCATAATTTTCATCTTGTTACTTTGCTTTTCTGTTTTCTATCCATTAGCTGATCTTAATCTATGTTTGGGTCATAGTATGAGTAGTCATGAAGTTCTGTATGGTGAAGGATGAGTAGAGCTCTCTGTCATCTTTTGATCATATTGCTGTCTTCTGCTTATGAATTTCCTTTGGTTTATCTGCTTGGGAAAATGAAAAGTACCTTCCCTTGATTCCTGTCAGCCTTGTTAAATCATCCCTTGTGCAGTGCCCTCAGATTTCCAGTCCTTAGCTCAGGTGTCCCACTATATCCTGTGGTTTTGTGAGTGCAGTTTCAATTTCTGTAGCATACTCTTCACTATATGAAAAACCAGAAGAAACTGAGGAGATTTCAGTAGTATTTCATTTGAATTTTAATCTTTTTGAAGCACATCTCATGATGTATGAGAGTTAAAATCACTGGTTTCAAACACTTTGATGTCTCTATTTTGATTATGTACCACTTGCATCATTCACTAAATATATTCAGAAAGCTTCATAAAAGTGGAAGTGGCTCAGTCCCTTTTGTATTCCTACTAACTAATGTTTGGAGAGGTAGGAAGAATCTGATTTCTAAATCCAGTTTAAAAGTTCAATAAACTAAACAAAGAAACCCAAGAGCAGAATAAAACTGAGAGGG
Source organism: Myrmophylax atrothorax (assembly GCA_026770055.1). Lineage (NCBI taxonomy): Eukaryota > Metazoa > Chordata > Aves > Passeriformes > Thamnophilidae > Myrmophylax > Myrmophylax atrothorax. The sequence goes on from JAOXXN010000395.1 coordinate 51,128,313, forward strand.
TAAAAGAATAGATCAAGGAAAAGGGTAAGAACTCATCCATCTGCACCATGGCTGTGCTTTTGGAAAGGGAAAAGTTGAAAGCTTACAATGAGCATGGGATAAATGCACATTTATGGCATTTGGCATTCTTCCTTTGGATTGTGCTTCACCCTAAATGCATGTCAAATGACTACCTAGAATGATTCCTTGTGGCTTAGGAATTTTTTTTTTAGTTAGCTTTTGACTTGGAGATATTTTGCAAGCTTGCTTTTTCTCCATAGCTGTTCGTGGTGGTTACTTGAACTGGTGAGGAAAATCATAAAACCACGGTTGGTCTCCACTGTAAAATGTTCTCTTGCCTTTGATGGAGCATTGATCTTACTGTGCTGGGTAAATGTACAGATTGTGAAGTGATATTTCCTGCCTAAATACTCTGGTGATTATTTTCAAAACTTGTGTTTGGCTTTGTCTTCCTGGCTTAAAACTCAGGACTATATATCATATCATGTCTCACATTGTTTTCCTTGTCTGGTGTTTTCTTGGTTGGCCAATTGCTGGTCTGTGTCAGTACCAATAACAAGTTAGCACCAGCCTGCAATGTTTATTCAAGTAAAATTTCACAGACTTTTTGTTTGCTTGAGCACTACAGGACAGAAACCTTTTAAGTTCAAGCAAAATAACATGCAGCTCTTCCAGTTTGTTACATATACTTTAGATATTCTTGCCAAATGTTGACAAACCTGAGGTATTTTCAGAAAGTATCGTAATTTCATAACGAGAATGCTCTTCTATTCCTTATTTTCCCAATAGTTTCCTTAGGATGACATCCTGCAAACAAACAAAGGATTACTGTTTACTTGGAGTGTGTGGGTAACTAGCAAATTCAGTATTTATTGTTGAAATTACATCCCTCATGGCCACCAAAGCCTATGGCAAAACTTCTGTGCAACCTGGAAGCCTTGATACTGAATTGGGAGACAAGATTGATATTTGACATGACTGATAAAGATGTGACTTCTGCTTTCACTCAAGGCTTGTAGATCCTTGGATGTCCAGCTTGCTGAAGGACCCTGAAAGGATGCAGAAAGCTCAGTTCCTGTTGGTTACCACCTGGCATTGTGTTTCACTTTGCACTGCTGGTGGGGAGGATTACAGCCAGACCAGTGCTGGGGGTGGTTGGTTCTGATCCATGGGGCTCCCCTCCAAACTTCCAGCTTGTATAACGAGTTAGGTGTGCTTTTGAGATCTGTCTGCTTAGTCTTTCAGTCCAAGAACTCAAACCTGGATAGAGAGACTTCCAGCTTTGCTGTATTTTATCTTTCTCTTTTGAGATCTGTCTGCTTAGTCTTTCAGCCCAAGACCTCAAACCTGGATGGGGAGGCCTCAACTTTACTGTATTTTATCTTTCTCAGTTTTGTGACTGAGAAATTTAAAAAGCAGTACCAAAGAAATAAATATGACGATGTTTTCAAGCAAGGGGGAAGTACTGTGGGACCACTTGTGGTCCTGGAATCCCATGTTTGGTTGGTTTGTTTTGCTAAAGGTACCTAGAAAAGGGTGTAGCACTAAGCCCTGGTAAAAACATGGCACATCAGTGTATATATATTTTGGTTTCTTAAGTAGCAGGCTCTTGCTTTCCTTTGAACAACACTGCATGAACTTAAACTGCAGATTTCTTCTTGTCTCCCATTGAGACTACCCAAATCTCCAATCTGGGGAACAGAGAGGTGCAGTTTGGGTTACTCCCCTGGGAAACAGTGCAAATCTCCTGCTAATCAGTTCCTCCCAGGCTCTTGTGAATGTTCTTCATTACAGAAGAGGGAAAGAGAGAACTCAGTCAGTCTGAAGACAAATGCCACGCATGATACAATAACTACAGGGAAAATGAAAGGGTCTAACAGCATTTTTGTATATGTATGTGCCTGTGTACATGGGACTGTTGTCTTCTGTCGTTAGTGAGAGCTGTGCACACTGCTGGGTCACACACCAGCAACAGCTTGATCTGCCATGAGCACCTCATCAGCTTTCTGCTAAATTAACCAGAGCTTGTACTGGTTTTATGTTGGCTGCAGGGGAATAGGAAAGACCTCATCTGGTATAAATCCTGACTCTTCAAGCCCTTAGTATTTTTTGATGTCCTGAATTTCTAGCTTTATACTGAAGTGGTGTGGCATTTTTGATCCAGTACTACAGGCTATAAAATGAGATTTAGTGTCTGTCTGAACTGTAGCCTGACATGGGGCACAATAAGAGTAAAGGTGGGAGCACAGTTCCCAGCAGTCCCTTCCAAGTATCATCTGATGCAATATATGGATTTTATTTGATCACTTTGGTGGGTGCACAGCTCAATGTCCCATTCAGAATGAGGCTAAGCTGGCAACTGGTGCAGACAGATAGATGTGAGACAGAGATGGAGAGAGGTAGATACAGATAGATGGATCACATGAGGTCTTGGTGGATGAGAAATTCATGCTTTAGATTCACTAATCTTAGATGTCTCCTGCCTAGATAACATCAAATATGTTGCACTGTATCTTACTGTAAGAGCAAAATGTCCACCATGGACAGATTAAAGCCAGTAAATTGGCTGGATTCCTGCCTAGATTGGAGTCTGCATGCAGGTGGCCGAGAGGATAAACCTCAGGGGCCCCTCAGTGCCCATGGAATGCTACTGGATTTACAAATGCTGCTGTCACATCTTACCTGGGTCAGCTTTAACTGGGGATGCTCTGCTAGCAGTGTATTGTACATTGTATAAAAAGAGATTGTCAAATACCCACTAAGCAGTGTCACTATAGCTATGGAAAGCCAAGATGAAATTAGATGCTGTTTGTGTATTTTTTTCCTATTGCCATTAAAAAAGAGCAAACAAAGCCCTTGTATGTGCATTTGAACTAGGACACTGGGCATCCACCAGCTACTGAAATAATTATTTAAGAGGCTGACAGAAAGTCTGAAGACCGCAGGCTTTCCATGGTATTTGAGAATGCTTTAACTTTAAAATGTTGGCTAGTAGATTTAAGGCTTAGGGAAAAATCTAGTGATTTCCTAGGGGAGTGTCTGAATTCACCTCAGAATGTGTCAGTCCAATTCACTGCATCACCAGCTGGAAAAAAAAAAAGACATTTTGATGGATCCTTTATCTATGTCATATTCCCCTCTACCCCACCCCCTGACTGACACAACTCTACCAGGCAATGTTAAAGTCAGGTTGGAGATGCTGGAAAAAACCCGCCTCTCTTTTTTTTTTTTTTACTGATAAAGGTGATTTCATTCAAGGAACTGGTTTAAATTCTATCAGAACAGTCTTTATAAACTCCATCTCCTGGAGTAAGGGCTTGTGACTACACCCTGCAAAATATTGCTAAATCCTTTCACATGTAGTTCAGTGGCTCAGTGAGGAGAGAAGCTGAGACAATTCCCTAGAGAGAGGTTGAAAGTATCCCGGATCATTTAAAGGGGATGTTAATGATGATCTATCTAATTATAACAACCTAAATATCAGCACTGTTAGCAATTTCATTTCTTATTATACCATGGCAAAAAGGAGATAAACAGATTATTTATGCTTGTTCTGCATGGAATCTTATAATTTTTGTGTCTTTATTGGATGTAGCCTGTTAGAGACACTGTGCTTTTCCCCATATGCTCCCTGCCTGATAATTAACATGTATGGGGTGCTTTTAAAAGCAAGCACAGGAAACTCACTCTGCTTGGGTTTTTGTTTAGTGTATTAATGCTCATGTATAAAAATATCTCAGGCAAAACAGCATCATTTTAAATTTCTTGGAAGAAGAAAATATTCTTCTTAAGGACATACATATTAATGAAGTGCTTTAATACAAACATACATCTGAATTCAAGGAGGGTAAGAGTATCTCGAGCAAAACTTTGTTTTTAAGAGATGGAGAGCTCAGACTTTATATGTAGACAGCCCAAAAGTACAGAATTTTCTGCAGAAAATAATGCTCTTTTTCTCCATGTGTAAACCCCAGCTCTTTGCCTTAGTTTTCCTTCAGCATCACCACCATTGACTTAAGAGTTGGACTCGATCCTTGTGGGTCCCTTCCAACTCAGAATAGTCTGTGATTCTGTGACTGAACAGAGTTTAAAAAATAAATATATAATCCTTACATATTCAAGATAGAAGGGGATAAAAATTATTTCTGGGGTTTGATCTGTTTAATTTCATTATGGAGCATTCAAAAAAATAGTGATGCATATGGTATAAATAACTAGAATAGTTAGACATTCAGAGAAATAGGGTGGTGGGTAAGAAATTATTGACCAGAGTAGAAAGATAATCCTGATCATTAGGGATCAGTCCTTCTTCCTCTGCAATCTAGAAAGATCCCCAGTGTTAGCAAAAGAGGGAGAGAGACACATAGACCACCAGAAGGAATTATGTATATCGAGTCTGTGAAGGGCTATGATAAGGATCCATAGAAAATTCAGACTCCTGAATGGGGGTTGTTACTTTGAAAAACCTGGATATTTACTGATAAATTTCCGTTTTGTTTTTTTTTCCAGTGGCAATAATAACAAACACAAATCCAAATAATGAAAGAATCTAAAGCTACTCCTTTACACTGGTGTGCAGTGGTACAAGAGTTTAAAATTTCTTTCAAAACTAAGGGATTCCACACAATTAGTTCTTTCCCTACTTGGGCCCTATCCCATTTGCCTTCCCTACACCAATTCCTGGTTAGTAACTGCAGATAAGACTTTGCTCTGACATTTATATCCTTCCCAAATGTCATCACCTCCACCAGTTCTGCATCCCACATCAGGCCATGGACAATCCCTGTGCCTCCAGCTGCAACTTTGGGGATTTTGACATGGTACCATCTCATATTCCTCTTTTTCTTCCATCAGGTACCTCTTGAGACCTCTCTGCTCTATGAGGCAGCCATTCAACAAGGGGGATGCTTAGGTGGGAGCAAAATGCACTGGCCAAGTTCTCTTGTGATGGATATTGCATAAATAACCAGAAATTGGTGCCATTGCTCCATATTCTGGTGCTCCACCTGAGGTTGCCCCTGGGAAAGCACATATTTATTTATTCCAATAAGGTATTACTGGCAGGAAAAGTGACTTTCTTGGCAGGTTTGTCTGCTAGTGGGTGACACCTGGATAAACAGTAACAGTTGAGGTCCTTGAATGCATTCAGAGGAGAATTCATCAGGATTGGAGGGAAAGGGGAGGGTGGTGCAACAGGCAGTGGTGAGAAGACTGGCTCTTGGTGGGACTTTGTGTCTTTTTGTGAGCAGAACACCTGATCCTTCTGATTGTGCTTCCCTGGAATGGCAAATGCAGCAAAAAGGGAGTGCAAGCTCACAGCCTGGAGGCCTGTAATTTTCAGCTCATAGGCTGAGAAGAAGTGGTGGCATAAGGTAGGCTGAATAAATGCACAAGTATCATGGATGAGATAATCTATGGGAGAAATGTCCTGTGGTTTCGGCATATTCAGTCAGAGAAATGAATTTTGGCACTGCTCAACAGGTCTTCTGCAAGAGCCAATTCCTACTTGCAGGGAAAGATCATAGATGAATCTCAGAGGCCAGTTTCTCTTGGAGGGGCAATCCAAATGTGTGGAAAAATCATTACACTTTATTAATGTGTAGTTTTTGTCTTGCCATTGCATCTTTCAAGTATGATTCCTCTGAATCAGACATGAAGATGATAAAAGGCACTTCCCTGAACAGAGCTGCCCATTTTCGTTTTGTTTTGCTGAAGGGTCTTGGATACTCTTAAGCTTCTTTCACTCACTTCATTGTCAAGGTGTTGAAACACTTACAATACGTTTCAAATGGCAAATGTCACCCACTTGCAGCCGGTTTTTATTTTCTGCTTGGCCTGCCCATTCAGACAGGCACAGGCAGAAACCTCAGTTGTTGTTTCTGTTTCCCTTCTCTCAAGACTTTCACTGCTCAAAATTGCGTCAGGAGTCTATTTTTCATAAGCAAAGCTTAAAACATTCTATCAGCTCTTTAGTTTTATAAATTTTTTTGTCTGTCTTAATGTTGATACCAGTTGAATGTAGAGAAGTGTTTGGGGTTTTTTTAATCTTAAATTAGAAATACGTGTTTTGAACAGAGCTGGTGCGAATCCTATCAAAAAACCCCAAACAAGCAAAACAAAACCCAACCCCAAAAAAAGAAATATGAAATACTGTTTTATGATACAAGATGTTCAAACTCACAGGAAATAATTTCTTTTTTAAAAAGTCTAAGAGGAATACTGATTTGAAGGGCCAGCCTCAACTTAAAACCCTGTTAGAACATCTTTTCTACCTATTGTTTAAAGCAGTATCGTAACATCAGCAATACTGAATTATAAATGGTTAGACAAACACAATTTTCCACATTAATTTGTTTCTTTTACAAAGTAACATTTTGTATGTTGGTTAATTTCCCCTGTTGCTTTTAAGGGCTTTCATTATACAAAGAGGGAAAAAAAAGGTTTAAGGAAATTGATTGCAAAAGTAGAAAGGAATAGGCAATAGGCAGAAAATGAGAGAAGGGTACTATGGGCTGAAGGAATCATATTGCTCTTAAACATATCTGTAAAGAGACCAGAGGTTTGCCTAATCATTCTGCACACCACCACCACCCTGGTGTATATATCTGTATCTATATTTATGTATATATACACCAGGGGGGTGGTATATATGCTACATATGGTGCATACATAGGGTGGTATATATAGTACATACACCTAAACCAAAACATCCACAGTACCACATTACTAAGGTCGTATATTATAAACCAGCTAACATTTTCCTACGAGCATGAGACTGGAAAAGGAACTTCTATGTTATAGGCATCTCTCCAAAGCTACTCCTTTGCACCCAGAGAAGATTTGCAGGTGAAAGAAAACTTGAAACAAACAATGAGTCCGAGGAGATTTGGGTTGAGGTAGCCTTTGAATCAGGCAAGATTGCTCTCTCTTTGTTTCTGAAAAAACTCATGGACCAAGTCACCTCAAATGACAAACACCTGCAGCTTTGTTTTGTAATAAAATTAACATTTTCAATAGCCAGACTAAGGGGTGCTTTATGAAATGCACAGTGTCAAAGGCCAGTCTTTCATTTCCATCAGCAAACATACCTTTCTTCAGGAACCACTGATTTTTGGGGGACTTCTCAAATGCTTAGGGTAGCCTGAGCTCAGGAACCTTGCTCAGTTGTATACGTTAGTGATAAATCTTCACTTGGCTATACTGCGAACCAGGTTATGGACTAAGGTGCTTATGGTGTATTTGACATTGTGATGGCAACAACTCAAATACATACACTTTTCCTGAGAGCCAGTCCCACCTTGTGACTTGATGGAAAACGGTTGTGGTGATGTTCATTTATAGTTTCTCAGACTTTTCTAGTATCAGGAGGGCAATCTGTGGGACTAGAAAAAGGCAAGGTGTCTCCTCAGGATGTATCATTTCCCGAGGGATGGACATATTGCAACAAATGGCATCCTAGTTCCTGCTGTTTCTGAACGGCAGTTCTGTGCATTGATGTGGGAGAATAGCTCTCGGGGAGCCCGGCGGGAGGACAGGGATGGATGGGGCCAAGGAGGAAGGCAGCGGAGAGCCCTGTTCTGCAGGATGAAGGCCAGAGGAGCTCGCAGGAGGGTGCTGGGGAGGCTGGCAGGGCGGCTGGGACAGGAGCAGCAGGCGAAGGCATCACCGCCACCCTTCCACTCGCCCAAGCACTTGTAGTTTTTCTCCGAAAGCGCTGTTTTTGAGCGTCACATGGCTTAGGTGAAACTTTCCTTGAAGTCCTTCAGTCAAGTCAGCCTGCGGCGCCAGAGCAAACGGGAGCCCGGGAGCCGCAGCACTCAGCGAAATCCACCCGGAGGGCACGTTTTCCCTCTGAAAGCCCTGAATTTTGAGGGGAGCGGGAGGAAGGGTGCGCGGGAAACAAGGCTGCAGATGCAGGCTGAGCTGAAGGATGGATCGGGAGAGGAGGAGGAGGAGGAAGGGGGGAGCGGGGGTGTCATGCCGAGAGCGCGCGTCGCAGCCCGCCAGGCCGCGGCCCGACCCGCACCCCGGGGCGCAGCCCTCGCCCTCCGCCGCGCCCCCAGCCAGCTGCGTCCCGAGCGGGCGGAGGGAAGGGGGGAAGGAGAGCCGAGCCCTCTCCGCCGCTCGGAGGAAGGGGAGGGAAGGGGGAAAGTTTAGCGGAGGGTGTTTGAATCGGGAGTTATCCCTAAAGAGCCTTTCCCCTGCTCTGATCCAGAGGGCAGCGCTGGGAGGAGGGGGCGGCGACGGCGAGCAGTCCTGCAACATCTGTAAAACTTGGAGGAGGCGGCGGAGAGGAGCGCGCGAGAGGGAGGAAAGCGAGAGGGACAACTTTTCCGACACGTGAGTATCTCGGCGCGATGTGTTTGTTCCCCTCCTTCGGTGGCTGCGCCGAGCCAAAACAATGCGGGGCGGCAGCGGGGCCGGAGGGGACGGGCGGGCC
>JAOXXN010000395.1:51167916-51183627 GCA_026770055.1 Myrmophylax atrothorax
TTATCATCTCTTGAAATGGAAGACTTGTAACTGCTTTCTGTCCATTATTTTAAACCTGTTTTCTGAAGGTGTGTATGATAAATTATTCTTCAGAGACATTTGGCTGAAGAGTTTGAGTGAGTGGTAAAAAAACTATGCCAAAAACCCCATGGGTCTGGAATCACTCTGGGGATTTCTCCCAAATTCACTTTCACCATAAGTACCAATCTAAGTCAGTGCCATGTTTTCCAAGTATTGGTCAAAGAAAAATATTAATAGTAGGTTTTATTTTATGCTTTTAATTGGATGTGCATCAGCATCTTCTGACAGCCACCTTGAGCTTAAAATATCTGTTTCAAGAAACCCTTTTGTTTGCTGAAATGGCAGAGGTTAATGTTGCATATATGAGTGGAAATAATTGTAAAAGTCCTGTTTCTCAACTTTGAACCCTTTCTTTTGGTTGTTCAGAGGATAGGGGAAAGTAGGTTTGTTTTGCTGTTTACATTCCCAAAGACATTTCTCCTCAGCCATCAAACTTAAATCAGAATTTAAAGCTTTGCATACATTTTCTTTGGTGCCCAGAAATATTTTTTTTTTCCCTCTGAAAAACAACCTCAGTATTAAGGATACCAAAATATCTCAAGTAATAAAAATATTTCAAAGTACTATGATTTATTGCTACATTTATCTTTGAGACTCAAACAGATGCTAAAAATAAGCCTACTCCTAAAAATATAATAATTATGTCTATAAATGAACAAGAACCTTGAGCAAAGTTAGCAAAAATTCCACCAGGTATTTAAAGAGTGAAAGAATGAAAGGAAGGCAGGGCCTAAAGGAAAAGGAAGAAGGGAAGGAAGGAAAGAAAGAGCAAGCTCTGTGCTTCTCTATGGTGCTTTCATTTAAGCAGATTTCAGGTGAATTTTTTGGTTATGTTGGATTGTGAACCTGTCAAAAATCAGTATTTTAACATTGCTAGACAGAAGTCATAGTTGTTCATGGGGTCGGTATTTCAGGGGTGTAAGATCTTACAGGGAGGTGTAAAATATTTTATACAGAATAACTTAATTTTGATGTGGAACATACCTGAACAATGAGAAAACTATAAGAATCTAAGGAAAATCCTGTGTTGTGTTTGGCTTATATTTTGGTTTAGAATAAAGAGAGCAGTGAAATTGCTTTTCCTAAGTACTGCTAGAGGAGTTGCAGAGGGCAGTGAGTGTATTGCAGGCTATCAGGCTGTAATTGAAAGGGAGAGCATTCAGAACTTAGCCACAGTTAATTATTCAAAAGGTAAAGGGTCCTTGAAGTGAGGTGGATGGTAATTAAACCCAAGCCATGAAGAGGTATGAAGTGATCTCAATGAAAATCTGTTTCCCAGCTTTCTGTCCCTTCAGGTTACAGAATTCCCTTTTGCTCATTCTGAAGGTTGGGCAGAATCAACCTCCAACCTGAAAAATGAGACATAAAAATAAAAAAGTGCAATAAAAATAAAGATGTTGCAAACTGTGGCATGGCTTTTTCAACTGATCCCTCCTAGATAGGTCCATCCAGTCTAAACTTTCTCTTAGGAGGTCAGCAGAAAGTTGGCTCATGTGACTATCACCATGCAGTCCCAGTGGATTTCAAGGAATGGGATTGAAAGGGAGAGATAGAAGGGAGTGCAAAGGGACAAGGAGATTCTGCTTAGAATATATAGTGCTTTCATTAAACTTTTTTTTTACCTTTTTCATTTACCTTTTTTAAAAAAATTTGGTATCTGATACAACTTTTTCTTTGTTTATTTTTTGAACACTCAGAAGACTTCTGTCCATAAACATGTATTTCTTTTTGTTCCAGTGCTGGAGTTGCTTTGAGCATCTTAAAGGGCCCATGAAGGCAGGGGAAGGGAGGAGAATGTTTTACATTGCAGTGTTTTAGGAAATAAAAATTAGCAAACACTAATAGGAGCCTGTTCTTTCCTATTCTTTATTAAAATGCATGGGATGTGGATCAAATGACTTTATTCAGCACTCAGCTTTTCAGCTACCTTGAAATGGGACACTGCAGGCTGTTGGGTAAAGTTGCTGGAAAGTTGCCCAGTTTCACTGCTGCTTATATAAACTTGCCTGTATTCTCTATTTGATAACATGTTATGCCAGGGTGAGTATCCCAATGTTCCCCTTAGCTCTGGGATGCCAGGAGTAGATGAGTGGTGATGATGATGATGATGATGATGGGTGTTTCTCTCTCTCCTTTCTGGGGTTAATGAAAGACAGTCATTAGGAACCTTTGCCAAATCAGGGTGCTGCCCCTCTCTGCTTTGCTATCATCTGAAAATAACATGCAGTGTACATTACTCATGATAAGCACTTATGGTTGAGTTATAAATTACTTTGCAGTTGCCATGTTTTTGGAATTGCCTAAACGACAGTTAAGCTTGTTTTGGAGCCAGCATAATTAAGGATGTGTGACTGCCTTGTTGGGTTTCAAGAAAGAAACCATCACAGCTTGTTTATATGCTGGTATTTTATCTCTGCAGATAAATGTTCAGCTCTTGGCTGTGCTGCAGTTAAGGTGGGATTTGAGGTCTTGTCCTTATTCTGTTAGAGAGCTGCTGATGTCAAATGAAAATCTGTGAGAGTTTCATACTTTTGAGACCAGTGCTGTAAACTTTGGGGCAGATGAGAGGGTCTGAATCTCTAAAGCACTATAGACTGGACCTTCTCATCTTTGTCATGGTGGTAGCACTGGAAAGCATCTGTTTGTGGAGGCAGACCATTTCCTACTGAAACCTGCAGCTGAGGATGTGTTGGGTGCATCTACATATGTTTCAATTTGCCATGTCATTCTTCTCTTTGGGTTGCTTAATGCAGAATCAGGAAGTTATGCCCTCAAAAGCCTGTAGCAGTGGGTAGCAGTCTAGCTTCATTAGCTACTGGCCTAATTGCATGTCGAGAATTGCCCTCAGCTTGGCAAAACCCCCTTGCAATTGGGTAGTAAGTCTGATGATGGTAGTCATTTGCATTTTACAGTGCTTGTTGCTGGTTGGAATGCCCTGAGGTTTGGAATGACAAGAACAATACATCCTATGGTACATTTCAGAATAAAAAGAACCCTGTTAGGGTATTTATGATTCATAGTGTCATTTAGAATGAAGGTCCCCTCAGGCAGAGCAGAGAGATGCTCTCCTGACAGAACAAGCAACACCTGTGGTGGAGCAGATCTGTTAAGGCTGGGAAGCAGATTGGATAATGACAGTGGTCACTGGGCTGAGGTGACACAGGTCACCTCGTGGGGTTGTATAGCAATCATTTATGTTACCTTAATTCCTTGCTATCTGCCTCTCTTTCTTCAAGAAGTCACTTTTGCTCCTTGCCCAAAGCCTATTAAGCTGAAGTGGAAGAAATTTTGTTGGGCAGTGCTTTCCAAACGGTCACTAATTCAACTTTTTACTGTAAAATTAACTTGAAACAGCGATTGTGTGAAGATAAGAGCCCGACCTAACAATCCCAGATCCACATAAGGTCAAATGGTGTTTGGATACCGATGGGTGTTACACAGGCTGCTAACCTGGAGTCACTTCTCTGTGGTGTGTTGGCAGGATGAGGATGTCACACGTAAAATGCCTGTCCAAGGACAGAGTTATGGGTTGGATGAAATTACAAGTCTCTTGGCTTCTTTTCATGGCACTTGTAAGAGGGGATTTCTCTCTCGTGGTTTGCATGGTTCAGTGGTAGAGATTAAAGTGGCAGGTGTCACTCTGAACGTGTGAGTCTGCACTGGTGGAAGCAACCATTCCTACAGCTTTTGCACGTGCTCTGGGAGTCACTGTCAAGTCAATATTTACTTCTCAGGGGCCAAGTGCCATAGTTGTTCCTGAGAGCTGCTACTGCTGCATCAATGAAAGGGTTATTTGCTATGTCATCAAGTATCCTATAGTGCCCTGAAGTTCTAGAAGTTTGTGATTATGAGCTCTTATGGTCAGTAGCTGGAAACGCAAAAGGTGTTTTTCAGCAGCTCTGTGCAACTTCCCAGATCATCTATTTACAAAATGTTGCACTGTGACTCTCTGATGTTTGCAAACATCTTGCCAATGTTTGTCCTTTAGGATCTTCAACACCCTCAAGGAAGGATGTCAGTTGGCATCCCTGAACTTTCAGTTTGAAGTTACATTTTGTTAGGTGAGGATGATGGGGGGGGGAAAATTTGGTTAATGAATCCTGGAGCTCTCTTAATTAGTATAGACAACATGTAGACTACATTTGGTCTGAGTAGGAGACTCTCCCTGCAGAACAGTGGTGAGCTCCACCGAAGATAACAAAGCTCTGATACGAAGGAGGATACACAAGCTGATTGGAATATGGGTTTGTCTGAATGCTGAAGAATGCTTTAATAAATGCCTTTTTTTGGTATTAGATCCCCATTTCCTTAGGAGGCCCCACCTGTGCCCATCTATGCAGCCAGGTTCCCTGTGAAGGGTGGGAGCAGGAAATCTACAGGTGCAAAAGGGCTGTGACAAATCAATGCTGGGCACACCTGGCATCACTTTTTGCCTAATTGCATTGCCCCTCCCTCGTTTGCTTTCTGCAGAAGGTGGCCCCCACTTTGCAGGGCTGTGGGAGGTAAGGGCGGGCAGGAGGAAGGTTATGCACTGTTTAACTTCTGAGTGAGTCTAGTGTGAAGTTTAAAAGTCTTCTGGGAAAGAAGGCCTAGGGTAAGGCTTCTCTTGTCTTCTCCCTCTCCCTATAAAGCCAGGGGGAGCATAACCTTCTTGGAAGCTGGAGACTTCTGGGGCATTCAGGGCCTGATCCACGGCATATCGAGGTCAGTCCCTTCCTAATGGGCTTTGGCTGAGTCCCTGTGAGAACAGGAGCAATTGGCCTACAGAAAGGATGCTAACCCATTTTTCACGCTTGCCTCCTCTCTACTGAAGGAATCGAGGGGGAAAAGCAAGACTCTTAATGACTACTGATTATGAATAATTAGGAGTCATTCAACATTTACACTAACATATTTAGGTTGTGATGTGTTTTGCATTTATTAAGTGTTGGCTTCTCTCCTGTGGCTTGGTGTTTTCACTTAGGATGTCTCACCAGCTCCCTGTGTAAACACTGGGGTTAGATGAGAAGATGGGCCTCCAGTTGGGCATCCCATGGAGGTTGGTTGCTGTGGAGCCCCTTCAGTGCTGTGGTTTGTTATGGAACAACTGATTAGCAAGTACTGAGTTTTAACTTGCACTGAGCTTAGCTGGATTTTGCATGGAGTGAGAATGATCAGCCTATAGGTAATGCACAGTGAGACCTTAGGTAATTCAAACAGCAGTGCTTGTGCAAACACTTGACACACTGGAATGTGATAAAGCCAAGGATTTTTCATTTGTGGCACAGAGTCCAGTAAAGAGCCTCCAGTCCATATTGCAGTCATGGTGCACCAGCCAAGCTCTTTTGCATAACCATGAGTATATTTTTTTCTTCTTTGCAGAACATATAACGAAATGATAACAGATGAATCTAATAAATGCTCCAGCAAGTGCTTTCATGTGCTGTTTTCTGTAAAATAAAATTAAAACCTGTAGCATACGTTATTTTTTTTCTGGGAAATAGGTGAAAAAAAAAAAGTAACACCTCAAAGGCTAGATGTTAGCATTTATATGTACCAAAGAGAATTTTTAACAGACAAAAAATGAAAAAGTCTGGATTTGCACTTCAGAAATGGTATTGTCTTCATCCAGTTCATAAATGTGAAGCTGAGGTGAAACTACATGGTGAAACTGTGATGTGACAAAGGCAATGTATAACCTTTTAAAAGTCTATATAAATCAAACCTTTAACCTACTGCTTTTAAAAGGGAATGTCTAGAGGATGCTTTTGAATAACATTTTTTTGTATTCCATTTAAATGCAGATTTTTAAGTGCTTTAGTACAGTGGTGCATCTTTTGCAATGAAATGTTAATCAGGACTCTTTTGTGGCAACTTGGTCAGAAGATAAAATACTTGGTGCTGTTGAGCTCACATTCCTTATGTAGACACACAGACTCTCTCCCTCTCCTGCTTTCCCTCTCCTCTTTCCTTTTATTTTATTTTAAATCCCCACACCATGAGATTTGTAAGGAAATATTTTATTTAGTGTTTGAAAAGCTGATCTGTGCATTCCCTTAGTGATAACCAGACTTGGTTATGTTTCTAGTAGACTGCTAGCAAGGAAATACTTGGGTGACTGAATGAAGTTAATGTCCAGGATCAGTCCCTTCCCAATTTGTCCTGTGTTTCTAAGTAGAAAACAATTTTAACTGTCTCTAGTTAACTTTCTTTGCTAAGTAAATTCGTGGTATTATCAGAAATCTGGGTTTATATTTCCACAGGTTACAGTAACTCTCAGCCAGTAGTACAACTGTATCACACAGACAGTTCCTATTCCTCAGGTTTTGGGTTGTACTGCTATAACCAAAATATTCTGACATTCAAGGTAATGTTTCTGTCCTGAAACACACACACACACACTATTAGGGATTGGGTTACTTCAAGTCTGCAAATATAAGTGTCTGCTTAGACTGTTCACAGGTTGAGGGCTTAAATGATCAGTTTATTTATTTATTCAATCTTTCTTTTTTAGAATGTTTTTATCTTTTGCATGAAGAAGCAGGGAAAGGAAATTTTGTTCCTACTGATGTCCCATCATAATGAGCCTAAGCTAGTTTCCTCTGGTGTAATGGATGAAAATTTGTTCCAAGATATGTACTTGTTTTAAAGAAGTAATATTTAATTTAAAGTATGATTGCTAATTATTTTCATATTTTTCTTACTGATATCTTGGTCTTTCTGGATTTATCATGTGGGTCTTGATAAAAGCCAAATTGATATGGATGTTGTAACATTAGTCAGATTGAAACTGAATTCCAAAAATCCTTAGACTTCACAATGCAGAAATGGTCTCCCTTGATGTATGTGGTGTCTCTTGTGTATAATTTAAATTTTTTAAAGGAACATGGTAATAAAAGAGGTCAGGAGTCACTTTATCACAGAATGGAAATGTGGTATTAAGAGTGTAGGGTCTGCTTTCAGTGCAGTGTACAGGCCATTTGGACTGTGAGGATGAGAGAAGCAAGGAAGATTGCACAGTATTTGTTCACTGGCAGGAATTTACTGTGGGATTATACTTTGTGTTGTCTAAACTCTGCTCTCACAGAAATTAGTGAGTTTTCTGCAGCACAGACAAAGCTGTGTCAGTGCAAACAGCCTGTTGATCCTTCTCTTCAAACTTTGCAATGGCCACTACTCTGGAAAAAACTCATTATGGGTTTTTTTATCCCCTTTTTAACACAGGGGGGAAAAAAATCCACAGAAACTCAAGGGGACTTAACAGTGAACACTTTGACACCTTCCCAGACTTAATGTGTTAGTCTCTTCTGAACACACTGCTGTCTTCCCAACTGCACCAAACTGTTTGCTGCAGGAAACAAATGCAAACCAAGCTGAATGCCTGAAATCAGGAGGATTGCATCATTATACTTGGTGTGTAACACCCCAAAACATTCAAGAGTACCTCCCATGGGGATGGTTGTATGAAAATACTCAGTTTGGGAAAACCATGCCAGCCATGTTCAGTTGAGCTCATGGTATCACTACATTAAACTGACAAGTTAACACCAAAATAATGCCAAGTGTTTCAGGTTTGTATTTAGCAGGAAACCAATATAAACATTTCCTGATTTTTTTGTCTTTTTTTTTTTTTCTGCTAGTCTCTTCTAGTTCTGCAGAATTGACCAGAGCACCAGGAAAAACAAGTCTCTGGCTGTTGTATATGTGGACTCATGTTCCCCAAAAAATTGCTTAGGTATGGAATGAATAGACTGAACAGCCTATTGTTGTGTAGGTTCTTGGTTTTATTTTGTCCTGATGAGTCCTGAGGTTTTGGAAGAATATGTGCTCCAGTGGTCTGTGAGGAGGAGATGGTGTTTCTTGTTCCATTTCGTTGAAAATGTTACTGGGAGCATGGACTAAATTTCTGCTTTGCTTCTTACAGTGCAGCTACAGTTCCATTTGTCAGTGACAAAGCATTTTTAGTGTTTTTTTCCTGTATATATATATATATAAAAGGAGATTTTGATCTCCAGACTTGAAAACAAACCAATAAGCAGTAACCTGTGAAAGCTGAAATGAAACAGGCAATGCTGTTATATCAAGGTATGGCAAGAGCCATTGTGCTGGAACACAGGAAAGGTCAGCTTGGGTGCCAGTGGGGAGCTACTGGTGTTTGCAGAGTGGCTAAGATTGGCTTAGCATCTCAAGTCAGTGGTAGTATGCCCTAGGAAGGCTTTATTATACAGAGGGTAATTTTTTCTCATGAAACTTCATGAGATAAGAGTCACTCAAGTCACAAGTCAGCAGTGAGAACAATGACACTCATTGATTATAAGCCAGCCCAGGCAAGGGGAAACTCCTCTCCCAGGGCAGTGCTCCTTCAGAGCCTTAGAGTGTTTTTATGTTGGTGTTGCTTCCCTGAATGGCTTCTCGTGGTTTAGGCTGGGTTTGGGTGAGAGCAGAATCAAGTTTGCAGTGTTCAGTTCATAGCACTTTGTGTTGTGTGCCCTTTGGAAGTGCTTTCTGAGGTCTTCCCCGGGACTATTTGAGCATGAGGTGGGATCCTTAACTTTTTAAATAGCAACTGTGATTTGCTGTCTGTAATCAGCTCCACCAGGGCCTTCAGTCCCTGAGCACAGCTTTACAGAGCCTGTAAATGCTGTGCCCTAATTGCTTCTGAGAAACACAAGGAACTCTTACACTAGCCAGATCTTCTTAAAAAAGTCACTGTTAAATATTAAGCTGTTTCTTACAGTTATAAGGTGGCAGTCTTGTTTTGTAGCAAGTGAGAGCTGGGGACCAAACCACTTGCAGTCTGAGTCTGATGAACTTGCTCTGTGACTTGGGTCTTTATTCTTTCAGAGCATGTTATTTTCCTCTGTAAAGGGAGGGTCATATATCGTCTATTGTTTAGGAAGAGTTTGGCACACAGAGGATTGTTCGATGAAGATGTTTAAGATGGTGCCTTATGGGCATGAGACCTGTTGTTGTGCTTTCTGGAGGACTTTGCTTTTACTCTGAAGCCAGGTATCACACTGCTTCGATTCACCAGAAAAATGAGATCTTTTTCCTTTCCTTACCCACCCTTGCAAAAGCCGCAAGAGGAGTGAGGACAATGAAACAATCTGCAGTGGTTTCCAGGAGAGAGGATCTCTTCAGGCTCTCGCTCCCTGCTGCCTGGGAGTGGAGGGGTGGGATGCAGGGGGTGGTGCTCAGGCTGCATCCCCATGAAAGACGGCTCTGAGCTCCTGCTGCTCTCCCC
Organism: Myrmophylax atrothorax; assembly: GCA_026770055.1. NCBI lineage: Eukaryota > Metazoa > Chordata > Aves > Passeriformes > Thamnophilidae > Myrmophylax > Myrmophylax atrothorax. The sequence continues at coordinate 51,177,221 of JAOXXN010000395.1, forward strand.
TCCCAGGCCTTTTGCCTCCATAGAGTGTTGTCTCTGTGGGAACAGGCAGCAGGAATTACAGCTGGAGGTGCTGGTGGAGGCAGCAGCCTGGCTCAAACTGGCCTTGCTTGGGCTGATGCTGTGGATGTTCCTGCTGCCAGGGCAAGGGAGGAGAAATGGGGAGCACCCACTGTGGGGTGGGAGTGGTGCAGGAGGCAAGTTCTGTGCTCTCCTAAGACAGCAAACATGGCAAGGGCTCTCAAGCTTAGGTGTCTTTGCAGCTTGGAAAGTGCTCCTCTGTCTGGGAAAAGGGAATGGACTCCCAGCAGCTGGTAGGGGCATCAGTCCCGTTTCAACCGTGGGAATTTGAGTCAAGGCTGCATTTATTTGCTCTCTACCTTGGTTCATCTTTCCTTGCCTGGCTTTGCAATCTGGTGAAGGCAGAGTTTAGTCCTGGACTGGGAACACTGGGCTATGGGATGCTGGAAAATGAAATGGGAAGTGGTGGAAGATGGTAGGATAAGAAGCAAGAAGCCTTCCCTACAGGATGAGGGAAATGACACCTGCATTAAAAAAAGGAGAAATACTTTTTAAAAATGGTGTTAGATAGAAGGTAAACCAGCCAAAACAAGGCTAAAAATAAGATAACTAGGAGAAAGAGAGCAAGTGGGTAGAGGAAGGACAGACAAGCTTAAAGTGAAAAGAAAGAAAAATGAGCACCTGAGCATTTGTTTGGGAAAGGACATCTGTGGCAAATCACAAGCAAAACAGAAAAGGCAACAGGATAACAGAAGTGAGGATAGAGAGAAACAAACAGAAAATACCCAAGGAGATAAAAACATACAAGAGACTTGTTTCTGGAGAAAAATAAGATGATTTAATGACAAACCAACATACTGTTGGTTTACCAAACCCCAGTTTGTAGCCCTACTCTTCCTGCTGCTTAAACTCAGAGTTTCCTTCTGATTAATGAAGTAATTCAATACTGTGTGTGAAAAAGAGACGGCATTTTTACACCTATAGGAAGAGTGATGTCACATGTTTTGGTTAGGATGGTGAGAGTTAGAAAAATAGTCTGTATGAATGTTTTTAAGTTGGAGGAGATGGTGAGATCACAACTTAAGCTGAAATGCAGACTTTCTGCTGAAGTAACCTCATGCATCAGGAGTGGCCTGTAGAATTTTTTTTTCCTTAAGGAAACCAAACAAACCTGAAACAAAAATAACTTCTCCCACAGATTGTTTTTTTTTTTTTTTGGCAATATTCAGGCCAATTCAACCAATGACTCTCACGACAGGAAACCTCAGTTTGCAAGTATCTTGGGAGTCGCCAGGGTTCTCATTATCCTAAGTCTACTACAAGTGATGAGTGGTGTAGTGTGTAGTGGTAAACATGGAAGTACAGCATGATTTACAAACCCAGCATAAATCAGCTTTCTGGTGGCAGAGTTGCCAGTGGAGTTGCCCAGCAGAGGCTGACAGGAGCTGTTAGTAGAGCAGGATGATGCCCTGCTGTGGGGAGGGGAGATAAGGCTCTGTAAGTGGAAGAGAATGGAAAAGCAACACAAGAAGTTGCCAGAATTTGGAACTGAAATTCTGTTTGTGTATGCTGTGGCAAGACTGGCCTTTTCTGTTTCTTCCCCTGCTTTTACCTCCTCTTCAGTTTTCTTCCCTTCCTCTCTATCTTTTCAAGCCACCCTTTGCCCTGATCTTCTGATCTCCTTGCTAAGTATTTCTCTTTGCCAGGTTCCTGTTGTTTACACCTCTTGTTTGCTCTCTCTCTATTTTTTGTGTATTCTCATATGCTCATTTTGATTCTTTTTTTCCATTCCCTCTCATTTTCCTACCTGTTTCTTCAGTTAACCCCCTGTAAGGCTGTCTTGCACTTCTGAGGCCAGTGTCTGTTTGTCTCCTTCCCTGTCTTCACTCCAACCCTCCCCATATTTCCCTTTGCTGTCAAGTTGTCCTGCAGGATTTTCCTTGTGTCTTTCAGCCTGGTTTCTGTCTTGGGTTGGTGCTTTGGCAGCATAACCTTCCTTCATTTCAGCAGTACCTGTCTCTCATGCTTTATGCACTGCTTGATGTAACTGGAGCAGAATTTACTGCCTTCTCAGTTCCTGGAGCTTTTCAGAGCTGCTCTTCAGCTCTGTCTTATTTATGGAAAAGGCAACTCTAGTTTTCTTCAGGTTGGTTGAAGATCTGACAAAGTTTCCCCTTTTTTTTGCTACCTATATGATGAAGTTTTAGTTTCCAGTGAGAATCTTGAACACTGATTTAATGAGGTGACTCCAGTCATTGCAGGGTGGATAGAATGAAATGGGTGACATTGCTAGTACATTAAAAAAAAAAAAGCAGAAGTCTGTATATGAGGTTTTATTTCTGTTCATTCACCATCCCTAAATCCTTAATGCAATTGGCAAAATGAGAACTCTTATTATATGTCTCTTTAAAAATTGTTTGGGGCAAGATAACGTGATGAATGGATGCCTCGGGGCTCTGATGAAAAGCTGTATTTATTGTTTTAAAAAGTGTTCCTCTTTAATGAAAAACAGGCACCACATGGCCTGGGCATGCCCTTGAGATATGCCAACATACACAAAACACAGAAAAATATGTGAATCACATCATGTAAATGGTTGCACACCCTGGCACTGCACTTCTTCACAGACACAGGATGGTGATGTTTACAAGCTGTTTAGGAATGAAAGTGATACAGATTTTATTGTTGCAACGTTTGCAGTAAGCAAACAGTATGTGTTGGTGTTTTGTGCACACTTACTCATAGTGTGTGTGCCCAAAGAAAGCTATTTCTCTTTCTACAAACATTTACTTCAATGCCAAATGTTGACACTAAAATAAGTAGATGTCTTAAATAAAGTTCTACCAAGGCTTGTTAGACTTTGATTAGTCCTGTGAATACTGGTCAGCAATACTGAGATATTGCTCTCCTGACTGTGCAGGGGCCACATTCTGATGTGTGGGGAAGATGCCACAAAGTTTGGCACGTGCACAGAAGTGTTTAAAGGTGCAATGAGAGATTATTTCATTGTTGTAATTTCCCTCACCTATACTCTGCCTGCTGCTCTGCTGTCATTATCATTTATTTTGGTGTGCTAATTGGTCGCTATTATCCAGATGAAGCTGATGGGAAAGTTTTTAATTCCCAAACCATCCTGCCTGTAAGAATCTGGAAAAGCTAATAGAAATATTCCCAAATTAACCAGGTCCTTAAGCCCAGGAGCAGGCGTTGGGCAGCTTTGCTCTCATTCTGCAGCTGTCCTGGAGGCAGCTTTGGGCTGGGGCAGCAGAAAAGCTGTTAGTTCTGAGGATCTCAGGTAGGAGTGTGACCTGTTGAGCAGGTCATCTTACTGATGTGGAGTATGGCAGGAGGTGTTTGCAGCTGCAGAGCAGCACTACAAAGAGCTCTGTGAAAGCCAAAATGACTGAACTGTCCTCTGCTGAGCAGGGCTGGTGGTGCTCGGTGCCTTCTGAGCAGGACTGGCAGCAGTGATGGGTTCCCTGTGGTTTGCAAACAGAAATGAAATGGAACAAATCTGTTATGGTGCATCAAATGTTACCACCAAATTCCTTGAATATGAGGTTGAACATGATATAATTAACTAAAATGTGCATCTGTCTAAATACCTTTTATTCTGTGGTAAAGAGCTGCAAGAGAAAGTCCTCTCTGATTTCTGTGTTACCACATTTCTAGGAATGATACAACCTCACAGTAAAAGGTCAGCCCTTAGTCTGACATTCAAAACAAACCATGGAAACTGTTTCCCGGCTGAAACCGGAGTTTTTTTGGAGAGGTCATGTTGTAGTGTTTGGGCTAGTTGGGGAGACAGGCCAGTGCTTTATCTTTCAGCTTGGCAAGACTGATCCTAAATTAAAGAAATAGAGGAAAAAACTCATTCTCTTTATTTTTAAATTTCGAGTTCTTCCCACAGCTACCCTCTAGATGAGGTGAGTGCAGGGAAGAACAGTCTTTAGTTTTCATTGCAAAAAAGGGAGAAATGACATCTGTGTATCAATATGAGTTACTAGTGGACAATTTGATATTTGGCTCCTTGCTCGCTTGAAGCTGCTAAAATGCATTAGACACAGCTAGAAGGTGCATGTGGGTGTTCTTTTTGGACAGGTGATTTTTTTGTGGTTGCTGTAAGGATTTTTTTATGTAAATATTAAAAATGTTAGATTCTTAGCCAATCTAATGACTAATTTGTGAGCAAGCCCATAAGAAGTTGGAGGCACCCTGCTGTATTTTCTATTTACTTGAAGGATTTCTGGGGATGTGAATACTTTGGGGATTTTTTAAATGCTCTAAGGCAACTCTTTGGCCTGGATAAATCAAATATACATGCTTTGCCTGTCACTTAGATGGTGCTTACTGTGTGAAGCACAAAACTTGCTGAAAACTTGCTCCTCTAATGGTGCAGGTTTTATCTTCACCCAAGAATGTGGGAAAGTTCTCTAAGTGGAAGAATAACAATACAGATGTTAAATGAAGAGGTACAATATCAAAGAGGAAAATATGTGTTTTCTTTGTGGTTTTCGATGTTTAAGATGTTTTTCAAATGGAGATATTACTGGATGATGCTGTTTTACCGTGGCATATGTTAATAGCTGCCCTGAACCCACTTATGCTCCTGTGCAAGAAGAGATTAAATGGTGCATAATCAACTTTTGCCAGATGCTTAACAGTGCAAAGCCTTCAACAATTTGTACAGGAAAGGTATAAACCAAAACATTTGGGTTTGGATACAACAGCTCCATCTGACTTGATAAAAATTGATGCAAGAGTGGCTGGCATAAAATGTAGACTGCTCTGAACTAATATTGACCCAGTACATCAAGCTGGTGTGTGTCAGAGAAACACGAGGTCACACAGAGTAAACACTGAGCATCTGGACTGGGGGTTGCCAAAAGGTGTGGGACTTAGTTCAACAACAATTTTTACTGCCACAAATGAGAGGAGGATTTTGTTTTTTGACCACGTGGGCTCTAGCTTTTTGAAGCTGAATGTTTTGGGTGGGGTTCTGACAAACTGCAGCTGCTGGGCTGTGCTTGCAGCTCGGCCACTGAGAGCACAACCCCTGTGCCTTGGTGTGCACTGCTCCAAACTCTGGGAACTGCCTGGTGTTGCCAGTGGCCTTCTGGGGTGTTCCTGGAGCTGATTGTCACTGTCTTATTGGGAAAAACTAAAGGCCTTGCAGAATGAGGTGCTGTTGTTTGAGGGATCCTCAGTGCTGACACTTTGCTGTACAGAAAGGATGGATCTTTACCTCTCACCATGAGCTTCAATGTGAACTTTCTGCAGTCATAATTCTGTATTCATTTGTCCCCAAAAGCCAGTCCTGTCAGCTGACATGACAGGCCGAAATCATGTTCTCTAGTTTACTATTTTTGTTTTCTCTTCACGCTGGGAATTGAAAGGACAGAGAGGAAAGAAGGGGCAATTTATGGGGTAGTACCTGTTAAAACTTTCCCTCAGTATGTCTTGCTCCCATGTTGGTCCAGGTACTGCAGTGTCCTGAGTGGGAGTACACTTAGCCTAGCCCAGCTGTGGGTTCTTGCTTATTGGCATGCTTCAGGAATGTTAGGAGTATTTTGAATTTTTTCCTTGTTGATTAATTTCATTCACAAGAATCTCACATTTCTGCTGTTCCTCCTCGTACTTCAGAGAAACAACACTTCAAAGTGATGTCCTTCTGGATACTGTGCCACCAAACTTGCTCTTCCTTTAGCCTCAGATTTTCTTGTTTTGATTTGAAGGAATGTTTGTCTGTGCTAATGAGGGATAACTGTCCAGGTCTTTAAAGAAGTCCTCTCTTGAACTCTGCCTCGTTCTCTCTTGCTGTCTAAGCTACAACTTCTTACTAAGAAGCCTGAGAACTGCTCAGATCTGTTTCCTGTTACTGGACAGTGATGCCTTTATTTTGATGGGCTGCTGTAACCATCCTTGTATGATTTGGGCAGTTTCTTGCAGTGAGACGTTCCAATGCATGTTGTCACTGGGCTGCTTGCACTCTGCCTTCTGCTAAAGACCTTGGGGGTAGCTGGCCAGATATTTCTAGAAATGAGTTCAAGAAAAGCACAAGTGGTGTGCAGACACGTGCTCAGTTGCTCTTGTTGCCACTATGTGTGTGTGGTCATCTGTTTTGAAAGAAATGTTCTTATTATATGGCAAGACCTCTGATGTAAATGCTGGAAGTAAAATGTCAACAGTGATAACATCTGTGATATACAGTTGTGTGAAAGCCTGCTGAGACAGTAACCTTGTTTACTTGTATCAGTTTTAAGAGGGGCAAAACCCTTGTTTGTTGGAAATTCTCTCAAGAGATGCATGGTAACCACGAAAACAAGGATGCTGTTGTGATCCCTCTGTGTGCAGTGATGTCTGGGCAGCTTGACCATGGGAAGAGAAGG
>JAOXXN010000395.1:51199344-51209670 GCA_026770055.1 Myrmophylax atrothorax
TCTGGTCTCTCCAGGTCAGTGGGAACTCTGCCACTGACCCAGAGGCGTGCATGATCAGGCTCTGTTTCCAAAGTCATAGACACTTTATCAGTGCACTATCTTCTGTCTTCCTCTGTGCTTTCAAAAAAGGGGCTGAACTGAGCTGTGCAGTAGATGCAGCAAAAATGAACGTATGTCTCACTTGAGGGAAATAAGGGAGAGTGTGTGTGGAGTATTATGCAGGTATTGTAGGGTCCTCTCTCTCTGCTTCGTTGATAATTCCTTTTCCTTCCAGTGAAAGTTAAATAGTACAACAAAAGAATATAACAGGTTTTTCAAAACAAACAAACAAAACCACAAAAGAGCTGTGTATTCTTATTCCAATGGCCACAAAACAGTTCTTGGAAAACACTATACATATGATAATGGAAAAATAACTAAGCTGAAAATTTAAAGTGGGGCTATGAAACTATACATTTTCAGTGGTGAGCTCAGGTATGTCATTTATAAGTGCAAAAGTCTTGTATAAGGTATGCCTAAGCATTGTAAATACAGTGAATACAGTGCTTGTTATCTAACAGATTTTGTAGCCTCTCCTGCCGTTGGAGTCTATTTTTGAAACCAATAATGAGCATTGTGCTTCGTATCCGTGTTAGTGTTTCCAGAGTGTGTACTTCTTGTGCAGTTGCTCCAAAAGCAGGAAAATAACAAACTTGGGACCAAGAGTGCCCAATTCAAACTACTGTACCCACCCAACCCAAAATTTTGGTTACAACATGCCCTGTTTTTGAAGGCAGGCACGATCCTCCTGATCTGTCTCCTCCTGCTTTGCTCTTTAGGTGGCCAGAGAGCAATGATCAGTGTGTGTATGCAAAAAGGTGCAGATACAGGTGTCCTAATGAGCCTGGCAATTACTCTATTGCATCATTTCAAGGACAAAAATATCAAGTGTCAAAAATTGAGACTTTCTTAAACATGAAAGAAATTGCTTTCTTACTTAGGTATCTGTTCTGTTAAGAATCTAAATAGTCAATCTTTAAGTTCCACCGTACCCCTTCCTTCTGGCTCGCAGCAACCAAAAATGCTACTTTTCTGGGAAAGACTGATATTCTGACTTCAGTTTTGTAATTTAATGATGGAGAGTTTCCTTAGTAAACCAAATTTAGAGTACTAGAATGCTTATCTTATATCCAGACCTTGAACATAAAAGGCATTTTATACCAGCAATTGTTCATTTAATGAGCAATTGCAGAGTGCAGGACGGTTAAGGGATTGAGCTATATGCACCATTATTGCAAGAAGTATTCTGAAATACCAGAAATAGGACGTAAGCTCTGATCAGGGGGACTGTGAGCACAATTACCTTCTTTTCAAATCCTTCTGTGACACTGCGGGAGGAAAAAGGACTTTGAAACTTGAAAGGAAAGAGCTTGCTTTCAACCTCAAAAGCTAGGAGGAAAGGGCTCTGAAATTTGCTCAGTATTCCCAATTCACCATTAGCCTGTTTCTTCCTTTAGCCTCAAGGCATTCTCCGCTTTTTGAAAAGATGTTAAGAAATTCAGTCACAATAGAGAGCCTAGTTTTGAACATGTTTCACTCGGTCCATTGAGGTCTGGTCTTCAGCCTTTGTGTGGGGTGAATTGAGCTGAGCAGCAATCTGGTTGGGGAGAGGTGAATGAGCAGTCTCTGTGCAGTCACAAATTCTGGCAAAGAAAAGATTACCCTTTCCTTTATTTTACAATATGCATTCCTGTACAATCCTGCTAGTGGCAATATGCAGAGCCGAGCTTGTGCTTGGGTCAATATGGAGCACTTGGTTTATAGCAACTCTTGTTAAGTTTGTCTTGTAATTGAAGCTGCTGTTGACCTTGCTTGGAGACCATTTGTAAAACCGTTTATTTAGCATAAACTGAAATAATAAACCCTCCTTCTCTTAGGCCGATTGTGATAGGGTGACATTAGTTTGATTTAATGATTAGCCGCCTGACCCCTCAGCTAGAGAGAGCTGCTTGAATAGGGAGAGTTCACTAGGAAGCACACAGGAAGAATACTAATGAGCTTGTTAAATTTAGCATGGCACCAACCACTTTTAATTCCTCTAATGGGAGAAGCACTGCCTCTGAGAGAGAGGGAGGGAGATGGGGAGAGGGGGGTAGAGGGAGAGAGAGGAAAAGAGGGAGGAATGCCCATGTCCTGGTAGCCAGAGAATTTTGGTGAAGAGAAGAGCTTAGAGGGACCGTCAGCCAGGGGCTCTTGGACTGAGTTGTAAGTACCTTGTCCTTTCTCTTACTCAGCCGAAGTGCATTGGCAGATCACTCAGGAGATAGTAATGCTCTCTGAAAGTTGCATGCAGAAATGTGGTGATGAAACTTCATACATAAACAGATTTAACTGGGCTGGTGTTGTTCTGTTTGAGCAGAGGTGTCTCTGAAGTGTGTTTGGACCGATTTTTAGTGTGGTGTATCAAAAGATTTCAACTTTTTTTTAGTTGCTGACTTTAAGGGGTTTAAAGTAAAATAGTTTCTACTTTGTCTCAGTCCGTGACAAAAAAAAAAATCAAATTCAACAAGGAAAGAAAGTTTAATGGGTTTTTTTCATTAGGTTTTGGTTTGTCCTGAATTTTTTAACTTTCTGGGTAAATTAGCTGGGTGATGAAAACTGTGTTTATTCAAGGATGCTGTCCAGTGTGAGTTTTTTGAAAAAGCTTTTTGATTCAGTGAGGTGCTCCATAGTGCTGAGCACACCTAATGAAAACAGCTTCTGATCAGAATAGCGGGACTAAATAAGGTATTTCTCCGTGGATGGGAGAATCCTGGATTAATGTGATCACTCTAGGCTGGGGCACTTCTAAAGCATCTCTCTCGCTGCTGACTTGTTAAGTCAGAGTAGGGGTGTACTTGAAGAAAGAGAAGCTTATGCAGATTGCTCTTGGGGCGTGATTATTTTTCCTTTTTTCTTATTTAATTCTTCTCCCTTACATGTGCAAAAGGTGGGATGAATTGTACTGGAGCTGGTGGGAAGCAGGTGGAGATGAACTTTGGCTTTTGTGTCTCTGCAACGTTTTAGTAAATCACAAGTTTCTTTTGCCCCTAAAGCTGGCTGCTTCTAAAACACGAGCAGAGCAGGAACAGAACAGTTCTGGTGTGTTTGGCTGTAAATCCCCTTTGGCAGATGCTGCTGGAGCAGTGGGCTGTTTGCTTACATTTTTGCTATAGAATCCCACTTGTTGCCATGGCGGACAGTGTGTTTCTGTCAATAATTTGGCCTTGCCTGCACTTACTCTTGAAACTTTATTGAAGGATTGAGTTGAAGCAGCACAAGATTAGAGAGCTCTCCCTTTTGGCACGCTGGAGTGGCTCTCCTGCCGCAGGAGGAGTTTCCCGCTCTGCTCCTGCCAACCTCTCGACTGTTTGTGCCTGGCCACTGTCAAATTTCCCCTCTGTCCCTACCAAAAGCACCTCAGTGGAGCAGGAAGCAAATGCTTAGCAAGTTGTTTGGCCAATGAATATGCCTTATTATTGCAAAAATGCCATCGTGTTTAGTTAAATCCTTTGGAGGGGATTCTTACGTGGCAGACAATGTACAGAAATGTTTGACTTGTAACAGCACGTGGCAATAACTTCACAACGGGGAAAAAGGATGATGCAGAAGGAAAAATACTGCTTTTATTTTTTGCCTTTATTTCCCCCCTGCTTCAAGTAACCAAAAAAGGGGAAAGCGTATTAAAACAAACCGTATTTTTTCCTTTAGTTTCTAAGTTACTGAAAGGAGGTTTTGAATTTCATTCAGCAATTTGAAAAATCAGCCTTTTCCATAATAGTCACTAGTACCTTGATTCATGACACATGCATGTTTTGAGAGGGAAAGTATAAAAGTGGAGCCTGCAGACAGACATCAGCTTCTTGTTGTATCCCAGGATGGCAGTTTTCACAAATATTATCTTTATATGGAAGAATAAAAGAACTGAAATCCTATCTGATCATCTGAGTGATTATACAGCCCCACAAATCACCCTAACTTTCTTCTTTCCAAACTGTTTTAGCACAGGTTAGCTTGCTCTGCTTTAAGGGTCTGTCAGAATTTCAAATGGAATGTAATCCCCTATTTTTATAGGAGTTTACATCTCATCAGTGAAAGTTCACTCTAGGTTGAAATTTAACATAAAAGACTCTGGCTAAAGAGAAACCTGATGGAACATTTTACTTTGGGGTGATTTATAGTTTATTTTTTAGTTATACAAGCCGGTTTCTAAAAACCTCCTATAAGTTTTAAAAGTTTTAGACTCCCTTTTGCAGATCCATAACTAAAACCAGCTTCAGTGTAAAAAGTTGAAACCTTAAACCCTGCTAATCTAGAGCAGGGACCAGTGCCTGTGCATATTAATAAAAAGTAGAAAAGGGCAAAGGGTTTAAACTCGGTAATGTTGTCTATTTCCATTAACTCTTTCTCCTCAGACCCAACCCTGGAAATGCTCTGCATGGAGAATTACTGCTGGCTGTAAAAAGAATTCTGTCCCTGGAAGATGCTGATAAGTCAGCAGACCCTGGTTGCTGTAATGCTTGGAGATAGAAAAATAATTAAGTGCTCAATAGGCTACTCTGCTGGGTTTTCCTGTTGTTCCTACTTGGGGGGAGAGGGAGCAGGAAGAAATCTAGTAAGCAATGCATTCAAAGCAATGGTGTAGCTAGTTTGTACATATAAAGGCCAAAATTCAGCTCCAGGTATCCATGTGGACAGAGCCTGTGTCCAATCTGATTTGTACAAGGGCACATAGGCCGAGTCCCGCTGGTGTCAGGCGTGCTGAGAGCAGTCATCTGGTGAATTGCTGGGTGATGCTTCTGCTCTGTGGACAAGTACAGCAGAGCAAGGTACAAGTGAGAACTTAGCCCTGGATTCAAACCTCTGACAACTGAAGTGCAATCTTGGTGCTGCTGTCAATCATCCTTCCTTGCATATGGGTTGTAGAGCAAGAGCCCCTTAGCTTTATTTCCCAAAGATGTTTTCATTTCCTTTTCTAGTTCCCATTTTTGTGTCCAGCATTTAATAATTTGAGATTGCTTGTGTAATTCTAGAACTGCAGGGCAGCTTTGAAACGAAGCCTTTTCACCAGTACTCCTTCAGGATGTCTTGGTGTACACTCCCATGTGCAGTGTGGTTGATCAAACGAGGCTGTACCTGGAGCACGGCATCGGCCAAGGATTACAGCCAGCAATCCACTGTGCTTGTTTAGAGGAGCGTCTCTGGGTTTTAAACCAACCATGCAGCTGGTGGAGAGCATTTACATAGAGACTCGTGTGCCTAACAAAGCCCCTCTGCCACATGGGCTGCGTAACTGGGAACACACATCTGGCTTTTGAGGGACAGAATGAGTTTGTCTGTCTCTCAAAGGGTGCGTGTAGTCCCTGGGTGTAAAAATTCCTGTGGGAGCAGAGGGTTGGTTCAGCACCTAGTCCTGGAGCTGCCCGCAAGGAAGGCGGGTGGAGCCATGGTCAGGAGGCTCTTTTTCCTTTGCAAGAGCTACCGCTGGCCTAGGGGCTTACTCCAAACTAGGGCTTGGGTTTGACCCTCCTAGTTATTATTATTTCTCCCCCTTTTTTTCCTTTCCTCTAGTTGATTAAGAATGTGTGGGTTTGTCTGTGTGGATATGGGAAAAAGAGTAAGGGGGAATGTACCCCACCACCCTTCACAGGCACACATACGGTGACACTATCAGAGCAGGTGGCCTCCCTTCTGCCTGCTTGATGCTGCTGGGGCTGTATCTTGAGTCATTGTACCCATTTTATTGTCACCCACCTTAGTTCTGATCACTACCAACCTCCCTGCAAGGCTTCAGGCCCTCACACAAGCAAACCCCCCGAGAGCTGGGGCTGGTGGGTGGCTGGGTGTGATTTAGGCGCAGCTGGTGGGGTTCATCTTCTCCTCTGTGTGACAAATCACTCCTTGGCTGCCCATCAGGGAGCCTGAGCTCCCAGGCTCGCTGTCCCAGAGGCAGGGAAGCAGCCAGCCTGTGTCTGTCCCCGCACAATTGATGGCCCCGCTGTAGGAGCATCGGTGCATGGGTGACTGTGATGTACTGCTGTGCCGCTGTCCCCCGGCCATCCCTCACAGCCACCTCCCGGCACCAACTTACACGGGAGCAGGAGGAGGGCGGCGGGGGGAGAACTTTTCTTTATTGTGTTTGCTGTAAATGGGCTAAAAGTGCACGTCTCTCTTTTTTCTTCCCTTCTCTCTTTCTTCCCCCTCGTTTTTTTGCAGAGGATGAAAGTCCTGGGCAGACCTATCACAGAGAGAGAAGGAACGCGATCACAATGCAGCCGCAGGGTGGGCAAGGCCTCGGCAAGATCAGTGAAGAGCCTTCCACGTCGAGTGAGGAAAGGGCCTCATTAATCAAGAAGGAGATCCATGGATCTATATCGCACCTTCCCGAACCTTCCGTACCTTACCGCGGGACGCTCTTTACCATGGACCCCCGGAATGGTTACATGGACCCTCATTACCGTGAGTATCACCCGCTGGTTCATTCAGGGTGCAAAGTTGAAGGCTGTCAAATTTAATGTAACTTTATTTGTCGCTTTGCATCGTCCCCAGGGAGAACCTCCTTGTCTGGGGGGGAGCTGTGGTTGTGGGAAATGCAATCCTTTCCTTCCTGAGGTTATAAACCAGGGGGCAGTTGCGTTGCAGCCAGGAATTACCTCAGGTCTCTGCAAAGCAACTTCCACGGGACATCTCATCTGTTGCTAATCCTCCTCAGCCATCCAGGGCTGTGTTTGCTCCACCTCCTTAATGCACGGAGAAAAAGGGTCTCGTTAAAGAAAGCACAGAAGGAAAACCAAACAGGCCTTAACCCCCCTCTTTTAAAATGATGTTAAAATATGATACTGAGAGGAGGAAGGACTGTGCCTTGTACAATGAGAATATGGGGTATTGGAAGGCTTTTTGCTGTGCTTTAGGAGTTTTTGTTTTGTTTCTGAGGGTTTTTTAGACTTTCACGAGTGTGTTTGAGACTGCGGGCTGATGGAGTGGTTTTGCAATTTTTCTTTCCCAGCTACAGTTCCCTGAAGTTGTAAGGGGGAAGTAAAAAGGCAAATGATTTTAACTTCTGAATTCCTGCTCAGGCATTAATAAAAAAAGTAAGAAATTAACTGACACTTGAACACAGATGTGGAATGGATTTCTCCACAGGCAAAATATAAGCAAGTTAAGCAATTTTTTTCATCTGTTTCTAGTTTACAAAAAAAAAAAGAGAAAAAAATTCATTTAGTTGTGTAGTAATGAACTACATCTTGAGGTGTCAAGGCTTGTGCCTTTTGATTATAGATTTATCACCCAGCCAGGATACAGGTTTGCCATTTAACCTTGCAGTCTCCAATTCCAGATGATAGGCTTAAGACCCACAAAGAGAGGCCAGTCTGGGTTGTTTTTTTGCTTTGTTTTGGGACTTTTTGTTGGTTTTTTTTAACATCATTCAGAAATTTTAGTGTTTTAAGGCAAAAGGTCATTAGCCAGATGACTGATTAGTGAGGACAGCTGATTAGTGTGTGTTTTTTTGCTAAAGAAAGTGCCAGGGATAAAAGCTAATTTTATCCCTTCATTAGTTGGGTTAGCAGCAAAGGGGAATGTTCACTCATCAGGGTGCAGATCAAAGTATGTCTTGCACAACCTTAAGTCTCCCCAACCTCCTTTAAAGAAAAAAAAAGATCCTGACTGTTAATAAGGGTGGAGGTATTATGAGAAAATGAACACTTGTTGTCCTTATAGTTGAGATCAGTGTTTAGGGGAAAAGTTTGCAGTTAAGGTTTTCAGCTCTTTTCCAGTGTAGGCAGTTGGTTTTTGCATCCTGCTCTATCTCGTACAGACCTGCCCAAAACCTCTGGGGGAGTTACTCCTCTCTCTGTAGAGGAGGATGTGCTGCAGCAGCAAACTCCCAAGAACAGCAGTGCATAGAATTATTATCTGGTGGGCTGGAGGCACCATTCATAGCTTATGGTTAACAAACCCCCAAATCTAGCTTAAAAACAAACAAACATTATTGGGGAAGCAAACCAGTTTTCCTGTTTTCAGGCAGTACAGCTGGGGAGAGATGAAATGTGTGACAAAAACAACCCCCAAACAAACAACAAACCTTATGCTGAAATTAGTGGTGGTGATTTCTATTTTGACCAGCTGCCAGCTCACCCCTTAAATCTTGTTATTGATACTACTGGAGGTTTAGGCAGAAATAAAGTAACTGGTCGGTCAGAATGTGTCTGAGCAGTTTGCATTGAGTTTAAATCATTTTATTTTCTCAAATTCACCTTTTGACAAGAGTTGTCAAGATTTAATGAAGCTCTTGTGTCTGTGTTGTGACCATTAGTGGTAGCTAGTTAGGCTGTGTGGACTCCTAGAAAACCATTGATGTCAGAATTTGAGAGAGCACCAGAAGTTTCCCAGCATACAACAGTAGAGAAACAGGAGACGAGTTAATTTTAAATGAGCAACATGATCTCAAAGCAAAAATCTTAAGTCAGAAAACATCAGATGGACAGACCTGCTTCACTGCTGCTGCAGCAGTTGTACATTTGTATTTACTGATTTATAAAGTCTCTCAAGCTATTAATGTCATATAAAGAGCCATCATGCTTTTATTTACCTTTAATAGCTATGATACAGAGAGACAACTAAAGAGTCAAGTGTTTATTTAAATTTATAGGAAAGCAGACAGTCTCACTGAAATTTTCATAGTGGTTGTATCATTTGTGTAAGTACAACATGCTTTCATCAGAGTGGCAACTGTATTCAGACTGACACTTTTAGTGGTCCATATGAAAAAGCCTGAATAATCTAAACACACCCAAGTCCCACTGTAGCAACAGGTAAAGAACCAGCAAGGTTATTGTTTCCTTTCTTAGTTTCTTGCCAGTTTTCCTGGGCATATGAATAGCAAATCCTGGTTTAATTCGACATAGTCAGATACGTAAACACTCATAGTAATTTCTTAGTTTCCCTGTGGTTGGAAAATATAGACTTTTCAAGATGCCTAATTTGTGCTTCTATTTATACCCACTTTGTATTTAAAAGTGTAGGCAGGCTTCCTGTAACACAGGAAAAGGGAAAATAATTTTTTTGAAGAAGGACATCTGTATATTTTTACGGCATAATAAGAAAAAGGGCATTTAAGTCAATTGTGTGTGGAATGCCTGTCCCTTCCAGGAGCTGCAGTTATTAGAAACAACTTGAGTGCTTTGCATTTCTACATGTAAATATGCATGTGTCTCTGTGCATTGCAGGATTTATTTGTTGATTTAAGTTTTTGTCTAATGAAAATGACTAATGTTGTAAATGTTGGTAATAATAGTTACCATAAATGTGGAATAAATCCCTCATTGAGAGGAAGTTTGCTCTCCTGCAGAGTGTGGGTGGGGATAGTGGTTGCATTTCAAATGAAGCAGCTTTCCAAGCAGCTGGGATGAAACCTTCTATGGAGCTGGTGGCCCTTCTGCACCACCAGAGAGCCCCTCAACCCTTCAGCAAGTGGGAATGTGAGTGCAGTCCCATGCTCAGCTCACTGCCTTCCACCCTCCCTGAGATAAAAGGCAAAACACAGGCCTAAACCAAAAGCTTTTCTTCTCTCTTTCTTGTTATTGATTTCTTAACCACTTGCAAAGTGGAGGGAGGGATGGTTGGTTTTGTTTGGTTCATTTTTTAAAAACTTTTGTTCTTTTGAAAAGATATAGGAAAGATGAGAGGAACGCTGGAGTTTCCCTTCATGTGTTGCACCTTTCCTTAGTGAGGAGGGCAGGGTTACTGACCTAAATATCAGTGTTTCTTAAATGGATTTAAACCCCTGTGTTTCTCAAACACTAATTCCAGAGGTAGCTGGAGCCCCTTGTTAAATTTTGTCTCTAGAGGTGAGGCTGAGGCAATGGAGATGGGGATAGCAATAGTTATTCTCTTCCACAGTTTTAATTTTCATGCAGATTTATGGCAGTGCTAAGAGTGCCTGTCTCACAAGTCATTCCTCATGGAAAAAAGGAATCATTCCTGATGTAAACACTTTGATTTGAAACATACTGTTGATATTCTACCCTGGGTTTCACAGCTCATATGAAAGAATTGTTAGTACCTAATTAGCAAAGCCTGGAGAATTATCTTAAGTGAAAAGCAACGACAGTTCACTTGGCTCTGATCTAAAAATTTATATATACAGGAATGTGTGGCCCTGGCAGGAATCTCTTTCTTGGTAAATTGCTTCATCTCAGAAAGGTTGCACAGGAACTCACTCCTTTCTTTTCTTTTATTCTTTTTTCCCCCCTTTTTCTATTCTTTCCCCACCCCTGCCCTCCCCTCTCCTTAACAGGGGTTCATTTT
>JAOXXN010000395.1:51209770-51234020 GCA_026770055.1 Myrmophylax atrothorax
CTGAAAGCAGGAGCTCACTCTGTTTTTGTTTTGTTTGGTTTTTTTTTCTTCCCTCCTTACTAGGAATTTATTCTGCTGGTTTTGTAGCTTGTGTATCTATCTGGGGAAGTGGGAACTGCTTATTGCACATTTCATAGGATTAACCCTCCAAAGGTATTGATTGCCCTCCGTTCCCACTGACTGTGCCTGGACCTTGTAAGGATTGGGCCTCGCATAACTGCCTGTTTTAATTTCTGTTGTCAGGAATTCCCTTTCCTTCATCTCCCCATAGGAAAGGAAGAGGGAGGGTGGGGAAGAAAAGAAAAACAACTGAATTGGATTCTGTTTCTGCAGATGCAAACTGGTAACTGGAAACAGTGTGTTAAAATGCAATAATTAGAAAGCAGTGACTTTCCATGGCAGTGAGGCTTGAACCACAATGGCCAGCTATGTGTGGTCACTGGGAAGGGAGAGTGGCCCAGGCCACCACCAGCAGATGAGCTCATGGGAGGCTCTCCCCATTTGTTTTGCAGAGGGGGAACCAGTGGCCTCCCTTGTCATCTCCCTGGCACATTTTGGGACTCTGAAGAGACAACAGAGACACTTTTGGAAAGTCCCAAAGCAGGCATGCTCCTTAGCTCACCCCTAGTTTTCCAGTGTCTCAGGGTGACAGACAGCCTGAGACAGCTTTTTATAGAGAGTTTCTCCCCAGCCTGGTTGGACAGGGGTAGGAGACTGTCAGTGAAGAATCCTTGGAGAGATTTAGGGCCAGGGTCTTTAAGTACATTTAAGTGCTCTTCAATTTCAAAGCGAGTTTGGCCTCTTAAATACCTCTGAAAAGTCTGGGTCCTACTTTTTCAACCCTTTCTGCAGCATTTTGGAAGGGGGAGGCTTAAGTGCTCCAGTAACAAAACTCTCTACTGACAGTGATTTATGGGGTGGTTCCCAAATGTTGTCAGGTAGGGGTAGCTGGAAAAAGTAAAATCCAAAGCTTTTAATAAAACTCACAGGGAAAAAAGCCTCAAGTACAAAAGTGAATGTCAGATTACTGGTGTCAGATGAGCAACTGAAGTGTAGGTCTTCAAGATAATTAGTATGGTTGAAAAAAACATTTTTGGGATTAAAAGTCTAAAATGTAATAGTATCTTTCAATAGCCTCCAACAAAAAATATTGCTGTTCTCAAATTCAAACTTATGATCAGAGGCAACTTCAGTGTGAAATTTAGGAAGGTGCTGCAGACCTTGTAAGCTTAGCAGCTTATAAATTGAAATACCTTCTCCAAGATGCTTCCCAAACCTCCTGGGCTGTGTTTGGGAACTTCTGCTCATTACAAGTGCTCCTGCCCATTTCTCTGGAGCCCTCTTGTGAAATCAGCAGTGTCTCCTGAGGGCTCTGGAGTTGCTGGCCCTGTGTGATGGCCTCATTTGGAAGTAACAGCTGTACCCAGAGATTTGTATTTGGAGATGTCCTTCCTTCTGGGTTGTTTTCTCTCCTCAGCATGAGACAGACTTCAGAACTGCCAATATCTGGAAAGCTTTGAAATGTGGTGTGGTTGTGTGGTTGAGAAACTGAAAGGGCATCTTTTAGAATTTGGTTTGGTTTTTTTTTTTTTTTGGTTTGGTTTGTTTTCAACTTTAGGTGAGTACCTTTCTGTGTGTTGACTCTTTTCCTGTCATTGCTGTAGTATTAATTTCAGCTGGAAACTGTAAGCAATGATACAGAAAGAGGTGATCCTGTTTGTGTGGAAGGTAGAATATAATAGTTGAGGTCTCTTATGGCCCTATAATTCTGTTGGACTTCAAAATTTTAGTGATGACTTGAAGATCAGATTAAACAAATTCTATTAATCTTGGCTGTTTTGGCTGTTCAAGTACAAGCTGTGTGGTGAGGTTTTGTGTGTGGTGTGGTGTGTTGTTGTTTTTTTTTTTTCCCAAGCAACAGGGAAGATAAAGACAGAGGACAATTGCAAAAACACCTCTTAAATAGATTCAATTTGTTTTTTGAAGCTAAAGCTTTTTTAGATGCTTTGCAGTATGTATTTCTTGTATACTGCCTTCGTGGAGAGAGACAGAATACATTGCTCAGAGCCACAGAATCATAGTTAAGAACTCTGGACAAAAAGCCAAGAAATAATGTAATCCATCTCGTGAGCTTCAAGGAGATCAGCTGTCCCTAAATCAGGAGAGAATGAAAACCTTCTTCAAAGGTGTTGTATCTTTTGATACAAGGATATTTGTCACGATGCTTTTAAAACTGAAGATCTGTAGTGGATTTGGATTGATCCTGTGTGCTCACAAGGTGGTTTCTATACCATCAGTAGCTGGAAGGTGGCGAAAACTCTGAGATTAGCTAAGTTGGTTAAAACTTGGTTGTAATAATGCCAAGGTCATGGGTTCAATCCCCTATGTGGGCCACTGACTTGAGAGTTGGACTCGATGGTCCTTGTGAGTCCCTTCCAACTCAGAACAGTCTGTGATGCTGTCTGTGAAAAGCACTGAGAAGCCCAAGTTTCCTCTTCCCTCCTAGAGATGTGAGAGATATGGTGCTTCCCATTGCTGTGTTCTCTGAAAAAAATCCCCAACCACAAAACCCTCCCCCAAAAATCAGACCAACAACCAAAAAACCAAACCATGTAACTGTTGTGCTACTTACTACCTGTCAACAGGCAAGATGACTAGTTCTCTCTTAGTTAGTTATCAGAGTAATCCTTGTGCTGTTAATGAGCTGTGTAGTGCAAGGAGCGAGCCAAGTCAGAGAGGTATGTAGAGGACTAGTAGTCAAGGGAAGATAAGCATCATTTGTTCCATATTTTGGAGCATCCCATAATGCCTGAGGTTACTGTCAGTCATCTTTCTATGAGTTCTTTACCCTGTGTGCATTTTTTGTCCAAAGGACTGAGGAAAAAAGCAGCCCCTTTGGCTTTGCTTGGCTGCTTAGAGCTTTGAGAAGGTTAGTGAGCTCAGCCTCATGCATCTTGTGTTTGATGGGTTACCTGTATTTGTAAGGAGCTTTGGGGCTACAACAACTTGAGTCTTTGTGGCAAAGCACAGGGAACATGTGGACCTGCTGCTGCTTCAGTGTTCATGATTTTTGTCATGAAGTGAAGCAGATTCTCCAGAACTGGTGAGTACAGGTCATACACTTAACCACTGTGCAGTGCTTCACAGTGCCAGGGAGATGGTTTTCTTGCCTTTGTGGCCAGTGGTCAGTGTTACTAGAGGGAATTTAGTTGCCTAAGTAGAGATTGGCACTTGAGTGCCATTTTCATGCCTGTGAGGGTCATAGTTGATCTGTCTGCCAGCCTGGACAGACTGGTCTTTAGTGCATGCTGTGTCATATCTGTTCACTCTGTATGAACGTCCTGGATACCTTGGGGAATGAGAGATGGGTCTATGTGTCTGCGTTTAGGCAGAAGAATCCTCAGTTCTTGTGTCCAAATGTAGAAAATAAACATTGAAGCTCAGGCCATTTTTTGTTCCATCTCCACTCTCATTGCCCAGCTTTTGTTAAGGGAACTAGCAATAATTACATTGCAGAGCAGCCAATGCCAGCAGGGTGCTCCTCTGTTATGATTCCCTTGTGGTAGTTTCCTGGCATTCTGGGTGCTTCAGATCTGGATGTGCACCATCTTTCCTTGCTCTCCCTGCCTTGCCCTTGGGGCTGGGGTGAGGTGTGGGCACTGAAGGAGGGTCTTGTTCCACAGAGGATGCCTCAGGCTGGGCAGTGGGAGCAATGGCAGTGTGGGGGCACCACAGGCCTCCTCTCTCCATGGCATGGACCGTGTACGTGTCAGGGGAGGTTTGAAAGGCAGCATGGCCTGTTATCAAGGTGCAGTTTCAGGCCTGTCCCATGGAAGTCTCTCAGTTCTAGCCTCCTGTTGGAGTCCAGGCCTTTACTTTTAAGAGAGTTTAAATGCTTTAATTGCTGCGCCGTTTTCAGTATCAGTAGCAGGTACAGCTTTATTCCTATTGACTAGCTCAGTACTTAGGAGGAGAGCCACTTAGCCATAGCCTCTGCTTCCTTTTATTCACACCTAGCAACTCAATTAGCTTCCTCTCAGTCTGGCTCTTTACCTCTTAGCCTGGATAGTTTACATAGTACTCTCTAAACTCTTATTAGAACACTGCTCAAATTACTTACAATTGGGGCTCTTGAGGTTGCTCAGTGGGTCACATCTCAGTCTGGAGATCATGTCAGGAATGCTTCTTGCTTCAGTCAGAGTTATACAGGCTACCTTTATTCATTTTTGATAATACAGCTTACAGTGAAGGCAGCAACCACCAGTGTGGGGAAACAGGACTGTCCTGAAAATCAATGTACTCATAGCTGTGTTTTACAGAGTACAGCTGCTGTATTGCCATGTGGCCATTGGCTTGTGTGGTGGTGGTGGGTATCCAGCAGCAGGAAAGGCAGTATGTGCATGGGAATCTTTGTACACCATCCTCACACTTCCTTTCAAAAATAAGAATTATCACTTACAAAACATTTTTTAGATTTTGTATTTTTTTTAATTGTCTTTCAGTTTCTGGAGCTCACCACAGATAGCTCCCCTGATAACAGTTACTTTCTAATTTTAATTATGCTTGTTTCATGCATCACACCGAATAAGGTAGTAGAGAGGGTGCCCCATTATTTATTTTGGTTTCCTTTTCACATTTCAGTGCTGCCCTGAGCCCTCATTTTTCCCAAACAGTTGAACAATACTGATCCAGAACCCAATGAATTCAATGAATCAACAGCTGCTGGCTTCAATGAACTTTGGAATAATCCCTTGTTACTTTATATTCTACCCTTTATTCTTACCTGTTCTCTGTGCTAGTTGTAATTAAACATTAGAATTCCCAAGGATCCATGTTACTATTTTGCAAATGAGGTGCAGAATGTTGTTATTCCTCCCTCTACAGTCCCTGTTGAAGTAGACCATGGTAACAAGCCAAAAGTAATGGCATATGAAATACTTTCAAATAAGTGGCTGATTATGGTAACAGCTGAGTGTAACAGCACACCAAGTGCTGAAGCAAATAACTAATGAGCTAGAATGTGTTGAAACAAATTTCATTCCAGCATGTCAGGCTCCTTAGTGTGAAAAGGTTCTGAATTTGGGTTGTATGTTTCTTTTTCACCAACCTACCTACAGACAGAACTGATGAAAGCTTCCAGCTTTCACCTTGACTTCTGTTAGACATTGTTGTTGAAAAGAGATTGGGTTACTTGGGTGAATAAAATTTGGATCACAGCCTGTGTTATATATAAACAGTGGTTGCTCACTTTACGGGGATGGGCCAGCATGGTACAGTGATAGGAACCTGCTGGCACCAAAGCCGTGCCTCATGCTGGATGAGACTTGAATTGGCATCAACACCAGTGATCTACAGTGCTTTTAGCAATAAAATTGGTGCCAGACATCAAAAGCATTAATTTTCACTATGATAGGAGTGGAAATTTTTTCTTTTAACTGGAAGGGAAAAGAGGAGAACTCATCATGTATTGATGGCTAATTATTGAGCTGCTCACTATTTGGGATATTTGATTTGGAAAGCCTGATGTATGGCCTGCTCATATATGCCCCTACTTTACATGAGACCAGCAATGGTCAAGGTCTGTGCTTATTTTCACTCTTACAAGTTTTCAGTTCTTCTTTTTTCTTTTATTTAATCACATAAAGCAAACCGGAAGAAACCCCTTTAAATGAAGGCCAAATGCCTGATCCAGCTTTGTCTGCTCCCACAGAAGAAATTAAAAACCTGAATGAAGCCAAGAATTCTGGCCTGTAAAAGTGTTTCTGGGTTCTTGGGGGAAAATGGCAAATCTCTTCCAAGTCAGTAGTTAGTTAGCAGATTATCACACATCTGATGTTTAGTACTGCCATTCATCTTCTGTGCATTACCAACCAGGGCTGAGGAGTTGAGGCCTGCTGTGGTTGTTCCTCTCAGAGATGTTAGTTTTGTGCTGCACTCTGAAAAGATGGTCTGCACTCATGGGCTAAAGCATGCTGTGCCTGTGTTGTGACCAGCTTCTCCCTGTCTGGAATCTTCTGGAAGACAACCTGTGGGAGTGTTGCCTGTGCTGTTGTTAACATGTGGGGCTTGCCCTGGCTTGCTGGACCAGAGTCTGTGGCCATGTTGCTGTCCAGGCTGTGCTGGAAGGCTGGCAGAGCACAAGGTTGATGTGTCTTATCACAAGGGGTGGCCTCTGGGCTGCCTTCAAGAAGTGATGCAGGCACGGACACTGCTTGTTGCAGCCACACAAAGTGTTGGCACAGCTCTCTGAGGGAGACACTCACCTGAAAAGGTGTGCTCTGCTGGCTGTTGAGAGGTGGCTGTTGTAGTTTCCTGCATGGGAACCACATTGCTGTGGTCCTGAAGAGGGATACTCTGTTATGGGAGTTCTCATATGGATGGGAAGGATTCATCAAATTCCTTCTGAGCATGTATCTAGGCCATGTTAATTTGGCAACATGTGCCAGTAGGTCTTGGCTCCAGAAAATACCTGGATCTGCTCAGTGTTTTCCATGTAATGACTTTTTTTAATTAACATTCAGACCCTATATATCTGCTCCTGGTTTGCTGCAGTCCAGCTCAGCTGTTTGATTCAGAATCTCACCATTTATATGGCTGGTTGATTTCTTCCAGCTGTGATTTCCCAGGGAGTTTCAAAAGCAGGTGCTTTCTCTTCCTGCTTCCATCCTGCTGCATAACACTTCCATGAGTCCCACCTCACCACAACAAATGACAACCTTTTATTTTGTCAGTGCAGGGATCTGAGAGGTGCTGCTGGCAGGCAGCAATCCTCTTCAGCCTGGCTATCTTTTACTTCTTGTTCTTCTGACTCTGCTGTGTACTCAGAAGGAAAGGACTTAAAAACTGTCCCAGAACTGAATAAGTGCAGGAATGGGAAACCAGAGGTGGGAGCTGTAGCAGTATTCCTCCTAATCCCAACCTTTTTAGTACCATGATGACCTCTGTACTGTGGCTTGTAGCTCTCAGAATAAAATCCCCTGAACTTTTCTTCAGCTCTGTAACTGGCTGATCCTGCTGCAAGTCCATATCACCAAGTCAGGGGAGTGTGGTTGCCAGTCCATTCCTGTTTCCAAACAAATCCTGCTGTGTAACATTCCTGGTGAAGCCAATATGCCTTTGTGTGAGCTGGGTGCACACTTCATGTCAGTGACTTCATGGGAGTGACCAACTCTTTTTCTTTTAATCTGGGATGATTTTGTCACTGTTACAGGATGGTGGACACTGGTACTAAAGGCTATTGATGTGTAACATGGGATGCATGCACATACTACAATAATTTGGTGTTTCCTCTGAGGCTTGTTGCTTCCTGGTTATTTTCCTGCTTATTTTTGTAATGTGGCTTTTCATATACTTCTGTATTAGGAACCTTTTTGTTTTTTTAAGCTATCTCTGATATGCAGCTTTCATATCTTGGCTCCCAGCAACGTTGAACCTCATTGTAAAGTCCCTTCGTGTAAAAGCCATCTAGTTATAACTCTCAAAAATAAGAGGCTTGTCTCCTGAGGACAGCTCCATATTGCGGGTGAAGTATAATCCTTAACGTTGTTTTTTGGCTTTCAAATAGCTGGGGACAGTAAGTCAAGGAGTGAGAACTCCCTTTGTTTCATGTAGTGTGTGTTGCAGGGAAAGAATGTAACAGAGCAGAAAATGAAGAAAGACATAAAAGAATCTCAGCTCAAGGAGGTCAGATCCATCACAGGCTTAGCGTTGCCTTCAAAGATGTCTGGGACAGGTGGCAGTTCAAGACAATCAGAGGAGCAGCATCCGCTAGCGCCGAGATAAGGGATTCTTGCAGAATCCTGCTATCTGCTCCCAGTTTGCTTTGATGTAACTCTGCTAGAGAAGACTTCTGGGAGCAGGCTCCTGCTTCCCCCCGCGATAGGCTGCTGTTGTGCAGCCTTTTGAGGTCTCATTACAGTGGTCCTTGAGGATTAATCCTCTTTAAGGTTTACACGGGAATGGTTTTGTCTGCAGGCCCAGCCAGGGACCTCAGTACCACCTGTACAAAGCATTAGTGCATTCTTTCATCAATTTTTTTTTTTTTTTAGTGGCTCATATTTAACAGTATTTGACAGAAAGTAAAGCCAAACATCTTGCCTTTTTTTGCTTGCCCTCTTTGGTTATTACTGAGTTTTTGTTGAGCACAGCTTGAGCAGTCCTTTGCAGACCCTGAACCATCAGCAGTAAATTGTATGCTTCCGGTTACTCTGCTCAGCCTGCTGCTTTTGGCAGTCTTTCTTTTCCTTTTCTCCTCTTGTGCCCACCCCCATTTCTGCCTCAAAAAAGAAAAAAAAAAAAAAGATAGAGGGGAGTGATGAAGTTTGGCTTCAGAATCAGAGCTGTTTTATTCCCGTGGATTTTGCATTCCTGCCGTTCCGCTCAGCGTTCAAGGGTATGGGAATGTAGTGATTTTGCAACTTCAATTTGTTAAAAAGACACAGCAGAACTTAAAAGGGTTTGTTTATGGAAATACATTTGCCATTTTCTCGGGACAAAGGCTGCTCTTGGTGAAATAGCAGCAAGCAGAGTGAAGCAATGACCCAGCTGGGTTTGGGGATACAGCAGCAAGTGCCTCTTTATCCATCCTGTTCTTGGTACTGTTTCTGTGTAACTCTGTTACAGACCTGCCTCTTGAAGGCGGGAAAAAGGCAGGCAGTGATGCCAAAAAAAAGGAATGTTACTGTGAACTGGATTCTTTTTTTCCCCCCTGTGTCATTCACTTTTCCCTAATTGAAGTAAGTGTTACAAAGTTGTTTGGATACTGTAACTTTAAGATGATGGCTGAGATAAAAGTAAGACAAAGGTTCCTGATGGGTAAATGAAAACAGTACCAGTGATCCTGACAGGGGAAAGTAAAGTTACTGCTCTGAGGGTAATAAATAGCTTAAGGGACTAATAGAAGTCCTAAAGTTTAGCTTTTCTGAACCCATATCAAGAAGCTTGATGGCCCTAATTCATAGAATCATAGAATCGACTGGGTTGGAAAAGACCTCTGAGATCATCAAGTCCAACCCTTGGTCCAACTCCAGTCCCTTTACCAGATCATGGCACTCAGTGCCACGGCCAAGCTCAGGTTAAAAACCTCCAGGGATGGGGAACCCACCCCCTCTCTGGGCAGGCCATTCTAAATCAAATTAATATGACAAGTGATAGTGTTTTAGTAAGAAAAAACAACATAAAAAACCCCAAAACATTTCTACCTAAGCAACAGCCATAAGTTGAATCCATTTGGGGTAAAATAATGAGTTGTGCATTGTTTTCTACAGAGTACCTTGTATTATAGTTATGTAGTGATTTCACTTTATAAGGGAAATGTAAGCAAAACAGCACATTCCTAAACCTTCTGGGTTGTTTTCTGAGTGTTCTGTTTGGAAGTTATATGGTGTATTAAAAAGGGCTTGTAATACATACGTGTATATAACAGATTAGTTTTCTTTATATATAAAAATATTATATGAGGTCCTATAGCTCATGCTGGTTATATAAAACTGTATGGTGCCATTGTAGCCACAAATATGCCTCTGACCTTCAGACACTTTTACGTTTCAAACTGCACATAATTTAAAAGTAGTGCGTGTGTTTAATTTTTACTGTATTTGTGAAGATTGTTAAATTCTGCCCATGCAGGTTTTTTTTCCTCTAATAGCTAATTCTGAGAGGGTGGAAGGATGAGAGAAGCAGAAACAAAGGAGGAAAAAAAAGATTAACTCAAATAAGGTAAAGAAATGTGATGTGAGGTGCTGTAGATCCCTTCAACAAGACCTGTTGTTTGAAGAAATACAGACATATTCTTGGCAGCCTAAATTTCTATGACTCAGACAGGTGTGTCATTTTATGCACATGCAATCAAGTGCTGTAGCCATAGTCTTGATGCACATATTAAATATATATACAAATAAATATTCTATACTTATTGTCTCTAAGACAAAAAATGCTTGAGCAACAGGATGTTAAATTTTTGTTCCTGTTCTTTAATTTCATGTTAGAAGTAGTTGCCAGCAGTTTGGACCTCTACAGAGCTTTTCTGAAGGCTGCTGTTAAATTTCTGAGTTTAGAAAATACATGTTTTTATTCCAAATGATGATAAATGCCTGAAACCCAGCAGTGATAGGTATTTAAGGGAATTTAATGGCTGTCTGTGTAGTTTCAATGTGAAGGTGTCATTATGAGGCATCTTTTCGAACTGGAAGCCAACACTGCAGTTTAGCAATAGTTCAGCTCAAAGTGAAGTGGTTCAGGTAGCACCATGCCAAATGGTACACATAGCACAGGAACATTTACTAATCATAATTCTGGGTGTATTTTTCTTTTTTCTTTTTTTTTCTTTTTTTTTTCTTGGTTTGTTTTTTTCCTCTATGTCATAAAGCAAAAGTATGGTATTTGATTCTGCTCAGTTGGAGAACAATCCTGGAAAACTTAACTCCTGAAAAAGAAGTTTTCAGAAAGTTCTAACTGGCTAAACCCAGGATTTTCCTGGCATTATATAAAGCTACTGCAGCAGGTGGTACCCAAACCTCTCCCTATATATGTGTAAAAAACCCCCCTTAAAAAAATATATATGTATTGTCTTTTTTTTTCTTTTTTTTGCAGTTCTGGGGCTTTATACCTTTTATTAGAAAGTTTTCAGTGGTAGCAAATTCTGCATTCTGTATTAGTAGCAGTGGAATCTTTTTCATTTTGATGTAATCAACATTGATCTCAGGCTAGCAAGCATGGAATGGACTAGGAGTTGCTCAAAATAAGTCTGATGGTTACACCACAGTGTCTTTATTTTTATGTAGAGAACAGTCAACAATCCAAAAATTAAAAAAAAAAAAGCCACAGAAAATGAATGTGTGTGTAGTAAGTATTTTATTTATTTACTTCCATGCACAGATGCCATACAGCTGCTGAATGCTGTTGTTAGCAAATATAAATTCCTTTCAGAAATGGCAGTAGCAATTGCCTGCAAGAAGAAACACGTATTAAAAAAGTCTGTTAAATGCAGTGTGATCTGGGAACTGTAGGAATTCACCTCTAAGTCGTTTCAGTGATTTGTAGTTGCCAAGTGTTGTGCTAAACAGTATAGATTCAAATCATATTAGCAAAGAGTTCAATTAGGAATAAAAAACTGGATGGATTTTCAAATTGTCTTCTTCCAGAGCCTTTTAGAGTCTCCTTGTGCACAGCTCCTCCTTTGGTCTGTTCTTCCTGTCAAGGTAATCCAAACTTTTCTCCTTAAAGTCAGTATAGAGCAGTGAGTAGTGGAGAATGTTTTTTCAACATTGACTCACTTTTTAATTAATTAATTAATTTTTTAATGAAGCAAAACTCTAGGATTCATTAAGAAAGGCCCCACGTAATGTGTTCTGTGGGAAGTGCTATTTTTCTCTCAAAGCAGGTGCACACAGACCCATCTCCCACTTGCAGTAGCTGATAGGCCAGAAGTTGAGATTGGTTGGAGATCTCCAAGGAAGTTTGTGGCAAAGCCACAAATAAAAATCCTTGTCTAATGGCCTACATTCATGCCTTACTAATTAACTAGAAAGGCTTTCAAAGTGCATTGAAATCTCCATTCCTAGCCTGGTTTTCAATTTGGGTAACTATTTTTAACCCTATATTTTATAGATGTTCTTCCAAAGTGCTTATTGGCCACTGTTTTTTTCACATGAAGCTTCTTAAAACCTGGGGCTTGGTGTTTTGAAAGTGAAGAGTGTTTTCTCTAGTGTAATCACTCTTAAAACCTAACACAGTGTGTCTGATTTCTGAAACTCTTGAATTTGGGTATCTTTTTTGTGTATTTTGCCGGTAGTGAAGGTGAGAATGGACTGTGCTGTAGGGTATGTGGCTAATTTGGCTCCACAATGGAAGTGCAGATGATGTCAGGTGTGCAGTGAATGCAGCAGGTCTCAGAGGAGCAATTAGCTCCTCTAATCTGCTCTGCTCACACCTAGATTTTTACATGATGGGCTCAGGTTTTTTCCCCACTTACTTAAAGAGGTATGTTTTTTTGTGGATTTGGTGTTTTTTTTTTTTCCTTTTATTTTTGTGTTTGTTGGTTTGGATTTTGGGGGTTTTTTTTGGAGTATTTTAAATTTTTTTTATTTTTTATAAAAGGAAATCCTCTTAAAGTTACTGTCATATTGCAGTGTTTATTCTTCTCCTTGTATCCCACAAACAGATGGTTACAAAAAGTCTCTTCAAGTTGAGCATTGGCTTAATTGTTGTCCCTGATATAAAGGATTTTCATGCAACGGTGCTGAAACTTCGCATATTTCCACAGAAGGAAAAAAAATAAAAAGTACTTGGACAGAGAAGGTGGTGCAGGAACCTCATGGGGAAACTTCCTAAAGAAAACACTCATTTTAATAGCCAGTTACAGTTACTAAATGACAACAGTGAAATTAACCTGTCTCTTAGTTTATACAATCCCTGCACTTAAAAATGTGGAAATTAATAGTTAAGGCTGTCATAAATCTTACACTACCCACACAGTAAATAAGCACGTTATTCTTATCAACTTTAAACTACATTAACTCAACCCCAAGTAATTACTAGTTGAAATTTTCATTTTGTAGTAGAAGGAGACAGGCTAAATTCTAACTATTGATTTGAAAACCCCAAGTGCTGCTCTTGGAGCTGTAATGCCAAGTCCTAAGAACTACACAGAAATCTTGCATGGAAGACTACCAAAACTGATATTTTATGCTAAGTACTAATTAATGATCTGTTCTTTAAGACCCCAAATACAAGTCACTAGCTATTACATTTTTACCAAAAGTCTTTACAGGAAAATCTGGTTTTGACGTTTTAAGTGCTAAACAGAAATATTTGCTTTCAAATAAATTTACAAAACAGAGAATGAGCCTCTTAAAACAAAAACCAGTTTGATAATGTAATATACTAAAATTGTAAAGTCTCACCAGTTTAGGCCATGATGTTGTAGGTTCAAGTAGGAATCTGCGTCTCCTTACCTGATGAGGATACAGTGGCAGAGTCAAATTTATGTCCACAGCTACTCCTTTGTTTGCTTTTGAGTTGCTAAGGGTTTGGAGATGATGCATTGGCCAGGTAGGCTTTGTCACCTCCTGACATTAAACAGGCTTTTGAAACACTGTCTTTGGAACAGGCAGTTTTGAACCATCACTAAATGGAACAAACCTGGGTATTTCTGGCATTCTCCCAAAGCAGATATTGCTAGAACTTCTCCAGGTGTCCCCTTGGTTAGGAAACCTTTGCAAAGCTTTCAAAGTGACTTGAGCTTTGACAAAACTTTTGGAGAAGTAGATAACATGAAGGAGGACACTGATGTTGCAGAAACCCCACCTGTGCTGCAGTTAAGGAGGGTGCCAGAGGAACAATTAAATGTCTGGATATTTGGTGCTGTATTCCTGGGCACTGAGCAAGTGATTTCCCAAGTAACTCGTGTTCCAGCCTGGTAGGACTTTACCAGTGCTTGCTGAACCAACGTTTCAAACCTCAGCAAAAATTCAACCAAATGTTGCTTCAAAACATGAACCTGCAGGGTGTGTAGGTGTTAATAAAATAAATGGGTATTTTCTGTATGTAGCAAGAAACACAAAAGGTAGGCAATAGTAAGGTTGAGCATCCAGATGTCTTGTTCTTTCTAACAGAACAGGTGGGAGTACTGTGTTTCCTGTCTGTTCATTGGCAGCAATTACAACATTCTATTTAATTACAGAGATAGGGTTTGTGTGCATGTTAACCTACATAACCAGCAGATATTAATCCATGATCTTGATTTTCTTGCCCTGAAAAGTATAAAGGAAAAAAAACCCAAACCAAACCCTCATTACAACCTTGCAATAAGAGACTAGGAAGGGTGTAATGAGCAAGTACTGTGCTGATACGTTTTAATAAATATTAGTTTACTGCATACCACAACAGAGACCAAATACATGCAATTACTTGCAAATTTCTTCAGTGTTTGTACTTATACATCTCTGCCTAAATCTTCCCAGCTGGGAGTTAGGCTGGTCTTTCTGCTGTGGAAGCAGGGCTTTGTTCTCATGCTCAGCTTCGGCTCAGTCTGGAATAATTCAGAAACATATTAGATAGATTGCTGCTCCCAAAAGGCATAATGAAATAACCTTCACTCTCAGCCTTAGGGAAATAAGCACACAATCAGGGTTTGGGCAGATTTCTCGATTAAACAAAGAACTAACTGTGCACAAATTGCTCCCTAACAATTTGTAAAGAGTCCACTTTATAAATTTCTTACAGATGTAAAGCTGATATTTTTTAATCAGAATGGCAGGACTGTTAAAGTTGAAATGTCTTCGACATTCTCCTTTTGCTCCATAATTAGTATCAGAAATATTTAGATTTAAAATGGAGTTGGTAACACATCCTAGGTTATTTTTGATTTGTTTTGGGGAGTCAGTGAAATGCAATGTCAAACCTAAGTTAAACTCTCCCCTTAATACATACAGTGAACTTAATCCATCTGGAATAGATTCAGGATAACTTGGTGCTGTCAATTTTTATTTTGTTTAATTTCATATGCTGTTCAGCAAAGGAATGAAAAGTTATTGCATTTAATGTTGTTGTGACTTAAGGTGTTCTCCGGTCAAATTATTCAATAAATCAAAATCAGGCTGTGGTTGTAGCTGCAAAGTGTTGTTTAGAATAGGATATTTAGGAGATTTTTACCAGCTTTCCATTGATTGAACAAGACACGTGTGTCATGCAAAAAGCATGCAGTATTTTGATGAATAGCTGTATTAGATGGCAAGTCTAGGGACCCAGTAAACACAACTTCTTATTTTACTGGCCTTTGTTTTTAACTTGAAGGCTTCAGTGTAAAAGAAAATACCACTTGAGTGTCATTCTGGTGCCTTACTGTTTATGTACAACCCACGCTCCCATCATCTGAAATATCCCCTGACATTTTAAAATATGTACCTATTTTCTGTATGTTAGCTTGCTGCTGATTACCTCATTCTGCAGCTAATTAGCTGGTTCGAAGTCTTGCCCTTACCTAATGCACAAGGATATTACTGCAGCTCGCAGAGAATGGTGGAGCTTTTCAGAGATGATGTTTTCTATGGAGCAACACAAGTTTGGGTCTGCCTGCACCTCTGGCTGAAGTCAACAGACCTGCAGTCAGTCACACAGCAGAGAGAACCCATTCCCCAGTTTCCTGTGTCAGGCACTGCAGAGGAGCTCTGCTTGTATCAGCACAGCAGTCAGCAGATGCTGGTAGGTCCTGTTTCTACAAGCACAATGTTCCATTTCAGCTCTAACGGACCTGGTTAAAAAAACCCAAACAAAGTGAACTTAGCTCAGAGTGCCTGCAGCTCCTTGCCGTGGAGCTGTGCTGCTCTGACACAGAGCACACAGCCACTGCTGCTGGGGTCAGTGCTCCTACAAACCTGGGCTGAGCTTGGGGCTGTGCCCCAGAGCCTCATCTTTCTGGTCTGAGGGTGAGTTACCAGCTGGGGAGGTTTGGACTCGGCGCCTCTCTGTGATGTTTTACCTTTTGTAGGTAATGCACAGCTTCTCCTGCAGGCCCAGCTGGCCTGACATCACCTCTTGGTTGCAAAAGAAACGTGAGGCATAAGCAGGAAGCCTGCTTGGGTGCTTTATTATGTTGATCATAGAATCAGATGAGTTGGAAGAGACCTCAGAGATCGTCAAGTCCAACCCTTGGTCCAACCCCATTGTGATTACCAGATCATGGCACTCAGTGCCACGTCCAGTCTCACCTTAAAAACCTCCAGGGATGGAGAATCCACCCCCTCTCTGGGCAGCCCATTCCAAGGCCTGAGCACTCTCTCTGCAAAGAATTTGTTTCTGATGTTCAGTCACCTCTCTCCTCATTCAAGCACACAAACTTCTGTATTCTGCATCTTGATAACTCCAGCCTTATGGTGAACTGCATCCAGTACAACAGTGATGGAGGGAATGAACAACAAAGTCACTCCCCTTTTCTGTGACCCAAAATGTACTTCATCGAGTATCTCAGGGAAAAAGCACATACCACCTAAATTCCTTCTCTGTTCACGTTAGGAAAAATCCAAATATAGCACTATTAGTAGCTTCTTTTATGTCAGACTGACAGATCTTTAAATGGTTTCCAGGAGGGCACCACTTTCATATTTCAGCTGTCTTCTCATTCTTGTCAGGCCTGGAAGCTCAGTACTGATGACAGAAATATTTGTACAGTTAAACACCAGGACAGAGTTGTGGCAATAAACACACGTGTCAGGAAACTGCCTGAATGTGGAGTTCACTTCAGACAGAAATCTTGCCTCAAGCCATAAAATGGAAGGCTGCCTGGATCCATCCTTTTCTAACTTGCTCTTATCTGTCAGACCAGCAATTTGGCTCGTCATTCTCATGGCAGAGTTTTAAGCAGGTTTACATCCCCACATACACACCACATGTGTGGAACTGCTAATGACAATTGGACTTTAAAAGCCTCTTGCAGAAAATCCACACAGGAGCTCAGTGAATATTACAACCAGCTCATTTGCCAATATGCCTCCCCCAGCAGGAATTTATGAATTAAATAAAAACAACTCAAAAATCACGGGCTACCAGAAGCTGTCAATGAGTAAGGAAAAGTTCTTTCATGGCCCCTGAGACCACTGTACTTCCCTGAGGTACAAAAATACAAGAAATTGGTTCACTGGCTCACAACAACCACACTAAAGCACCTTTTCCCTAAGATGCTTATTGAGGTGTTTCTGAAAAGCCTCACTGACAGGGGGCTCCAAAATCCTTCTCCTTTATTTGCTAACCCCTCTTTTGTTTTTTTTTTTTTGTTTGTGTTTTGGGTTTTTGGTTTTGGTTGGGTTTTTTTTGAGCCTGAATTTCATCATGAGCAACATATAATAATTGTGTTCAGTTGCAACTATGGTCCATAATCATTCTTTCACCTCAATCGTATAGATATAGATCTATATTTATAGCTCTCTCTTACTTGTGGACAGCCACTACACACCGTTCCAGCCTTCATTCTCCTAAAAAAAGCCAAATTGGTCTAGGCTTTCCTCATAAAACAGATTCTCCATTCCCATTTTCTGCATCTCTTCCAATTTTAATGGATTTTCTTTTTAGCACAACTGACCAGCTCTACTGCAGGCCATGACCATGGACTGTGGTCAATACACCCTTACATCTATTAAAACTACCAACTCTACATTCACAACTGCCCCTTCATATCACTGAAGTCCTATAATACAACAGTCTGATCTTCTCTGCAAAGTTAACTGGTGGGGTTTTTCCCCTTATTTTCAGTACAAACATGGTTAATACAAATGTCCATTAAAAGCAGTCACAAATCCACTCCTTTATTGGCTTACCATCAACCCTACTACCTGTTCTCTAGCCCCATTCCACCCTTTAACAGCTCCCCTTCTGCTAGACCCTTGCTTACAGTAAAATAACAGTTAACCTGCTGTTGGGCTACATGGGAAATTCCCAATTATGCAAGAACTGCAGTGAGTTTCTCCCTGTGAGTGATATATTACAAATCCACATCACATTTTTTTCCCATTTATCTCCATCTCCCCTAACAATCTTTTATTCAACGTTTGTGCTAAATCTTTGCATCCTGCTGATGTCATCCTGATGGTTGTTAATGCACGGGTTTATTATTTCTCTATTGGTTAAGGAGGTCCTATATGTGCTGTTCTCCAACCATGGTTAATTTGCACAGATAAACATCACTAAGGAAACTGCAGTTTCATTTGCCAACCTCTATGATCCCAGTTAAACTGGGTAATAAAGAATCTAAGAGTAGTTTTAACCCAAACCCAGAATGTGGTAATTTGTTCTCCTTCACTTGATCCCATTATCTTGTTTCACTGCCACATTCTGTAATCTCTGTGCTACTGAATAATGAGCCAAAATACTAATTTTTTTTTTACTACACCTAGATTACCCTTTATCTCTTTAGTACTTTTTAATCTTCTCCTTAGCTAGGAAAAAGACCCACTTGTTTTTCTTTGCTTTTTGTTATTTATATAGCCAAAGGGATTTTACCTTTCTCATAGCAGCAGTTGGTTTCTTTTGTAAGATCCTACTCACCTTAGTTTTGTTAACTCTGACATTTTTCCTCATACTTTTTGACAAAACAGGGCAAAACAGAGACTGTTCCTGCTTCCATGACTAAGACTGGGGCATAGAACCCATAGCAAGGTATGAACAGGCCAGTGCCTTGTGCTCCCACTGCATCAGGCAATGCACTGAACATTTCCACCAGCAGAAGTTCACCAAGAAATTTTATATTTCTAGTAAAATATATGAACAGTATTATGAGAAAGCAAAAATTCTGTTGAGTGCTGTATGCCCCAATAACTTCTTAATAAATTG
Source organism: Myrmophylax atrothorax (assembly GCA_026770055.1). NCBI lineage: Eukaryota > Metazoa > Chordata > Aves > Passeriformes > Thamnophilidae > Myrmophylax > Myrmophylax atrothorax. Next base: position 51,228,092 of record JAOXXN010000395.1, read on the forward strand.
GCTTCAGATCCAGGTTCTGGAAATTCTATGCTCATGAGAAAAGCTTGCCACAACCTGCAGGAACACATCCATAACATAGTGGAAAGTGAGACTTTCTATGCTCCTGAAAATCAAGTGCTGCACTCCCAAGGGCAGCCAGAGCAATTAGTGGTAATCAAGTGAGATATACAAGTAGATTTGGTTCTTCTTTCACCTTGGATGTTTTTCAGATACAGGTTTTCAGATAAGTGCACGATCTGTCAGCCTTTTCACTGCTCATGGCAATCGAGGTATCCTCAGGGCCTTTCTGGGATACATGAACATAACAAAGGGAGCCATATCCTGGTTATCTGGCCAAGCCAACAGCTTTCAAATACCTTGCAGCCAGGGAATCCCAAATATCAAGCGGGAAAGAGCAGAGTGTTCAGCCACAGAGCCCATTTCACTCCTTGCCCCACGATCCACACACCCACACTGTGCTGAGGGCAGTTGCACCTGTGCTGGTGCTGATTCCTCAGCAAGGCTGCAGGGGCATAACAGTGTCAACTCTTCTCCAAACGGGCTGAAACTGCAGCAAAGGACTTTCAGGCTGAACACATGAAATAATGTGATCATGGGAACAACAACAGAGATGGCTGCCTGTGGAGGCAAGTCTTCTGGGTGGTGGTTTCTAAAATCTGGTCTAGTAAACAAGTCAGGAACAGCCCTGAACTCTTGCAGCCAGAAGGCAGTGGAGAAATTTGTTAGTCCTCCGTCTTGGCCCTGTGCTGCTGATTCTGAAGGCTGGTGACTGCCCACAGAGACAGGCAGTGCATGGTACAGCCTGTGTTAGAGACTCTCTTGCCATTTCACTGCTATCACTGCAAGGTTGTACTGTCTTGAGCAAGATTTTCTGTATCTGCGTTTTCAGTGTCAGCAAAGAGATAAACTACCTGCCTCATTCAAAATCAGTGGGATCTTTCCCTATTTCCTTTAGTAGAGGCAGTATGGCACTTCACTAGTCCCTGATGGTTTTATCTTTGCCTTGTTTCTCTTGCATACCCTTGTTTCCCCCTTTTTTCTCTTCTCCCTTCTTGTACTGTTGTAGGTCATTCTTATCCTACAAAAGTTATAGCCACTTTGCTTGAAAGTGCTTGTGTTTAGTTCCTCACAAAAGCATTATCCCACTCTGTCCTGATGCAGTGGAAACCACTGAAGACAAACCCCAAATCTGTGGATCTGTGAGTACATTTTGAAGATCACAAACCTCTATAATTAAACCCTGAAGAAACAGAACTGAGATCATTCAGTGCATCACAGCACTATGCCCATTACTTCTGGTGACTCCTAGGACTTAGTCTTTCATCTCTCCTAACCTCAAGGTAGTGACTAGGGCTGCTTTTGAAGCCCCACTGATGTTGAGTCATTCAAAGGATATCAGACGAAATAAGAAAGTAAGACGTCCAGCTTGCAACAGCTTCCTTAGGTGAAGGGACTCTCTTGTCTAACACTTGTTTTGTTGCTCTTTTTTATAGATACTGGTCAGCCACCGGTATTCTAACCATGCCTATCATTCCCCTCTGCTCCTCATGCTTCAAGAGGATTGCATTTGTTTTTTACTAGCTGAACACTTCTTTCCCTGGGCTTACAAACCTTTTCAGGATTGGAAATAACTCCTTTGAGAATCCAACACTAGGCCAGTGATTATAAAGGCTACATTTTAATCACAGTGAACTGTTTCCATTTTCATCATAGACAGTAAAGACCTCTAAGAACATTGACAGGCATCATCTTTGCATGACTCCAATATTAGTTATATTTCTCTGGATATGCAAATCAAAAACCACTGACAATAAGGGGATAAGGAACATAAAGGTTTGATTATAACAAAATCCATTCTTTAAATACAGGTTGAAGTGCAACAACTTCTGTTCAGGTTTATCATTCATTAGCAGATTTAGCATTTATAAGAGGAGTGCAACAGACTTGATGACACTGCTCTTGCTGCTACAAGACCAAAGATAAGAACAAAAAATTAGAAGGAGTTATTATTGAAATATTCATTTTGTGGTTGACTAGCAATATATCTTCTCAGATTCACAGAAATCTCTGAGATCTTAAATAGCAACATTATGCAATAATAGATCAGTTATTTACAGTAGCCAGAGAAATTTGTTGCTACTGAAAAGCAATATGATAATTATGTCTCACACAGACCGGGTTGTTTTTACATTGCATTTACACTCCTCCTGAAGCTGAATTGAACACAGGACTCAATTTGGTCCAAGCCTGTAAGTCGTTTGCAATTAAAATGCAAAACCTGATCCTGCAGATTTCATTTCATAATATCATGTTTATTACAAGAAGCAGCCACCCCTAGTTTATTAGGTCTGAACAGCTTTAAATAATTTAGTTGCAGAATATTAGACAGTGGTGGAGATAAAAAGAAATTAGGAGGTACAGCTAAAGGGAGGTGAAGAGAGAATTAGGAAGCCCTTCCTTATAGTTTATTACAGGCCTATAGTAGTGATCAAGGAGAAAAAAGCTTTCTGCAGAGCACAAAGGATGCAGCATAGACAGGGCACAACCTGAAGAGGAGGTGACCAGAGAAAAAGCAAAAGCCAGTTAGAAAGACTTCATTTATGTTCAATAAAAGTATGATCCCTGATTTGCATTAGGTAAAAACTGCCCTGTCTCCACTGACCTGCTATCCTCATTAACACCAGGTGAGAAATTCCCATACCTTGTTCTTCCACAGGTAAAACTAAAGAGAGCAGCACACAGCCTTGTTCTTCATTATGTATCACATTACCAGGCTCCATTCCTGAAGCTCTCACTTCTCTCAGTTAATTTATGCAGGATCTCTATGTTTGGAAACAAAAGGAGATTAATTCCAGCTGCTACACTGGTTTCCCAGGATTTACAAAGCACTTTACCGTGGGTGCTGAAGTCACATACTCATCATCCTGACTCCACGGAACAAAACATGGATGGGGCTGTTGCTTGCACATATCGGGAGCCATTGCACATGAAAATAAATGAGCACTATTATCCTGTGATAAGAAGGAACACAGGTGCTGAAGGAACCATTAAACCTGTCACAATCGGAGCTGTGGTGATTCCTGAGGGCTGCTCACACTCAGTGCACAAGCTGCATCACATTCCAGCTGATGTTGCTCTCACAGAGAAGGGCAGCTCTGTGGTAGCCCTGGGAGGGTTGGCTCTCTGATGTACAATGCTCTTTCCCACCTTCTTGACAGGAGAATTTACCAGACATATACCAGAAAACAAACAGCAAAACAGGTGGGAAAGCACAACATAATTAATGATTAACATTTGGATTATGATTATTTAGTTCTAGCCCAAAATGTAAGAAGTATTTTAATCTGCTATTAAAAAAAATGGCACTAATCTCATCAGCACAGTATTGGACACTGCTGGATGTAAACAGGATTGGAAGGAAGGAAAGGCCAGAAGGAGTAAAAGAGAGGGGTTTATGATTTCCTCTTATGTAAAGAATGAATCACCCATTGACCTGTTAAGCAAAAACTTTCATGATTTACAATAAGAAACTGATCTCTTTAGTAGGAATCAGGCCTTGGTTAGACATTAATTGGATTTCACCTACACCACAGAAAGGAAAAGGGCAGCTTTCAGCAAGATCAGCTTGCTGCAGGGCTGCATGTTTGCCAGAGCTGCAGAAGGCAGGTTACAGGAGTGCATAGCTGGAGTGGGAAGAAAGGATGAGGGCTCACTGCTTTCCAGAGCATTGAGACATTTTCTGGATGAAAGCACACAGGAAATCATGATTTCAGTAGGCAAAGCCTCCTGCTTCATACTGGCACAGATATGTGAATTTATTATTGCTTAAAACTTATGTTAAATGTTGACACCTCACTCAGCCCAACTTGTTTCCTCCTCCTTCATCCATGATTCCCATTCAGGCTATGGGAGCTCTGTATGCATCAAGGGTGAAAGAGTAAAGGGGAAAAACATTCAGTGAAAAAAAGCTTGAAAGTCTTTTGAACTCTATCCCACCTGCTGAGGACAAAAGGAGTCCTTGTATGCTTGAAACTAAACATTGCAACAAATGGGAAGAACAGTGAACATGGAGAGAAATGCTCCAGCAAAAGATGCCTAACAGGATGTTAAACACAGCAGTGGACAGATAACCAAACAGTGCAATGATGTGAAAGGGAAAACATGCCAACCCACCACCCCAAAGAAAGGAAGAACCTGCTCTTGGCAAGTGCCAGCGAGCACCTCCACTCCTTATCTGTAGGCCTTGAACAGGTATCAGTCGGTATGATCCAGCTTTTATATTCCCACCATTTTCATTCAAGGAGACTAGAAAGTGTAAGAAAGCAGCCCATGCACATTTTTATTAAAGGTTTAATTCTGCTCTATATTATGGGGATGAAGTTACTTGTTCTGATTCAGCTGGTCCTCACTGAGGGTCAGAAACAATTCAGGATGAAAACTTGCTCTTTGCATAGCAAAATGTCTACACAGAGACAAGAAATACTTAGAAAAGGTTCTGTGCTTACTCTTTCAGGCACTGCAACACAGCACAAAAGACTTCCCCCTTAAAGAATAAAGGATGCATGCACAAAGTGACTTTTGTAAACAATAACAGAAGAGGATATTTTATAGATGACTCTCTAATTTTTAAGTGACTGGTTATTTTCACTTTCAGAGCACATACAAGGTACTTCTTGTTGGACAAGTTGTTTGGAATTTCTGCTTTGTCATCAGATCAATTTATAAAAATAAAAACAAATGAAGAAAATATCAACTAAAATAAACTGCGACAAGATGATGGATGTGCCCCATTTATCCGTATCTATATTGCTATGAACAACCATAAACTGAAGCAAGTGACAGGACAGACATCACCTGTATTTAATCTAACACACTGAAGATGTATTTTGATAGCAATAGAATTACTCAGTCAGTAAAACTAAAGATCAATAAGTCTGCACAGTGCCCAGTTACTGAATTAATAGTTTATGGTCTGTCTGACTTACTGGCAAAACACAACGGCATAGTTGGGAGTAAATATTTAATGGGATAACCAGGTCTCCCATATCCGTATTTTTACACAATCCTGTGTGCAGTGTTTGGCTGGATTGCAGGCTTTCTGCTGGCTGTTTCTACCCAAGGGTGTTTCAGTATGCAAAATCAATTGCTGAAGGCTATGGCAATATCGACAGCATCCACCACTTCTTTGTGAATAGGAAAGGTTTATCCTTGATGGTTGTACACTGACCCTTCGCCTGGAGATCCTCTCCTATAGCTTTAGGTGAAGGTGTCAAAACGACGAGCTGAATTTATGTTGTTGACACACGGCCCTGGCATTCAGCCCCCGCCCCCTCCCAGGGATGGATCCAAGACGGGATCCACCCGGGATGCAGACGCTGCTCTTCCCCAGGCGGGATGTGATCCCACCCTCCCATCCAGCCGCCACCGCGGATCGCTGACCGCCTTCCCCACCCACCGCCTCTCCGAGGCTGCGAGTTTGTTTGGTGTCTTATTTCTATTTTCGTTTAGTATGTCTCGGCTTGCGAGAGCGCTCTCGCCGTCGGCGGGGCGCAGTCAGGCCGACACTCCAACCCGGGGGCGGGCCGAGGGAAGGAGACCACCCCTCTTCTCTCGGGGGAGCTGCCTCCCCTCGGCGGCCGAGGGGCGGTCGCCGCCACCTGCGCCCTCCCCGCCGAGGGCCGCCTCCCCGCATCCTTCCCTTCATCCCCGCATCTCTCCCTGCCTGCCGCGGGCCGGATGAGCGCGGCCCGGCGGCGGCGGCTGCGGATGAGCCGGGCGAAGGAGCTGGTGGCGTACTGCCTGCTGCTGGGGCTGTCCGTGCCCCTCCTGCTGCTGCTGCCGCTGCTCTGAGATGCGCCGGGCGGCGGCTCGCCCCCGCCGCGGGGGGACGGGCGGGAGGAGCCGGCGGCAGCCCCGCTCCGGCGCCCGG
>JAOXXN010000395.1:51241202-51253898 GCA_026770055.1 Myrmophylax atrothorax
GGATTTCTCTCTGCTGAGCTCACGTGCACAGAAGAAACACCATCTGTCCGTGAGCCAAGTGCTTCAGTTAAGAATGAACTTAATTGGAGATTACTTACAGAGGGTTTGCTGCACCCCCTGACCCCTACCCCATTATGTGCAGCTCGGGAGAGGAGGGAATGTGAGGCTCTTGTTTTCTCTCTATGCCTGTGTCTGAAAAGGAAACTCTCCCTCGATTTCTTTTTTTTTTTTTTCAAAAAGCAAATTCTATGCCAAACCTGAAATCAGATACAAATAGGAATGAATGCCAGAAGCAAAGGCAGCCAAAGGGAGCTTTTCATCTTGAAAACAGCTTTCCCACCTGGCCAAGAAGTCCCTGCGTGTGCCTGGTGTGATGGGGCAGCCCTCCCTGAGCTGCTCATGAGGGTCTGCCTGGTGCTCAAGTGTTGACTCTCTTCTCCATTTAGTCCTGGTCGTTGCTGCCTCACTTTGACCTTCCCCAAATCTTTCAGGTGAGAGGGGAGGAAAGGCATGTATGTCTTGTCCCGAGGATTCCCATGCCATGTCTGCCTGAAATGGAACTCACAGCCTGGGTGCTTTAGGAAGTAGCTCCTTAGATTTCTGATAGAACAGTCCAGCCCTGTATGTGAAGGAGAAGGTGCTAGACACTAGCCCTTTTGAAACTCCTCTACCTGAGCTGGTAGTCTCAGCTTCTGCCACACCTCATCCTAGGATCATTCACTACATCCCAGTTAAACTTTTTTGGTGATTGTTTGTTTCCCCCAGATTCTACCCATGATGTACTAATGAATCTGCAGGTCTGCAGTAGATAGCTTTCCATCTCCTGCCTACTTTGGCCATTTGGGAGTGTTCAGACACTTTTAGAGATACATTTTGGTAAACTAACGAAAATGACAAATATACTTTTTGCTGCTTTATAGCCCTGATTGTGTTTGCCCATGAAAAAGGAACAAGTCCCTCTTACGTGCTCTTCATCTGCACTGAAAGGCAGCTTGTGCCACCATTATTGTAAACATCAGTGAAGGGTTGCCACCTCGTTTTGACTAATGAGAATATGTCATCAAGAGGAATCTAGGAGCACAGGCTATTGTTGATCCCACTTGTTCACATTCCTCTATCAAGAAGGCTTCTGAACTCAAGCGTGATTGAGAGTCTCTCAACGATGACCCTGGGCTTGGGCATCAAGTGAGAGGTCACTTTTTCCAAAGAGATGTCATCCCAAGTTAAACACTGGGAAAAGACAAGCCATGGTGATCTCTTATGGAGCTAAAATAGAGACCTGGATTTCTTCAGTGACTGCTTGTTATGTATGTCACTGTTAAAAGTACTTAAATAAGATGCTCGTGCGAGTTGTTCTCTTTAGCTCATTTGAGGTTTTTATTGCTGGGGTAAATGAAATGAAACTAATTGCAGAGTGCTCAAGCAAAGAAAGAAGCAGAAATAACACTTGCTGAGAAAGGTGGGGATGATGTTTTTCCAGTGTTCTAGGATTCCTCTCTGTGTTTGTGTGTCAGAGGATGTGGGATTTCCTTATCTCTGCACTGACTCTTCCATGCAGCTTGGAAATTTGTGGCAAGAGGTTGTCATGGATTTGGAAGGGAAGTGTGGTCTGGTCTGTTGTCTGGTGCCTGGATGGAGCCTGGATTAACTCTGGCACCTCGAACCACCAGCCCCAAGAAACCATGTGCTCTTTGAGTAGGCATAAATTCTTTCAGCTAGTAGCTGTACGTGCTTGGGAACAAAAAACTGCAACAGAGGACTTGCTGGAATGTTGTAAAAAAACTGCAGAAGTGGTCTGTTTTAAGTTGAAGATTGGGGAATGGCATAATAAAAATAAATTGTTTCTCCCCTTTTTGTATTAGAAAAGCCTCAGGCCATAAACATCTTGAAAGAAATGAATTTTTATTTTTTTTTTCACCCTTCTGAATGGATCAGAGTTGCTTGAAAAAAATCATATTGTTTGTACATAAACCACAAGAGCAGCAGGGTTTGGAGTCCTATTTTTAGTGCCAGTTAGTCAACCAGCTTGGTACGCTGGGAAATTCCCAACTCCTGGCACCTAAAGGTTGGTATTATCAGCTCTCCAAGAACTGGTTTAGAAGATATTTTAGTTCTATTAGCTCAGCTTGTGTTATCAGTTGTAATAATAATAGTAAATTTATTGTTTTATTATCTTACCCCCCTCAAAGAGCTGGCTATGATTGTTCTTGTCTCTAATTTATGCAGAAACTTTAGGAGTTTTTATTTCCACATTAAAGCTAAATTTGGCCTTTCCACTAAAATTCTTAGAAAGGATCTTTCTACACCTCATGGCTTTTAGAAAGCAGTTCTTAAAGACTGTAATCTGGGTATATAAGGAAAATTTAGAAAAATTCTCAATTCTTAGTAGATAGGACAAAAGTTACACCATGTAAGGGAAGCATCTATATAGACAAATAAAAATCATTGACATGTGATTAGCCACTCTGATATGGACCAAAACCTCTGCAAACAACTTTAAAGACAATCACAGTTAAACCCCATGGATTTTAATGACAATAGATACCATTTGTAACACAGATGTCCTGTCCTGCCATCTCAAGTATTTAGGTGTTCCAAAGAATAACTCGGTGTATGTGATCCTGCAAAACACACACATACCAAGGTGTGCAAGGTATGCAAGGTCTTGTACCTGCATAGCTGTTCATGTGTGTTTGTCTTGGATGTTTTTATTTGCTCACAGGTTATGAAACTTGGGGGGGTTCTCATTTTCCAGGTTTTCCCTGCAACCATAATAGCTGGAAACATATGTGTGTTTTGGTTTTTGGTTTTTGGTTTTTTTTGGTTTTTTTTCTTCCTTAAATGAAAGCTGAGATTCTTACTTGGTGACATGACTGAGAATACTGGAGCTTTAAAAAAAAAAAAAACCGAAAAACAACCAAAACCAACCACTGAAAAGGAAAATAAGACTTAAGATAAAATCACAAGAGCTGGCTATGCTGACTCTGCTGGAATTAATGATAAAACAGTCTGACCTAGTGGGACTTAATTTTACCCTGAGATGAAAATAACGTGCAAAGTGTATTTTGAGTCACTGCAAGGTTAAAGTTATGGTTGCTGAGGTGTCCTAACCTTCATTAGAACTTGGTAAGACTTGATTCCCCCGATAAAAAATGTTATCTGTCCCTCTCCTCTTTATATAATAGTTGGAATAACTTCAGCACTCTCACAGCTTGTGAACCCTCACCCCACAGCCAGGTGCAGTCTGTCCCTGTTTATGAACTTTCTGGAGGATATTTAGATTTTTGGTCATTTCTCTTTGCCAGGGAATGGATTTAAGAGCGTATGGATAGCTGCTAATTTATTTTTTAAAGTCATGCTAAAGTTGGAGGCATACTCTGGGCCTGTGCTGTATGACTGATGCAGAGATGCCATCCCTGTAGCTCACTGTGATCACTCCGATGATGACAGTAACGATGGACATGCTGAAAGTGCCCTTAGTTGTGACGATCTGACTTGTGTCATTTCCCTCAAACATGCAAATGGTGGTATTTGGATTGAAATTGTTCAGTTGGCACAAAGCAGGTTTCTCTTTGGCAAGTGTATTCCCAGCTCAGCAGTGAGTATCCCAGGAGCTGTGCGGAGGTGAGGGCAGGTGACAGCAGCCCCCTGGCACAGGCTGCCTTCCATTGCCTCTCCTGTGTCCAGCTTTCTTTTTCCCTTCCTTCTTCACCTTCCAGGCTTGTTTTTAGGATATTGAGAGGATGGTGCGTGCTCCCAAGGCATTTAAATCGCCGTGTGTATTTTGTCCAGAAACAATTAGCGTAGTGCTTTATCTGATGGTTTGTTGGCTGTGCAGCGTCCTTACTCTTTTGTACAGCCCTCTGACGTGTGCCGATTTACTGTTAAAAAACGATGGAGATGCATTAACCTTTTCAGTGCTAGGGCTAAATAAACTTGCTGCCCTTTGCGGAGCCAAACACACCAAATCAGGCTCCCAAAGCAGCGCTGCTTTTCCAGTTTAACAGGTTTAGCTGATGTTCCTGCTTTGCCACCGAGTTTATTATAGTTTCATAACTCACCCAAGGCTGGCAGCCAACGTTTTGGCTTTCCTTTCTTTTCCTGTGCAGCGGTAGTGATAGTCATCGGGGCTCTCAGCCCTGCAGATAATCTCTCCAGGGTTATCATTTACTTACAAACAGTCGTGTGAAGTATTTGTGCAGCGGCTTTTGAAGTGGCGACGGGGCGGATGCTGCCCGGAGCTGCGGAGCGGGCGCTGTTTACACAGGGCAGGGGATTGCTCTGCCTGCTGTGCTTCTCCTCAAGTGCTCGTATTCTGCGGCTACGCTGTTTGCCTTTCTAATGAAGTGAACTGTTTGTTTGAAATATGTGGTAGAAGGTATTTAAACAGAGATTAAAGTAAACTTTTGGGCTGTTCACATAAACCATGCATATCTGGTTTGTGAAGTGAAGGAAAACAATTTGGCTGCAGCTCACCTCTGGGAAGGGCAGTTAGGAGCTGTTTAAATAACGAGCTGAGCTGTGGCAGATGTTGCTGCAGCCTCTGACATGCCTTCGGTGATGGCTGCTGCTCACGCAGGCATTCCTCAGGATGCTGCCGCGATGGAGAGCTCAAAGTTGCTGTCGTTATTTAAAAGGGGGATTTATTCATTAGCTGTGAAAACTTGGGTACATTCATATTTGATTAAAACCATCCCAATTAGACAATGGACTGTTGAGAGCCAACATATGCTATTGCCTCTATAACGTCATTAGTAACCCAGAGTCCCCACTTTGAAATCAGATCGTGCCCGAGTGTGCAGACATCTGTTTCTGCCTAGCCAGATGGAGGTCAGCAACATAACTTAAACTGCTAATCCTCATTGCGGAGAGGGGAACAGGAATCTGCGGAAGGTAGGAACAAATGAACTCGGATCCTGCTCCTGGCAAGGCATGAGGTATTGATGGCGATACAATGCCTGGAACACGCTCCGCAGAGCTCTGGTAGTAAGTTGCTGCCTAACCGCAAGCAGAAGTTCAGGGAGTGAAGGAGGGCTGGCTGAAGTGATACTCTTTGTGGCTAATGCCTTACAATTCGTCTCAGGGAACCTCTCTGCTGTTCCTCCCTCCCGACATTTGTGTCTGGTGGGAGTCTTAGTCTGCCACAGCACAGCATCTCTCAACAATGACTGGCAAAACGGAGACCTTGATGGTGGGGAATGCTTTTCACCCCCTGCCATAACACAAAACAATTAAAACCGGTCATGTGGGGAGTTCAGGAGCAGAGATTTCCAGTCCTGTTCAATAGAGACCATATGTTTCCATCCATCATTTATATTTTTTGGTGGGGAAGAAAGCACCAAGTTGGTCTGGGCTACAATGCCACATCCTCTGGCATTGTTTCTCTGCTCATTCTCCTCGGGAGCAAGAGGAGTCACTACATTTCAGACTCCTTGGACTCAGCATAGAGATTAAAACAAACAAAAAGTCCTTATACTCCCAGAGTGCAATAAATATGCTAGAATTTCAATAGGATCCAAACAAGCCACAATAGTAGCATTAAGAGCTGGCAAATCCTTTGATGTTATTGACCAGAAAACGACTGTTGTGGTCTCTGTCATGAACATTTAAACTTTTGACCTCCAACCTTTGTGTCAAATGGCTTTTCCATATGGAGGTTTACTATACCACTCTCAGTGCCACTGCATTTAGTAGAGCATCAAACACTTCACTGGCGGGAAACTGATGCTTAATGCATTGGAAAAGCTCCAAGATTGCCAGAGGGTGGGACAGAGGAAAACTGTCTCCTCTTCTTCTCCTGAAGGGTAAATGAAATCCCTCATTTTCCTACAGCCTGTTTGCATCTGAACTCTGCACAGAAACATGGAAGGGAGGATTGGATTGCCTCTCAGTGGACAGACATCTTAAGTTACTTTTATTACCACCTCTTCTGTGCAGTGTAAAGTGCATACATGGAGCTGAAAGGTGGGCTTTTACAGGCTGGGGATGTCCTGGTGCTTGTGTTACAGAGCTGAAGTCCTGAAACTCTGGCACTGCCCTTGGTGATATGCTGGCTGAGTGTCAGGGAGATGGGTCTGAAGCCGTCTTGGCCTTGGGGAACACGCCAGGAGTGTGCAGAGTATGAGGGGCAGGGGCCATATTGGCCTGCCTGGTATGTTTTCCAAGCAATGACCAAAAGCAGATGCCCAAGGGTTAATGTAAGAACATGGCAGGTTCTCCTCTTCCCTTTTGCTCCTCTGCCAATTTCACAAAATTTGCAGTCAAGGAATTTATTGGTGGTTTCAACACTTTTAGGCCCTTATTAAAGTTGTTTTCTGTGACTGTCCCCTGGAGGCCATTTCAGTGTCCTGTGTCCACAGCCTCTTGTGTCACCTGGCATTGTGGCAGGGAATGGTGGTCTGTGCACCTCTTCTTCATTTGGCCATCTTTCCCCTCTTCTGTCTCTTTTTGTCTCCTTGTAGCACCCCTGGCATCTTCTGTGGGATGTGGAGAGGAATGAAAAGCAGCCTCCCCTTCAGTGCCTCCTTACCCAGTTGGGTGTGGAGAAGAACAGTCCTTTCCCACTTCTCTCATATTCGTGGGTTTGTGCTCCACCTAAATCTACATTTTCTCCTGTCTTGTCCCTTAATCACCAAGCCGAAGAACATGGCTGTGCACAGCCACATAATGTAACTTTTTCCCTCGTCTGCCTGGACTGGAGGCTGGAGAAAGATATACTGTTGTACTCTTCCATGGTAGTGCCAGAAAGCTCAGTCAGAGTCTGGAGCTCTCTAGCAGTAAGCACTGTAGCAGGGCATGTAAAGATGGAAACTGCCCTGAAGAGTTTGCTTTTGTGCTGTTGCTATGCAGCAAAATCTTTGCCAATGCCGTAAAAACCATGAGCGTTAATTAAGCTGATGTTGTCAACTCTTAATTTTTGATTTGTGCTCAGACATACGTGCCCTTCATCCCATTTTTCAGTGGTGTTGATGTAAATGTTTGGGCACTTTGGGTGAGCAGGACTTAGTTTCCAAAGCAAGAGAAGTGTAGGTCTGATGCTGCCGCTGTATCTGCAGAGAACAAGAGAGGGGGTGAAGGCGAAAGTATTCACAAGACTTCATGAGGAATTTCCATACTCTCCCCTACTGAGAAAGCCCTTTGGTGGGGAAGAGGAATTGGGGAATACTAACAAAAATCCTAAAAATCCAAAAAAGTGTAGTTACATCGAAAGCTGATGCTCTCATCCTGTGTGTAAGTGGTAGGAAACAAAGAAGTTGTCTGTAAAGAAAATTGACCTTAATAAAAGATCATGAGCAAAAGCCAAGAGAGATTAGTAAAGAATGAGCAGTTATAGGCAACTGAGCCACTCTTTTTAAGGAATTAAAGAAATAATGGGTAGTGGGTAAAATACTGTCATTCTAGCTCTTGTTGGGACTTTTCACTGAAGAGGGTCAGAGTTTCTCAGAAAGGACATCTCTGTGTTAACAGTGACCAGGCTGAGGCTCAGGGAAGTGACACAACTTAACTATGGCCCTTGTTAAAAATATTTGCCTCAAAGCTTGGCTGGTAAAAAGTAACTAAGATTGATTGGAATATTGACAATATGACATTCTCAAAAATAGGCTGAATGAGCACTTAGGATAAATGTCAATAGGGCAAATTAAGGGAACTCACTGTACCTTCCATCTTCAATAATGATCTAGAACAAAAAGTAACCAGCATAAGAATGAAATAGAGGTGAGAAACTCTCTAAGAAGCTGAAGGACGATGAGAGGACATGGAGGAAGAAAACTGCTTAAAGTCAAGTATTTAGAAATGTCAGGAAATAATAACCAAGTGCCCGTTTGTGTTGTCTTTATTTGACTTGAACTGTGCCCATTTCACCAGCCCATTTCACCCTAGAAAGGGTATTTGAAACTGTGTGTGAGAAACACATACCCCCTCTGGAAAGAGAAATTCATGGCACTATGTTATTTGTATTATCAATTTCTAAAGCTGCTTCCTCCTAAACAGTGAAATCAGCCTATGTGAAAACCTGATGTCCAAGAGTGCAGGGGTGACAACAATGTGTCTCTCACAAGCTGGAATAAACCCACAGAGCAAAAACAAGTGACCGTGATTAATTGAGGAGATGGACATAGAGATTAAAGGACGCAATAAATGCATATTACCAAGTGGCCTGACAGCACACGTAATAGCTATCTGCTCATCTGCAAGAGCCTGAAGAGTGTAAACACCACAGAAGGAGAGTAATTGCAAAGGATGATACAGAGAGAAGCTAAATAATTATGAATATTTGGAGGAAATTTTAAAGATCAGGTTGAACAGCAGGGAAAAAGAAATCTCTCCGAGTGTTCATCTGATTGTGCATCCCATAGAATCTGAACTGTTTTAACATCTAAAAATAGGCATAATTGATTTAATTATACATTTTCCTCTCTAATTCCTGTCATGCCATAAAATGCTCATCAAAGCTGCTAAATGTGACCTATTTCCAAGTCTTTCACCCTGTGGTCCAGACGTTCAGCTGCTGGAAATCTGTTAGGCTACAGTGATTTTCACCATGCTATACTGATACTCAACTGTTTGAAGTTGGACCTTTCAATTAGCTTTTAAACTCGATTCTGGTACACAGAAGAGCACACAAGTTTCTAAAGTGTCATTTAAACAAATAATGTTTGCAGACTGACTCTTGCTGCTGCTTCATAAACTTCTAAGAATGTCACCAAAGCTTGTTGAATTACCCAACTTGGTCTTTATTTGTTCCCACATCAAATCAGCAGCAATGCATAGGTATTTCTAGATTTTCCCCCAGTTTCTGTTGTCTCTCCTCAGCCACGTTTACCTCGGTATCTTACAGGTATTTGTTATTGCTGAGTTAATATGTGCAGCTGATAGATGCAGATGCCTTCCTTGAGCTGATGTGTGACAGCATCTCATTCCCACTGTTCAGGAAGCCCATGTTAGACCTCTGCTTAGCAGCTCTTCAGATTTGAGATTTCTTCTTTAGTTCTCTCCAGTGTGGGTCAGGATTTATTTTGTTTGTAATCTTTTAATTTCCTCAGTTTCCACTTTGTAGCTTACCTTCAACCACTGGAATTTGCCACGTGTTACAGAACTGGGTCTGAACCAGGTAGACAGGTACAAATTATTTATGTATACATTGTGGTTATGCATCCAGTTACTTGCTGCATGCAGAGGAGGAAATGTTGAGGATTTGATCCTTCATACACACGTATAACCAACGGTGGGAAGCATTCCAGAGCAGCTGGGTGAAACCACTTGTCTAGGGTTCTTGAGAGTTAAACATGGGTGCTCATTGTGGTTCTCATCATTCTTGGCTGGATTTTTAAGTGGTGGAGCCTGCAGTGAGTGACACATGGTGGCACGAGAAGTTAGGGGGAGGAACAGCAGAACAGCAAGTGTGTTGCAAGGCAGAAGCTGAATTATTTTTTAGCTGCAGAGTCTTTTGGAGGTAGGGGAGGGAGGGATTTCTTTTGTCAGCTTCCCGGCAGAGGACAATTTGTCATTTTCTTGCAGAGACCACATTATTAAGTTTGTTAAGAAATGCTGCAATGCTATCCAGAGGCTGGGAAAGAGATGAGCTGTGCTGTACCAAGAACCAGCTGTGTTAAATGAAACAATTATACCTCCAAGTACCAGGATGATGAGACTAAGATGTCTCCTCTTTTCCTGAAAGTGTGGGCCGATGTACAGTTGCTGTCCATATGCACTTGTGCTCCCGTTCATGAAGGTTTCCTAAGGTTGCTTATAGGATGAAGCACCCAGTGCTTTTTGGGTGAAAGGCTTGATATTCCTGATGCATTTCTACCAATCTGCTCTTTGTTCTTGGGCAAACTGTGCTGGTGGAGTGCCTTGGCTTTCCTCCTCTGGAAATGTATGTCTCAGGAGGGTTGTGGGGCAGCAGTGCTTGCTGTGCCCACCCCACTCCACTGGCAAGTTCATGACAGCATGATCAGGGAAGCACAAGGACTCCTTTCTTCACTTACTGGTGCATCCATCCCAGTGGAAACAGTCATTTGTGCATCACTGGGCTGTGATGAATCACAAATTATATTCTTAAAGAAAGGGAGACTTTTCTGTCCGAGGTGTTCAGAACATGCAGTAATATATTTATTACCCTACAAGTCTGTCTCTTACTACATTTTTTGGGTTGGGTTTTATTTTTCTTTTTTCCAGATAGGCCAATGGCAGGGAGCACTGGAGTCAGTTGAATGGACTTGAGGAAGTTTATTTAGTATTCCAGAAGGTAGTCCTGCTCCTCAGACAGAGTTGCAATGACAGGGAGGAATAATAAAGTGTTCAAACTGAAATCAATCCAGCAGTTATTTAGCCAATACCTGCAACATATTTGGCATGTTAATACCCCTCTTAGTGCCAGCTGGTGAAGTAATTTCCAACCACTTTTATTACAGCACAACAGTAACTGCTCTTCCTTCAAGTGTTTGGCATGCTGGTTGTTGTGGAACTCCTGAACACAGTAAAACATGTTCCCACAAGGTGCTTAAGTTTACAAACTGAAAAGTGTTAAAATGGATGGCAGGAATCTGAGATGTTCTAAACTCTTAATTTTTGCTTTTGCAAAGGTAGAAGTTATTTTTAAGCCTTAACAAGAGGCACAGAGCTGGAGCTGTGCTCTAGTTTGTGAGGTTTGGCCTGGAACTCCTGTGGTTTATTTTTAAGATCTGTGAGCACAAACAGAGGGTAAGGAGAGGAAGTCTGATGATCATTAATACACAGACACATGGAAGGGATCTGATCTGATGGAAAATTGTCTTTTGTCTCAATATGTTAAATCCTTATCACAAGTAATATTTTGTGTTACTGAAATGGAGAGGACTTGCTCATTGAAAGTTATTTTTCCTCCATCTCCTTCTGTCTGTGTCTTGGCTCTGCACACTTATTTGCTTGGGTTTTTTCCAGTTTTGCCATGGTTGCTTCTTTTTCCTATTTAAGATCCCCTTCTCTGTGAAGTCAGGTAGTCGTGTCCGTGTCGACATGAGGCAGCCACACTGGAAGGGAAAGCCTCCTGACCCAACTGGCTGCAGCACAGCGGTGGCTCAGCCTGCAAATCAGCACTGGTTCAGATGGCAAACAGCCACTCTTGAAGCAGGAGCTCCAGTCACCATAGGGAGACTCTTCAAAGTGCACAAAGTGAAGTGTGTGCATTAATGTGTGGCTGTGGCTCCATCATTTTTTCTTCCTGATTAAAGCCTCTGTATAAGCATACGTAGAAAACATAAATCACCCCTTTTTGAAAGAGAACTAAAAAAAAACCCCAGAGACAACATGTGCTTTTATTGAGCTCTAAAGCAAACTGTAATTAAACATAAATCCAAAATAAGATCTTTGCTTGGCAACTATGGGCCTAATTCCTGCCATAAAACCTGGCAATACCATTAAGTTCAGATCAGTTGAAGCAAATGTACGTGAAGAAACAGTGGTGCCCTTAGAGACTCTGCAAAGCTGAATATTAGAAAATTCTCATCTGGTGATCAGCTTGTGAACCAAAGGAAGTGTAGAAATTTGCTGGCAAACTCTTCAAAACTGTTCTGCATACTGAAAAGACATTAAGAGGGAGGCTATATTTTGCCTGATACTGTATCTGTTACATCTGGAATGAAAGCTTGGTACTGCCGAGTTCAGCGTCAAGACTGTGATGGCTTTGAGTGGGAAGGAGATTCACCTCAAATGAGGTTATATCTGAGATAGAATGTTGCAACTGGCTCAGCTCTGGCATGTAAAGTGGTGAGCTGATCGTCCTAAGGACAAATGTGCTGGAACATAACAAGGGCTTCCTGTGCTGGGCTCAAGTCCTCTGTTTTCTTGGCCCTGACCTCCCGACACAGGTGCAGATGTCGAGGCCACACTGGGCGTGTTGGAGCCAACGCAAAAGTTTTCTGCGGTAGCAAATGTTTTCTTGATGTACTGCAAAATGCAGCCTCTCATTTCAGCAGCCATCTCCCTCGAGGGTTTGGCAGGAATCACAGGGTGCTTGAGCAAGTCAGCTAGCTGAGAGCACTGTTGTTACTAGCATTATCATCACAGCTGAACTTTCCCAGTGTAGTGATCCCCTACGTTAAGTAAGGCTTATTTGATACACTACAGAGTGTACAGAAAAGTTATCACAAACTTTAGTGAGCTTCATAGCAGCCTAACCCCTCTGCCATTGTCTCAAGGTGTTGCACAGCACCTTTGAGCCAGCTGGCATTGTCCCCCTTTCCACCAAGTCCCACTGTGAATTGCTGCTCTCAGCCACATCTCATCAGACTCCATTTCAGGTTTGCTGTTTGGCAGCAAGGACCATACACACCTCTCCTTTCCTGTGGTTTCTTTACCTTGATGCCCAGCAGAGACTCAGGTTGTAGATTTTCAGAGAACGAGCATAGGTCTCTTCTTCTTTACAGTATGGGAATGATTGTAATTGGAGAGGGATGATCCTATTCACTTCTTCAAGAAGGCAAGAATGGTTCTTGAAGGAGAAATAAAAGGGCATGTTTTAAATGACAAGAAGTCAGTGTAAATTAATGTATAACAAGGGGGCACGGGCTTAAGCTCTGCCAGGGGAAATTTAAGTTGGAGATTTGAAAAAAAATTCTTTCCAGAAAGAGTAATCAGCCATTGGAATGGGCTGCCCAGAGAGGGGGTGGATTCCCCATCCCTGGAGGTTTTTAACCTGAGCTTGGCCGTGGCACT
>JAOXXN010000395.1:51275092-51324810 GCA_026770055.1 Myrmophylax atrothorax
AGGCTTCTGGGTTTGATCCCTGTATGGGCCATTCACTGAAGAGTTGGACTCGATGATCCTTGTGGATCCCTTCCAACTCAGAATATCCTGTGAAATTAATGCCTATGCTGGTAAGGCTTGGGAGAACTGATAAAAAATTTCCTACTTCTTTCAGCTTCTGAATTAGAATGGCCTCACCAGTTTAAACACAGACTTCTCACTGTAATGCTGGATTTACAGCAATGCAGCCTCACTCTGCATGGCTTCACTTTGCCTCGTAGGTTCAATTTTTAGCTGAACGTATTGCCACTAAAATTTAGATTTCAGTTGCAATCGTGTGTAAACTCGAATGGAAAAGCCATTACAGAACTTCAAAATGTTGTAAAGGCAATAAGGAAAAAAAAATAAAAAGTTTCCTAAGAAGACAGTGTCACCAGGGAGCCAGGGGAAAAAAGGAGGCTCTGGGTCACGTGCCACTTGTGATGGTGCATTTGTGCAGTTGCATAGCACAGCCACTCAGGGTGAGACTTCATGATTAATGGTGTTTATTCTTGACAGAAGCCTCCTTTATTTATCTGCAATACAGTTTAGTGATTTTATCAGTCACCTGAATGAAAAATATTCAGTCATACCAATATTGCAGTGTAAATTGAGTAGAGTCACTTTTTATTATATCTTTCAGCCTTATCATCTGCACAGTAATTTTCTAGCAGGGGTTTGATATAGAAAGGCTGGATTTAGCTGTACTTGACACAAAGCCTCTTCAATTTCCTCTAAAAGTTCAGGCTACTCTTAGAAATGTGTATAAATATATATATATATAAAACCCTCTTATCCAAGCAATTTCAGGATTTGAAAGACTAAAGATAAAATGTGCAAACCTGGATGTGAGAAATGTTGTTCATATGAAAACATCTAATAGCTCTGAAGCCACTGGTGAAATGCTCTTTAGAGTTTAAGCTTGTGGCTTAGTGCAGTTCTTTTTGCATGGCTACGTAGTCTGACTTTCTTCTAATCAATCATCATCCAAGTCCAATCAGCATAGAGGCAGAGCCTATCGTTCATCCTGGGTGTAATTTCAGAGTTGAAGACTATAATGGCCACATACAGCACATTAGTCACTGCGATAACAGCTCGTGGCACTCCTGAGGAAGGGGGAGCACGGGGGAGAAGGGGAAGAAAATTCTTCTCATTCTCACAGTGCATTAGTGAAATAGGAGCAAATGTTAAGCAAATGTTTATTCAATTGTCTGACTTAACAACATGAAGTGTGAGAAAGCTTCTGACACTCCTTTTTTTTAGGGAGGAAAGGAAGGGGCAAGGGAAGGAAGAAAGGGGTACCTGAATGTGGTCAGGACTTACAGATGGCCATGGGCACATATGATGCCTCTGTGGGTAAACACTTCAAGAGATGGCAAGCTCTGCCTGTGACCTAGAGCAGGCTAAAATTTGAATAGCAAATGAGACCACCTTTAGAGCATCGAAAGAGAGTTGCAGAGCAGAGAAGTTTGCTGTAGGAGTGCAGTTGGTAATTTCGCTGCCCAGTCTGTTATTACTAACAACAGATAATAAGTAGGTTGTAGAACTTTCAAATTTTCCTGTTGCACTTTGTGCCACAGTATTGTTTGAAGAGGAGGTGGTGTGTGGAGGTCCGTGACAGTCTTATTCCAATAACATTTGCTTGTCCTGTGCATCTGGTTTATATTCATGATGATGATTTCTACATCAAATGCAGCATTGATACATTCCTATTGATATTCTCCTTGATATATTACTGACCACAACTCAGTAGACTTGGAATCAGCTGAAGACAGGGGAAGAAAAATTTACCAGCACTGAGGTTGGGCTGTGCTATGAAGGTACAACGTCTTACTCTACTTACAGTTCATAGAAGTCAGCACAAACTGAGCAAAATAAGGCATATAAGGCAATGCCTGGGTAAGGCTCTAGCAAAAGCAAGTGATGAAAATCACATTGTATCTTGTTAGCATTACTTTTATTTACTGTTTACATTACTGCAGCATCCAACTGCAGGATGGGAGCTCTGCTGAGTGTTGTGCAAACACAAAGAGCTCTGCCAGGAAGAGCTCCCAGTCGGACCTCTTTGGCAAATGAGTTCTGGTGAGTCAGCTCTGACGGCCTTGGGAGTTACCAGCCCCAGCTGTTTTCTTCGCCCTGAGGATAATCCCTTGTTCCTCAGCAGGGTTTTGTGCCTTTGCCCCGTTTACAGTCTGGCAGCTTTTCTCTGGCTCCCTGAAACCGAGCAGTGAAGTGGTTAGAGGCAGAGATGTGCTGCCTGTGCTTGGAGGGGCAAGGGCTGGGTAGTTGGGGACTTACACAGCCTACATGGGTGCTGCAAGATTTGCAAGATAACCTCTGCTAGAAGCCTAGAAGGCAAGTGGCTTTTGGAGAGGGTAGTTATAGTTGGTCACTTTTTTGGTATGTTTGCACCCTTTGTTTGTACAAGCAAAGAAATTGCCAAGTAAATCCATGTAATCCTCCCCTAGTCACTGATTTCTTTGTAGCATCCTGAGAAGGATTTGAAAAAAGGGGAGGCAAGCTGGGATGCTCTGTATGCAAAGACCAAGTGGGCAGTGTTTCAGAGGAGTGCCAGAGGCAGTGCCAGCAGTGGGTGGGTGCACAGAAGGAAGAGGAAAAGGAGAGGCAGGTTGTTGCAGGGAGATTACCACTGTGTGAGGAGGAAAACAAACAAAAAAAAATCTGGCCTTGACTTGAGAAATACTAGGAGACTGTAGATACTTTTATTTGTATTTTTCATAATGAAGGAAATAAATCAGTCAAAACTGTATCAGCATACACATTTAAGGAATGTGTGTCAAGACTACAAGTCAGGACCTGTGTAATGAAATGAATGTACCTTTACTCCATGGCATGTGGAGCAGCAATTGCTTGCTATAGCCAATGCAGGTGTTACTGTGGGCTGAAGGTCACCAGTGTCGCAGCTGACCTTATGTAAAGAGCATGTTAAATAATGGAATGAATATGCATTGTTTTTCATGGCATAAACTCTTCTTGGGGGAATCCATGAGCTGATGGCTGAGTTATTTATGAAGTATTACAAGTGGCAGAGGGTGTATGTAAAAAACCTTGGTCTGTGTTCAGGCAGCCTGTCAGTTGAAAAATAGGAATACAGTCACTGACTAAGGATTTAGTGCCTTGATTAATGTAGCCAATTTTTAACTGTAACTACATAATGTTAACACTTCCCAAAGAAGGAAAGGGGAACCAGAGTAATATTCTTATGCTGTCGGTCATCGCCTAATTGTCGTGCATCATTTCCAGTACCATGAGCATCTCTTGTGCAGTCATTTGTGTCTCCTTTCTTTTCTGCAATTATACCTTTTAACTTTATGAGGGAGAAACTTTTTATTCTAACCCCAAGTGAGGTTATTTGTATATTTTAGGAATTTGCATTCCAGAACTGCACACATTTTAGAAGATATCGAACATTTTCCAAGGGCTTTACCACAGCTTTACAGATGGGAAAATAGTGGATGAGGAAGACAGCAAACTTGTACAAAGGGGACAGCAGATGAGTGATGGAAACCAAACCAGAGCCTGTGTACCTTAAACCCTCATCTAGCTCGTCTTGTATGTGAATTACATAGGCACTGACCCACTCATGGGTGATTTGAACATATATCTACTGAATGAAAGGTTGCTACCAAATCAGATTCTGTGACTTAATTCCCCATGCTGACTACAGTTCCAGTGTGCACTTTGGAGGAAAAGTGAGCAAATATTCACTAGGTGTTGGAACATGGAAAATGATATAGGAAAGAGAGAGGTTTTTCATATTAGGACTTAAACATGTTATTTTTTTTCCTTCTTCTTCAGTCACACCATTAGGAAAATATAGTTAACAGCACTTACTCTTTTGCAGCACTTGAACTGTTTGACATGAATTGTGCTCTGACACTTCCATGTATTCAAATAATTCTTTAAATCTTCTTAATCAATTGCTTAGATTTTTTCTGAGTCCAAGAATGTGATACAACACCTTTGAGGCACTGAGTGATTTTAGGGAAAAGGACTGCCTATTTTAAGATGCAAATTCTGGAAAAAAAGAAAGTAATAAAATTTATAATATTGATTTCCTATACTATGTATTTATGGGTTTGAATGTTTACCAACTCGATTAGAAGCATAAAGAGAAAAGGAATTGGATTTTTAAAATGCTCAGTGCTGGTCTCAATCTCCTTGCATTGAAGTCTGAAAGCTCAACTTTCTTAATATAAAAACCTGTTAATAGCCAGTTGTTGACTGCTGGTGCTGAAGGGTCAGTCTGTACAAGCAGCTTTGGCATTAAACATACAATACAAATTTAACATGGGAGACACTACCAAAGGAAATGAGCCATGAACTTGAGAATAGGAGTCACTACATACTAAGAATACCCTTATTGTTTGTTCATCTTTCAGGATCTACTGGAAATAAAAGTGTTCATGTTTTGAGGACAGACATCAGAAGATTACTGCAGAAATAAAAAAAAAAAAGAAAAGTATCATAGGTAGTTTAATGTATTTAATATTTTTCAATTCTCCAGGCAGGACTGAATTGAACAGATATCAGAGAAACAGTGTGGATATCATTGGTATGAGAGTTATGCCATCAATGCTCGCTCCAGCTTTGAATAACGTACTGTTAAATGATTAAATATCGAGGTTTGAACTTTGACACTTTCATAATATAACAAGATGGATGAAAAGGCAATAATAAATTAGGTTATGTTACAATATTTCATCCCACTTCGTTGACAAGCTTTGTTCTGTGAGATAGATTATTGTTCCATCTGTAACCTCAGCTCAGTGTCATATTTACAATGTTATAGTTAAGAATCACTTGCTGTTTTCAATATAAATGTATTTTTCAACAGATTCATAAAAGAGCCATTTAAAAATTTATCAGGACAAAACTTGGCATTAAGATTTCCAGTCCTGGAGTTATAGTTTCCTCTAAAATCAGAAAGGGCTTAAATCACCTTTTTTAAATTTTATTTTATTTTTTTTGTTCCTAAGACACATTGTGCTTAGAAGAGATTTTTGCCCAAGCACAGCTTAAAGTTATTTGGAAACCATTTATGACAGACTGCTTCTCTAACACCAAACTAACCACAAAATTTTCATCCAGATTTTCCTGTGACACTGACCTTTGTGTCTGTCCTGTGAGGCTTTTCATTTGCTTCCAGAAAATATATACTTCCAGAAAACATTGCTATTGAGGAATGCACTCTGGTGAGAGCATGGGTGCAAGGGATACAGGAACAGAGACAACTTGCACTGTGTTGATATTTTGGCATGTCTTAAAACACCTCAAGGACTCTGAAGCAAGCTAAGTACCCTGAGGCCACTTACCAGCCATAACTGCCCTTGGCTGAGCTCAGGACCTGCACTGGAGGGAGCTGTTCTGGATGGAGCCCTTAGAGCCATGGTGTAGCTTGTCTCCTCTCCTGTCTTTGTCCCTATCTCCTTCTGCACTTGACTGGTCCAGCCCAGACGTGGTTTGTCACTTTGCCTTGTCTCAGACTGCTGATAGACTGTTATCAGCACCTGGCTTTGATCACTCAGCTCAGGTCTGGTGGCATGGGGTGCATTGCTTGTGTGTGGCTCCTGGATTGCCTTCCCTTAGGGGGCCCTTGCTGCTCACCAGCACCCTGAACTGGGTCTCTCTTCTTCCCATCCCCTCTTCCAGTTCCTGGGCTAACCCCTCTAACTCAGTTACATGCCTAAATCCACATAAGATAGTTTCATGGTCGTGAGGCTGGTCCACTGCTTGGCTGTACACCAGATCTGCATGACTGATAGAACTGTGTGACTGGAAAAAGTTTTCCTGAATCCTGTCAGTGTGGCACTGA
The DNA here is from genome assembly GCA_026770055.1 of Myrmophylax atrothorax. Taxonomy (NCBI): domain Eukaryota; kingdom Metazoa; phylum Chordata; class Aves; order Passeriformes; family Thamnophilidae; genus Myrmophylax; species Myrmophylax atrothorax. Next base: position 51,280,947 of record JAOXXN010000395.1, read on the forward strand.
TAGTTGGAAAGGCCATGTAGTCATTCAGCTCTCTGTTGGCTTACCTACCTGAGCACTTTCACCTCTAGCCATAGCCAGGCAGCAGTATTTCACCTGCACAAGCTGGGGGCTCCATTAGAACCAAAGAAAGGGATAGGATTTGAGTTTGGACAATCTGATCTTCTTCATTGTAGAACTGGCTAACTCTTAAGTACAAAAAACCAGCCTAAGTATGTGGTGGGAGCCCCTCTATCCCAGTTCTCTCTGCTTGTGGGAAGAGTGTAGGACACTTTCAAGATAATATTAGGCAAAGAGCTGTGCATGCAGGTGATTTTTGAAATACATATCCCTTGCTCTTGCATGCCACATCATCTCTCACATTCCCATTACCTTCCTTCCCCAGTTAAAAAAGGGCTGTATGACCTGAAAAGGAAATTGCTTTTGGTTCAGTTTTTGTGGTGGTTCAAATCCAAGCCTGCTGCTAGGCAGTCCTCTTGGGCAGAGTTCATCTGTTGCAGCTGTAAGCAACAAAACAAAATGACACACCATTTTCATGACTAATAACTGAAATCTTACATATAGCTCACCCGTGGCTCACCAGTGGCCAGAAAAAAAACTTTAAAAAAAAATACTGGCTTCACACCATTTGTGATTTGCCATACTCTGCTCACAGCTTCTGAACTGGTGTGACCACAGAAGTTTTTAATACTGTGCAGACACCTCTGTAACATTCATAAAAAAAAAAAAAGTGTCATGACTAATAGAAAAAATACACCTGTTTGCCCTTACACTGATCTCACTGGGTTGGCACGTGTGTGCCATTGGCTTGCTGAGTGGTTGAGATTGCCCAGAGCATCACAGTGGGGACAGGAAGGAGCTGGCAGGCTGGATATGGGTGTGGAGTGGGAAATCTTGTGTCAGATATGGAAGCTGTATGGCACACATGAGATTTTGGCACTTTAGCAGTGAGCAGGAAGGCCTTCTGACAGGAAGGAGGAGACACCTGCACAGCCAGCCCTGTTCTATGTTCCTTCTCATGTATGCCAGGGTTGTAGATATAGTCAAGGTCACCATGAAAATAATGAAATAATCCTAATGTGACAGGATAAAAATTAGTGATGAAACACAGCCGTAGGTTGTCTTTTACACTCAAACCTGGAGATTTCCAACTTCAAGTAAGTATTACTGAAAGTATGATAGGCTTTGTATTAAATTTGAGTGCAGTTTGCAGGATCTCTGGGAATAGACACAGAGGTCCTGGTGCAGAAAAGAGTGTGCATCTGCTTCGCTCCCTCTCTTAAGTGGTCTGAGTATTTCATTTAACAGGAAAACCCCTGTATAGAGAGGATGCAGAGCAAGTTCTGCCTTCCCATGCTTTACACTTGAGGCATAAATTTTCAAGCAGTATCAGTGAACATCCCCTTGCCTTTTCTCGTGCTGATGCCTCATTGCATCCCATGGAGTAGCCTCAGAGCTGAGGCAGAACACCGTTTGCCAGGATTCACAACCAGGTTATGGGACACTGGGCCAAAGGGTCCTGAGTTTGGAGGAGGGTCCCCAGCTTTTTATTCTGCTCGTGGCAGCAGAGTCGGACTAGATGACCTATAAAGGTACCTTCCAACCCAAACCATTCTGTTCTTCTGTACACATGAAATAAAAATTATGGGGATAGACTGCTGCCCAAATCTGGAGATTTGATTTGCTTGCCACTGAATGAATGTCTGCAGAGCAGCTCCTGGGCTGTGCTGTTTGCTGTTTACAGGACAAAAGTCATTCTTTATTGGTACACAGTAAAGTTGCAAAGCAGCAGTTGGCTGCACCCTTTCTAAAAGTCACATTTTAATTTGAAGGAGGGAATTAATACTTGTGGAAGATATTCACAGTGAAGTTTAATCACAGAGGGAAAGTAAGAATATGTGATGTTTATTGGAATAAATCAGGATGACTCAAACTATGGAATTAAGAGCAGATAAAAGCATGAGAGAAAACAGATCTGTGGGGAAAGGAGGGTCTAGAAACACAGAGGAGCCAGAAAAGTCCAGTCTGAAAGTGAGCAGAGAAGTTAAAATCAGGTGCTGAAGACAAATTGGGAAACATCAGAATCAGAGCTGGGAATTCTATTTGGAATCTAAAGACTATTTCTGCCTCAGATAATACTGTTTGTATGCCTGCTGTTGATTGATATTAGCCAGGTTGGTGTCCTTTCCCTAGCACGCTTGGAAAGCTGAGGAGCTCAGAGGAGCAGAGGGAGGAAGAGGCAGGGCTGAGGAGAAGGAGAAGCGGTTGAGTCCCGGTGTCCTTGAATGCCTCCAGTTGGATGCAGAGGGAGAAGCTGACAGCCTGGCTCTTAATCTTGCTCCTGCAGCAGCATCTGGCTGTTGGCCAGCTGGAAAGTGAATCACTGAGGCTGATACAGACTTTCAGCCTTCTTGCATATGCATTTGAACAGTTTTCTGTTCAATATGCACCAGATGAGGCCCTGGCCTGCATGTTCTTCATGTTCCTAACTCTGAGTTGAGATCACATTAAAAAAAAATCCAAACCCTCATAAAATGACATCCAAACTTAGTTTCTTTGTTACTCTTGTATTAAATTTGCTATACTACTGTGTTTTCCTCACTGCCAGGAAGGGAAATTCACTCCGTGATGTGATATCCAGCTGTAGTATTTTTGCTTCCTACATCACCATGAGTTTTAAGGCTCTTGCCTACCACACTTGGCCTCACATGGAACCACGAGGCAGCAAATGCTTCATGACTGATGGGGTTTCACAACAGCAAGGTCAAAGATCCATTTCCACTGTAAAACAAAGGTACTTGAAAACCATGCAGAGAAAAAGTTCTCTGAAGAAAGGAGATGACTGGTTTGCACAGCAGAGGAAAATGGCTTCTGGTTTCAGGTTCTCTGCATTTTAAATCTGGTGACGGTGTACCAGTGAGTGGTTAGACTTTGTGTGGGTCACTTGCTTGGGTGCCAGAGGAGGGATTGCACTGCTGGAACCTGGTGCTAGCACACAACTAATGCAGCTCTCTAACAAAATTTGGAGCTAGGAGGTAATTGCATATGGGAAGGCTAAACAGGCTTACCTTGCAGAAAGCTGTAGGAGGGCAAGAAACGAAAAAGTCAAACAGGGAAGGGAAGAAGGAAAGAAACACATCAGGGGAAGTCTTCATTCTTCAGATTTTGTGAGCCCTCATGGATTTAGTAGCAGGGAAGCTGGCATCATGTTAGGAGTTCATGACTTTGATCACTGTCCCATTGACATGTGAGCATTTCTGAGCCGATGGCAGGACAGAATTGGTTCCTACGTAAGAGTATGGTCTGTTGACCTTTTAGGTGATGACAACCACCTTCATTGATCATGTTATGTGTATGTTAAAGGGAAACAAGTACATTTCTTGTTTGGTTACTCTTTGCAAGCCAACAGCATCAAAGGAACAGGCTGCCCTCACTGCTCTCACAGCTGCTGCCTGTGTCTGTGCTGTATATATGCTAAATTAATTGGAAAAACAGGGACAAAAAGGCATTTAGTTCAGGTCAACCAGTTGGACTACAGCAAATGCATGACAGGCTTAATCACTGTCTTTTGCCAAAGAGCAGGTTGGCAGGGGCAGGCACTCCAACCCCTTCTGATGAACACTGGACTTTTTCCAGTGCCTTTGGAGATGAGATGCTGAGAGAGAAAGGTCTCCTTGAAAAGCCCAGACGCTGTCATATCGACAGGGTGGGATGATGGGGAGGGTTGCAGCAGGTTATGTGTCTTTTGTCAGCTGTGAACTCAGCTTTCAGCCTTGGTTCATCACATGAGAGGGCACCACAGCTCTCCCTTCACGAAAATGAGGTAGTTAATTAAGGGGGTCTTGTTAAAAGACATTGGTCTCTGGCACCATCCTAAAAACAAACATATGAGGCAATTTTTCTTTCTCTGTCACCAAGTTTTGTGCATTTTCCATGGGAAGGGGCAGCAACAAAAAAAGTGCTCCAAAGGCCCCATCTGTCTTAATTGGCTTGTGAAGTTTGGGTCTTCTGAAATGATTTCTATATAAACATTCATCTTGCACTTTCAGGAAAAGTAAGCTGGCAAATGAAGGGAATGGGTGCAGTGTGGCTCTCAAAGCTCCTCTTTCAATAGCCACATGGTTTTGAAGATGTAAATGATTCAGAATCTCAGTATGCCTTCCATATTTCAGTAAGAATTACTATGTAGTATATTTTGTACTAAATAAAGTGATTTTCTCCTAAACTCCTTGGGGAAAAGGTATGGAGGGATGTAAAGATCAAACCAAATGTAAAATCATGTTAAAATTGGTCAGAGGAGTGTTGCTAATAATGGGTACAGAGAAGAATTAATGTCCTATCCTTTTGCTTTCCAGGCAGTTGACTTCAGTACACGTGCAACCTACTCGTCGTTATTCTTCAAGAAATGAATGTGTTGCCTTTGCAGTGTTTTTCTTTCTTATATAGATAACCTGGCTGATTTTTGTTTATTTTTCTTCCTTTTTTTTTTTTTCCTTCCAGGCCTTCTGCCTTATCTAGTAGCCCAACATACCCAGAACTTCCATTCCTTCGAATTTCCCCGCACCGAAATCCTGCTGCAACGTCGGAGTCGCCCTTCAGCACCCCTCACCCCTACATTAGCCCCTACATGGACTACATCAGGTCCCTGCACAGCAGCCCGTCCCTCTCCATGATCTCGGCAGCCCGTGGCCTCAGCCCAACAGATGGTGGGTTAAGACTGGCTTCCTGTTTTCTGTCGTTGTAGCAACTTAAGTTATATTAATCTTGTCAACATTTTTTCCCCCTTGTTCAAAGCAGCTTCAGCAGATTTGTCAGACATATTCATTATGTCATAAATGTTTCAATACTTCATCAGCCGATCATGGCTCATTTGTACATCTCACAAATGTTGAAACTTCAGGGAGAAGGGAAAAAAAAAAAGAAAAAGCCCTGCCTCATTCAAAATTTATGCTGGAAGGGTGGTGTGTGTCTTGTGATATCTTTTGTTTGTGGAACTGACCTGGGATGTGATTCTGATCTCCCAAAAAATCCACTGCAACTGGTCTGAATTGAGCCAGATTCTTCATGAGTGTATAACCATGGAGTTCTTCAGGTGTAAAAGGCTTGATAATTTAAATAGTGGTTTTCGATCTTATAAAGCATGAATTGGCTCATTATATTTAGCCAATAGTTCTGTTAAAGTTATGTAGAATTATTTCAGTTTATCCTAGCCAACAATGTGGCCAAATGAAATGATGCTCATGTAGATGTGGCTGATGATCAGGACTGTCCCTTTTAGTGTAAATATCAATGCTTTAGGTCTTGATGTGATCATGGCTGTTACTTTCCAGGCTATTTGGGTTGAAGTGAATTTCTGTAATCAGTCTTGTCATTACTCTGGCACATTTTCTATTCATTTCAGTGGGAATTTTGCCAAAGTGAGCCATGAACAGAGTTGCAAAAAGGCTGTCTTGTTAGTAGTAGGTTTTTCAGGAATGGAGTAAGTAGTTTGACATTTCAAAATTGTAGCATTTGCTGAAGAGAGCTAAAATATAACATTCAGAAGCAACTATGTAGTGAAGATAATAAAACTGTTACTTTAACTATGGGAAAGATCTTCCCAGTGTATTCAGAAACTTACCAAACCGAGTTAAACTGCCTTTAGCTGAATTTGAAAAATGAGCAGTGCACCCTATCTAAACGGATAACTAATTAATCCTCTCTTATCAGAATATATACCTTTACAGTTAATCCATTAGTTATGGGCACATATTCTTATGAGAATAAATTTTAATGACCTATTGTCAGTCAAGGTGTATGGCATGCACAATAGGGCTTTCCTAGCAGCACTTTGGATGTTGCATGAATTCTTGCTAATTCTACCCTTTTTTGTTTCAGCCAAAGTGTTTTAAAAAATACTTTGAAGGAGCAATTTGAGTGCTCAGAAATGCACGTTTTGACTTTGGAAGCTTTGGAGCTTTTGCTGTAGGATTAAACATGATAGAGCTATAATGTCATGGCATAAATTGGGAAAACTCTTGCAATGTATATTTGAGCTTTTTCACAGGAACTAATATGCAGAACACTTTGCTGTCTTTCCTTCGATACTGTTCAGATGACATTCCTGCAGAATTTCACTTATGCTTAAGGTGTGCTCCAGTTGCACACCCAAAGGGAGGTGTGAGGGAAACCATCCATCACAGAACCTTATGACATTAAACTGTGTATGTTCTTGGTCTCAGGAACACCATCCTGAACTCACTTGCAAAGATGTAGGCACACAGTGCTATCTGAGATGCTCTGCGGTGTCTGACCTGGCACCCAACTGACATTCCAGAAAGGCAGAGATCTCCCAGAGGTGTCTTAGGGTAAAATTTGTCTCCAGATTCTGACACTTCAATGTAGGTGTCTAGAGTACAGAAATCTGACTGTGATCTCAGTGTGCAGCTTTGCCACTGTAGCCCAATGAGTACTAGGGAATGCAGCCCGTGAAGCCTTAGAGAACTATTCAGTTGCCCCAGTACAGACACTTGCAGTGTTAGCAGCTGAATCTGGAGCTCCATCACAACTACGATGTAAAGATTTGTCTGTCTGCAGTGTAGGTATTTGGTGTCAGTTCAGCTGCCTCAATCTCAGCTGCCACCTCAGAAAGGCAGTTCTCTCAGGCCTGTCTCATACCTGCCAGCCTCGTGTAGGTATCGTGGATACTCCCAGGCTTTCAGAAGACACCAGACACTCAGGTAGTTGAGTATGCTCTGTCTCAACGCTCATCCCCTGAGCTTTGATCACTGCCTGCATGTACAGCCTTAGTCTATCATAAGTACAAGCTAAATTTACTAGCTTAAGAGTCTTCTTCGGGTTCTAAACAAATACATATTACTTCACTTTTTCTGTAGTCTCACAGCTCATCTTTGATCAGTTACCACAGCCCAGGTGCTGTGCAGCGTCCAGTGAAAATACAGTAACTTGATTAAGGCATTGAAGATATCTCAGTCGAACTACATGCTATTGGAAAGCTACAAGTTTGTTCCCTGAAATCCAGAGTTTGTTGTATGATCAATCAGCTATACAATGAAATGATCTTTTCAGATGTGGGTTCTTTGGATCAGATAGTCCAAGTCATGGCCTGAGAACTGCTAGAATACAAATAAATAACTCCTGTGATTTAAAGGAGTACATGCACATGATGTTCCAAGAGTGTAATGGACACCATGGCTTTAGCTGTATTTCATTTGAACTGTGAAGACTTGGAAGTTGTTATTGCTCTTCTGAAAGCCATAGCGAGATTTCTCTTGCTACCCTAATTGCTTGAGGCCAGTTAGATAATTAGGTCAGTGTACTATTGGGCTCAGTCAGTTGACTCACAGATCTGGGGATGGCCAGGAGCCAAAACAATGTGGCACATAACGAAGAGAAGTTTCAAATTCATTACAACTCTTGCCAGCCCTAATTAACAACTGCCACAGCAGCAGGAAGGGTGGAGTGTCCTTCAGTCTTGTCCCTTCACCTGACCCAGCAGACCTGGTGGGCCAGGGGTGGCTGAGGGCTCCTCTGAGGGTTCCTCTGAGGGTTCAGAGAAAGCATAAGGATGGAGTCAGTGGTGTGTGTAGAGGAGGGAATGCTCAAACAAAGCTCAGCAGTGCCCATAGTGCAGAGGCAAATGTCTTCCCTTCTGAAAAAAGCAGGAACAAAGCTGAAGCTACTTGGGAATAAAAGAGAAAATTCAGGGATGTGGACCTTCCTGCTTAACTTCTTTCACCCTTCATGTGATACATCATTAAGTAGGCTAATTTTTTAAGTTTGAGGAAGGTAGTAAGAAATGATCTTTAAAGAGCACCAAGACTGCATCTTGGCATATGGAACATTTAGTAATGCAATTATGGGCTCGCTGTGTTTTCTGCAGCAGTTCATTTTAAAGTTTGCAGCCAATGTTATGGTTAGTTAACCCAGACACTTATGTCAGAAGGCTCAGGAAGTATTTTCAGTGTGTCTGGAAAGATACCATAGTTGCCCACTACTGTAAAACTTTAAAATCAGTGATTCAGTGTGAATTATTCATCTTTTAAAATTTGGCCTGAATAATTTCTTTGCTAGTTCTCAGAAAGTGGAAAGATTGCATTTAATTGTGAAATCAATTTGCAATTTAGAAAAAATACCAACAACTTTTAATTTATCTCAGCTTGTTTTTTATGCCATTCCTGTTCCTGCATGATGTGCTTCTGTATTTCAGAACCTTTCCTGATATAGGCAGTATCTAACATTTTAGCAGCAAAAGCACATTCTTTCATTTTATTTTGTAAAAATAAAATGGATTATACACTTCAAGAATCTGCTTATGAATAAACTTTTTTCCAAACCCAATGCCTCATTTACCTCCTTTTAATATAAATGTTGATTCTTTGCTTCTAAAGCTTGCATTTAGGATCTGATTCTCTAACGAAAATACAAGTTACCCTTTTAGTAGCGCTGTGTAAATAACAATATTCAGGTTAAGTTGGTAATTCAAAGAATTTCAGCCTACAGTTTTGCTTTCATTCAAGATTCAAATCTCTGAGATTAAAGAAAAATCTCATTAAATTACATGAAAGAATATAAAAATGATCTCTTGGTATATAGCCCATTAACCTAAGGAACCTGAAATGTTTTAGGCAAACTTACACACCATCCTCTGGTGACCAGAATGTAAGGAAATTTTAACTGTTTTGCAAATGGGACAAGTAGAGAGCAAAGAGAGAAAGGCTGTTTACCTCAGGCTGGATAACAAGTTAGAATCAGGATCGGGGAGAGGGAGCTCAGCTTATTTTATGAGTACTTCTTGCACAAGCCCATGAAATGACCCTTTACTTACAGTAGCCTCTGAAGCCTGCTGAGAGGAGATGATATTCAAATGAAGTCAACTTTTGTATTTGCCCAGGGTTGCCAATTAGCTGAAGACATGCTTGTACACTGCAGGGGAACAGAAAGCTTGCATGTTATTTTTACAGGGGAGAAGGGCTAATACAAGCTGTTATCAGAGGACTGCACCACTCATAACCTCACTGGTGGGATATAGAACCTGTCCAGTCTGTGGTTTTGGCTCTACAAACAGGCTTGTGTGTCAAGTATGTTTATATATGAACTTTGAAGAATGGGATGGCCTCATTCATTCATTGTCCTCCTAAAAAACTGACCCTGTGTTGTTTGTGAACAACTGTTAATTGTCCTGAAAACGTGCTTTACCCCGTTTGCTCGTTAGCATAGACACAAAGGGACTTTTGAATGAGAATCTTCTAGTCCCCTAAGTAAAGACCCCAGAAACTTTAATGCTTGTGGAAGTTCAGCCACACTGTTACCTTAGAGACAGACTCCTTTGGGCCAGGGATGAGGTAAATGGGAATAAAACCCTAGGAAGGTTTTCCTGCTTTTTTATGTAACTAAATAAATCATACTAGTTTCCGTTGCTGTCAGCCTGTCACTTTTTGAGTCACTTAATAATAAATGTAAAAATATGAGATCACCAAGCTCATTAATATTTTATGCCTTGCTGTTTTTTTCAATGGTGTCTTTACAGTATCATTGGTTGAAATATATTGGCCAGAGGTGGCAGACACTGCATTACATTGAAATATAAACAAGGGGGTTTAATAGCCAGAGAAACCTATGTGATAAAACTTTCCTTCTTGTTTCTCTTACATCATTAATGGTACTTTTATGTTGGTTTTTTTCAGCTCCACATGCTGGTGTCAGCCCAGCTGAGTATTACCATCAGATGGCTCTGCTGGCAGGGCAGCGCAGCCCCTACGCAGACATCATCCCTTCCGCGGCCACCGCCGGGGCTGGCGCTCTGCACATGGAGTACCTGCACGCCATGGACAGTAAGTGGGAGTTTCCAGACATTTAGGCAGTCCTGCAAAGGGAACTACATGCTCTGACCTCAGAGGCCTCCATGCTGATAGAGAAGTGGGAGTCAACATAAGCCTCCTCATGAGGCTTATCCTCTTTATCACATAGAATTGATTGCCGAATGTACAAGGGTTATGTCAAGCCTAAAAGTAAACTTTAAAAGGAACTTGGGAGACTAGTTCAGGGCTGCTCCTGAAAACAGGTTATAAATTCTATTTCCAGCAGGGCTTGAGTGCTTTTGAAAATGTCCTTTTCTATTCACAATCAGTAACTCACTTTCATAGTGAGGCTGAGTATTTCCCTGATGAGCTCTCTGTTAATAGGAAGTTTACATCTGTTTTTCTGTTAGGAGAGCATGCCCCCCACCTTTTTGGAGAGTGCTGGTGCTTGCAAATTGTGTAACATAGACCAATACACTTTGAGACCACTTGTAAGGTGAAGCAGTTTGCTGAATTCTCAAGGATCCTGACTTAGTTTTCCACAGTATTAAGAGCCTTCTCTATCCACTCAGCATCTTTCAGTCCTCTAATCTGTTTCTATTTCTCTCTTGAAGGAGGGAAACAGAGGACCCCGTTCCAAACTGCTTGCTTCTGCTGCTTTTGATCAACCAGAAGGGATTATGCAGAGCACTCCCCTCTAGTCGTTGGTGCTTTCATGCATTTCAGGATGTACTCTGTTCCTTCCAATGAGGGAAGTAAAAGATGGTGGCAGGAAAACGTGGAGTTTGGTAGTACAGACCAATACAATAGCAATACACTACCTTGTTTTCTTGCAGATTTTTAAACCTTTTGTTTGCATGCAGTTCCTTCTTGCTGCTTTTTGGCTGCACGCTGATCTTGAGGAGTGTGGCATCTGGGAGGTTCACCCCTGGAACACACAGGAGTATAGATAGCTAGCCCTGCAGAACAGATGCCCTGGAGTGTGAAGTAGTTGACTGACCAATAATTTTTACAAGAATCAGGCAAGACAGATAGTTGTGAAACTGGGCAGGAAAGCTGTTTTCATTCTGTTGCCTTGATAGTGAAGAATTTTTTATGTTCTGTTTCTGTTATCAGTGTCTCACTGCCCTGGAAGGCTGCATGAAGAATTTACAGTAACATAACATACCTTTGAGCCCACTTCAGAAACACAAACAAGTAGTCTAGAGTTAAACCAGAAATTAATGTGCAGGCTTCAGTACTTGAAAGTTTGAGCCTATGATACTTCCTGGTTTGGATATTGAGAGGGGTAGGGAGAGATGAGGCATGCTGCTAAAGCATTGGGTGCATATTAATAATATCTTGCAGAATGAAAACTCAGCTGTGCAGGTTTCAGATAATGTAAATTTGCTGCTCTGTTCCAGCTACAAGAACAAATCCCCAGCTTGGATGAATGGGCATGATTTCATTGAAGAAAAAGGATCATAGAATCCTAGAATAGTTTGGGTTGGAAGGGGACTTTGAAGGTCATCTAGTCCAACCCCTCTTGCAATGAGGAGGGATATTTTATATTTTCAATGGTTTTGGTTCCTATTGTGAGAGAATCCATGTAAGTAGCATTACCAAACCACATATTGGATGTAGACTTGATAGAATGAATTCATTCAGCCTGTGGAAACGTGGATACCCAGATGTATACCAGAAAACTCAAGAAAAACAGAAGACATTGCAGCACTCATACAAGTAATGGCATTTACACAAGGATCTTCACCTGTCAGTAGAACTTGTGTGTGCCATAATCTACATAGATTTGCAGCTTTTGCATCCCAAGAGTGTTATCCCTTCTTACTTAAGGGGAGATGTTTTGACCTTTGCCAATAACTTCAGCCCATTCATAAAAGGTGCCTAAACACCATGTCTAATAAGGGTATTTGTGGTCAGGAGCTTTAGCTATGATATATTTAAAATGCACACTTTAATTTGATTTGTGTTTGTTTTTAGAAATTAAGATCACACATTTGAGATTCATTATAGCAGCAACTTTTCAATTAGGCATTATTTCAGAGTTAAAGACAAAAAAGTGTGTAGCACTATTATGCAAATGGGTTATTTTTAAACAGTAAATAGAGAATTAAAATAAGAGTGAATCCTAGTGAGGTCACTCAGCTCACCTTCTGTATTTGATGAGAATGTGTTTAGTCAGGCAATAGCTGCTTTTATCTAAGTAGAGAATGAAGTTACCCTTTTACTTTGTAAAAACTAATTAAAGCTATCTTAACTTGCATGGGTATACAGTAAATTAATTGTCATTAAGTAGGAATCTGAATGTCCTATCATTCATCATGCTAAAGAAAACCCCTTTCTTCTTTGTCAGATTTTTAGATTAGAAACGAGAACAAAACAATTAGTGGGAAGCTGATATTAAGACTTTTAGAACAACAATAAGAATGCCCATGTATGCATTTAATAACAAAGTACAATGATCAATGCAAAGCAATGCCATTTGTTTGGATCTTTCTTCTTAAGGATTTGTGTGGTGATCTTAAAAGTACTTTTTCGCCTTTGCCCAGGCTTGTCAAAGGAAACACAAGAGACATGAGTAGTTTCCCTCATTATCTGCTATCAAATTCTGAGCAAGTTGACTCAACTGACTGAAAGGCTGCTGCTCATTTATTCCACAAAACAAGCAAATAGATACAACCAAGACATTGTTCTTTTGTGAAGCAAGTCTGTCTCCTAATTGTGTGTTTATACAGCACCTAGCACAGAAATTTGGAATCTCTGCCCCCTTCTGCAGTGCAAAGAATAATTCCAACACCAGCATGCACAGGGCTCCAACACGGGTTACGTACAGTTTGTGTAGTTTGGGGACTTTTGTTTTACTCTGGTGCTGGAAAACTGATTTCAAAATGGGAGAAGTGTTAATCAGAAGTTAAATCTTGCCTAAAGGGCAGTAGACTTCTTGAAGATCTGAACTTCACTGTCCATGAACTGTTCAATACATTGTGGAAGAATAAAGCCAAGATTATGGATGCTTAATTGTAATTTTCTTCCTCCAGTCCTGGGTGGGCTTGTTTGATAGCTGCATTTCTCACTTGTGGAGTATTTTCTATTCTTTTAAATGGTACTTAGTGGAAGACAAGCGTGTTCCCTGAAGTTCAAGATTCTCTTTCAGAGTATTAATATCCTCACTCTGATTAACTTTTGGCTGCACTCACCCAGAATGGGAGGTTTCTACTTTTCAAAATATCCAGCCTTGACCCTTTTGGTGTTAGAGACACTGGTAGTAACCCAGTTGAGCTGAAGAGTTTGGCCAGGTGTGGTGGGCTGACCTTGGCTGGATGCCAGATTCCCACCAAGCTGCTCTATCACTCCCTCTTCTCAGCTGGACAAGGGAGAGAAAATAAGATGGTAAACAACTCTCAGATTGAGATCAGGCAGTTTACTGAAGCAAAAGCGAAAGGCTGTGCATGCACAAGCAAAGAGAAACCAAAAAAATTTGTTTATTTACCTTCAGCAAGCGTTGTCCATCCCCTTCCAGTGTGAGGAGCTTTGGGCTGGGTTTGATTTCTGGTTTTCAGGCACAGTTGGAGAATGGGGGTGGAGTATCAAAGCTATTCCTTCTCCTCTCATACTGATGACAGATGTATGATTTTGAAAACTAAGACAAACTTTATGATAAACTTTCATGAAATGAGAACAAAGGTTTACACACCTGTGAGCAAAAACAAGAAGGAAAAGAAAGAAAAGATTTATCTTTAAAAAAAACCCACAAAACTTCCCATGTTCACAGCCTCCAACAAAAACTACTGCCTGAGACATGTTCAATGAAGTTTGATTTAAAGGAATGTAATAAAAAAGGTTTGATGAAGTTTGATTTAAAGGGATGGAATAAATGATACATGTCTGAAGATTGCCTTATAAATGATTAAGCAATTCTAAAAACTTCAACTCAGAAATCAAATTCATGGGCAAATTTACTGGATGGCATATTCCATTTTTGAAATTTATGATGGAGATAGATATCTGTTATTTTAGAATTGATCTGCACCTCAGAATAAGATCTTTTCATCTGGCACCTGCTTGAATTTTTGTCAGCACACTCAAGTATTTATTGTCAACTACTGACTTCTGATTTCTGGAATGTCTGCTCCAAAAAGTTGACATTTGGAAACAAATCTTCACTGTCAGCTTCCATTTGCATGCTTTGCCAAAGCTGATTGTCTTTTATCAGCCCTTGCACAGTGAATCAGTGCTCCTGCATTTTTTGATTTTAAAGAATTATCGAGTAGAGAATGTAAGACTGTGGTGAGAGAACATTGTGAGCAGATGAACGTCTCAAATTGCTAAATAAATATTGAAGTGTTTGTTTTTAAAATAAATGCTTGGCAAGGCTAGAAAGTTTGTTTTAGTATTCAGAGGCACTGACAAATTGTGACCTATTCCTTTTCATAGTGGCATACTAACTAAAACTGATGTTATGCTAAATGAATGGTTTAGCAAATGTCCTGTCATGAGTGGTCTGCTCATTCTTAAGACCTTTTAGGCATGTGAAACCTAATTAAACCACGAAGATCTGAAAAAACAGTAATTCCATTTAATTGTATTTTCCATTTTGAAAGTCGTGACCTCCCTTGAAGTGAATCCCTCTCTCCAGTGGTCAGACTCTGTAGAGCTCTCGCTCGGGCTCGGCTGTTGGCTCCTGCTGTGAAGCAGAAATATTCCCTTTTTGCAGCATCCTGTTGGCCCTTCAGCTTGTTCCTGCCCCAGGTAGATGACAAAAATTGCTGAATTCCCAGACCTAGACGGGGCTGCCTGGAGGAAAAGGGGGAGCCTGAGAGTCCTGCGTGATGTTCTGAAGCCCAGCTGTGAGGAGCATCTCTCTCCATCACTGGCAGCACATCTGGCGCATCCAGAGCGGACACAGGGGTGCCCTGGCAGCAGCTGGCAGGCAAGGGGAGGGTGTAATGAGCAGCAGGCAGAGCTGCAAGAGCCATGGCATGGCTTAGGCAAGGGGTAAAGGAGATGGGTTCAGTCAGGAAACGGCAAGGATGGGCAGGAGGGATATCTATGTGCAGTGTTTGAGACTGCAGGGAATGAAATGCCTGTACTTAGCTATCCCCTTGTAAAACCATAACCTAAAAAGCACTTAAATTAAATCCTCATCTGGGGCAAATTGCATTGCAAGCACTAACTTGAGAGGCATTGTTTTAGCTCGTTCTGGCTGAACATTCAGCAGATGAGAGTTGTGGGTGAAAGATATAAGTACTAATTGTTACTATTTTTGTTTTACCATGACATGTATATCATATTTCCTTATTAGATACATGTTGCAGTTTCTTATAGCTGCTGATCATTGTTGTTTCTCATTTTAGCACAAATAAAAGATCTCTTCTTTTGAAAGACATGAAGCATGGCACTAATAAAATATCAAGCAGACACAGTACAATGGCAAGTTCCTAAAAAGGAGATAAAACAGATAACATAAAATAGCATGTAGTAGCTTTTACAAATAAATAAATGGCCATACCTGAATTTTAAATGATCAATCAAGAGCATGAATACTCATTGAAGGACAGGAGCAGAATGGACTAAGGCCTGTTCTGGAGACAGAGCAGGAAGGAACCAAACTCTGTATTACCCAGATGCCAAAGAGAGTTGATGCTGATGTTGTCCAGCTGAGGAAAATCTAAGCACAGATCAGGAGAAGGGCTGTAGCTGGAGATCTGATCACACAGTCACAAAAGCAATAAAATGGCAGTCTTTAATACCACATTAAACTCTTGGCTAGCATGTAAAAAAAAAGAAGGAAAACTCACTCAGGTGTGTAAAGAAAACATAATACCAGGTTCTAATCCAGCTCAGACCTTGAGGTGAGTCTAATTAGAGTCATTTGGACCCTTCTCCTTATTAATGTTACACATGGAAACTTAAATACCCTCCTAGAAATGGTGCTGGCCACAAAGACACGGACAAGAATTGGGAAAGGCAGATCTATAACAGAGGCCTGTGGCTAACTGTGAATTATTAGCAAGTTACAGAGAATGTCCGGGACTCTAGGAGAAGGAGTTGTAAAGTAGGCATCAAACCCAAGACCTGCATGACCCTGGCTGTCAGGATCATTAGAATTCAGTCCTTTACTACAGGTTAAAGGGATTAAAAAGGTAGAAGCAGCAGTGCTGTTAGAGGAAATGGTTCAGTACGCAGTGGGGAAGCTAATTCTCTCCTTCTCACTCTCAACCAAGATAGAAAATAATTAAATAAAGGAAATAAATTTAAGGTGATATATCTTCCATCAGTACTGCAGAGAGTTGGGATGACATGGTAAAACAGACCAGAAGAGGTTGAGATTTTCAGAGCAGTACATGAAATTTAAAAAGGTTATATATATTTATATAAGTACTATCTGTATTGTTGCGTTCTCTTTGCTGCTTTGGAAAGTCTGATCTCTGATTTTAAAGAAATTTAGCAGTCAGATGTCCCTGTACACCCCAAAAAAGAATATCATGGGATCTTGGACAAATTCAAACAAAGCCTACTATTTCTCAGTGTAACTTTGTGAATGTCAATTTGAATTCTGGTGATAGAGCTGGCCTTTTAGTGTTTTGGTTTTTTTTTTTTTCAGGTTGTGATTTTTAGTTTTGCATCAAGTATCAACCATCAACCTGGCAAAATTATAATCAACAAAAAAGGAAAAGCTGGCACTTCACTTCTGTACTGTATTTTACATGTTTGGCTTTGGCTGTATGGATTAAAACGTTGTGGGTTGGGGTTTGCTGGTATCCCAGATCTGAACCACTGCCTCATTGCTCATGGTTGAATTAATGATGTGAATGTCTAAGAAGCCATCAGATTCATAAATCACCAGAAATGAGAGGGATAACTCATAAAAGTCTTTTCCTTTTGTTTAGCAATTTATCATTTGGCTTTGCACATTAATAAACAGAGCTCCCCTGAGGTAAGCCACAGGAAGAAAGATTTTTCTTCCTAATTTTCCTCAATCGCAGCCAGTAGATCACAAGTGAAGAGAGGAGGCTTGTCAGGGTGTTGTCGTGCCCCTGTGCCAATCCCTGCTGACAGATAAACGTGGTGGAGGAGCCTGGTGGGTAATGTTTGTGTTTCCATGCCAGGCGCCAGGTTCCCGAGCCCCAGGCTGTCAGCCCGGCCGAGTCGGAAGCGCACGTTGTCCATCTCGCCCCTGTCCGACCACAGCTTCGACCTCCAGACCATGATAAGGACATCTCCAAACTCCTTGGTCACAATTCTCAATAATTCTCGTAGCAGTTCATCAGCCAGTGGTTCTTATGGCCACTTATCTGCAAGTGCAATAAGGTAAGAGTAGTATTTTCTACCTGTATTGTATATTCTCATTTACACCTCATACTTACACAAACATTAATGTACCCTCACATCTTTAAATAACTTGTGGGTTTTGGTTGTTTTTTGTTTTTATGTGCATTTTGCAGTTTCTATAATGTCTGTTCACTGGAGCTTCCTTTAAGGTATTTTTATTTTCTGGCTCAGAAGGGTAACCACAAGGGACTTTATGAGCTATTATTGTCCAGTGCAGGTAATATTAAATCTGACCAACAGTAACAGTGTGAGTATGTGTACTCAGGAACCTGTTTTCTAGAAGAAACTGTAGGGTAGGTTTGTGACTTAAGTCTCTTGGGTTCTTCTGGCCATAGATAGGATGGACAGTGATATGTTCCTGCATTAGAATCATCAGACAGTAAAGAACAGACACGTGATACTGTTCAATTAAAATGTTTGGCTAGAACTTATCTATTTTTTTTTTGTACCAAAGATATACTGTTATTATCCAGAATCATCAGAAATCCTGTGATTTTCACTTGATTGCTTAATTTCACTTGTGTATGTAAGAAAACAGTCAGAAATGGTTGTTCTGGAGGCAGAAGACCAGAGTAGCAAGAGAAGAGGTGAACAGAAATTGTACAGAAAAGAGAAGAAAACAAGGCACAGGGAGAGGGAACAAAAAGAATATTGGGAAATAAAAAAGAGTGGAAGAAAATTAAGAGAAGCAGTAGAAAAAATGAAGATACAACTGCAGAACATCCTTGTAATAGTGACATAGCTCATGAGAAAAGCTCCTTTGGTGTTTCCAACAAAATCTCCCACCTCCCCAAAATATCAGAAAATGTTGGTTTTGCATTTATGACATTTAAAGAGAGTTTCTGGGCCCTGGCTTAAAAGCAACCTCCACCTTCAATTTGTAGTGAGGGAAAGGATCAAGTCCTCCCAGCAGTTCCTTGAGATAAGACACCCATCTTTGGCAAGGCTCAAAGATAACACCAAGGTACTGGGTTTGATCCCTGTTGAACGGACCATTCACCTAAGAGTTGGACTTGATGATCCTTTGTGGGTCCCTTCCAGCTCAGAAGGTTCTGTGAAATGCCTCTCCAGCAAAAATGACACTGTTACAACTTCAAAAACTGCTGTGGAGACTTTCACTTTTGGGGAAAATGGGGCATGCAACTGGTGTGTTAGAAACTGTGAGCTTGCCAAACTCTGGGAATGACAGCACTCTAAATATTTGAATTGGTATAAATGCCGTTTTATTTTTTTAAACACTTCTTTTAAAGAGCTGTGTGTCATACCTGTGATGGACTTGAGTACTGTGTGGTATTTCACAGGTATGATATCATAGCTCTGCAATGCAGCTCCACAGGGAGCCATGGTCTCAATTAGGAGGCTCTGTAATGAGGAATATGATTTATGTCCATGGCTGGCAGCAGTTGGACCACATCTGTTAAGTCCATGTACTATGTGGAGGTGTTCTATCTGCACTGTCATTAACATGGGATGCCACTTAATAACTAAACTCCTTTTCCATAGCTTGTACCTTTGCTAAAGCAAATAGTGCATGAAAGTTGGCATCATTTCCACAGCGAATCTTCTCTCCTTTCAAGCTTCCAAAGCAAAGCTGAAGTCAGATGAAGACAGTTGTGGAACTGGAGGGAGTTGTGGGCAAGAGCTGAGTAAGGATGCTAAGGAGCAGCACAGTTGAGTCTTGTGAACTGGTGTCTCTGAGCCTGTGGTTGACCAAAGCTTTCAGCCCTTCCTGGTCCTGCTTTCCAGGAGTGCGTAATCCAAAATTTCACATGATTTTGAATTAAGATTCTATTTTTCTTCTTGATAAGAGGATGCCTATTCAGCATGTGAAGTTGGAAATGTGTATCTCCATTCTTCTCAACTGAAAGGAGGCAAAGTGAGAGAGTTGGCTCTTTTTCCAGCTTTGCAACTCCTCTGTTGGTGCCCTTTGACTTCTCCCATATGAACCTGTCTATAAAAGATTTACACCAAAATAAACAGTGACGTAAGGTATTAAACCCAAGCCACATTTCATTGCTTTGATAAATTCCAAGACAAAATAGCAACAGGACTATCAGTAAAACCCAATTTATTGCAACTCACTGTCTTGTAAATAATGCATTCAGCACAGGAACTGCTGTACTGAGTCAAACCACAGGTTCATCCCACTCAATATCCTGTCTGCAACAGTGATCAAAGTGTAGAAAAAACCCTTTTCCTGGTGTAGAACCCCAGCTTCTGGAAACTTGCAGGTTAACCTCATAGGAGTTGCTGCAAGAAAATGGTAAAGTTCAGCAGGCCACTGTATGGAATTGCAAGACAGAAAGGGTTTCTACTTTAGATAGTTTCAGTAGCATTAACTATTTAACATCACACAATCCTACCTTTAGATATTGTTTTCAATCACTTTTAACTTAGTCCAAATAGTTTACACCTGGCAGCATGTTTCATGGCAGACACCTATCTTGTACTGAGTATTTCCAAAAAGCATCAGCAAAGTTATTAATTTATCAGAATGAACTTAGGAAAGAATGAATTTTCCAATGCAAATGAAAAGAACTCTTGCTGACCTTTTAACCAAGAAACTATAATTTACCAGGAATGTTGCCTAGACACTGTGGATGTATTTTTGCTGTTCTTGAAAAATTGTCCTATCCACCCAAGTGATAAACCTTTGAGAAATAGACCTTCAGAGGTCCCTATTAGCATGTGTTAAATACACTAAACATTCACCATGTTCCAGTACAGGGCCCACAGAGAGGAAGGAAGACCTTTCCCTGCAGCTCTGGTACCTCCTTGGGAAGGCTGTGGAGGCTCAGCTGCTTGTCCAGCCATAAAAGCCTTGAGAAATAGAAAGCAGTCTTCAGAGGAGACAGGAGTCAGCCCAGAACTGCCCAGGTTAATCAAGCTGGCACGAAATGCCTTTCTATAACACAAACAGAATTGCAGTAGGAGAGAGAAAAAGCTGCAGAGTAAAGCAGGCAGAAGCTGCTCATTAGGAGAATGAAGGTACTGCCCCCTTGTGATTATGCTCTGATACCATCTTTAATTTCAGGGCTGCACCGTATTTGCAGGGCCCCTGCCTGCTTCAGTGCACAGGCTGAGCATCCTGAACATCCTCTCTGGGTCAGTGAGGGCTGCAGGACCCTGCCTCACCTCTTCCAGGCAGCTCTAAAAGAGGAGGGAGCCTCCTACCTGGTGTTTTGCTGTCTGGAGGGCAGGCCCTGCTCTTGCAACACAATCCCAGCCTGATGCTGGGTGAAGAGTTCTAGTCAGAAATGACCACCAAGGCTTATACAGTTTCTCTTCAAGTCTCAGCCTACCACTCTTAATTCTGCAGAGGAGTCAAATTGCTCACAGGCATGGCTTAGAGATACTGATGGCTGTTATGAACATTCCAGATGCTGCGCTGTGTTAACTAGCCCAGGTCTTCATGGCTCAAATTGGGCAACTGCAACAAGTCATGCTTTTTTCTCCCCATTTTCCTTTGATTCATGTTCCTGTGCAAAATGAATCCTTCCCCTTCACCTCAGAGGGAGGTTGAAAGCATTAATGTTTTGTGAAGCACTTAGATTATACAGTGATGAGCACAGTGGAGAAGCTCAGGAGGGTATCAGTAATTATTTGTTCACTGATGGTTTAAATACAATGGAAGAAAGGCCTATGGGCAGTACTCTGGGCAAGGAGAAGAAAAATAGCAGAGGGGCTCTCACTGAAGGCTGCTGTGCTTCTTGTGCACTGATGGAGTTATGAGTCGTGCAGGGGGAAAAAGGGGTGTGTTGTCACATAACAGAAAGATGGTGAGTCAGCACATGCAGACATGGGCACATTTAGCTCTGCTATGTTTGATTTTGTAGGCTCAATGGTCTTTTAACCCATTTTTTGCATAAGTGCTGTAAACAAAGTGTCTCCAGGACCTCACTGGTCTTTGCCTTGGCTAAAAAAATGTATATCCCTTGGCTAAAAGATTACATCCTGTGCTTCACACAACTTTGCAGTGTAGAACCCTCTATATAAGCACTGTGAGATGTTCAGGATGAAATCAGCTGAGAGCTACCTTTTGGTCTATGTTTTTATGGAGCCAAGCACAGGAGAGCTCTGGTCCTTGACATGGGTACGAATAATAACTAATAGTAGTTTAGCACAATCCAGACAGAGCTCGCCTTGGAGGGCGCTTTGTCACTGTCAGCTGGCAGTGCAATGCTGTATCCTGACTCCTGCCTGAGGACTTGAAAAGAAGATGTCCCTCCTGCTGACAGCTAATAGTGGATCTCCTTTAGCACGCCAGGTAGAGCTTCTACTTTGTGCATTTGAAAACACCTGGTTTAGGTCTCAGCTGGGAGAGATTATGCAGAAAGGAGGTGTATGAAACAGCATCAAATGAGGATAATCTTTCATTTGACATTTACTCATTTGGTTACCTGCCTCAGTCCTACAGTGCAGCACCCCTGCTATTAATCTTTTGTCAAGATGTGCTTAATGTTATATCTGCTACCTGTGACAATTAGACTTTGCACTTCAGTAGCACTTCTTTTTGAGAGACAGCATGGTCTAGAGTGAGTATAGAGGGGGTAATCACTCCCCATGATATTAAGAGTACCGATTCAAAACCTTTACAAAAGATTAGCTGGTCTTTAATAAACACAGGAGGTTGAGACTTCCCCTTCTGTATGATTTGAAATTCAGAACCTCTAGTCCCTTGGCAGTGCTGCAATACCAAATTTACAAAGTTAGTTTTCAGAAAAGGAGCTGAATTCCTTATCAGAGACAAGGTGTTTAAATCAGTAGTTCCACCTATTATAAGAGACTTTCTTGGGTCTAGGCAGACATATCTGTGAATAGAGCTTAGCCATGTGAAAATTCAGTTTCATGTGAGCACAGGAGTCCTTTGGGATCTCCTCGAAGGTTTGAAAGAAACTGAGAAAGCACAGCAGATTTTTTTTTTCATGCTCTGTCCTGCTTCCCTGATAGCATCAGAACAGGAAGGAGCAATTAACACAGTGTGGTTAATTACAGCCAAACCCTGTCTGTTCTGGCTCCTGTCACTTTACTCTGGGCTAATCTCAAGCATCAGGGAATCGTGGTGAGGGTATTTTCACAAAGAGCACTAGAAAGGGATAACCAGGTTTGTAGATTTAGCTTAGACAGCAGTGGATTAATATCAGTGAGGAAGACGAGTCTGTGTCTCTGCAAACAGGTATTGGATTCTCAATTATTTCCTCATCTCATATGAGCTCTTGTATAGAGAGCGTGTTGTGTAATGAGTCAGCGCCCTCCTCTCTGATCTGTGTTATATCAAGAGACAAGTGACTAGGTATTAATTTCTCCCGTTTTCCTTTGTAAACATAAAGAGAAAAGCAAGAGAAAAATAAAAATAGAGTGAAGATATACAAACAAAGTATTAAGTTATTGCAGAGAAAAGTGAAAATATCTTAAGCACAGAGCCCAACAGGCTAATTATTCACTGTATTAAGAAAAAGGAAAGAGTATCCTTTTATCAGGTTTAAATTATCCAGTTCCTGAATTTAACAGAATGTTTCAGAGTTATAAGACAGGAAGCCCTCATGTTCTCAGTCTTCCTTCTTTATTCAATATTTTATGTATTCTTATTATGTCTCCTTTTATTCATCTCCTTTCTGAGGCCAATGGTTGCTTTCAGCCTGCTCTTTAGAGTTTTTGCATTGTTTTTTCTGCATATATCATCTGAAAGAATCTCCCTCTACTACCTGAAACAATCCAGAAGAGAACCAGCAATTCAAATGCCCTGTGATTTTCTGTGCTGTTTCCCATTCCAGTCATTTTAACATGTTTTTGCCATAGCCTCACGGTGATCAAATTTCATTCCTTCATTGAATTCTTCATTGAGACAAGCATGTGCTTCTTCTCATTTGTCTCAGCTAATTTAGAACCAGTGTATGAGTAGCTCTGACTGCTTTTTAGTATTGATATGCATCTTGCTATCAGTATGGCTCTATTCATCTAGCAGACTGGGCTCTAAAGATAACCACTTAGCTCTTCACCATGCTGCTCAAAATCATTTTGTCATGTATGCAGATTTCATTTTTTCACTGCTCAACTCCATGCCCAGATTGCTGACAATTGCACTAAGGAAAGGAAGGCCCCATCTGAGAATTTTGTCTAACTTTTACTAAACCCCAGCTACTTAATTCCTACCTTTGATTTCTGTTTTAGACTGTAAGCTTTAAGTTTGTATATTTCAATAATTATATCCGCGTAAAAGGACAAAATCAAATGCTGGTTAACTAAATTATTCTTAAAAAGGACATGTTTAGAGTAGAACAGGTAGAACACAATATACTCACAGTAACATTTTGCAAGATGCTCCTTATGATAGGATGAACATGAGAAAGAGTTTGTTAATTATGCCAGCATTACAGTTGGTTTGTCGTTTTATTATTGGGATCTGGCTAAGTGAGATGCAAAGCTGACTTTGAGTGAAAGCTTCTCTTACATTAGAAGCTCTCTAATTAATTCCATGTAATATGTTATAAATGAAGTCTAAGTTGCAGTTCAGGCTGAGTTCAGTCCAGGTGTAACCCCACTGAAACAGCTCCTGCTATAACTAGACACATCACAAATGTGCAATACAGGGCTTTATTCTCCATGGTCTTGTACTGTATATGGTTAATCTAAAGAAGGGAATATAATACTCTATCATGCCATAATAGTTTCATTTTGTACCCTCTTTCAAGAGGTGTGAATGACAGAGAAGGGCAACAACAGGAATCAAAGGGAAATTCGTCAGTGGTACAGAAAGTTGCATCTCTGTGAGGCTCTGCAGAAATGGAACTGTGGAACCTCCTGTGGAAAGCTCCTAGAGATTGTAGGAGGGTGACATTCAGGGAGATTGTTTTGGAGATCACCTGTCCTGCATTTGAAAACTGTGAATGCTCTTCACCAGAAATACACACAAATGGCAAGATTTGTGCCTTTGGACAGTGTAAAATCCAAGAAGCCAAGCAACATAAAGAATGCAGGCCATGCAGGCACCTATTCCATGCACATTAAGCTCTGCCAGGGGAAATTTAAGTTGGATATCAGAAACAAATTCTTTCCAGAGAGAGTAATCAGGTATTGGAATGGGCTGCCCAGAGAGGGGGTGGATTTCCCATCCCTGGAGGTTTTGAACCTGAGCTTGGCTGTGGCACTGAGTGCCATGATCTGGTAAAGGGACTGGAGTTGGCCCAAGGGTTGGACTTGATGATCTCGGAGGTCTTTTCCAACCCAATTGATTCTATGATTCTTGATTTACATGTGCAGGCACACATATACACAAGTGTGATTATGTATGTATGCCTGTAAATGTGTATGTCACAGATCTTGTAATTAAAGGTCAGTTTGAAGCAACTTGCTCCACACTGCTTCAGTGTTACTCAAAGAGCTTAAAGTCATTGGACCTGGAGCAATAATAATACCAGAAAACTTCTCAAGCTAAGACAAGTGTGCTGGAGTTTAACACTCATCACTTCATTTTCAGACCCTAAAAGCAAGTATTAATTAGCACTTTCTGTGTCATAAATGATACCAGTTTTAAAAAGCCAAAAGTGCTTAGCCATGAATTCAATTCAAAATTATAACTGCCAGAAGTGTCATGAGTTTGCATGGAGGGTGCACAGATGAATTATACAAGGTGCCATTAATACCATGTCCAGTTGGGATACTAAGGAATAACCCAGCAAGAGAGACAAAGCTGACAGTGCTGTGTGAACACGGTGAATGTGGCTCTGTTGCTCTCAGTGAAACTATTCCATTTTACTCTGGCACGCAGCAATGTATTCATGAAGAAAAACTCGCCCTCGCCTAGCAGATAAAACAGAATAGATAATAAGGTAAGCTGAAGAGAAAGTGCAAAACCACAGACTCTGATAATTTTAAACTGATAATAGAAAAGTAAAAAAAATTGCAATTTTAAATGCAACATGACAACATTACAAATGCAGAGGGATATTTGTGAAACCTAGTAATTTCTGGGAAATTATTTAAAAGTATTTGAAATCTCAGACCTGCATTTAAGATCACACCACATGTCTGGTTTCACAGTCATAGTTTGATATCGTTTTCCCTGTACTTAAGTCACAAGCCATAAAAAAAACTACTGAAGACATGTCTGCATTGTCTACTCAAAGCTCAGAGTTTTCAGTCAAAAGGTAGAGGATCAGAATTTAAAGCACAACTTTTGTATTAATAAAAATGTTACACATGTTGTGGGTCCAATGCTCCAACAGGACTTGCTGGACAGGTGCTTAAGGACTTGTTGAAGTCCTCAGAAGTATTAAGAACTATTATGGTTGCTTTCCTTAACAGTAACTGGGGTATATTTGTAAGACAGGAAAGATGCTTGTTTGCCCCTTAACAACATTCATAAACAATAAGGTCATTGAAAATCAAAATAAAAAACTAAAGGTAAAATCATGTCCTGATCTAAGGAAAGGATAAAAATATAATTGAATTTGATGAGTCCAGGTATTCTTCCAACATTTATTGGTAGTTTTGTACCCTGGTTTCTCAGTTTCACTTGCCCACAGGCTTCATGCAAACCTTAAGGGAGAGTGAGACGAAGTGGTGACATCTGTACCTGCAGGAGCGTGCACTGGATGTTATCCCGATACCTGATGATCAGATTTATTGAACATGAAGCAAGTCTGTCTACAAATTATTTCTCCCTTTCTTGAACTGGGGTCCTTTTTGGAGGGATTTGTATCATTTGGTGTGTATAATGTAAGTCCCTGATGGTAAGAGCAGACAATGGAGGCTCCAGAGTGACCTGGGAGTGCCAAGGCTTTTCTCCAAGTCCAGAAGGGCCTGCGTGTCCCCTTGCAGTGCAGGGTGTACCCTCCCTCCTGAAGAGAGTCTGGACTGTGAATGCACCACCTGGACATCACAGACCCTTCAAGCCCTTTGGCCACAGTGGTCTAGATGGAGCCAATGTGTCTCACTGTGCCATTTGTTCCTGTACTGTGCCCAGTTCTGTGCATTTTGTTTCAAAAAGATGATGTACAGTTGGGGGGGCTGCAAGGAAGAGCAAAGGAAAGGACCAGAGGTCTGAAAAATTATATGGGTGAATTGAAATGGACTTCACCTTTTTTTTTTTCAGACTGGACAGGAAGAGGGTGTAGTAATAAATTCAAATATGCAAAAGAAAAAGAGAGGAAGAGCCTGGGAAGGGGAAGGTGGATACTGAGTGCTGGGTTTTGAATTGACACAGAAAAAATTTTGGATAGAGTATAGGAAAGAAACTATTAATATAATAAATATAATGGACTTCTATATCACAAAATAAAGATATCCAAAGAAACAAATCTATCCTTTTGGAATTTAAAAATTAAGAAAAAAAAATTACCACAGAAATATCCCACTGGGTCAAACTAGAAGTGTTAGATGCTCTAGATAGTGTGTCTCTGGTGGTGCAAACAGTGGCTGCTATTTAAGAAGCACATGAACCCCTCTGCTTTCTAACTTCTGTTCTCTCTGTGCTCTCACAACATCAGTAATCATTAGATTAGCAACCTCAAAGTATGTATTCTCACTTGTTGCTTTTAGCATTTCTTTATGGACCTCTTGTCTTTGGATTTGTGTAGTCCCCCATGAACCTGCAGGCTACGTCTGCAGCTCTTCCAGAAGGCCACAAAGGCTTTTCTTTACCCTCATTTAAGTTTTTCACCTACCTGTTTCATTAATAGCTCCCTAGTTTACATGCTTGAAAAGTGCTTTTCTTACAACCCTGCAAAGAAGAACCAGGAAGGGGAAAGCACTCAGATACTTTTGCAAGACTTACAAGCACTAGGTCTTACAGCAGTGTGCATTTTGTGATATGAGGAGGGCACTTTCACAAGCTTTTATGAAGAAAACAAAATTGTTGTGATAAAATGAAACAGTCCTCACAGTATTCCCAAAATTGGAATCCCCTCAGGAATTTTGTATCAACCTGTCTCCTTAGGCACACCTATGCAATGTATAGGGAAGAAGGAATTTTTTCTGACTTGAATGCACAGATGTTTTGTGGTAAATTCCACAGCTGTGACCAGAAACTGGATGACCTTGTTAGTAGGACAGCCACAAAGTAGCCATAAGGTTTGGTTTTGATTATAATGTCTGTTTTTTTTCTTTTTGAAGTCTGTTCCTTAAAATTTGATGTGCTCATGTAATTGCAATGTAGTTCACTGCCCTGCTTTACCTCCACTGAAGGGAGTTTGAGGCTTTGCAGATGAGGAGAAGAGAAAGAGAGAGATGGACAGAATGACAGACAGACACAGAAGCCCACAGTATGATAAAATAAATGATACCACTGATGGGCTTTCCTGTCAGTGTGTATAAGTTATTGAATGCTTAAGCAGAAATATTACATGTTTTTTCTAACCCTTATCCCCCATAAAACTCAGCAACTAAAAAGAAAACTCGCATGCAGTTTATTAGTGGCCTTGCAGGCTTTCATCTTCTCTTCCTTTTCTACTTTGTTTAAAAAAAGCCTCTTGTAACAGAAATACAGATCAGATTCCCTCCAGTGGGGCACATTTCTTTTCTCAGTAGGTAGATGGAAGGGAAAGATTCATAGTTCACTTACATTTCTGTGAGTCCAAGATTTTTTGGGAGTGACTGGTGTTTTGGAAAACTTGAACGATTGGGGCAGGCGTCTTGCATTCTTCTGGCATCTGGATTTTGGAAGTCTTGAGCTCTCCATGTCTGAAATGCAGCCTCTTTAAAGTGTGTTAAAAGAAACATGACTCAAACTGAGGCCTCTGGAACTACTCACTGCTTTTGGAAAACCTGGCTGTTGGTTTTTTTAGTTCTGGACTCTCAAAATTGCTACTTTCAGGTCTTGTTTTGCCATCTTGGGGCATGAATTTTAGGCAGTCACCGAACAACACTGTTGTCATCTTGGTGCAGGTTTCTAAGCAGAGGTGGCTGGAACAGCTGGTGCCACTGTCCACTCTTTCTGCTGCTCCTGGCCCATGAACAGGGATCTTATGGGGCCTGAAGGGACACTGGGCTACGGAGATTCTTCATCCATCCTGTATTCAAGAGTTACTGAACAAAGTGCAGTGAAAAACTTTGGGAAGCAGGGCAGGAATCCAGGCCTTTCCTTCCCAATAGAGCACATCATGCCAGTAATGTTGAGAGCTTTGATTTATTTTACTTTTTTTTGGCCCTCAACATTAACTTTATTGTATGGTTTCTGAAAGGCAGAGAAAGACCTACCACCTTCTGTTCTCTTCAGAACCTTCTGATCTGCTCAAATCAGAAAAATGGTCCAGGCTGCCCTGCGACAGCATCTTCCTTCAGAGTGTCATTAAACCCAGCCAGGTCAACTTGCCTTGTGAGGAGCTCTCCAGAAACAGCTGGAGAGAATTTTTATCTGAAGGCAGCTATGTGAGCTATTTAAGAAATCACCCTGATGTCTGAACCATTGTCACCATTTCTAAGTACTCCCCTTAGCTGTGCTGGCGATTCGTCTGCTCCCTCACAATCACCTTTTCTTTGCAGTCTGAGATGTTTGAAGTTTGGAGGTAGAGGGAAGGAAGTGCAGGTTGTCAGGCTCTGTAGGAAAATCCTAATATCTTAGGCACAACCTTTGCTGATGAGCAGAGGACAAAAGAAAGATAGTAAAGAAATAAGGATTCCTGCTTTCCCCAGCACATCTGTCCAGCTGTGTCTTAATGTATCTGCTGCTGGTGCACTGTTTCCCAGTAACAGCCACAAGCTAAGATGATGTCTGTCTCCTCTTCTTGAATGCCTGGCTTAGCATCCTCCTTCTGGAGTGTTAAGACAGATGTAGAAAACAAGGACATCTCCATGAGGTAAAATCTGTCCTTTATTTGGAAGCCATTTTAATTTATATAGGGAGGGGAATAGCAAATACACTTACTTAACGTTTAAGAACTGCACTGGTAGAGTCATGCATTTGTCTTTTCACTGTGTAGGGTCTGAAGAACATTAGCAAAGTTTTGAACTTAGACTTGCAAAGCTAGTTATTGCTGTGCATGGTCAAATGCCTAGAAAGGAAAAAAAAAACCAAAACCCAACAACCCAACCTTTATTTCCAGGGCTGGTATGTGTTTGGAGCTGCCAATGAAATGAGTCCACTTATTTTTTCTTTTTAAACTGATTCAGATGAAGGGGGAAATGTCCTAGGCTTTAACCACTGGCAGAGAAACAGAATATCTCATCCAAACTGTTCCTGTGTTGTGTTTGTTGATCTTGGTGAATTTGATAACATCTTCAGGATGGTGCCCTCTAGTGTTTGAGGTGTGTGAGGTGAACTCCTGGTGTATGTAGGGAAGAAAAAACACCAGGGTATAGTAAGGGGGCTTTGTTTCAGCCTCATGTATGGCAGAGTAATTGTATGTTTTTTAATGAACAGACCAGAGTAGTTACACTTAGTAATGTTTGTTCACTGTAAAGCAAAAGGGGTGTTAAATCATTATGTTCTTTGATGAATGGCTTGTACACTGAGGAATAAATTGAACAAACTGGCATAGAGCTCAGTGAACATGAAATCAGCTATTAGAAGAAAGCTTGTGAACAAATTCTGAGCCTGATATGCATCTTTTGATTAATGTCCTATTAATCATCCATAGTGGCTACCTTAGCTCAGTGTGCTGTAATCATTCATGGTTGCTTACAGGAACACTAGCGGGGACTATAGAGCTGCAATAACTGAATATTATTACTGATTTCTCCCTAACTCTTGCTGTGAACAATTACTGTTTTCACTACATTTCTGCCTTCCTTTATTAGAAAGAATACAATGCAAAATGAAAAAGGAGTTCCTCAAAGACCAGTAAAATCCTCCCAGGGTATTCTTAATGATATTCTGTCCTAAATGGGCAAACTATTGTAATGCAGAGTTCTCACCAGGAATAATAGTAATGTAATCACATTGAAGCTGTCTTTTTGTGGATTGTAGTCAAACAGACAAAATGTATAGTCATGTTAATGAACACAGAATTTCTGTAGTATTATTACTTAAAGTGTTTGAAATTATTTTAGCTTTTTGTATCACAGTATTTTCAGTTAATGCACTTAACAGGAACAATTAACTCTCCAGACTGTAAATTTGGATTAAATCCACCCTTTTGACATAAGAAGAAGCCTTGATTCTTGAAAGGTATAATACTTGCACCACTCTTTTAAGACCGAATATTTTAAATTAGCATGGCTCTTTTGAACTGTGGTAGTTCAGTGTATTTTTTTTTTAATCAATGAATATTCTTTATATTTTTCTTTTTTTTTCCCCCCTTATGATTGGAAGTTACTGTCAAATGTTTACAGGAGGATCTCATATTTCTGTATGTGAAGATTTAGTTCCACACCATTTATTTCTCAAATGTGACACAAAGAATGCTTTGGCACTACCCACAAAATAGGTCCTTAGATGGCAGTGTAATTTCCTCCAAAGTCACTGTGGTCTGGGAAGTACAGAGAAGTAATGAAGTGATGACAGGTATTAGCATGCATAATGGGCTTTAATAGACATTTAATGTTGTTTAACTGGAAGAAGGAGAAGTGCTTTCCCATTGGAATATTTGTACATCGAAACTCATTGATCACCAATTTCAGAGGGGAAAGGTTAATCCATCAGTTTCTGTAACCAAACGGCACTGAAGGAAATTCTTTAGGTGACATTCTGGATGAACTGAGCTTTCCATCTTTGCAAACAAATGAGTGATATGACAAGCATGGTGTTCAGAACACATTTAACCAATTGATTTTCTCTCCTCTTGTAATAAGATCTAGAGACATATGAAAGAGTGTAGCTTGAGCCAAGATTAAAGGAACTGCTCCATACACACAAACCTAGGGGAACTGCATTATCAATAACAGTACTATAAAGCGTGTAGGCACCCATTCTTTTTCTTTATATAAAGTTTGTTATTGCAATAAATAGCTGTTATTGAACTGCTTGCCTTTTATTTCAGTTTTTCTGAATTTTATTTTGGTCAGCTTTCTGTGGTTTCCCGGTAGATGTTAGGAAAAAATGTTTCATTTTGTTATGGTGTTGTTTTTGTACTCACTAGTAAATCCAGGGCAACTCTGGATTTAAAACCAGAATTTATCATCCTTTGGGGCATGAAAAAAAAGATATGAGGGGGAGGGAGGGACCTGACTTCAAGTAGTTTGAAGATGTCAAATATATTTTAAAGGTTTGATGTGTATGGCTGCTTACTGTAATGACCCTCATCTTTTTCCTCCCTCTTCCCTGCTTTTTCTCCCAAATTCAGCCCAGCTCTGAGTTTCACATACCCTCCTACACCAGTATCCCTCCAGCAAATGCATCAGCAAATTATAAGTCGTCAGCAAACCCTAGGTTCAGCCTTTGGACACAGCCCTCCACTCATCCATCCTGCTCCAACTTTTCCTACCCAGAGACCTATCCCCGGCATCCCCAGTGTCCTGAACCCTGTCCAGGTCAGCTCTGGACCTTCTGAGCCCACACAGGTGAGAGGCAACAAAAGAAACCTTTACACCCCATTAATGTAAAAATTAAATAAATGGCATTGTCTCAATGGCAATTAATCACCACTGTCACTGAGAGCCTTCGGTAACAGGTTTTTTGCAGCTGTAGTGTTTGCAGTCACTTTATTATAAATCACAGGAGTGTATGCACAGCTCCTCATTGGTGGGGTGCTTTTTAGTCCTCATAAATATTTCAGTGTGCTGCAGCACCTTCTCATTCCAAAGTGTCTCTCCTGGATCTTACACAGGAACTTAACAGAGGTGAGGGGTAAGAAGAAGGGGCAAACCACATAAAAACACAAACGTTTTAAAGATTAGCAGCTTCACCTTCAAATCAGGCTGACTGTGATATACACGGGATCACAGTCTGCCCTCCTGGGACAGGTGTGAGCAGCTAAAAGTAACTCTGTGAGCCAGAGAGTAACTCAAAGACAGTGAAGAGGTTTGAATGGGTTTTTTTTTCCCCCTCTGATTTGTGCAAAATTGGATTTACTGAGTTTAAATTAATCATTTCAATAAACCAAGGTGTGTTCTCAAAAGCTGGAGATGAACAGTAGTGAATCAGGCCCATAATGTAGAGTTTATCACAGCTTGTGATTTGCCTGTTATTAGCTAGTGCTGTTTGTTTCCAGATGACCTGGGATAGGTTATTTATCAGTCTGGGAGCTGTTTATCTCATGGCTAGATTTTACAAATGTGGAAGCAGAACATGCTGTTGTAGGAAGCGTATTGATTTTTTTGTGGGGTCCATGCAAGTTCAAATATCTCTAAAAGATCTCTGGATTCCTACAAGATTCCATTTGCAGTTGTAGATAATAGTGTTCAGTCTAGCACAGCAGGAGAAAAGCAAGATTCTGGCCTGTTCATGTCAGCTATTTTGCTATTGACTTGGGAGAATACAGGACTTCATTTAGGATTTTTTGTCTGAGTCTCACAGTAGTGTTCAGTTTTTCTTTCTATCTACATTACAATGGGAAATGTAGTAAAAAAGCTGAGATCTTGTGTGCAGATGTTAAATGCAAAATCTTTCCAAGTGTGAAAAAAGGAATGTTGTGTTTATTTGAGCACTTAGTGATTCTGCTTTTCAAAGTTGCCTTTCCAGAGTTGTCATTGTGTGGAAATCAAGCTCTTCCTACCCCTCCCTGGCCTGACAAAACAGGCATTAGTTTGTAGCAAGGAATTACATCAAATGGTCCCCTCCCTGTTCCTGTTACAGGGCTCTTCCACAAGTTAATGCTCTGTAGTTGAAGTACAATTGTAATTACATATCCAATATAATTAACAGCGTAGCTTCTCCAAACAAAGTTGCTGAGCAGATGCTGCATATTTTTCTTTGGAGCTGCATATTTATCCCAGTCTAATTGTGTCTTCTTTTGGGGGAAAAAAACCCCCACCTGCCTGCAGCAGAATAAACCCACGAGTGAATCTGCAGTGAGCAGCACAGGAGATCCCATGCACAACAAGCGCTCCAAGATCAAGCCTGACGAGGAGCTGCCCAGCCCGGGAGCAGGAAGCATGCAGGTATGGCAGTCAGGGTGAGCCTTGCATGGCACTGCTGGAGGGAAAAGGCACAGGTTTTCAGGCTTCCTGCCCTCCATGTAGGGCACACACAGGATGGAGAGGCACTAAAGTAAACAATAAATAACGGCGGAGGAACCCGGACACCACACACAGATCATTGTGATCAAGTGAATGCCCTTTATTTCGCACTGCACACGATTTGTACAGAGTTAAAGCTACATTCTATTGGCAAAATTGAACCTCACACCACTTAACTGCAAATCCCCATTGGTTATAAAGCATATCTCACAAGTCCAATGTTTATATGAACTCATCCTAACTCTTTTCAGGAACATCTCCAGTGTGCTGTGAGAAACCCGAGGAGTTCTGATGAGAAACCTCCAGGGAGTTGCTAAGAACTCCTAGGGAGGGATCTCTTCCCTACCGCTCTGCAGCAGCTGCGGCCTTGACCATTCTCAGCTGCTTTCAGTCTCAGGGTCTTATATAGATCTGAATTGCTCACTCTTGATTTTTCTGTACCAACAAGGCACCTCTGACCAGCCAGAGCGTGCTCAGCCCTGTGTTTGCCTTGGAAAAGTGAACAAGAGGCAGATCTTTATCGAGGATATGTTTTCTGTTCAGCAAAAATACTTAAGGCCACCTTGAGTTTTCCCAGGTCTTAGCATTGTACTGCACTGAGGCCCTGGTACTGGGCTCCAGTCTCGTTTGCTGTGCTTTCTATACCAGTTAATGCCACTGGTTTTAGTAGAGTAACTCTTGATTTACAGAGACTCAGGGGAGGTGAGACTCAGAGCCTCAGTCTTGTGAGTGAATGCATGAAAACAAAGCACAGGTCTGCCTGAATCCTCCAGCAGGTTTGAAATGGAAAAAGAGCAGAAGTGCATAATCTGAACCAAATGTTTACACCAACATCTGGCTCTTACCCTTAGCAAATAACAAGCTGGGGAGAATGAGGCACCCCAAGGAAGTGAAGGTGGGAAGTCAAAAAGCAAAATGAAATACTTTCTTCCCCTGCTCATTCCTTTCATGCACATGCTATGGGCAAGAATAGACTAACAAGGAGGTTGAAAATTACCACTCTGCTCATGGCTGAGTTTTAGTGTGCAAACCTGTTGTTGTTTTAACAATGGAAA
Organism: Myrmophylax atrothorax; assembly: GCA_026770055.1. Lineage (NCBI taxonomy): Eukaryota > Metazoa > Chordata > Aves > Passeriformes > Thamnophilidae > Myrmophylax > Myrmophylax atrothorax. The sequence continues at coordinate 51,315,184 of JAOXXN010000395.1, forward strand.
CACACTTTGGATTACTGGTGATCCAATTTGTGTTTAACCCAGGTACTAAAATCAGATTTCAATTAATACAATTGTATTGAGTAGTCCCTCTTTCATTAGTGGTGCCACTGGATCAAGAGAGGCAGGTGTACAAATAACAGGCTGCTTAAATAAAGCGTGAGGGAAGCCAAACCTTTATGATTTATTTTTAATTGAAATGTAAAGGGATTTTTTTTCCCCCCCGAAATTATCTGCATTGAGTACTTCTGGGAATGAAAAATTTATTTTACAAGTGTAGTTTACAAGTGGCTTCTGGCTTATCAGGCCTGCTTTGGGCTTCTGTATTTTGTAGAATGCATTAATATTGTGAACTGAGAGTAAAATAATCCCCCCACCCCATCATTGTTCTTTTAATGCTGAAGTAATTCACTCCCCTTTCTCCTCAGTTCCAGAATTTCCTCTCTCTTCTTCTTACCCCTGTTTTTTTTCCTCTCTCCAGGAACAGCCAGAAGGAATGACCCTGGTAAAAGAGGAAGGGGACAAAGATGAAAGCAAACAGGAGCCTGAAGTGGTCTATGAGACAAACTGCCACTGGGAAGGCTGTTCCCGGGAGTTTGACACGCAGGAACAGCTAGTGCATGTAAGTTAATGGTATTCAGGAACTAGGTTTGAAAACTCCCTGACCTTTTCCATGGGGGTCAGCTTCTCTGACCCTGTGCTGAGTCAAGTTTCGGAGCTAACAGCGCTGCAAACTGCAGAGGGGTTTATGAGTTTCTGAGAATAAAGAAAACTCGGAGCCACAGTGCTTGACCTGTTCAGTCAGCTAAAGCTTAGTGTAAAATTCAATAAAGTCTTCAACAGAGATTGTAATGGCTCTGATCCTGTAAGCCAGCAAACGCTATTTGGAGTCAGAGACTTTGATAGTTATTGAGTAATTGTAAGCTGGACATGAATGATTATTAACCTTTAGCCAAGTTTGATTTTTTCTCCCCAAAGGGGTTGTAACAGTAGAAATGGGTGAGGGGAATGCTTTCCCTTCCCTCAGGGGGGTTTGCTATCAATTTACTGTTGTGTGTAAACTGAAGGGGATTATTTGGCTAAATACATGGAGACTGAATTATATCAGGCTTTTTAGCAAAGGAAGACTGTATGATCTTTTTTGTGCTACACCAAATATTAGTTGTATCTGCCTTGTTTTTTACTCCTCTCTGCCCTCTCTAAAACAAACAGTTTCTACTCTTTTGTAGTACTGTAAGCTAGAAAATAAGCAACTAAAATCTGGAATATAACATGGCAAGTACAATCCTCCCACATTTCCAACCTCAGCTAGCAGCAACTCTCTTAATTACTGGCATCATAAAACATAATAAATACTCTTAAAAAAGTGAATTCCCAGTACAGAAAAGAGAGTAACATGTTCAGCAAATAATCAGTGTGTCAGAATTGTGTTTATTTTAGCAAACTGTTTAATACTTTCCTGGATATCGTGCAAAATCTATTCCAAAGTGAGGCCAGTACTACTGAAATAGCTCATTGAAAAATGTACTTTTTCACCCAAAATAAATAAAAAAACCCCCACCATATATTTCTAAACACTATGCAAAATGGTGAACTGATCCTGCAAAGGTGACTTTAGTAAAGCAATGCCAGGATTCCCTTGTTGGAGTGTGAGAGCCTCTTGGTTTTGCAGTTATTCATCAAGATGTATTTTCAGGTTCTTGTTATTATTAAATAGTAGCAGCAGCAGTACCAGCAACAATGATTAATGAAAGACTATCAAAAACTAAAACAATATAAAAATTGTGACATTTTTTAAAGAATCCTTTGGAGACATTTTGCACAAATTATTCCCTAACATTTTAATAGGCCAAAATAAAATGTGAGGAGAAACAGTTTTGGTGTCACAGTATCTTTTTGGGAAAAAATACCACACAAATGGCTGCTGCAAAGGGTCAGACACATTTAATTTAAAAGATTGGATATTGTTCTTTGAATTGATTCTGTGCAAACAGACCAACTGAGATCATCTGGGGCTCTGCATAGTCTTTATATCTGCTACTAATTGTAAGGCTCTTTGTGATGCCTGGCAAATCTTTCTCTGTATTCAGGGATTTTCCCAGTGATGATTATAAATAATACACACTGAACTATAGGAAATAAAAGACAAATTCAAAATAAAGGTGCCCTTTGTAATTAAAAACGGAACAAGATTTTTTGATGTTGCCAACATAAAACTTAATGGAATTCCACTGAGCTTCTTAATTTAATACCTCATATTTTATATTTCAAAGTGAGTTAAATTGACAGTGTGATAGTCTAGTTGTTTTGCAGTTTTTTAAATTCATTTGTTGGTTTTGGTGGTATTTTTATAGCAGTTCTGACTGCATTATAATTGTCAACAGCAAGACTGAAAAAAAAATTGTATTTCTTTAGCCTCTGCACAGTTGCAATATCTGAAATGTGTTTCTCTAGACATAAAAAAGGAACATAAAATTCTTTCTATCATAAAAGTAGTTCTTTTGGTAGGGGTCAGGATTTAGGTTTGGTATGATGGCGTTTGAGACTACGAGGTGCTAGTCCTGCCTGGATACCCCGAAGACAATAAATTCATCATTGCAACCATCGCATTTAAGCAGCACAAATGATGCTGTAAGAGTCAGCAGGACTCAGTGATGGGGCCCTGGCTTGTGATTTCTTTTGCTGCTCTGGCAGAGTCCTGCTGTGGGGACTTGAGCGAGTTCTTTCTGCCCAGAATTGCAAAGGGCTTTAGACATCTCACTCCGTTTGAAGGTCTGGCCGCTCACCCCAGTCTGTCTCTCCGCGTTTTGTCTGCCCTTGATTGCCACAGCCCCCTGATGTTCCCCTGCAGAGACGAGGGAAGCGAGGTCTGGTCTCAGTAGGGCTTCATGGGAAGGCAGTCCTGGTTCTGCTGAGGTGTGTCACTCTGGCAGAAACTGTTCAGTCCCCGAGCAGCAGTCAGGTCCTTGAAAATCTCTCCTCTGATGTTGTGGCTCGTGTTATGCCTCCTACCCAAACGCTGGTGGGTAAACCCAAGTAGGTGCAAATTGCCGTCGCTGCACCTAAATCAGTGTGGGCACCAGTCCCTGAGTTCCTGCCCTGGCAGGTGCATGTGTGTGCCTGGCACAGAATGTGTCTCCAAGGCCTGTATACACCCTTTGCTCAGCAATATTTACACTGCAATAGCATCTGGAGGCCTCGCCAAGCCCAGAGTCTCAAGGTGCCAGATGCTGCTCAAACACAAGAGAAGGAATGCACCTGGTGTGGTCATGAGGTCTTTCACCCTGCTGCTCTGGGGCCACATACATCAGGCTGTTCGGTGCTGTCTGGAGGTACCTGAGCTTCCAAATCTTGCAGCAGAGCTCTGCCATGTCCTGGCTCCATGTGCTGCAGCTCTCCTGGTGATTCCCCACCCACTGGCAGACTCAGCAAAGCCTCAGTTGCTCCAGCTGAGCTTGAAGAGCTGGAAGATTTTGAAGTATGATGCTGGACAGGATTTCCAAAGTATGGATAGCCATCCTGTTTTGTTGATTCTGCTCTGGGGTAGTAATCACCAAGATAAAGGTGTAGATAAAGGCAATAAAGGCTTAAATTGCCATAGCAAGGCTCATCCAGGTAAATCGGCCATCTTTCTGTGTTGGTTGCAACCATATATAATAGTAAGAGATCAGACTCAGAATGTCCAGTGGCACAGAACAGACTGTTATCCAAGCCTTGCATCCCAAAGCACTGAAATTTTAGTGTTAAGTGCAGTGTTAAGCTAAGAGATGGAAGTCTGTTTTTAGCTGTTTGTTTTGTTTCTTGAAGGATTGGGTGCCTCTGTGGGAATTCTAGTCATGCCAGGTTGAGCAGAGCTCTGAAGAGCTTTTTCACAATACACAGTGCACACAGTTCATATTAGAGATGTCATTACTCCCACTGATGTATAGGGCATATACACAAGCACACATGCATGTGTTTTGAAAAAGGTAAGTATGAATTTGTGTATATTCTGGTCCTTCTGTCACATGAGGATAGCTTTATTTTTGGGGAATGATGGGACCTCATTTACTTTGAAATCAATGGTAGATGCATCAGATTCCAGTAATATCTGCTCTACAAAATGATGTGTGATATAGCATGTGAAATGGTAAATGCAAACAAAATCTGTGTCTGAATATGTGGTATAGCTTTAGACCAGAAATTGCGATTTGGGGTACAATAGCCAGCATTTGATGCCATTTCTGTGGCAAAGTCCTGCAGTTATTAATGTAAACTGTGGGTGCCAGTGAAAGTGTTCTTAGAACCCCAGAGACAATGTTTTCTGTCTGAATTTATGAACAGAACCTGGGCTGCTATGAATAAATAACTGAAAAGCTACCTAAAAGAATCATTATTGACCCACCCAGAAGGGTCTGACACTGAAATGATTTTGGCATGGGTGCTCATATTTTCAAGCGGTATGTGCCACTTAGAAGTCAGCCTGGTTAAATTTTCATGATACATACACCAAAAGGCGAGCTTTTTAAAGCATTCAGACACTCTGCCTTATTTATAGCACCTATCCATCCTTTCCCCCCCTCCTTCTCTTACAGTTAATAGAAAGATTCATGATTCTTCATGGTTGTCTATCTAGCGTCTGACAGTACCGACTGCACTGTTAAAGCAAGTCACTATCTATAATTGATATCCTTCTATGGAATAGGGTACCGGCTGCAATTGAAGGGTTTTGCTGAAAGCTCTTAAATCCTGACAAGTTCTGCCCTTGTTCTGGTTGTCGCTGAGCTGCACTGCTGGGATCCCAGGGTTATTTGAAGTTGAGGCAGGAGGGGGGCGTGTTGCACATTAGTAAAACACAAAGTTGGTGTTAGGACTGCGTTAGAGCTGCCACCACGTTCACCTGCCAGGGAGTCTTATTTGCAGTGCATTGCAGTCCTGAAAAGGCTGGTTACATTACTGCTTAAAATGTGTGTTGTAGGTTTCCTTCTTTCCTTTCTTATTCTCCTCAAAAATTAAAAAAAAAAAGATCTTATTTATTTTAAACCCTCAGTTTGCTGCTGGGGTCTTTATCATCCAGCAGTTTAATTAATTTCTCTGCCCAGCAAGATATTATAATTGGGCTTAGCTGCGCTCGAGTTTGTTTTAAATACGTGATAAATGCACTTGAGCACCCAGAAGCTAATAAGATATTGTATATATTTATAAATCTGCTTTTTGTTGCAGTTTGTCTCTTTTTTTCCCCCAGAAATCAGTTTAAGAATAAAATATTGCAAAAGGGCTAGACGCCAAAGATAAAAGTTTGTTTAAGAAAATTATCCTTCAAGGAAATGACTGAAGTTATTGTTAAATATTAATACAATGGCAATCAGAAAAATGCAGCACTGCCTATTTCTCATCCCCCTTGCTGCGGAGCCTTGATGATAATTATTTTTTTATTCAAAAACATGCTCGAAGAACTGTAGAGCTATTTTTTTGTTAGTGTTCTCTCCTTAATTGTGCAGCAATAAAATTCTCTCATTGTTGTTACATTTGATTAGATGAGATCAAAAAGCCCTAAACTGGCAGCAATGGTTTCCATTCAGGATTCCACTTGCTGAGGTCTTCCTGCCTGTTTGCAAAGCCACAGTGGCAGGATCAACCCCTGGGGCAGCTGCTGTACTGAGCATTTATCATGGAATGAGGTACCTTAACCAGTGCTGTGCACCTCAAAACTTGTAAACACGACTGATCAGGAGGTGGGGAACACACACCACCCTCTGAAGGGTTGGGCCTCTCTGCAGTGGCTCATTTTGGATGCCCAGAAATAAGGACACTCAAAGTCAAGAGACTTGAAAGTCTCACTCCCTCTGCTTCCACACTGTCGTTGGCCTGTGGCTTCTTCCTCAGCTCCTCTCCTATAGGAGAGCAGTAGGTATGGACTGGAGAAAGCCAGTTTTTCTCTAAATAAAGATCCAACTGCAATAGGAGGATAAGCCAGATTAAAGCAGCCCCCCTGAGTACTGGCTGCAGTGGCAAACCTGTAAGTGACCCTGAGAGTTGTACATTGCCCACCACCTGCAAGAGGAGAAGGTGCCCTTTGAGGAAACAGCCCCCAGCTGGGTGCAGTTGTGTGAGGAGGCACCTGTGCACATCTCTGCCCCAGCAGCCACATTATCCTTTCTGCAATAGTGGTTTCTTTCCTCTGGGTGCTGGGGGTGTGCTTGCTGACTGGTTGTGATGTAGGTGAAGTCCCAGCTTTGTGGAGCAAGTCCGTTGCAAGCCCAAAGGAGTGTAATTACACGTCCCAGTCTGCATGCTTCTCAAAATAAGTGCAGGCAGAGATTTACTTAATTTTTAATTCTCCTTTGCAAAGGCAGTTTTCAGTATATTTTCATTATAGTTTTATTTGGCTCTAATTCAGTAACACACAGAGGCTTCAGCCCATTCGCAGTCTCATTGTGCGTGGCAGTGACAGCTACTGCCCTGAAAGGTTCAGAAATGTTTCCTTTAAATTGAAAAGAGTAAGGAATAGATAAGAACATGAAATCCATTATAGTAATAATTTTTTTCCTGACAAAAGGAGAATGTTTTATGTACAACAGAAAAGGGGGTTTTGTTGGTGGTTTTATTCTGCTTCATCTCATTTTATTTTGTACTCAGTGGGGGTGAGACCCCAACTCGTACTTGGAGAAGCAACACTGTGGCCAAAAGAAATCAGTTCTTCGTGTGAGACAAGCCCAGGGCTTGGACTGAAAGTTGTGACAGCATGGAGAAGGCAGGGAGCTGTTTCAGAGGCAAGCAAGTGCTGTAGGAAGGGGTTTTTTTCCAGTTTGTGCACTCCTTCAATATATTTGACCTTTGTAGCTGTGAGGCAATGAGGAGGAGAGAAAGGGAGAAGAGAGTACAGCAAATAATCATGAGAAACATCTGTCCAGAAGTTTTTAGATTGTGAAATCTCTCCCTCCCTGTATATTTAAAGACTGAGTCCTAATTAAGACACCACCTTACTGTGCTGGATTTTAAGCTGCTGAACCCATTGTTTTGAGCTGTGCCAGACTGGTTGAATCATTTATGGGCCAGCAATTTATTACATGGCATAGGAAAGCCAGTAAGCAGATCTATGCCCTTGAGTACATGTTCCTTCTCTCTTGGTTTCCGTCTGGGTACCTAACACAGACTTGTTTAAGTGAATCAGGTCTTTAACCCCCCATCAAAGGTAACAAAGGTAACCATGTTGGGTTGTTGGGGTTTAAGGTTAAGTAACCTCAGATGGACCTCACCACTGTTTTGGAGCCTCAGGAGCCCTCAGGGTCTGGCACGGCCCCTGTTTGCCTTCTCAGCACATCCTTGTTCTGCGCCAGTCACCGTGATGCCCTTTGCCTTCCAGCAGTGTTAAAAGTCGTCAGTGCTGCCTTGTGAAGGGATCTTATTCACTCTGGGCTTGACCCAAAGGCCAGCTGTGCTTTAGCTCAGGTCCTCTTAAGCACTCCACTCCACAAGCACATGGGCAGTTTCCCTGCCTGCAGTCTGGCTCTTGATGAATCACTGAGAAGGGGGAAAAAAAATAAAGTGGGGATTTCTTTTTTGATAGAGAAAGGTTTACAAAAAAATAAATCCACCCTAATCTGTGAAGTATTAAGAGGGGATTTAGAGAGAGAAATGTAATCATTTTTTTATTTTAATTCCTCAGTAATTAGCATTTCTTTCACAGCATTAGGAAAACTTGTTGTTAGCCTGCTGCTGCCACGGCTTCTGTCTGGATGGGTTGCCAAAGTCGTTGTCTTTGAATGGGTGTCCCTGAAAGAGGTTGCTAAAGTATGACATGTCCTTTAAATAGCACTTCTTTTTCACTGGTGTGTGTAGGGATGGCCAGAGCTCCTCCTGTGCCCCGAGAAGTTACTCTGTCCACTCAACCATAGTAAGTGGGCACTTGGGTGGAAAGGGCTGTGCGTAGCAGGAAGCAAGGTTTGACCTTGCTCTGTGCTTGTAGTCACACAGCACTACTTAGGGGTTTGTGGACATACCTACTTATTGGAAGTGTTTCTTTTGCCTGAGAAGTCAGCTAGTGAACTCTTCCAGGTTCACTGCTATTTCATACGTGACTTCCAGTTTTGGGCAAAAGTGTGGGATAAGAAGCTGCCAGCAGAGTCCCAGGGGAGCCCGTAACTGAATGACAAGTGCATAGGCAAGAGTAAAGCTGCAAACTGAGCTGGTGCTTTGGCTCCTGACCCTTGTTGGCACAGCACAAAGAGAGAAACGGGAAGTCCGTGCCTGTTTTTTTTGCTGCCTTGGAGCTGCAGGGAGGATTAGGCTTGTGCATGGACTTCAGATACCTTTCACTCCTAACCAACAGGCCAGGAAAAAGCAGATTCCCCTGGACAGAGCTGTTCTTTCTGTGCAGCTTTCTCATGCCTTGCTGCTGTTAAGTGATTTGCTGTTACAAAGCCTGAGTTGTTAGGATGAACAAGTGGAAGATCTACCTTGATGTGTTTGGTATGATGTGTCTCTGCACTGCTTTTATCACCCATATTCTACCCAAAAGATTGACCCACAGAAAACCAGTGCTGGGAAGAATAGAAATATATGAGTGCTGGCCCAGCTGTGTGTGGAAGTGCTTTTTCTGGGAGAAAAGTGTCAGATTAGCATGCATGAAAGGAGGTAGGGACAGTTAAATACAGGCATGAGAGCAGCTTCTGCATTTGGTTTTGAGAGGACTGTGCTGCAGGGATTCATTTTTGCAGTCTCTGTTGTTTGTGTAACCTCTTAACAGAAAGAAAAAAAAAGGGGGAGCTGGGCCTTTTATCATGGCAAAACTAATTTAGTGTTTTCCATGCTGAAACTTTAGTGTGAGCATGACTTTTCTTCAAGGTGTCGGGTACCTAATCTCTAAAATGAATGGGTGGTGGTTTTGTCAGGAGTGGGTCCTCTGGTGGCTTGCACTGTAGGTATGAGGTCTGCACACACCATTCTTATGTGTATCGCAGGGCTGAGATGCTGCAGTTCTTCGTGAGATAAAGTAGTCAAGCTGAAAATGAAACAAAGCTCTAACTGTATCCCTCCTTGTGTTTAGCAGAGATAAACTACAGTGGAGTCTCAGTGCTGCTCCGTTTGGCTTCTGGCAGCAGCTTTAATTGGTAAAATGCAGATTTTTTTTTTGATCAAGAGAGGATTATTCTTGTTATCAGTCTGGAGCATCTTATTTCAAGATGAAAAGGCTTCGCTGAATTACAGATGCCAACATTTTTACAAAGCACTTTGGCGATTGACATCTCAAAGAGAAAGTATGATTTATTAGCCTGTAATGGCTAACACTCAGCACTGGGCTAGGTCCCACTGATTTGTGAAATTGCTTAATATGAATTGCCTTTTTGTGTAATTCAAACCCCAGCTTTTTCAAAGAAACTTAGAATGTAAAGTGTATGAAACATTACATACCTGGAAAGGGGGAAGGGTGATGGGGCTGTGTAGCTAAAAAGAAAAGGAAGAGGAAAAGACAGAAAGAGAGAGAGAGAGAGAGAGAAAGAAAGAGAGAAAGAGAGAGAGAGAAAGAAAGAGAGAGAGAGAGAGAGAAAGAGAAAGAAAGAGAGAAAGAGAAAGAGAGAGAAAGAAAGAAAGAAAGAAAGAAAGAAAGAAAGAAAGAAAGAAAGAAAGAAAGAAAGAAAGAAAGAAAGA
>JAOXXN010000395.1:51330168-51344810 GCA_026770055.1 Myrmophylax atrothorax
GTTTTCTTAGGGACATTTTGTGCCTTGCATTGCAAAAAGTGGATCTGGCATTATCTCCTAATCCAAACCGCAGCTTTCTTAGTTTATGTATAAGGAGACACTAAGTGCATTTATTGGGGAAAAAAAATCCTGTCGTTCAATAGTCTCTTTCTGCAGAGAAAGAATCGGTATTTTTATCACACAGACAGTTTGTATGTGTCCATGTGGCAAGCACAAGGATCTCTTGAAAAAAAGGCTTAGAAAGATTTACTGATTGATTTACACAGGAAGATCCTGCTAAGGAATATATTTTCTTTCATTTTAAGTGGATCACTGCTAGCTATGCTGTAATCAATAAAGTACTAAAAGTAGAAGAAAGTGCATGGGTTTACAAAATCTGGCCCAAAGTTAAACTAAAGGAGGTGCCTGTTGTTCAGCAAGTCCTGTCTACATACTTAGTGTCCATATGCTTAACACACCTTGAAAAGCAGATCCCATTTAAATATCTGACATTTACCTTGCTATTTCCCCACCTTAGGACCATAGGATTTTCAGTAAAAGACATAGTGGTTTAACTTTTTTGTAAGGGATCAAGTATTTTGCTAATCCTTCTGCATAGATAGATGACCCATTGTACCACTCTGGGAGTTTGGAAGACTCCAAAACCTTGTTAAAAGGCTGCTTTTTAGCTTTTCCTTATTCTGTCTTCCTTTCATAGGTTTTTAAGTTGGCTCATGTGATTAAACAGTTTGTCTCTGCTAACATAAAATCATATGAAGCTGCTGTAATATATAGTTACACTTTAACTCAAGGAGTCTCTTGACTCTAAACTGTTTACAGGGTGTTTCCAAACTCATGCACTGAAAGGCAGTGTAAATTTTAGCAGATTTTTGTCGTTAAAGCCTTACAATTTTTATGAAACAGCTCTGGCTTTATATATTCATTTGGTGCACCAGTTGCTGGGATATTTTGCAGGGTATTTTTTTACTTCCAGTTTTTTGTTCTCTAAGCATCTTTACTCCTGAGCTTTTATTTCTTGGCTCCAGCCACTTTGGGCTGTGCTGTGGAATGTAAAGACTAGAAAGCTCATCCAATTTTATTTTCTTGTGAACATGCCCTATGCTAAAGGAGAATATTATTACTTTTAGCGTGGTTTGAACCCACAGCTCAATAACTAACTCTAAATGCTGCTAAAGCCCCACTCCTGCAGAGAGCTCAGTGTGTTTGGACCCAATCGAGTTTAATGGGCTCCAGGCAGCTCCCAGAACCAAACCCTTGGCTGGGAGCAATGGCAGGAATTTATCAAAGCCAAACAATATAGGGGGAAGAATAGTTAATTTCAGGTTTAATATACACAGCAGGTCTGATTTCCATTGAAGTCAGATGAGTTATGGTGGCAGGAAGGAGGCCTATAGTTTTTTGTCTTCTGCAGCAATGTGGGAATACATCCAAAGTATTTAGTTCTGCCTCCTGTGTGCTGGTGTGCTTCTTTCAAAACCAGGATGGTATTTTCATTCTTCATACTATTTGCAAATAAGATGAAATACTTGATTTTAATGCCTCTTTGTGATTACTTCCTTCTCCTGTGTGCTGGCAGGAGTCCTCTGTGGTCTTTGTTTGCCAGTGACAAAAATCCAAAAATAGAATATATAAGTGTGTTATGCTAACATCTGTAGCAGTGCTAAGTGTCAGGCTGTTCAAGTTTTTCTGGTTTGTTTTGTTGGCTGTTTTTTTTTTTGAGGTAAGTCCTGTTTCTCATGTATGTTTTTATTAAAGATTATACACAGCTGTATGTGAGCCCAGATTTGTAAAGAAGAAAGTCATGCATTGCTTCCGTTGGGTACTGCCCGTGAGGGAGTATTTTAACATGGTTTTCCTGCAAATTCTGTAGCAGTTGCACGTAAAATCAATTTTTATCCTTAAATGCAAAGATCATGAAGCAGAAAATTTTGAAGTTGAGCCTCAGGTGGTTTTCTTTCCTTCCATATTCAGTCACTCCCAGAAGGTATCAGAGAGTACAATTTCTAGGCAACATTCATTGACAAACTCAGAACCAGTGAAGGGCAGATGTTTGGATATAGGCCAGTCTTTACCCTCTTCCCATCCAGCTGTAGGAAAACCCTCCCTTGTTTGTGCACTATTGCTTTGATGAGTTTGAGAGAGGAATGTGTAATTTGCAAGGAGTGTGGAGCTCTTTGCAAGGCAGATTTCCTCTCCTGTGAGCTTGTGACTTGAACAGGCACTGCACCTCCTTGCAGATTGCTGTAAGAGCTGTTCCTTGAAGGCAGGAGTCCTTCCTGCAGCTCAAGCTGCAGAATTCCTGCCTGTGGCCACCTCTCAGAAAGCCTGTGGGAAGGGCTTGTATGCATGTGTGATGGAGAAGAATGGAAGGAAGGCAGGCAGACCAGGCTGGAGATCATCACTGCAGGGCTAGGGAATAGGATTTGAAAGACCCCCTTCATTTGCTATTGCATTGTAAAGACCAACATCACAATTTCATCACTTAAGCACCAGAGGGTCTTAAACCCTTTGGCAAATGGACTTCGTTCAGTTTCTTCTTCCAGCCCTGGCCTATTGAGCCAAATTTTAATTCTCCTTTGCTGGTGCAAACTTCACCTGTCTTCTTTCTCCCTCTGCTTTTCTCCTTGCTGGGCTGTCTTGGGTCTCTTTGTTTATGCTGGAGGCACCATATTACCCTAAACTTTTCTCATGCGACCTTTACATAGAAGACATGTAAAATGTGGGTGTAATTTGGGGACCTAAATGTAAAGAGCATAAACCCCCCAAATTAAAAGTGAGCCTAGCATGGTTACATAAGATGATTTTTGTCAAAGTGATTTCTGTGCATTGCTGAAGTCTTGGTGAAGTTGTAAGTTGTAATGGAGTTCCACCTGTAAGGTTGCCTTTTACAAGAGGAAAAACCCTACAGCAAAGGGCTTTCCTGCTGTTAGCACAGTAGTTTACATGCTCAGGGCAGCTCTTGATCTGTGTGTTCAAACACACGCAGTTTACACCCCGGAAGATATTGGAGTGGGCTGAAGTTTGAGCAGAGCTGACCAGCGCCCACACAGTGGTGTGGAGCACGTAACCCAACCTGCAGGAGCTGTGCTCGGGCAGAGGCAGCTGGGAGGGAATGCAGGCAGCAGACAGGTAGGAGAAGGTGGTTGGGAGAAAGGCCAGGAGCGGTCAGCCTGTGCTTGGCCCCTTGTACTCTTCCAGGAGCAGGGCAGGGGCACTTCTTCCTTACAGGCTCCTCCATCTGGGTGCCCCAAGGGCTTTGTCATCCTCATCTAACCCTGTTGAATCTTCCCCTGCTTCAGCAGGTCTCAGAGAACAGGGCTCACTCACCCCTGGAGGGCAGAGTCTTAAGCAAAACATTTCCTTTTGAGAACAATTTTCTTGAGCATTTGGCTTGTGGTTTCCACTATCAATTTCTTCACTTCTTCAATTATCAATTAGAATTGATAATTCTTGTTATCTCCCATGTAACCCCAAAATATCTTGGGCAGGTCACAGGTTGGGCAGGTGGTTGAAGAGAGAAGTAGAGCTCTTTTCTTTTGTAACCCTGCAAAAATATTGAAGCTGGGATACCTTGTTTGAACTAAGGTGAATGCAGTGCAGAGCATCAGTGCTGGAGGAGCAGGTAAAGCCCAGTTATCACAGCACCACGCACTGAAAAATTACTTCCATACAACTGGGAAAAAAAATAAAGAGCAAAGAAAGCTGGAATTCCTGTAACATACCAGCTTCACCTGTTAACCTCCCAGCTAGTAATACAAGAATGCTGGCTTCAGGAAAGACAAGGCACTTGATTTTAGACAGAGTTATGGAAGAGAACATCAGAGAAGAAACAAAGCTGACAGTCATCAAAGCATCTTTCTTACCACTGTAAAACTGGAATTATTACTGTCCACAACATTTATGTTGATGTTCTGGCAGAATCTCATTTATTAGATTTTCAGGTTTAGCAAATAAAGATGCAATTTCTGCTAGTTGCTTTATAGCTGCATGCTCTGCCACAGGAAATCAAGGCAGAGCTGTAAAACATTGCCCTTGCTGGAGCTGCATTCTGCTGCTAACAGACTTAACTGTACTGTATACGTGAATATATGTATATTAAATTAAACAAGAACAAGATGTGATCTTATTGGGAAAGAATCCCTGCAATATCCCAGAAGTTCCACTTGCTCCACAGAATATCCCAGAGACTCCCAAAAAGCTGTCCAGACCCTGGAAACAGATCCAGGCTGAGGGAGTCTGTTTGCAGCCTGACAAGCCAACTGTGTTTGCCCTGTTGGTGTTACATCCCATCCATACTGCATAACTGCTGTATCAGAGATTAAAAGGAGGTCATGCTGTATTATGAACCACTGTCTTTATTTTTAGGATTAGATAACTCCTCTTCCACGCCCCCCACCACTGATTCTCTTTATGTCCTAAGGGCAGATCCTTTCTCTTGGGTCAGGAATGTAATAAGGCAGGTTTTCCTCTCTCCAGGATATTGTGTCTGTCTCACTGTGTTTAAATTGCCACAGAAAGCTCTTCTGAGCAAAATACAGTATTTTCTTTGTACAGGAGCCAATGATTGACGTATCCTTGGGGACTTCTCCATCTTTAGCATTTAAACATACAAGTTGGTTATGTTTAACCTATTGATAGGCAACAAAGACAACTGCAGAATTTATTGCAAGAGAACAGAAGAAAAGCAGAAAGAAAACATCTTTTTAACTAGGGGATTGAGAACTTTTATTGCTGTTGTTGAGGCAGAGAGATGAAAAAAATAATCAGACCTATATTTTCAGCTGAAAGAGGGAGATGAAAAGAAAAGAGTCTTGGTGAGTTGTGTCCTTTGAATTAGCATATTCTTGTTTATTAGGAGTACAGTTTCACATTTAGAGAATTTGACTTCTCCAAGCCCATACATAACAAGTCATTTGATTCATTGTGGCTTTCTTAAGCAGCATTTGAGGCAAAAAAGATGACTCCTGCTCAGGGTTATAGTAAACACAAAATGCAAAAATTCATTAATTATTTTTAGTTTGACTGCTCTTGGTCTTTGTGAATTCCTTCCTTCTGAACTTGTATGCCCCATGAGACTTGGACAGTCTCATTCCAAGTGTTTCACTGACCCCAGATCTTTACTAAAGTCTTAAATATGACTGTAAACCCAGACTTCTCCCAGTGGCAGCTGTGCTGGCCCAAGACAGCTGTTGACCCCAACTGTTTGTTTCATTATCTCTGAGGTTCCTTTCAGTCTACCCTTCGTATGGGAATGTTCCCTCGGACACTGGAGTCCTCCTTTCTTACTGTTTCCATCCTCTCCTCCAGCTGCTGGTTTCTGTGCTGCCCTTCTCCTGTGCCTGTCATCCCTGTCTATCTACTTACAAGGGTTGTCCCAAGCTATAAATCATCATCATTTTTCAGTTGACTTAGACTTCTAATTTTGATCCCTCCCTTTCTTCATTGAGTGCTATTGCCAGTTCTCAAGGGACAGAAATGGGTCTCCAGAACAGCATAGTAATAAATGAGCTTCAAGCATGAATTCAGCTGGAGTGCTGAGTGAAGTCTCTTTTTATTCTTATAACTAAGTATTCAATCATGGACACAGAATTTGTATGTTAAATTTGTAAAATAGTTTAAGTTATATTTCCCATTTTCCACATGCTTCTCTCCTTTTTGAAATAACCATCTTTGAAACTGAAACTTTATGTAGTGATTTAACACTTCTTAATAAATAAAATAGTCATACTGGAGTTACAAATATTTGCAGGTTTGGGTGTTTTTTGGATGCTTTTGTCCTGGTTCTGGCTGGGATAATTTTCTTCATAGTAGCTGGTACGTGCTCTGGTTTGGATTCAGTAAGAGAATAAGGTTGCTAACACACAGATGTTTCAGTGCTCACCCTAAGTCAAGGACTCCTCAGTGTCCCATGGTCTGTCAGGAAGCAGGTGCACAAGAACTGGGAGGGTACACAGACAGAAACATCTGCCCCAGGGTGCCTAAAGGGGTATTCCATAGCACCAAACCTCAGACTCGGGACTTAAACTGGGGGAAGTTGGCCGGGATGCACCAACAGCTGCTCAGGGATGTGCTGGGCATCAGTGAGCAGGTGGTGAGCAAGGGTATTGTGCATCACTTGTTTCTGTTAGATATTATTCATCTCTCTCTTCTTGTTATCTCCCATGTAACCCCAAAATATCTGATTATGAATTGTGGTAGGCCACTAATCTTCATTTAGGTTTACAACCATGACCAAATCTAGGGGGAGCAGGGGGCTTAATTTGTTAATACTGGAAAACTTTAAAAATTAAGTATTGAGATTGAGTGACAAGATCAAACATTGTCAGGTGAGGAGTGCAGTGCACAGGCAGAGTATTTAGTGTATTCATTATTGCCAGGCACTGCTTTTAAGATCCAGCTGATCTTAACTCTGGGTATTCCATTTCAGCGGAGGTGTCAAGACCGTGGAGGCATTGACCTGCTTTGGGCCTGGTCAGCAAATGGTATAAATTGTCATGTTGCTTATCCCAATTATCAGAGATCCATCACAAGGACATTGCTTAAGTCTTCCATAAAGTATGAAAAACAACTGTAAGAACTTGAATAGAATAACAATAAATGCATCCAAAGGGAAGGAAGCAGGACTGGAAACAGTTATCTGAGCTTCTCCTCAGCCTTTTGCCTACTCAGAACTGCAGGGTTCTTCATGTATAGCTATAGCTTCAACTTGGCTTTAGGAACTGCAACCAGCTTAAGCATTTATGCCACCATAAAGGCTTAAAGCAGCTTAAGTGCTTCTTCCATCTCAGGAACTAAAAATGGCTTAAGTACTTATGCCACCCTAAGGACACGAGGTCAATAGTGTACTCTCGACTTGAGCCGCAGGGAGGAGACTTTGGTCTCTTGTGGATGTTTAGCCTTGTTGTGCTTGCAAATGATCTTTAGTAAGGAAAGGGCAGTCAGGATCCATACCTATTTTCCATCAGATAAGAGGAAATTAAAATGCATGCATTGTTCTAACAGAGAGTCACAGAGGTTAGAGAGAGACTTGATTGCAGTGATTGGAATGTGTCCGGAAAATCTGATGGGGATTTCACTCCATGGAGATGCATTTTTTTCCATCCTCACAATGAGATTTCTTTTGTCACAGGATATTTCTTGGCTCACCAGGACCTCCTTTATATCCTGACTTCTTTACAATGCTTTTGTCTGTTCATCTTGCTGTGGATCTTGGAGTCAATCTTTCTCGAGATGTTAATGAGATGGTAGGGATGCCTGCTTGATGTCATCTCTCAGTTGCCTGACTACCTAAAATGGTAACAAGGAGCAGTGATGAGTTGTGTGTTGCATCCCTGGGGAGCTGGGAAGCCTGGGTACTTGCTTAAGTGCTGCCCTGTCACTTTTCTGAATGCTGATATTCTTTTTACAATCACTCAGCCATCTCAGGAAGCTGTGGAGGTCAAGAACCTCAGAAGTATGTACACCACTCATGAACAAGTGACTACTCTTAGTGGGAATCAGAGATCTAAATACTTCTGTGCATGTGGGATTTAGCTTTTCAGGGCCTTAAGTCTCTGCCTCTACTGTGGCCATGGTAGAAAATATGATTTCCTGAGGTTTGTTATTAGGAGGAGTACAAGGTACTGAGAGGCTTTGGTAATAGTCTCAAGTCTGAAGGTAGTGACAGATCTGTACTTACACCTAAGTGGTGGCAGGGAAGTTTGGATTCTGTTATACCAAGTCTGGGGAGCTCTGGTGTATTCACAGTGCTTTGGACATGAAGTTTAAAGTTGTACTGAAGCAGGTGAAGAGGCTGAGAGAACCACTGAGGAGGGATGGACTCATACAGTCCTCCAAGTGGCAACAGGGAACCTGGGAACAAAATCATGGACACGACACAGAGACTTCTGCACCTCAAGCCAAAGCAGGGTAAGAAAGGGAATGAAGACTTGGTCTTTTTTGAGAAGACTGGAAGGAACTAGTTTATTTAATCCAGCAAATGAAGACAGAGAGGAGAATGCTGTCTGCTACTTAGTTAGGGTGGGCAAGAGAGAGAACTAAACACTGCAGGGAAGCAGAGCTGTTTAAGCTAAAGGATAGTCTTGGCACAAGAACAAATGAATATAAATTGCCTATGAATAAATCGAAGCTAGAAATTAGTTGCTAACCAGCAGAGGGGTGAGTTCCTAGAAGAGCCTTCCACTGGGAGCAGGAGGAGCTGATCACCAACGTACCTAGAAGATGAAGCTTGCTCTGTTTGCCTAGGGTTAGGTGTAGTGGGGCTTTCCTACACATCAAATGCAGTGGCTCTGCTGGTTTGAGGGACTTTCTGTTGCAGTACACACACACATCTGTGCTAGAAGGTGTCAAACACTGCACTGCTTTATGTTAGTAGAGCGTTAGTGAGAAGTTATTTAGCACTTCTTTTTAATTTTTTTTAAAATACAGGGAAATAACTGTGAGAAGATAAAAGCCTGAAATTGTCATTGTATAACTGAAATGAAATCAAATCTTGGCAATGGGGATATGCCTTCCACTTTGCCAGTAACTTGCCACGTTGGACCAGTAAAGCGTGGTCTCCTCCCAGTTTTATCCCAGCTTACCTCAGCGTAGTGTGTTAGAAAGCAGAACCAGGAGATTTTCCCAATGGATTCAACTCTCTGCTTTCAGATGCAATCTCAGTTGCAGTGACATTCTTTTTCTGTTCCGGACTTTTTTCCACCGAGATTGACCACTGTGAGAGCACATTTGGCCTTGTTTATGTACTGAATAGCTAATGGGTCCCAAGCAGTCAGCTAAGACATGGTTAGATTCTTCTAAAAACACACGTGAAGGAGGGAAATGGAACACTATTGCAGATCGTGGCTCCAGTGTCACCTCACCTCATCTGCTGCAATGTGAAGTAACACACAGGGTGGGTATGGGTTATATGAGAACATGATTTATAAGGTGTTCCCTTTTTCAATAGCATTTCTTACCATGTAAGCATTTATGCTTCCAAGATACTATGGGTTGAGCTTTACCATTACCTCTGGGTTTTGAACTTGCCTAGTAGAGGTGACAGGCAAACTTCAGCCTTGACTTCAGTCAATTTGGTGAGGTTTTACACTCTGGAATTGAAACCCGTCTCAGAGCTTCCTCCTTCAAAGATGGCTCATTCCAAGACCAAAATCAGTATTTAGGTCAGCTCCCTCTGTTCATTTTAGGGTATTTTGGAGCTGGATGATAGTAACATTTTTTAAATAAAAGAAAATGAGCCAGGACAAACTGAGGTTTGGTAATGAGCATTGAAGTGGCATGAAAGTGACTGTTATTCTGCAAATGACCCCTGTTTAGCAGCTTTTTGGAGCTGTGTGCAATGGGAGATAGCTTGTAGAATTCCAGCTTTTAATGGGAGCTTTTTTTCAGGTCAGAAATTCTTAATAAGACAGAGCTGGTGCTTCAGAGCCTTATGTTAGCAAACATGACACTAGGGAGTAATATCATTGGCTTTCATGAGCCTATTTACTGTAATAAGGATTACAAACGCAAGTAAAACTTGCAGGTTTGGGCCCACAAAATTAAAAGAAAAGCCTTTTCACACCCTGAAACTGCATCAAAATTCAATTTCCCCAGGAAAAAAAAAATCCTTCTGATCTAGTCCCTGGAATGTGACATTTCATGGGTGTAATAAGGTTACAAACAGATTATAAATTGAAACCCTATAAATCCTTATTGTACTGTACCAAAGCTTCTGCTTTGCATAATACTCTTATTCCTGACTGCTCTTTGTTTTACAAGCTCAAAACTGTTCATTCCCTCTCATAATAGAGACCAGGAAGCCAAAAACACCGTGCAAAATCCAAAGGTAATTATCTGAGTCAAAGAACCTGAATGCCAGAGTTCACAAACTTCTGAACTTTTCTAATTGTTGTTGTTTGCACAGAAAGACCTCCCTCTTCCTTTAAACATGTCTCAAGTATTGCACATTCTTTCTGCCTAATGATAATGGTAAAAAATCCCAGTGTAGATTGAGTTCCTGGTTTGTATTTGTGTTGTTCTGCTTATGTGTCCAGAGCCAATGACTGATGAGTTTTCACATCAGAACCTGAGCAAGTGAGGGTGTTTGAATCTGACCCTGGGTGCTCAGGATTCAAAAACTGTAAATCTCCTGACCTGAGAGCACTGCTGGTTTCTGCAGTTGGCCTCTTGTGCTGATTTTAAGTCTAGCAAGTGTCTTCCAGACCAGTCTTTCAATATTTGGGCACATTTCCAGGTCTGCTAAGGTATCATCCATCTGCAAAAAGCAAATGAGCTTTTTACCTGTGAGCTAAATTAATCCCCCAGATTAGCAGATCACGGGCTCATTTCTTCCAGGCTTCCTCTAAAAGTGAGGATCCTCAGTGGGCTTGAATGAGAAAGAGATGGATTTGCAGGTGAGTTCTCAGAGGCAGTTTGGAGCATCAAAGCAGTGAGGGAAAATAGCACAAGAGGGGTTTGATTGTAGGAAGAACAGAGGGATTAGGAAAGGATTCACAGGATAAGAGAGCAGAGCAAATTAATTCGGAGGGACACAGTTGTGAAAGACCAGAGGGTGATCACAGGATACTTGACAGGTGAGACAGTGGAGTGATGGAGAGAGGCAAATGAACAAGTCATCACCCTTGGCCAGCTTTGTCAGCTGCTGCAGTGAGCCTGGACTGGGGAAGGGGCAAGGAGTGGAGTTTTATGCCCATGAGAAAGGTCAGCTGCTAAAAGCAAGAGGTCTGGAGGGCAAGGAACAAGCTCATTTGCGAGGACAAAGAGAAAAACCGTCCTATGGAGAACTTCTCTGAAAGAGCCTCCATGGCGTTTGAGTGTCCACACAGCAGGAGGGAAAAGGAGGTGGTGTTGTGAACTGCTTGAACCAGCCTTGAGGGTTTGTATCAAATAGAATGCCTGTGTCACACTCTCAAGTTTCATCCCCCTTGTGGCTGTGTAGATTTAACCAAGCAACACACAGTCTAATGTTTACAGAGAGATTTGGCCAAGAATCACTTGACTGCCTTGAGTCTTGTCCTGTTGCTTCTTTCTCTTTCAAGAGTCATTGACATCACAGTACTCTTTTGATGCCATTTAACAGCGCAGGGCACGTGTTTGCTTCTGGTTCAGGCGTGTGTTGTGTGAATGGACTAGAGATATGCACTTGGAACATAAACTCCTGCAGATTACAAGTTGTATGTTGTCCAGCACATCTGCTCTGTTCATCCATTCTATGCCACAACTTTTAAGAAACGGCAATAAAATTGCAGAAAGAGAAAAAGAGCTGTCATCTTTTATAGGCAATGTGCGTCTGTTTGCCATGGTGATGGTGCATAATTGTGAACTTAAGTGATTTTATTTGGTTTTCTGGTGGATTTCAAGACTTTAGAAAAGACTCAGATTGCCTTCTTTGTGTTCCAGGATGAACTACTGAGGTTCTGTACAGCTGGAATTTTCTGTGAGCCCATTATAGAATAGATACTGATTTCATCCCCGTGCTGTGATTAAATATAAACGGGAAGGATTTTGTCTGGTGCCTTAGTAGGAATAAGCTCATTCGCTGAGAAATGTGGCCATCTAGTGGCACAGCGAGGCAGCATGGTGGTGGGAAAGGGTTTCTCTGAGTCTGGATGAGTCAGGTAGCTCCTATTGGAAAAAAAAAAAAAATTGAAAGTCCAGGTGTAGTTTTCTTCTTTGTCGTTTTCTGAAGCTGTGCAAAAAAATTCAAAAAGTTAAGCCTTTAGAAAAACCTAACCAGTTTTGAGACTGCCATGCATCTGCCCATTTCTGCTCAGAAACACAATCAGAGAGAACTAAATCCATATTTAAATGCTCTCCTGAGCGGGATCTTAGTGAAAGGAGCAGAGCTAGCTACTTTTCTGGAAGAGTCCAAGGTGTGGATGACACTGACCTCAGCAAGACATGTGCCTGCAAGTGGCTGTCACTGCCAGAGGCATTCAGAGACAGATTTGGCAAAGGCAAAAGCTGGCTTGGTGTGTGCTTCGGTGCTCAGAGTTTCTGCTCCCAGTGTGGAGGGGTTTGTTTGCCCTGCCACAACCTGTGCACTAACCCAAGACATTTACTGAGAGAAAATACGGGTAAAGGAGAACAAATTAAAATTTTGGGTGGGAACTTGGTTTGGCAGTTCTGTTGATTTTTCAGGCTGGAGAATGTTTTTAAAGACCTGATTTTGAAAACCTTGCCTATGTTTAGGGGGTGCTTAAGTAAGCCTTCCCTGCTCTGAGAAAGCAATTCTCAATATGAATCAATCAAGTGGGACTGTGCATGAGATTATCAAGGATCCATTTATCAACTTGTATCCCTGAGGCCTGATCCAAAGCCTGTTGATGTCAGTAGAAACAACTTCATGAGCCTTAGTGGACTTCAGTGGGATCTGTAATTTGAACCCTGTGATCACTTGGGAGTGCAGATGATCCTTTGACTCTTTTAGTGCCGCAGGGTCCTGGTTCACACCTGGGTGTCTGTTGCTCTTCCAATGTGAAGTGACAGTAAGGCTGCTGCTGCTGCTGCTGCTGCTGCTGCTGCTGCTGCTGCTGCTGCTGCTGCTGCTGCTGCTGTTACTTTTCTGGCAAACTGTAATATCTCTCTTTTACCTTTACAGCACATCAACAATGACCATATACACGGTGAGAAGAAAGAGTTCGTGTGCCGATGGCTGGACTGTTCCCGGGAGCAGAAACCATTCAAAGCCCAGTATATGCTGGTGGTCCACATGAGGAGACATACAGGGGAAAAGCCACACAAATGCACTGTGAGTAAAGGGGCCTGAGCTCCAGGCTTGGACAGGAGGGCTGGGGCTGTGCAGAGAACACATTCCCTGAACTCTTGTCTCACAGACATCTGTGGAGAAGAGACCACCATGTCTGCTTCATTACCTGACAAAAGCTTTAGGAGGAGGGATTTACTGGAAAATTTGGCCCACTTCATCAAGTTTAAAGTACAAAGAAGCCCCCAAAGGTCTTATGAAACAGGGCTTAATTTGCTTAATTATTTAAAAACACTTTTTCTTAAAGAGCTGGATATTAAAGCTGGGCACCAGCCTCCTAATGACTTAGCAATGAATTTCTGTCTTAGATAAGGTACACAAATACTGTGCTCTCCTACAAAAGAAGTTTTCCATAACGTTGAAAGCATTTTAACTACAGCTATGGTGGAATTTACCTGAGAAAAATTAAAATCTGCCAAATCAAAACTGCATTGGTCAAGGTTATGAAGGCTTCTAAACTTGTAAAAATCATCTTTTACTGTTTCCTGCAAGTCCAAAGTTTAAAACTAACCCAGAATTATTTCTTATATGCAGTTTGAAGGTTGTACAAAGGCCTACTCCAGACTAGAAAACTTGAAAACGCACTTGAGATCTCACACTGGAGAGAAACCGTACGTGTGTGAACATGAAGGCTGCAACAAAGCTTTCTCCAACGCCTCCGACAGGGCCAAGCACCAAAACAGGACTCATTCCAATGAGGTAAATAAGCACAGGTCCAAAATGTTCACAAAATTTATCAATGAGGAGACTTACAGTGTGGTCATAGCAATGTATTGCAGAGGACAGGCACAGAAACCCTCATGAACCTGAAAGGAATATAAGTCCTAGATGGCTCTTACCAGCACAATGTGTCATACAGACCTGGAAAGACCAGGGGTTATTTTTTTTAAGAGCCTGTTAGTGTGGTGACACTGGGTGTGTGCTGGGATGCACCTTCCCCATCCTGTGGGCTGCTGTGGACAGCCACGGCCTCCAGTGTTTGGAAAGCTGGGCTGCCCTGGAAGTTCTGCTTTATACCTTTTCTTCTTCTCTGGGCTCTTTTACTCTTTTTTTGCATCCTGATGGACTAGGAATGCATTAGAGGGAATTTGATCTTTCTCAAGCAAACCAGCTGTGGGAGTCACAGCTCTTTCCCAGACTCTCAGTGTAACACCTCTTCATTATGCTGTGTTTCCTGTTACTGCTGCCTCCTCTTTCAGGAATAACACCATCTTCTTGCATTGTCCCTGTGTTACTGCCCCATTTCAGGTTACAGAAGGAGTCACATCCTCTCAACCTCACATCTCAGAAATCAGTCTCTCCTCCTTGACTTATGCCTATACTTCTTCCCCTGTGGCCTAAACCTAGAAGTTCTGGAAGGGCAGGGCATACCACAGCAGCTAAATCTATTTCCACAAGGCTTGTAGCCTTCTCTAGTTGTCTGTCAGACCAGTTGCAGGCACGCACTAGGGCTGGCAGTTCTCCTGGGAGCATTTGTCTCCTCCCAGTCCCCTGGTCCCTACAGCATCTCTTCAGCCACCAGGGAAGCAGAGAGCATTGCACATCTCTGAGTTTGCCCCATCCCTGCCACGTGTGGTCTCAGCAGCCTCACTAACAACTGCACTGAAGACCTGCAGTGATTTTGTGAATTATCACCAAGGTAGAAGGAAGTTCACCAAGTGTTGCCAATAGCTGACCGAGATTTTTTTTTTCACTCACTGTCTGAACCAATCTATATAATGACTGGTTGATGAGTCAGATCTTCTCAAACTTAATCATAGAATCATAGAGTCGATTGGGTTGGAAAAGACCTGCAAGACCATCAAGTCCAACCCTTGGTCCAACTCCAGTCCCTTTACCAGATCATGGCACTCAGTGCCACAGCCAATCTCAGTTT
>JAOXXN010000395.1:51344844-51365080 GCA_026770055.1 Myrmophylax atrothorax
CAAAGAATTTGTTTCTGATCTCCAACTTCAATTTCCCCTGGCAGAGCTTGAGCCCGTGCCCCCTTGTCCTATTGCTGCCTAATGATGTCACCTATACTGCCTCTGTTTTAAGATCATAATTTCATGTCTAACAGTAACCCCCCAAGAAACATTTTATGCTGCTCATCACTTCTGGCAGATGCAGCCACAAGGGCAAATGAAACATTTCCTTCACCATTACTTTGCACTGAAACAGTCTAATCTTCTAGGGCAATATGTACCGGTGAAGTGCCATGAGCACAGTGAAAAGCACAGACCAAATTCAGCACTTGCTTGCAGTGCCATTTTGGTAGTAAGTAGGAAACACAGAGAGCTTTAAATACAGTTTGATGCAGACGTGACTTAAACATGTAGAAGAGTGCTAAGTGACTCATACTTTCGTAGGACCTTGAGAAAATCTGTCTCAGTAGCTCAACATCAACTTTAAAATTGTCCATTTTTGCTCCTATTCAAGTCAATTGGACTTTTTTTGCACTGATGTGAGTGTAAGCAGGCTCAGTCCTCAGACAGCTGTGAAGAAGCTACATTTGTCAAAGGCTCTACAGTGCCATGTGTAAGCACACAGAAAACCCCTTGGAGGAGCTCTGCATGAGGGTCTCTTTTATTTCTTGAGGGCTAGAATAAAAACCCCTTTAAAACAGTAGTTTCTTGGAAACAATTCAGTAATAAAAGTGAGTGAACAATACTTTGCTTCCTGAGACAATTAAAGGATTTAGGAAGTGCTCAACTCTTCTTTTTAATCCTCTCATAATACAAGAACAAAGGCTTTGTTAAATTGTAACACAGTAAATTTACTTTATTCTACATTGCTTAGTGAAGTATAGAAATTCACAGACAAAGGATGTGGTTTTAAAAATGAAGAGTGATCAGTTCTGCTATAAGCAGTAATGGTACTACTGCATGTATTGTTACAACGTGAAAATGCTCATGTTACTCATCTTATACTTTAACATCATATTTGTTATCTGAAGGAACCAGGTAAAAAGTGCTTCCTCAGTTAATTCTGCCTGTCCCAGCATCTTTTGGAGGGGGTTGATTGCTGTTAAGTAGTGGGTACCAGGCATACTAGAAACGCTATCAAACTGCTGAGGGCAATGGACACAAGAAGAAAATTAGACAAGTCTTCATAAATTGCCATAGCTTTATTGACTGTTCTGCCAGGCTAAGTGAAAGCTGAGCCAGTTTGTATCATGAGAGACACTGCCCTCTGTCAGCTATGCAGCATTAATGGGTGCCTTCTAAACCAAAGGGAATTAATGGCTTTGATTAGGTGCACAATTTGATAGGACAAAAGGTAATGATTTTAAACTGCAAGAGGGTAGATTTTGGTTAGATATAAGGAAGAAATTCTTTCCCGTGAGAGTAGTGAAGCACTGGCACAGGTTACCCAGGGAAGCTGTGGATGCCCCTCCCTGGAAGTGTCCAAGGCCAGTTTTGAATGTGGCTCTAAGCAAACTGGTCTAGTGAGAGGGTTCCTACCCTAGCAGGGGGTTTGGAACGAGATGATTTTTAAGGTCCCTCCCAACCCAAACCATTCTATGATTCAGTCACTGTAGAGACCACACATTAGGTAACAAATCCCCTCTGAAAGTGTGTAACATCAGCTGTGCTCCAAGATGCTCCTCAGGAGTCTCACATGGAATTAAGCTTAATTTAAGTGGTTTTTTGTGTCTTGTCAGAAACCATATGTTTGCAAGATCCCGGGCTGCACGAAGCGTTACACAGACCCCAGTTCTCTGCGGAAACACGTGAAGACGGTGCACGGCCCCGAGGCACACGTCACCAAGAAGCAGCGGGGAGACATCCACCCCCGGCCCCCGCCACCAAGAGACCCAGGCAGCCACTCCCAGACCCGCTCCCCAGGCCAGCACACTCAGGGGACACTTGGTGAGCAGAAGGACCTCAGCAACTCTACCTCAAAGCGTGAAGAATGCCTCCAAGTGAAAGCAGTCAAGGCAGAAAAACCAATGGTATGCAATACACCGTGCCACTCCCTTTGTCCTTTCCTTCTTCCAGTTGATAGTGCCTTTAGGAATCATAGAATCATAGAATCAATTGGGTTGGAAAAGATCTCCGAGATCAAGTCCAACCCTTGTTCCGACTCCAGTCCCTTTACCAGCTCATGGCACTCAGTGCCACGGCCAAGCTCAGGTTCAAAACCTCCAGGGATGGTGAATCCACCACCTCTCAAACCTGCAAGCTTTAGCTCACAAGGTTGGGGTTTGTGAGGTTTTCTTTTTTGTTTACATTGTAAAATGTTTTTAAAGCCTAAGAAATAGCAAATGAAAAGATTACAGCTAGGCTGTGCAACATGCAGTAAGTGCACTGTTGGCAGCTCTCACAATAATTGTTTCTCTTATAAAGCTCCATCTTCTGGAATAAGCATAGTATAAGAAAATCACATTTTTCATTTTTAAAAAAGCATTTTTTCCACTTTTCTGTTTACAGAACAAAGAAGGTGAATGTGAATCTTGTAGGCTCAAAGTCAGAATGAGGAAAAAAACAAATCCCCAAAAATCCAAAAGACTAAAATGGTGATATTGATGATGATAATTATTGGAGAACCTGGGGGAGCAGTCAGATTTTATAGGGCTTGAGGTTGTTATGTCATGGATCAAACTGAAGCAGGATAAATTGACTTTCTTAAACAGCAGGAAAGCATCTTTTGATAACATTTGACCTCTGTTGTGATGTGACCCCTTATGTTAATCTGATACTTTAACAAATTAACCTAATCCAAGTTTAATTTAATCAAATTGAATTAAGAGTGTCTGCAGGTCTTTTCTCTGGTTTCCTTTAACACATTGCATTAAACTGTTGAAAGGACCATCATCCATTTTTTGAGGTGCTATCCTAAATGTAGAAGTTTTCCCATTTGCCTGCATTTCATGTGCCATCTGCCCTCTTCACGAGGGTTAATGCTCCCAAAGGCAGTCACTCCATCCTCTTCTCTAAGTCTATGATTCATCTGTATCCAACCGTTGGGGACCACAAATAAGAGCCCAAATTCTGCTTGCACTGTTAATCATGCTGCAATTCAGAGGGATTACTCATTGAAATATGAGTTAGTGCTATGTTGTGCCTAAGGCTTGTGCCCAAACTGTTCAGTATTAATCCTGAATTCAGAAAATTCCAAGAGCCCAGAGTTAACTCCTGCTGGAGTCTAAAGGAAGTCCTCTGCCATCTTGGGTAATAACTACCTTGGATTACAAAGGAACAAACCCCATTCCTCTTTTGCTTGGCTAGGCAAATGTGTAGCATTATTGAGGCATGTTGAACATAGATGTTTTTAGCATGAATAAAATTTATAGGAAAGAGTTACTAATGCTGATAGCTTGCATAGTAATAAATTTTCCTCACAGAAAATTGTATTTTAAAAATAATTCTGTATTTCTTGCTTTTCATTGCATGTATGAATGAAGATACGTTTTCTGGTTTTCAACTAATCCAATGTCTTTTCTGTCTAATGCTCTTAAATGTCTTATTCTAACTTCCTAAGGACAGTGGGTAATAAGGTGAGGGCATTTTAACTTTTCTGCTGTTTTTCTTATTGCAACATTATTTATGTTTTCATTTGAGCCTTCTGCCTGTTATTCAATCATTCCTTTATTTAGTAATGTGCAATCCATCAAGTGCATTCCCAATTGTAATGTCCTGTGAGCATTTTGCAACACTTGACATGTGAAAAATCTGGCTTATTTTGGTGAAATGTCTTCAGAAATGTCTTTGTAGCGTCCCTTAGATGAGATATCCATTGTTTTTCTGTATTGCACATGTAGAAATGTATGTTCCCCATAACACAGCTCTTATTTCTGTACCCTCCCTCACTGTGATCTTGACATGTGGCTACAAGAACAGGCTTATGACAACTATTACTGTGCTTTCATATGGCATGGAGCTGTTGTCCAGAAGCACACACTTTCTTCTGTATAATAACTGTTATTTCTATTCTTGTCACCAAATCTGCTATGGCCAGGATTTGGAAATTAACTTACTCAGTGTGGCCTCATAAATTCTAAGTATCATCGTTCAAGTTAGAAAAATAAATTAGTTGTTGCATCTTAGTGGACTCCTCAGGGGCTATGAAGCTACAGTGGTGCCATGAATGTGTGTCTTCATTCACTGATGTTAAAAGTGAGGACTGTCACTGCCACTTCAGAAATTCTAGCTGGAATTTTCAATCAAATGTGCATAAAAATCATGGGGTGGCAGAAAAAAACCCCCAAAACAAACCCACATCATAAACCCTAAAACTTAAATACTTACATGAAACTGTTCTTGGGAGCAAAATGATACTGCATGCCCCACTGATCTGTGATCACACTGATAGAACCTTACAGTGATATATTAAGTCTGGAGATTTCTGTCTGTCTTTCTCTGTGTTTTGTCTGTCAGTTTGTCAATTTTCCCATTCTTTTACGAGAACTTTATAAAAAGTAAATCCAACCCATCTTTCCCCACAGCAAGAGTTCCTCTAGAGCAGCAGGGAACAGTGTCTGTTAAGAAAGAAGACATTATTGTGGCGGGTTTATATCCCTGCAGATCAGCAGCCAGTACTGTCCAATTAAATTCTTGCATCTAAAATCTTTAAACCCAATTAAACAAAGGATTTGATTCAGTAGATTATTGACTTCTTGGTTCAGAGCAGAGGTGGTATAAGTGAGGTATGAGAGGAGGTATAAGTTAGGCCTGAGTTCTGCTAGGGTCACAGGATGCTGATAATTTGATACAGTATTTTTTGCACTGATGCTTTGTTCCTGTTTTATTACATGCCAACATTTCAGGCCAACCACTGCTTGTAACAATGAGCCTTAAGCCTGGAAAATACTTACATTCTTTAGCCACAAGTGTAATTAAAAGAAAAAAACCAAATTCCAGTGTTATTGGAGTCTTGTTTGTTTGTTTGTTTGCAAGCCTAGCACTATAAATTAAGACCTCGTAACATGGCTGAATTCTGGCTTAGTTTATTGAGCTGCAGCTTCAGTTGGGAACAGCACATATCCAAAGCAGAGTATCCATCCCTATGTGCTCATGAGTGACTAGAAATAATAGAGGCAGCTATGGAGATAACTCAGAGAAGTGTCCCATGGAGGTATAGTGAATGCTATCAGCAAGGTATTAAGGGGGATTTTAGTCTTGTGTTCTACAATGCCATTCATTGCAATTAAAATCACGATCTAGAAACCCTCTTTAAGAACAACCACTATTAGCATTTAATGCTCAAATTTTCTGTATATTTAGTTTTCTTGGCTCCATTTAGACCTTCATTTAGAGCAAGTGCTCCGATTGACGTTGTTTAATCCTCACTTTCTTTTGCTTCTCACTTCTCTCCAACAGACATCTCAGCCAAGCCCTGGTGGTCAGTCTACATGCAGCAGCGAACAGTCCCCCATCAGCAACTATTCCAACAATGGGATCGAGCTTACTCTGACCGGTGGTGGTAGTGTAGGAGACCTCAGTGTCATCGATGAAACCCCAATCATGGACTCTACCATTTCCACAGCCACCACAGCACTTGGCTTACAGGCCAGGAGGAATATGACAGGGACCAAATGGATGGAGCAAGTGAAATTAGAAAGGTTGAAACAAGTTAATGGAATGCTTCCAAGACTGAACCCCGTTCCACCTTCCAAAGCCCCAACCTTGCCGCCTCTCATAGGAAATGGTGAGATACACAAAACAGGAGTGATAACAATTTTTGTCATTAAATTTATTGCTTGCTAGCTGAGTCTTGCAACCCTTGCAGGAGTTGCACAGCTTGGGAAACTCAGCAGCTGTGGAATGGTTTGTAAGTTGATTACTTTCTGTTTATCCCCTCATTGCAAGTCCTACTACCCACCCTGAGAGAGTTCTGAGTCCCATATTATATAGAACAGAGGTTAGCAAGGAGCCATGCACCATATGTTAAGTATTCCCTCCAGTTAAAGTTTTGGACCCGAGATCTTCATAATCCTGTCCTGTTTTGAGGCAAGGCAGACAAAATAAATACTTGCCAATTTGTTGTATGGAAGTCTTTCCACACTGAGGCCTTTGCAAGGCACCCTTTGCAGAGAAGTGTTGGGCTTCCCTTTAAGTAACCTCTTTCCATACACAGAAGAAATCATATGTACAGATACTACTGTACATATGCTGCTATAGATTCTACTGCTGCAAAGGGCAGATATCCATGAATGGGTGCAAGGCAAGATTGAACTCTGCAGATCCATAGTTGTTTTGGTACACAGAGCTGCTTGTGGTGAAAACAGATGTCCCTGCTGTCCCTCTCCATTGCCTACTGCATGTCTGTAGTTTGCTGCACCCCACCCAGGAGTGACAGCCCATGTTTCCTGACACCCATTCAGTCGAAAGAAGCTATGTAAAATTAAGAAATGTATTCTGTTTACTTAAAAACAAAACAAGGAAACCAGCAAAGATGTTTTGCAGTTGTTAGGAGTTATTTCAAGAATATTTCAAGAAGTCTTAGAAATGACCTTGAGTAGCCTCCAATTGGTATATTTTGACATGCCGTGCAAATGCCTGTTTAATTATATTTTGCCTATAAAAAGCTCCCTTCTGAATGTGTCCTTCTGGCACATCAGTCAGCATAGCTGCACTGCAGGCTAGAGCACTGCACCAGCTGATGACAGTTTGTGGCTATGGCCTATAAATTTTCTGCTGAGATTCACACTGAAATGTTACCCTTGAGTGTCTGAATTAGCTTTTAACCTAAGGAGTTTCTATCCCTACTTCTTTCAAGAAAGGGCACTGCTGTGGTTTGCTGTGATGATGCAGGCTCTTCCTCTATATTCCACTGACTTCTTCACTGGGTGTTTTCTGTACCAGTTTCTGGGTAATGTCCATTTGTTTAACTGTGACTTTTACCCCCAGGTACCCAGTCGAACAGCAGCTGCAGTGTAGGAGGATCCATGACTATTCTACCAAACAAGAACGAACTTTCAAGTACGGACATCACTGTGTTGAACATGCTGAACAGGAGGGACAGCAACACTAGCACAATCAGTTCAGCCTACCTGAGCAGCCGCAGGTCCTCTGGAATCTCCCCTTGCTTCTCTAGCCGGAGGTCCAGCGATGCCTCCCAGGCAGAGGGAAGACCACAGAACGTGAGCGTTGCAGACTCCTACGACCCCATCTCCACGGATGCCTCTCGGCGCTCCAGCGAAGCAAGCCAGTGTGATGACCTGCCAAGCCTTCTCAGCCTCACCCCAGCCCAGCAATACAGGCTGAAAGCTAAATATGCAGCAGCTACTGGTGGACCCCCACCTACTCCACTGCCTAACATGGAGAGGATGAGCCTCAAAACAAGGATGGCACTCTTGGGTGACTGCAGGGAGTCTGGATTATCTCCTCTGCCTCCAGTGAATGCCCCTCGAAGATGTAGCGATGGTGGGGCAAATGGTTACAGCAGGAGGCATTTTGTGTCTCACGATGCTTTAGGAAATGGGACAAGGAGAGCCAGTGATCCAGTAAGAATGGCCTCCGACAACCTCTCTGTCCCTAGAGTCCAGCGTTTCAACAGTCTTAATAGCTTTAACCCTCCTGCTTTGCCTCCATCCATGGAAAAGCGCAACCTTGTTCTTCAGAACTATATGCGTTCTGAAGGTGGTGTCTTCCGTGGCTTCAACTCCCCCTGTCCTCCAAGCATCAGCGAGAACGTCGCCCTGGAGGCTGCCACGATGGAAGCGGGTGGCAGTCTGAATGATGAGGATCTCCTGCCAGATGATGTGGTTCAGTATCTGAATTCCCAGAACCAGGGCATGTACGACCACCTGTTGAACAATGTCCTAGACAGCAACAAAACACATCACAACTCCGTTTTAGGAAACAACAACCCCAGCAACTTTGACCAAGCCCCTCCACCAAGCAGTCAGCAGGGAGGTCTCGAGGCAAATAAAAGCGACTTGCCCATTCAGTGGAATGAAGTAAGCTCAGGAAGTTCTGACTTATCTCCTTCAAAGCTGAAGTGCAGTCAGCGGTCAGCAGTGCAGCAGGCTCGGGCCTTCAGACTGTATAACAATATGATGGTTCAGCAGCAGAACCTGGAGAGAAGCACCATGGGCCAGCAGAATGGCTATCAGAATCTAGTGGAGAACAATAGTTCCTACAGTTTACAGCAAAACATGGTTCTTGGCAGCGGAGCCGGTAATTCTTTCAGCATGCAGCCCAATAAGCCTTACAGTGAAAGCATTGGCAGGCAGGCAATGATGTCTGGGGCAACAGACAACTCGTGTGGTGTGGCAGTGCAAGGGCAGAAGCTGAGAATCAGCAACATGACAGTGAGTGGGAACCAGCAAAATTTCAGCCATCCCATGACATCTAGCGATCAAGCCACCAATATGGCAAATGGGATACAGAACAGGAATGTGATGGAACAGGAGTATTTGCAAAACCAACCAGTTGATGATGGTGTCCATTACCAGGGAGTTAATCAAACTGGTCAAATGATGCTAGGGCAGGTTAGTCCTACCTCACAAAGCAGCCTGTACCAAGGGCCGCAGAGTTGTCCACCGCTGTCTCACACCATTGGTAGCCAGCCTTCAGCTTTGCCAGTGGACAAAAGTTACCAGTCGTGCTCTAATTACAGCAGCAACAGGCGGCCAAACGTGTTGAGAAACCACCTGCCACAGCAGCAAGGACACGTAAGTGATGGCAACCAGACATACAGGGTAAACACCATTAAGATGGAGATGCAAGGTCAATCACAGCAGTTCTGCTCCAATGTGCAGAATTACTCTGGTCAGTTGTATGACCAAACCACAGGCTTTAGCCACCAAGCTATGAAAACAGGTTCTTTCTTTGGTTCAGAAGCTAACTGCCTGCTGCAGGGGACTGCAACTGAAAACTCCTCCGAGCTTCTTTCCCCAGGGGCTAACCAAGTGTCCAGCACAGTTGACAGCATTGACAGCACCAGTCTAGAGGGTGTGCAGATTGATTTTGATGCTATCATAGATGATGGGGACCATGCCAGCTTAATTTCGGAAGCCCTGAGCCCAAGTATCATTCAAAATGTCTCCCGCAATTCCTCACGCCTCACCACTCCCCGAGCATCTCTTACATTCCCAGCGATGCCTGTAAGCACAACCAACATGGCTATTGGGGACATGAGCTCTTTGTTGACCTCACTTGCAGAAGAAAGCAAGTTTCTTGCTGTTATGCAATAGACATAAAAAACAAAAAAAACCCTTAGGAGATAACAGATGGAAAAAAAAAGACTCGTATTTTTTAGTTGTGTATGTATTTTAGCAATCTCATCTCACCTAAATGGGATGTGTTTCAAGTATATTCCTTTTATGGAATAAGGACTCTGAAAACCCTAAAGTGTTCTAGGGAGAAACTGTCTTCCATTTCAGTTTTGAATCAGTATTGCTACACCCATTCCCTCCCTTTCCTCTCTATTTTTTCTCTCCTTCGCTCTCTCTCCCTTTCTGAATGTCTTTATGCTTCCTTTTTTTCCTTTGTTTTTTAATTGTAAACCAATGTAAACGTTTGAAGTTCATGGTTTTTGTTTTGTTTGGGGTTTTTTGGTAAAGAATGGTCTGCTGAAATGACTTGGCAATTTTCTATTACTCAAACAAAGCTAGACCTCGTAAAACTGTTGCAACTCTCCCCCTTAAACATATAGGCACAAAATAACCAGGCACAATGTGAAGTGAGCATGCAGTGATGAAATTCTCTCTGCATGCACTGGATACATAACACTGAGGTGGACAACCAGTTTGGAAATGCACTGCCATGCACCCAGGGCTGCAGTTTGAGAGTCATGGAGCACAAAAAGTTGGGAGGTTCAAGCAAATAAGAAATCTAAAACCATCAGCACTTTGATCCCTTGCAAGTGTTTTAAAGTTTTTGTAAACACACACAGATAGATGTCACTTCCTTGAATGATGATACTGAGATTGTGTCATGTTTCACCTGTTTCAGAGGAAGGAGAGGACCAGAAAGCTATTTTAAGTCCAGCTTTCATCAGTATTTGGTATCCTGTTTTTCAGCCTTCTTTTTTAAATGACTGGATAGTAAAGTTATGGATATATTTGGTGACGTGGGTAGTCTATAATCCTCTCATTGCATACCATACTTGTGGAG
The DNA here is from genome assembly GCA_026770055.1 of Myrmophylax atrothorax. Classification (NCBI taxonomy): domain Eukaryota; kingdom Metazoa; phylum Chordata; class Aves; order Passeriformes; family Thamnophilidae; genus Myrmophylax; species Myrmophylax atrothorax. The sequence continues at coordinate 51,354,964 of JAOXXN010000395.1, forward strand.
CTACGATCAGGGTCTTATGGAGTATTTCATACAATGAAACAACAAAATAGCAGGATTCCATACTGGGGACCTTTTTTTTTTAATGCAAATTGTTGACATGTAATTTGCTGAGCCACTGGTTCTTATTCACAGTAACAATTCCTTTGCCAGGAGAATGTTGTACATCCCTTTTAGCACAAATGGCTTCATGGATGGATCATATGTTTTAAAATAAGTAAATGACCATTGACAAAACACACAATTACTCCTTCAAAAACATCATGTTCATGTCAAGTAAAACAAGTGGAAATGGAATGGCTGGCCCAGTTCTCAGACTAGCTAAATAAATCAAAACAATTGCAAGCAATCTGATAATCTTAAATGTTTGCTGTGTCCAGGCTTTACAAAATTAAGAAATTTAAACTGTCATTAGAAATAGGAAAGAAACAAGGGGAACAGCAAGGAGTCACAGACCATGGAATATTCTGAGTTGGAAGGGACCTACAGGTATCATCGAGGGCAGCTCCTGAGTGATTGACTCATACAGGGATCAAACCCAAGACCTTGGTGCTATTAGAACCATGCTCTAACCAAAGAAAGACCAAGCCAATCTCCCTCTCTCTTGGTGACACTACATGCATTTAATTTCAAAATAAACCAGCAGGTCAATGCTCAGGCTCAGTTATGCAAGCAAAACATTGGAACCAACACACTGTGGTCATGAAGCCGCTCACTGATAGAGGTGGATGACATTTGCTCTGTGAGCACTATCTCTTCTAGCATGTTTTTGGCTGTGCTGGGCTCCATGCCTGCCCCCCCTGAACACACAGTGCTCCTGGGTAAACAGGCTGGGGTGGCAAACAGCCTCAAGACCATTTATGTTCACCCAGTCCTAAAAGCTGCATGGGGGTCCAGCCCTCGCAGACTTCTTAGTTAAATGCCAATAGTGAAGTGCTGCTATGGGCTGTAAATGGTGCAGGCACTTACAGTCATGGATTTGAAGTCTGTAAGGAGCTCTTGTTATAGTAGACATACAGTGAGAAGGAGGAGTGAGGTCAGTTTTAAAATACAGATAAACTTTAGCCCTGTCAATATTAGAAATATCACTAAAAGGTGATTTCTATAGGCTAAAAAGCCTCAGCACTTTTTTTTCAACTGTAAAAATAAAGGTGAAATACCAGCTGATTTGGAGGCCTGGCATTTGAGGAAATGTGTAGGAATGGAACCTCTTTGAAGCTGTTTACAGCTGTTAGATCCAGAGGACCAAGATGTAAATCAGTAGGAAAACATCATAGGAATCCATTGCTGGGGCCATATTTGGGCTTATCACAGCATGTACTAAGTGATTTGGACTGTGAGCTGGAATGTCAGAAATCAAGGTAAATGTAAATGTCCTACACCTTTTATCATCATCCAGCTCCTGTCTTTGTGTGTATCTTTAGCAAGCATTTCTTTCTCCCCGACACATGCACACATGTTGCCCCATTCTGCACTTTGCCCTTTGCTGGTTGCCCTCCCAGCCTCCCTGCCCTTGACCAGCTCTCACAGCCCTCCTGCCGTGGTCCCTGGGCTGCATGGGCAATTGGGCACAGTTCACCATGGCAAATGATGGGTTTGCTGTTGCAGCATGACAAAGCTCTCATTGCCTGTTGAGTTCTCATTGCCCCTTGAACTCTCATTGCCTGGAGGCAGCCCTGCAGGGACTTGCTGCCTGGACACAACCCTTGCCCCTGCCCTGCTGCTGGGGCATGAAGGAATGCATCCAGCTGGGATGCAGTATATGCATGAGGAAAGGCTGTGCTGGACATGTTTCAGATGCTTCCTGGTAACCAATTGCTGGCTGTTTATTATGCCATCAATTACATGTTTATAAACAATTTCAACAAGGAGACTTATGATCAGCCTGGGTGTAGGTGGCTTGGGAGAGATTCTTTTATTGTTATAGAGCCAATACATTTTTTAAAAAAAACAACCATCCCCAACTATTTCTTTCAACTCAATTTTCCAGTTCATAATTGTATTTGCTGCTGCAATTGATGCTGGGAAGCTATTAACAGATGTGATCCATCAGAGCTTAGAAGGAGCCATTCACATTGCTCAAGGCTAAAAGGGACTGTTTGAGTAGCTAATTTGCCTTCCTGGATTTGACAAACCTTTGTCACTCACTTACTCCTGTCTTGGGCCAACAGTGTGTCTTGGCAGAAACCACATGCTCCAGAAAGACATCCCACTGAATTTGGCAAAGTTGAAGAACCAGAGACTCCACTATGTCCCTGGGGAGCTTGTGCAAATGGTTTATCATTTTCACCATTAAGTGTATGTGCCACTTGTGTTCACGTGTAACTTTTCAGTTTGTAGTGTTTTCTCCTGTTTTTTTGGTGTATGCTAAAGAGCCTGTTTTGGCACCTGTGAGGGTAGCAATGCATCATAGTCCAGCTGCCTTGGGGATTGGTTCTGTTTTGATAAGGTAGACTGGCCTCCCTGAGCATGGCTCTGTTATGCTGGACACCAGCTTTTACTTGCCAACCTCCTTCTCAACATGGGGAAAGTCCCACCAACATTGGTGGGACGAGTTTACTGGCACCCTCGTACAACTGCTCTTCCAGGTACAGAGGCAGTCAAAACTTGCTTTTGTGTATCTGGCACATCAGCTGATTTTTGTCATAGCTGTTGGAAACCCACCGCTCACCCAAGAGTACTAGAAAATGCACAAAATATTGTGAATTTTACTCTTTTTAAAGCATTGCATCCTGAGTCTAAATCACCTTTTCTTCTAATGGCTCTGTGAGGATATTCCATATCCATTGCTGTTGGCCTTGGGTGCATCAGTAATCCTCAGGCTGCCTGAAGCGTGGGTATTTCTGCAGGCAGTTGTACTTTCCATGAAGTGCAAGTCATCAGTGAGAGTTCATCTGCCAGTTACACCAGGAGAAGGAAAGGTGTGTTCACAGGGGAGTCACTGGGCTTCCACAGGGGCTTTGCTGGGGACCACACTGGCCCCATACATGCACATGGGCCGATGACGTTATTCTCTCCTAGGAGAATGGCCCCCAGTGGTACTTGCATTAAGGTGCTGTCTGGCTGCTCTTTGCCAGTCATTCCCCCACCCGTCCATGCAATGGCTGGGCAGCTCGCCCATGCCTATGCCACAATGGCTCATCCTTCTGAACAGCAGTGTTTATATGCTCCCAGTGTATGTGCCTTATTTTTCTTTGACCCTGTAAAAGAGAGGGACCAGGATGTGTTGCCAAATTTTCCTGATGGGGCTGTACTTGCCATTCAATTAACAGCACATACCACTGTTAATAGTGTCCAAAATGTCTTGTAAACCTCTGGTATTCATGTGTTATTGTCCTTGGATTGGTGGAATGTCTCCTATGGAACAGTTACTGTTGTCAGTCCTGCAGATGTGTAAGATAAAAATGTGTTCTTTTTTTTTCAATTTTTTAAGATTTTTTTTATAAAGCTTGTAATCCTTTTTTTTTAAAAAAAAAAAAAAGAAAAGAAAAGAGAATGTGTAAATACATTTATGTACGGTAGGAATAGTGTTCAGCTGTAACAGGCCTTAGTGGTCTTCATTTGATAAACCTGCAGTTATTATCTGATGTTTCTCAAGCCTTAGGTTGATCAGAAGGGTCTGTAGCACTGTGTACATATGAACTGTACTTCTGCTTTCAGAACCACTTAGCTTTTTTGTAACAAAGAAAAAATGTTTCTTACAATGTCAATAAAAACAAAAGCCTTTGTACTTAAGTTCTTAGCTTTCAACTTTTAAAATATCTCCTTGGGGGAGGGAGTTATTTTTTCATTCGTCTGATGAGCCTGGTTGCAATCAGAGACTGTGTCGCTTCCACTCAGAGCTGCTGGCTTTTCTCTTTCTGCTTCCCAGCCTGTTGCTTCACTTCATTCACAGTTTAAATACAGACCAGAAAACAAAACAGGGCATTTGCCTTCCCCCTACAGAAAAAAGGCTGAGGGGTGCCAGGTGGAAACAGAAATGAAAATGCAGTGTCACACAGATAAAGGAGAGGAGAGACTGACCTGGGTGACTCTGCTGCAGGGCCAGTCAGTTCAGAGGTCAAAGCCAGGCTGTGCCAGACTCTGGGTTGTTTTATGGGGGCTGTGTTTTCATCCCTTGCTTCCAAGGATCCTCACTAAGGCTTGCCCAGCCATGGAGAAGCACAGGAAGGGAGAAGCTCCCCTGGCTGGCTTAGTCTGTAGATATACAGTCAGGTGAGTTACTGTGTGATCTGTGAAAGAAGTAGATGCAGTCATCTTCTGAGCTGGACATACTTAGTGAGTGGTCCTGTTGAGTAAAGCAGTCATGGGCAATGTCAAGTGAGTTGTGGCAAACAGTATAGAAGAAATTATGTCTGAACTGTTCTTATTTCAAGGCCTTTGTTTCCATTGCTGGTACCTCCCAGACCATTCTGTTGAGCTCAGCTTCTGCTTTAGTCCTTCCTCAGCCAAAACAGGTCTGCCATTTCTGAGGCTAAGGAATGTCACTTTGCATTGTTATTTACTCACCTTAACTCCTTTTTGTGTGTGTTTTGTTATGTTGGGATTTTTTGGTCACCCTTCAGCCATTATTAAGCTTTTGTCATTTAGAACAGAGTTTAAGGTTTGGAGGCGACAAAGTACAGAAGAAAGAAGTGAAGCATGCCCAGCAGAGAAGCCAGTGAGGCAGGAGGAGATCCCTGGCAGTGGGAGGGCAGAAGGAGACCCCACAGTGGGACAGGAAGCTTGATGATGGCCCTAGTCCCTTAGCTTATGTGCTGTAATCCAAAATCCTCCCAGTCTGTGGCACTGATCCAGCATCAGCTCACATTGTGGGGTGGGGGCAAGTGACAGTGGCTTCCCCACAACTTAAACCAACAGGAGGTCAGCAGCAGGGGTGGAACAAGCCTCAGACAAGGATGCTGGACCAGTGGGGAAAGGAGCAGGCCTGTGGGGACTGGGGAGTCAGTAGCAGGATCCATGCTGACCACAGAGCATGACCATCGGGGGCTTAGAGGTTTCTGAGCCTTACCAGCTGCCTGCAATGAGTGGGAGAGGAGGGATCCCACCTCACATGCAGACATGCACATGTGAAGAGCATCATGCTTACACAAGTGTCAGTCACCTGGACTGACAGCCCCTCTTTGTGCTCCTTGCACCTTTAGTCATGCCTGCATGCTTATCTTTCAGTTGTATCTCCTCCACCAGCCGTATCTACTTCAGGATGAGTGTCAAGATGGCAAGAGATGCCATGAGGAGCCCTGCTGTCTTCGGCACCGTGGTTGTTCACTGTGTTGAGGGTGCAGATGAAGAGGCTGCTGTGCAGTGTGAGATCGGGCACCAGGGCTGCAGCATGTCCAGAACTGGGCACTTCTGGGTGAAGGACTGGGCCTCCAGGGCATATCCCTGTCCTCCAGCCTAACTTGAGATCAGGCTGATGAAGAGGTGTATGTTCAAAGCTGCAGCTGGGGACAGGAGCACCTGTGTTTCCATGTGCTAAAACTCAAAATAATGCCAAGTCCTCAAGAAAACAAAAAATAGTGGGGCAGTGGTGGTTTGTACCATTCAAAGTCAGCAGATGCTGTTGACCTTTAGTCTGTGATTTAATGCCAAGGCTGTAAATGAGTTAATTTAATTCATTTAATTGGTTTCTTACTTCAGAAGGGCATGTAACCAAGAAAGAAACTGCAGTTTGCAAAGCCTGGAAAAACACAACATATACAGCATCAATCAGCGAGGCAGGAAAAATGCCCACCCCACAGCCCCTCACTACTCTAAACAGGTGGCATGATGTTACTACACTCAAAGACAGGGGCATCACAAAAATCACCAATAATGCTAAGGCCAGGCCTGCCATGCTCAGGGATGAAGCAGACAGAGAGTGGGCCCGTGGTGCTGATGGAGTTACCAGGCTGGCTGGATGTAAGAAATGGCACTGCAGGACAGCCTAGTGTAACTTTGTTCCTTTCCCAGTTTTTGTGGGCTCGACTGTGTAATCTTCATGCTGCTTTTTCAAAGAGAGGGTAATGGGAAGGAGACGACTTGTTCTCTGCAGGCTGAAACACAAGCTATTTGTGTAAGGAACACATCTTTGTTACATGATTAGTGCAATGGGAGCCCCTAGGCACCACTTCCCAGTACAAACAACTAGTATTAATAACTCATGCTAAAATTGCCTGTTATTTAATAACCTGGGCCTCTTTCCACCCCGAGAAGCACATAACTGCTTTGTGTTCCCACCATCTCTGCCTGTCTTCCCTCACTGGCTTCGGGCTGTCCCTTTGCACTTCCCAGGAAAAAAAGGAGCAGGTTTGGCCAAGGAAGAGGGAAGAACTGATGGTGGTTAACAGGAATCCCTGCGATCCATGTCTGCCTGCATATGTACCCCTTGCCTGCCCCTCCTTGAGGGGCACTGCCCCTGCCTTGGATGTGAGGCTGCCCATTGCTGCCATGCCTTGGCAGTCTTGGTCCCCAGCTTCACCCTGTTCTGGGGACAGAGTGACCCATTTCATGCCTTGCCAAGGAAGCAGCCGCCCTCCCTCCAAGCTGCCCCAGCTGGCTGAGACGTGATAGACCAGCACTGTTACTCATGGGTGGGAGGCCCATGTGAGTCACGCTTGCCTTCACCCCACCCGTGGGGTGGCTGCAGGAGGAGAGCGGGCAGTGAGAGGGCAGGACTGTGCCTCCCATCCTGCCATGAATGGTGGCAGCACAGTTGGGCCCAGGCAGTGGGTAGATCCAATGGGCATGAACCATAAGCAGGATCTGTGCCCAGGGGCTGGCTGAGCGGCTCCAGCCTTTGCCAGCAGCACTAGGATGGCTATCAGGTTTATGAGGTGGTCTCTAAGCCACCCTGCTCTACAGAAAAACATTATTAATGTTCCCACGACCAGAGCAAGACAGAAGAGACAAATAACTTGGACAGCACCATGAAACAGTGGCAAAAATCTGGAAGACAGAGGAGAGAGGAAAAAACCAAGAGGGTGGGAAGCTCTATAATGACTGAAAAGAGGCCCAGATGGATACAAACAGAGAAAAGGCCACAGACAGAAATAGCAGCACTAATTAGCTGAGCTGAACAACCCCATTCCTGCTGTACCTGAGCATCCTCCGCCGTCCTCAGAGCCCCGGTGCTGCCAGCCCCATGCTAGAGAGGAGGAGTGGGAGCAGGAGCTGCTCAGACCTGGATGAACAGAAGTAATTAAGTTCCTATAGCAACACTTAGTGAAAAATCCCAAAGCAGAGGCATCAATAGGGCTGGGTAGTGAAAGGGTTGTGGCTCCAGCAGCATCCCCTGAGGGAGACCATGAGAAATGTGTGCTTCCCCATCCCGAGCATGGTTCCTGCTGCACCTTTGCTGTTTGAAGACTTCCCGTTTCCACGGCATGAGCTGCCAGCCCTCCCAAGCCATAGCAAAAACTCAATTTGCCTATTTTGCCTTGAGGCAGTTTTGCTTTGAAGAGCTACAGCACATCCCACCGTGCCAGAGCATTGTGCCAATGTTTTCACAGGCAAAATGTTTTATTTGCCTGGAAGGCTTGTGCTGGGAAAGGGCAGATATGTCTCATTTCTGTCACTGCTGGCCACTACTTTCACTAAAGTCCATCGACTTTGGCCGTGGGACCCCACACCGTGACATTGCTTGATTGTGGCTTTTTGGACAAAGCTTCAAGGAAGAGAAAATGGTCTGAGGTGTCTCCATCATCATCCTGCTGCAGAATCTGAACTTGAGCTCTCAGCAGAAGGCTGCAGATGTAAAAGAGGGCTAAAAACCCCAGCTCATACCTTGGGTGAAAGAAATCATCAGACACTGAACCTTCAGAGTTGTGGAGCTCAATGGCAAATAGGTACCTCTCAGAAGCTCCTCAAAGTATCTGCACATCAGGCTCTTGCCTACCTGAGCTGAAAATCTCCTCACCTGCACTGTGTCCCTCACATTTGTCACGACCTGGTGACACCCCATCAGTGGTAAGACGTCCCAGTGCCCACGGTGACACTGGGGACTGGCACAGCAGAAGCCAGAGGTGTGTGGAGCTGCAGTAAGTGGCGAAGTGTGCTGCATCATGTGTGGGGACTGGGATTTGCTCCCTTCCACTGACAGTAAATGTTAAGTTGCCCTTGTCAGCCATGCAGGGAGAATCAGCATGGTTGGTGCCTCAAGGCTGCACACTCCTCTTCACATCACCCTTGGAGCAGGCAAGATCCCACTGCCAACCCAGCCAGCAAAAGCACTCCTTTGGACACCATTACCAGGGACACTCTGTGCCATGCTTGTTTCTTTTATTGTGGGGAATTAAAAGAATTCATGTCACTTTGACATCTGTGGTGTGGGGTCCCAGCCCCTGCCTGCCACGTGGTCTTGCTGCAAGATGGCACAGCTCCTACACCTGCCCCATGTCCAGCCCTTTCCTTGCCTTGGATGCTTCTCCCTGCCCTTTCCTCCTCTTCTCAAGGCCGGGCTGTAGCATAGGGGAAAACCACAAATACTGCATGCTATTTTTATTTCCCCTTAGCTGGTCCCTGCTGTTTTCTCCCAATTACAGAAAACGCTTGAAGCTGTGCAGAGGCTTAGCCACACAGTCAGGGAGGCAGCAATGCCTTTCTTAGCTCTGTGGAGTGCAGTCTTGAACCACCGTAACACTTTTTACTTACCTTCGTGCCCTGAGACAGCTTAGGTTTCAATCTGCTCTTCACCTGAGCTCTGCTTGGCATGGACAGCCAGAAAGTGCATCAGCAGAGAAGGAGAGACCTGGAGGATCAGACAGGAAAATGTAATAGGGAATTCTCTTGCCCCCAGCAACCTCTCTGCTGATGCTGAAGCCAAGGGCTTCTTCTGTTTGAAACAGGGCTGGGGTCACCTGCTGCAGGGTCGGCTCTGCCTTTAGCAGCTCCCACAGTTTCAGCAGCTTATGTGCAAACTCCCTGCCAAGCTTCACTTAGAAGCGCTGGTGCAAAGGGCCCCATTTCGCAGAAAGCCCAGGAGAATAAGAAATCGCCTCGGACTTTTTATTTTGGAGGAACAGCTGGTCACAAACAAAATCTACAGTTCTGAAGCAAGTAGTGCGGGCTTTGATCTACCCGGTTTAATACAAGCACTGCTCAACTCGATCCTTCTCTCTTTGTGCATGTTTTTAAACAAAGTATTTTCCTTCAGGGGAGTGGGCTGCAGAGTGGCAGGCTTTCCCTTCTGTCCTCCTACACCAGGTGATGAGTTCTATGACAACATTGTCATGAAAACTTCAGAGTTTTTATCTGTTTTGAACGCAAATTTCCTTGCTTTGAGTGAAAAAAAATGTGCACATTTCAGTCATCCCATGATGGGTTGACTTTGTGCTAAAGTTAAAAATGGAGAGCCTCAAACCCCCAGATGCTGTTCCCAGTGTACCCTGGATAGTGGCTTTGCCTAGATTTGCTGGTGCCACTGTGTTTGCTGAGTCCATTGGTCAGTCTTTTGGCTGATAAGTGCTGGTCCACTGCAAGGAAAACATCAGATTTAGAGGAAGAAAAACAAAGCAAAACCAGCATTTAGTCATTTTAGAGACCCAATTACACTCAGCAAAAGTTTCAAACTGGGGGTATCCTTGAAAAGTGTCACATTTGCCAACCTCAGGGCTGTGGCAGCTGACCTCCCATGGCCTTCCTCCTCTACCCAGGGACCATTCCATGATTTTTGCAATATAAGTGGGCTCCAAAAAGCACATCTGAGGCACTCAGGAGATGAGCACCCCAGCTGCCTCTCCACCACTGGTACCAGCATAACTGGATCTTGGCCCCTAGGCTTTCAGGTCCTTCCCCAGGAAGCACATCTGGGACAGGGAGCTGAACTGTGCCACCCTGGCCCTGGGTCTGGAAGACCTTCAGCTCCTGTTTAAGTCAGAGGAGGCAAACAAATGGCAAAAATGAACCAATGAGAGCGTTATCTCCCAGAAAAATCCCCCAACTTCTATGTGAATGGTGTGACAGCACAGCCCCATCCCCATGACTGCTGGGAAGTTGTGGCCCTGCTGGGCAGCTGTGGGAGCCAAGGGCATCACAGGGTGCTGTTCAAGGAGGACATGTCCTGCACAGCCTGGTGATGCCTAAAGGGTTTTTGATTTTTTGATTTTTTTCATTTTTATAGATTTTAGAAGTGTTTGTAACT
>JAOXXN010000395.1:51365180-51387072 GCA_026770055.1 Myrmophylax atrothorax
CCCCAGGCCTGATATTAAAGGACTTTCACTTTTTATCTTATCCCACACTAACTTGGCTCAGAGTCCTGCTTTGTTGGGGTCTCTCACGGCATCACTGGCATACCCAGCCAGCCACCATCCTCATGATGTAAGGTCAGTGAAGTTCTGGGGCACACATGCAGGAGCCCTGTGTGGGCAGCCCTGCCTGCAGCCACAGGGTTTGAGAGCAGGAGGGAAGGAGTCTGCCTTGCTCCTGTCCTTGCTCCTGAGAGCAGGGCTGGGTGCCTGGGTCACACTGCAGTATTGCTCCCTGTGCTGCCACATCTTGCTCCATTTAACACACTCCTCCTCGGCTCCATCACACATTGACTTTCTGGATTTTGATTTCTCCTCTTCCAGTTTGCTGCTCACCTGTGAGGGCTCAGCAGTGCCCCTGTGCCCCTGGCTGTGTGTTGTTCCCCGGGGTCACAGTGCAGCTCACACGGCTGGAAGCAGTGGGGCAAGAACCACCTTTCTGCCCGATGTCCCGAGGCTGCATCAGCAGTTCGGGACTGCCACGCTGTGAGAATCACGTCTCATGTGCAGTGAGACATCCCCCTGTGGGCGTGCCACTCCCATGCCCGGGCTGTGCTGGGACCACTGTCCCCGTGGGAAGGGACACCCTGAACTCACTGACTGGGGCTGTAATGCAGGGTAATGGGGTGCTTCTTATACCCATCCCAGCCTTGCTTCTGGTCTGCAGCCAAGAGGTAGACCCATCACCTGTCAAGGCTTCAGCTGCAGGTTCTCGGGGCTGACACCTCTCCAGCCTCCACCACCTTTTTCCTTCCTTCCTTCCTTTTTTAGATGGTGAAATACAAGGCAGGGTAGATCCCACAGGAGCATGGAATAAGGTGGTGCAGAAGTCTGGCTGGGGGACGTGAGTGTCATTTTGCTCTGTCATTGCCCTTCCTCCCTGGAAGAATCCAAACAAGGGAATGAGGTATCCCCAGCAAACCTCCTGCTGCCTTTCAGTAGCAGGAGTAGCAGTGACTGCCACCAAGACTAATCTGGCAGCCATGCAGCAGCTTCTTTGTTGTGCTGTAAGCAGTATTTGTGGATGGCAAGTAAGGACAAACACAGCTTTGCCCTTGAAGGGCTGATTGCAACTACCTGAGCTGGTTGCTGGCCAGCAGAGCAGGTTACTAATAACAACTGCTTTAAGTAAAGCGTCAGGAGGAACAGTCCAGCTCCCAGACTGGCCTGGTGGCAGCACTGGCACTGGGACACAGGAGTCATGGCCAGAGGGCCAGCACTGCTCCCAGCAATGCCTGCAGCACAGTTTGCAGCCCCTTGCTGAGCTGCACAGTGCTGCCCTCAAAGACAAACCACCAGCCGTGGCCAGCTCCGTTTGGGAAGGCTGATGGGCCGGCAGCCCAAAGCAGTGTGGAGTTTTCCATGGTCAGTTGTTGTGCTGGCATGGCCAGAAAGATGCTATTATTAGATGGCATATGAATCAGCCACACGACTGGAATTAGCAGCCTCAGCCTGAGCTGTGCTGGACTCTTATTGGAAAAGCCTCATTTACAGCCCAGCCAAGAGACAAAAGTGGACAGGGCTCGAAGAAACCTCTTCCAATGCCTGCTTCAGCCCTGGCTGCTGCCTCTTCCTGCTGAGTGGGAAGGACCAGCTCTGGGGGTCTCCCAAGGATCTGATGGTGTGACACAGAGAAGGGAGGAGCAGGAAAACTTCAGCCCTGTTCATGCACTGCCAACCCCATGCAAAATATAGCAAGAGAAAAAACCTACAAGGGCTACAATCTTAAATCATGATCTGATGAAGCTGGTTAAAAGGTCACAGACTGACAAAATGTTTTTGAGGGAAATGTGGAGGAAAACATTGGGTTTAGCAGAGTTAAAGCCTGAGGGCTTGTGTGCTGGCAGGGAGAGGAGGATCTCATGCCTCAAAGCTAGGGTCAAGAGAAGCATTTTGGATTGTGTGGATGAGGAACATATCAGGTGAGATCTTCCCTCTCCAGCCCCTCTCATACAGGTGAAGAGCTTACAGCTGCCAGACCTGTGCCCTGGTCTGGGCTCCTGCAAAGCAACATCAACGTGCAGCACAAGCAGATAGTGAGTAGGGTAACGCAGCTCTGCAGCTCCAGGGCCAAAACTGGCACATTACTGGGAACTCACTGAGTGCATAGCGAAAGAAAGAAGGGAGGGAGCTGGAAACACATTTGCTTTTCTGGATGGGCAAACACTGACGCCCTTTCATTCCTGTTTTGACTCATTTAAGCCTGGAACTGCAATAAGACGGCCCAGTAAGACACACAACTTGTGAGAATTGCAGCTGCTAAAGTTTTCCCTCAGTCTCCTCACTAGTCATTTTGCCCATGTTGTTCCTCATTTACCTTGTTGCAAATGAGAGAAAGTCCAGCCTCTGTGTTCTCTTGTACGATCATGAATCAAATGCATCAGCAACCAAGTTCAATCATCAGAGCTGTGTTATGATCTTTGCTTCACCCTGCACTTTTCCTACTGAAATTAAAATAATCCACTATGTCATCTTTTCACGGGACATGAAATAGAATTTTATATGCATTGCAAAGTCACACCAAGGCACATTGTGAAGGGCAGTGGAGTACACACCACTTCTTATAGCCTAACAAAGGAGCCTTTATTTAATAATGAACTATTACAGCACAGTACAAAGATTTGCTTTGTTCGGTGACTAGAAATTGTTTGCAGATTTTTCCAGCCACCGGGAGTTGACAGCGCACTTAGGAAATCAATTCTTAAAGCTAGAGTGCCTACATGCCTGCTTGTCTCTTGGAGCACTGCAAGGCCAGAGCTGCATGGGGTCCAGTCCAGCTCTTTTTTTCCCATGGACTGAAATAGTGAAACATTTCTGGATATATTTCTCATGGAGGAGGCAAATTCATGGTTTCAGTTCTTTTCCTACTCATCACCTTCAGGAAAGGTTAAAGCTTCTTAGCCAAAGTGGTGAAAGCAAGGGACAAGAGGATGAACCTCTTCAATTTAAGACAAACATACCACTTGGGTGTCACAGAGATCTGAGCTGTGTGGGATTGATTATCAGTTTTCTGAAGCAAAAGAAAAAAAAAATCTGTATCCTAGTACAGGTGAGAGATAAAAAGAAAGGTGTACAAGGACTGGGGTGATGCACTGCAGTGAGCCAGCAGCATGAGGAAGGTTTTCTGCACAAGGAGAGCCAGGCACTGCCAGAAGAGATGACAAAAGATGACCCCCATCCAGTCATGGGGTGCAGGCTGGATCCCCTGAGGATCCCATCGCATGCATCTGCACCTCTGGCAAGGGAGGTGATGACCTGGGACAGCTTGTTTTGATCCTACAGAGCAGGTAGGATTGTGCCACTTGGCTGAAACATCAATCACACAGCCAGAGTGTTAATGAATGAGAAACAAAGATGTTTCTTCTCCGTCCTAGGAAAGGATTATGGCCAGAGGGAGGGAGTAAGAACCGGCATTCACCCTGGGCTGTACCGACAGCCACCCCACCATGGAAGCAATGCAATTAGTAGGCTGTTTTCTCATCATGAGCCTTAACCATTTTATTCATCCCCAGTGATCTTCTTGTAGAGGGTGAAGGACAAGGAATGTGCTTGGCCCTTTAACATCAAGTGAGGGCACTTAATGAACATACCCCTCCTTACCTATCAGGCAGCTTTCCCAGAAATATCCAAGCACAGAGCGAGGAAATGCCTTGATATCCAATCCCTTGGCAGGTTTAAAGGCTCCAGAACCACAGCTCTGCCTGGCAGCTAGAAAAAGGCCATCTCTGAAAAGTCCCACCACAAAATTGCCCATGAGTGTCTTTCTCAGGGACCCAAAAGTATTGAATTCTAGCATGAGATTATGAGGACTTCCCCTGCTTAAGTCTTTCCAAAGTACATCATGTGCACATGCAAATATATACATATACACTCATGTTCGTTTGTGTGTTTGCCTATTTTTAAGCAAATTAAGTCACTTTTCTGATTTTTTTTTCTGGGAGGGAGGCTAAAATCTGCTGTAGCACCAGCCCCTCTCTATCAGACAACCTACAGCAGGGAGTTGGAAACCTGGCCCTTGGCCCTTACAGACCGACTATTCTGAGTTGGAAGGGACGCACAAGGACCATCGAGTCCAACTCTTAAGTCAATGGCCCACACAGAGGATTGAACCCATGACCTTGGCATTATTACAACCAAGTTTTAACCAACTGAGTTAGTTAGTGCTAAGCAGTACCAGTTACAGCAGATCTGAAAAGCCTCAAGTCTCCTCTGCACTCTGTTTCATTCTGTCAGGCTCTACCATAATTTCTGCATATGCCACCTTTGGCAAAGCTAGTGTCAATAAACAGGCTCGTTGCATATTGGGACACAAGAAGCTTGACAAAGTGCATTGCCCCGTGACATCACTTAAGCTTTTGTTTGTCTTTCGATGGTAAGAAAGGAGAAGAAAAAAGTGGGAGGAGAGGTAGACTTGGAGCAGCTCCCTCTAAGCATTTATTTACTTTGTGTGCATGCCTCACACTCTTACTCATGGGTTACAGTCATGTAAGATCTGGAGGGTCCTCAGCAGCAATCCCTTGAGAGAAGAGCTGGCTCATGACATGCTCCAAAGTGTTTTTTGCTTCATTACTTTTCTCATCAGATAACATAACGTAACTTCACCGCTGCTTCTGGCAACCACTGCGCTTCCTTTCCCCACACACCGCTGACGCACACATTGCATGGGAAATGCTCCTCTATTTTGACACACAGCTCAGCGTGAGGCCCGGAGGCTGGGAAGAGGACATGGCAGAGCTGAACCAGCAGCAGCAGCAGCAGCACAGGGTGCAGACAGCCAATGTCCTGCTGGAAGGTGCCCAAGTACTTGTGGCACTTGCAGGTGTCCAAGACTTGCAGCTTCACCATTGGTGGTGAACGTTCTTTGTTTCAGGCCTGCCAGGGGGTGTGCGCACTTGGCAGCACCCTGGTGCTGCACAGGAAGATGGGCTCACTATACTGAAGTCTGGGAAGGAGAGGTGGGAAGGAAGGAGCAGCTGGGAGTGAGGAAGTGACTGGTCACACAGCAAGTTGCAGTGGTGTCAGGAGGGCATAACTTTTGCCTGCAAACAGAAAAGTAGAGGTACCTGATCTGGTTCAAAATAAACACAGTCTTGGCATTAGGACAACATCTCATGGTGACTTTTACAGGCATTTTTCTCAAGCCATTTCCTCTCTAGCATTGCACTCCTGTTCCACAGTGAAATAAACTGCAGCTGAGCCAATTTACCCCATTCTGCTGTGGTTACTTGGCATTTGCTGGCAATGCCCTCATCACAGCTTGGCCCTTTGGTCCAAGATCAAATTGTTTGCTTTGGACACCAGATGAAGGATGAGCTCCAACTAACTTTACAGACCTACACTTGGCCTCTTGACACCAGATAAAGGATGAGCTCCAACTAACTTTAGAGTTACACTTGGCCTCTGCATTGTAGATCCTTTGAAATGCAAAGAAGAGAAATGGGCAAGATGCGCCTGACCTGTTTTAGACCCTGAGCTGGGGACAGGGTGACTCATAGTTGTGCCTGTTTCCCCACATTCTCTCCCATAAAGGGAGCCTAACATGACTAGCTCAGATGGAGGCATCTATGTTTAGTCAGATGAATCCCACCCAAAGTGCCTGCAGCTGCTGCAAGAACGTGAGCTTTCCTGTGATCGCTTCCCTTCCCTATAGTTCTGGGGCAGAGAGAATTATCTGAGCTGATGAGTCCTTGAAGGATTCCTTGAAAATTACACAAAATGTGCTCAGAAGAATGTGTGTCTGTTTGCATCAGGGCTAAAGGTGGCTCAGCAGACTGTGGAGGTTCCAGGCAGCAGAGTGTTCAGAGGGCAACACAACACTGGCATTATCACTCACTGTGCCAGAAGGCAGCCTTAAAAAGGAAACAGCAAAGACAGGAACAGAAGGAGCATCCAAGACATCTTCTGGGTTTGGACAGCTACTAAGTTGGCCACATCCCAAGAGAAACAACTTCTGCTCTGTCCCCTGGCTCCTACCCTTACCTCCACCTTCCTCCTTTCCCTCTGCTTTCTCAGTCATCTCCCTCCTGAATAGAAACTTTTGGGAGGCTTATTTCCTTGCACCTGTTTCAGCTGTGATGTAACTCTGGTAATAACTCAACCACTGTCGGATGGAAGGTTGCACTTATTTCTTGGTTGTTTTTTTGGTGTATTTTATTGCATTATGGTTCTGTTTATAAATGGGCTTGGATCAGAGATCCACAAGACAAGGTTTGGGAAGGTCTGAAGCAGGAGTCGGACCCCTTCATCATCTCAGCTGGCTTTCCTTTTACTAAAGTGTGGATCCAAAACCCAAGGTCCAGAGCTGGAGAAGTTCAAATATGAGTAGCAGTGCAAACTCTGTAGGTGAGGCCAGCCTGTGGTTGTGGTGGTACAAAACAATGTGCAGAGACTTACATTCTGCCACAGCATGAAATAGGTTTCTTCACACCTTGATGGGAAAGAAAGTAATCAAGGAAGGCTAGGAAAGCCAACTTGATTCCCGTAGCAGCAAATGAAACAACAAAGAGATCAAAGTTAATGTCAATAATAATGGTGATGATGTAGGATTCCTGTCCCAGAAATACTGCCTAGGTAGCCTTAATCCCTCTCCATGCTTTTTAAGATCTCATGTCTTTTAGTCAAAGAGAAAATTGCGTGTTTGGATCTGTTGTTTAGTAGGACTCGATGCCTTCTACAAAATCATGTTTTGACCTCCCAGCTCTCACAACTGAAAGTGAGCCAGCTGTGACCAACTGGCAAGAGCTCCTGTGCTGCACAGAGCAGCCACAGCACTGGCACTGTCCCTGAAGGCTTCAGACAGACCCAGACACCATAGTCCTCTGACAGAAAGGCTGCTCAGTGCCACATGTAAAGACTAGAAGAGACCAAAGTGGGGAACTGGCTCAGGCAGTGTTACCAAGTGAGTCTGAGGCCACAGTGCAGGGCAATGCTCAGCAAGTCCTCACAGAAGTGGCAGCCACAGGCAGGACCATAGGCAGGTCCCAAGGAGAGAGAGATGTACTGCACCAGACCATACCTTCCAAAGCATTTACCCCATCTGTATCCAATGCTTCCAGAGATGGCCAATAACAAATTGCCTGTGGCCCAAACCTTAAAGGTGAAGGCTGGGCACCACTGCAGTCTCAGTGAACAGCTGCATCAATGAGCAAATTTAGGGAAATGTAGATTATTGTTTGGTGTTTTAGTTTGGTTTTTCTCCCACCACCATGGCAGAAGGGAACAGGGATAAGAATTCAGAGATGATAGCCCCAATCAAACTCTACATTCTCACGCTGGAGAATTTCTGTCCTGCAGTTGACTCAGGCAGGTCTGTAAAGGCAACTCCCTCCTGAGGTGATGATTTTACCATCTCCTGCCTGTTCAGCATTACCCACCATTAGGAAGGAAGGTTACATATCACAGCTGAATTAGAATCACTGTAGTGGCCCCTCACTGCAATGCTGTGATCCAGCACCACAAAGACATACCAAACCTTGCCTTACAAAAGTTGACTGGGTCACACACTTTAACCCTTATATGATAAAAAGGCTTTTATATTCCCAGCCACCATATCAGTGGTCTTGCACAGTGTTTCCATGTTCTCACTGAGGTGTGGACACATGGTGAGACCACCATCTGGTGCTGCAGCCCAAGGAGTCTCCTGTTGATGCTTCTGCTATCCACAAGTCCTGTTATTTGCCTCTAGGTTCCCAGAGTTACATGAGCTCTCTTAGCCCCATTGAACCAGCAGCTATTGTGGAGGTAGTTACCACAATGACCCCATAATCCTGTTTTCCAAGGCAGAATCTCCTGTCCTGTAGGTACTGCCTGAACTCTTTGTTCCCAGATGTATTACTTTTCATTTAGCTAAATTAAAACACATTTTCTTGGGTTGTGACCATTCAGCCTGTAATTCCGATCCCTCTGTAACAGTAAACTGTCCTCACCATTATTTACTGGGCTGCAGGTGGACAGACTGAAATACTAGATCTGCACAGGCTGCTCCCATTCAGCTCAATGGACTGTTGGTGCTGTACAATAATGACAACTATTTTGGTGTCCAGGGAGAGGATCATTTCATGACTGACTCTTTCAGCTGAAATATTCAGCTCTTATGAGGTTTGGTAGCACATTTGGGATTACTGAAGGAGTAGCATCCTTTTCTCCACAGCTTGTCTCATCATTGAATGATAACCTCTCACTGCCTCCCCCTCTTCATTTCCTCTCTCTATGGAAAATCACAGATAAGAAAGAGAGAGAGAAGGAAAACAGATTTACTTCCTAAGTTTATGCTCCAAGTCATACAATGACAGAGCCACTGAACCAACATCAACCCCTTCCCTGTCCAACTTATCACAGCTGCATCCTACCCCCAGCCACACAATGTGGCCAAAAGGAGAAACTGAGACACAGGAAGGATGAAAAATCCAGTTGCCACCTTCCATGCTAATGCACACAAACCGCTGCAGTGAGGTTTCCTTTAAAATATAACAGTGCCTGGTACGATGTAGGAAGGTGGGGGCCTGGAAGACTTTTTAATGCCCTAAATTTTAATGCTCGAAAGCAGTTATCAAGAAATTACATACATTTATTGGATAAACACTTTGTTGGGGTTTTTTAATCCTCTCTATGTTCACAGCATATCTAATATGACAACAGGATAAATACTCTTTCCATGCAACTTCAGAAAGGTCAGCAAACTTATCCTAGGAATGACTTTAACTACACTTGGGGCAGAGATACCCCAAGACATGGCAGGGCTCTTCACCTCCTCTCCTGGGCTATGGCACAGAGGAGCCATACAGACCAGGACAATCAAACAAACCTGTGATCTTCCAGATTCTGTTCCTGTAGGATGAGGCACTGGGTCAGGAAAGATGAGGCACTGGGTCAGGAAGGATGAGGCACTGGGTCAGGAAGGATGAAGCACTGGGTCAGGGAACTCAGCCTCTGTTTATGACAGAGCATTAAGCAATTTCCCAGGAAAATCACTCTCCTATGACTGCATCTAAACCATAGTGTTAGTAAGAAGCACACAGCCTTATAGAAAGGGCTTTAAACAGACCACACTGCATTTGCGGGGCTAGAGAGATGCATCCCAGCGTGGTGTGTGTGGCTTCCCACCTTGTCTCTTACTGAAGCAGAGGCTGGGCTTGTCACAGCACATGCTGCAGAGGCCACTGGGCCACACACACTTACCTTTCTTGTGCACATTGCCTAAATCCCACTGATCAATGACTTCCTGCATGGTGACTGGAATGCTGTGGGAAGAGGCACATAAATTCCCTGCTCTCATTTAGCCCTCCTGTCAAAGCAAGAGAAGTCCTGGCCCAGCTTCAGCTACAAAAACATATGAAATATATCAGCTGAGGCTGAGCGGAATAGGGACCGATGGCCAGCCCGGATATTGCTGGGAAGGTTTCCTTCCGAAGCCGGTGCAGATGATTCATCCAAGCCCCAGGTGCTCAGGCCCCCGCCAGGTACTGTGGTAAAGGGGGGCCAGAGCCAGGCTAAAGGTAAATCACTATAAATCCACTGTCTATAGGTGTAACCTGCCAATGGTTAAAACACTGCAAGAAAGAGGAGAAGCACAAGTCATTTTGTAGCATTTGTACTTTTGTCTTCTTGTCGCGGCTCCGTCTTGGGCACTTGTGATGAAGTATGAAGAGTGGAAGCCCTGCCTTGCAGCAGACTTCCAGATTTTTATATCTGGCCTGATTTTAAACAAGAATGGAAAACAAAAGCATTCTCATGCTTCTTATGGGGGCCTGATTAAAAAACAGCAACAATGAAGGAATGACTAAGAGTTATTGATTATTTCAGCTCTATGGGAATCAACTTGAAACTCTTAAAAGCAAGCCAAGTGCAAGATGTTAGGTGGTTAATGCCTTCAGAACATCAGTTACTTTATAACACATAAGTCTAAGAGAACAAGACAGAACACACTGCTCACAAGAAATTCAGCCCTCACTAGAAACATGCGATTTTGAGAGACGTCTGTGAAACTTTCACAAGCTCAAACTCCACAAGACAGGTACAGATTCTTGTTTCCCTTCCTAGGCAGTTTAAAAGTTGGGGGTTCCTATTCACATTGAGCACTGTTTGCATGGAAACAACCGCAGGGAACTGCTAACCAGTAAAAGAAAAGATCAACAGTAATTTCTGTTGTGTCTGTAAAGTGGAAATAACAACTGAAATGCCTACAAAGATCTGAAAATCAGTAAACACTTAATTATGCTGTTTTTAAACAAACCATGTATTTGTTTTCTCTCTTATAAGCTTATCCAATTAAGTAATAGTTTTATTTGACTAAAATATTTTTTTAAAAGTAAATGCAAGACAAAATCTTATTCTCCAAATGGATTAGTTTAATTGTGTGTATTGCAGCAGCATGTGCTTCACCGTGTTAGGAAGAAGTCTTATCTGAATCCCAAGTCTTTAGGGCTGGAATTTTTTGTTGTTATTGTTAAAATAGTGAAAGTTGGCGCTCACTGGGTCTTCCACAATAGCTTAAAAGTTTGATGTATAAGGATATTAATTCAGAAATACACTTTAATAAACCACTTAGCTGTTGCCAGCCAGCACCAAAGCTGTGTAGGTTCCTTAGGCAGGTCAAAGAAACAGGAGAACAGCTTCAAAAAGGTTCATCCGTGGTGCTTATTTTTTGGTACAATCAAAGCATTGCAACCATTTGTGTCAAAGGTACCTTCTGCATACAAAAGTGTGCAGGAATGCCAGGGTGGGGATGAAGAAGAAAAGTGCTCAACCAATAGTGACAGATTTCAGGTTCTTTGGGCATGGCATTGAAGGCAGTAGGAAATAGTGGGGCTGTGTTGGCTGGTATGAAGCTGATGGGGTTTGTGTTACCAAATACATGTTGCAGAAGGAAGCCCAGGTGGAGAAATTTGCATTTCAGACTAAGGGGATTGGATATTCCTGGTCATATTTTCTGGATGATTTTAAATTAGTAACTCAAGGCAAATAGGGAGGAATCTCAAATTTGGCATAATGAAAATGAACCTAGCTGATCTGATAATTTACTCAAAGAATGAACAATTTCTTTCAGATATTTACATATAAATTCTGCAAGTTGGTATAGCTGGCAAGGGGAAATGAGATAAATAATGCCATTGGGCTGGCTGAAAAGCCTTCAACACCAGGATGTTTGTCATCTCATCAGGAACGGGAAAAGGGGTAAGACAAATGTGTTCTAGGTGCCATCATCTTCTGGGGACTCATTCAGAAAATCTTGAATTTGGGTGACTGCTGTCATGGAGAAAACCCAAGAAAAAATACAGGGAGCTCTCAAGATCACCTGGCCAAGGAAAAGAAAGGGCTGATTTATTCCTTCAGGGGTGTTTTTAAAACAATAAAGGAAAAAAATGCTGGTTGTTAAAGGAGATTTGAGTTTGAGGTCCCATTGATACCATCATGAAACTGTCTAGAGTTTCTAAAACTAGCAGATAACACTTACACAGTGGTTACACACAGAAGTAGATGCCTTTACTATGGACCCCATTTAGGCAGAGAACAACTGATTGATTCCTGAGCTGGAAGTCACTGGTTGTGCCAGAGCCATTAATTACATCCTCTATGGGCAAAGACAGATTTGAAAGTAGTGATTGATATGCCCAACTGTTGTATCAAAAAGGTTTCTTGAAGTTGTTGAAAACTGCAGTTGAATTTAGTTTGGATGAAATATGTAAATAGAAAAAAAATTGAATGAAAGTTGTGCAGGCATAATAAAATGAAAGAGAAATAGTTAAACCACCCCCCTCAACATTCAAGCTTGAAGCTTGAGATAAAAACTTACTCCAATTCATCAGCAACTGAAACTATTAGCTAAATTGGTAACAAAGGAGTAAAAATTAAAGAATATTGATGACATTGTGAAATGCAAAAATGCAGTAAAGGAAGCTGTGTGTCTTTATGGAAACACTTCAGTGGGGAACATATTCAGGTTTTCCATATTTAAGTAGAACAAGAAATATAAAAATGTATTAAAAACAAAACACAATCCTAGAAAAACTGGCAATGTTGGTGCAGAAAATGCTGACATAGTTACCTATCACTTCTGTATTGGAAAGAAGTGGCAAGGCATTTATCTGATATGAGAAGGCAAATTATCCTCCAGTCAGCAGCATGTTCTTCTACCTGAGAGCTGTGCCAAAGGGGTCTCAAGAGGCATCCTGAAGAGAGCTCAGAGCTTCAGAAAAAACCATGTAATACACAGCTGGGCTGTAGGTAAGCAGAAAACCCCCAG
Source organism: Myrmophylax atrothorax (assembly GCA_026770055.1). Lineage (NCBI taxonomy): Eukaryota > Metazoa > Chordata > Aves > Passeriformes > Thamnophilidae > Myrmophylax > Myrmophylax atrothorax. Next base: position 51,377,476 of record JAOXXN010000395.1, read on the forward strand.
GCCCAGATCTCTCTGCCCTGGGCTGGAAAAAGGAGGTGGGATGGAAAAGAAGGGGTGGGACAAGGAGACAAACCGGGCACAGCAGCCTTGCTCTCTGGCCCTGGAGCACTGGCTGCAGCTGCAAGGCATGACTGCCAAAGGAGCATTAAAAACCTGCCAAAAAGCCACACAATAAATGGCAAAACTGCATCTGAGTGAGAGACTTTTGGAGAGAAGTTTATTCCTGTAATCACAAAGAAGATTCAGAGGTGTCTCAACTTCTGCATGAAGGACAGACAGTCCCCTCTAAATCTTTCTCCATCAGAGAAAGCCATCACAGCAGTTCAAGGAGGAGAACTCAAGCCCAATCAGATGAGAGAGCTGGTATCAAGTCTTAAGAATGAGGGTGAATAAATTACTTCTAGAGGTTGTGGATGGTGCTGTTTCTTGATGTTTTCATTGGCTTCAGCAAGGAGAGATTTCACACCACCAACTGTGGTCAGCTGAGTCACTCAGCCAGTCTCTCTGGCCTCTCCCTGGTCCCTGGAGAAAGATAAAAACTCCTGCAGGGGATGACTCAGTGTGCCTAAATTAAGAGTCTGCTTTGAAATGCCTTCTGGAGGGATCTACCTCTCTCTTTTTCTCTCTCACACCCCTCTGCCCCTTCCCACCCCCTGATTATCGAAGGATTCTGGGGAGGCCAGATGTGTGCCAGGTAAGCAATTGGGTAACACCAAATTTCTTCCTACTTTCTATAGAAAGTCCTCTATGGAAAGTTCAGTGCAACAGGCTCTGTCTTAAGGTCACAATCCAGTCACTGGTGAAAATGATGCATGTGGCCATCTGTGAAGATCCAGAAATGACCTATAAAATTCAGAACCTGAATAAAGCTCTTGCCCCAAATAGATAAAAAAAAAACCTCACAGACAAGCAACTAACTGACTTCCACAGGTTGCCTCCAGTTCACAAATGGCTCATATCACAAAGTGAAAAGTCATAAAGCAATCAGAACCTTCAGTAAACAGGTTAATCCAGTCTTGTAAGCATTGAGGCAGGAAGAATTTTTGCACCAAAAATCTTGAGTTATATGGAAGAAGGTCTAACTGCATTTATGTCCAGGTGATAAAAACCTGCCTTGATGGTGGGGTTGGACTAGATAATCTCCAGAGGTCCCTTCCAACCCTAACAATTCTGTGATTCTCTGAGAAAATCTGGACTATGGATTTGTTGGTGTTTCGCTTTGCTTTCATAAAGGACATGAAAAGACACTGTTTTCTCCTCTTAATAGCTCTCTATGAGTAGTGGCCATTTTTCTCCATCTCTGCAAACATCTATATTTCTTTACAGAGGATTTGCCAGATGCCTTTTAATTTATTCCATCTGGCACCTGGTAGAGTGCCATTTATCACCTGACTTCTTCCAAACTGCATGCTCGGGATGGTTTGCAATCCACCACTGAATCTGGTAAAGAAGTCCCAACTGTGCAGCTTTCCAGCTCCCCAGGTAAAATCTGGAAACCTCAGTGGGCCCACATGCACTGTGAGCCACCCTGAGGAGCTGGCAGTGGGGGCTGTGAGTCTCTGTGGCTCACAGTGCATGGAAGTGAGTCCAGATACTCATACTTGTAGATTGTTCTTAGTGAACACCCACACGTCATAGGCAGGAGGTTCTCATTTTATGTGTGACACTTGCAAAGGTGACCCTGCTCTTTCTTTCCCTCCAGTCTACACTCACTGCTTGCAAATCTGCTTAAGCTGTAGTTGAAGCATACAGCTAGTCAAGGCTAAGGGCTTTGTCTCTGTTCTAAAAAATCTCAGTGATTTTACTCCCATCCATTTCTAAACTGGTTCTGTTAAACCACTGAAAACTCCAGTAGGAACACTTGTTTGTCTGATTTTTGGTTAGCCCATCCAGATACCCAGTTGATTAAGCTACACTAAATTAAGCACAGTACAAAACTGTGCTAGGAGAATGCAACAGGAGCTTGCTCTCCTTCAACTGAAGTGGTTTACTAGACTAGAGTCGTTCATTCATGGGAAAAAAATGCAACATATTCCTACTTACACTTACAGTGGAAAGCTGCAGAAACACTTTGTCTCTCATTCTTAGTCTCTCATTAAGGGCCACACATTGATTATTTATTTATTTCGAATTTAGCAACAGCAGTAACACAAGTTGCCTCCTTGACCTGAGGTAGCTGCCAAACATTTAGTTCAGAACCAATTTCAGTGCTACTGTAATCCCCTGAACTGGAGAGCTGGAGCAGAAGCAAAGCTGAGCCAACCTGAAATTGTAGCTGAGCAAATGGCGCCAATCTAATTAAGTCATGAAAAACTGTCCCTCTGGAGATGAGTCTCCTGCAGCTCACAAGCAAAAGGTGGAGAACATGTGAATCTGGCTACAAGCCCCAACTGTTGACAACCCAGCTTACAAAGCATCTGTACACATGCCCTTTGGGAAGAAAGATAAGTGGTACTCTGGGGGACTACATATTTGGTTAACTCTTTGTTCCGTAGTTGTCCAAGCAAGGAGAAAATGTTTCATATTATGCCGAATACCATCTCAGATTCTGGCAGGATTACTTGTCAATATTATTACAGCCTCTTCAGTTACAGTGCTTCAGCAACAAAGTAGTTAGACTGGCTTTGAAATACAGAAATTCAGGCAATACAATCGCACTATGAAAGAGTGCTCATTAGCCTTTGGCTGACCTTGAAAAATTGCGTTTCTCTCCAATTCTTCCACAAATTGCCTTCAAGGAGACCTCCTTAGTTCTACCAAGTCACAAGGTTGGACTGTGTGACTCATGCTTTTTAGCTGCTCTCTCACGATCAGAAGGCATGCTTGCCTTTTACATGCAGCCACAATTGCTACAAGGAGGATACATAAAAATGCTCTGACAGCTTTTTAACGCAGCCATGTTCTTATTTGTTTGGGATTTTTTTTCTTTCCAACCTCAAAAAGTTTCATAATGAAACGGTTGGTCTTACAAAAAGTGTCACTCATCAAGTCAAATTTTGTGCCCAGGTCACTGTAAGGACTTTGTCAGATTGTGACCGGGCACAGTTGTAGTTGAGGAAGCCGAATTACGTACAATCAGATATGTCTGGGGGCATGAGCTGGTTCTCACAGGGATGTGTTCTCTTGTTTGAGACAAACAGCATCACCACACCTTTCCTCCAAGATCTAGCTGTTGCTGGACACAGGTCACCAAATATGTTGAACCAGTAGTTTGACCCATATCCTGAATCTATGCCTCTTACAGCCCCTTACAGCTTAGGAGAGGTCCTCCAGCGGAGCATTTGAACAAAGCAGGGGAGCTTGGTTCAAGATGCACCTTGCCCCAACATAACAAGTTTTGATGCCTCCACGGTGAAAGCCTCAGATGTACTCTTTCCAGCAGAACTTGACAACACCTGACATAATTACCTGCCCCCAGTAAGGATGGAGCCAATGCTCAGCCATTCTCCTGTGCCTGTTGCATGGCAGATGATGGAGCAGAGCAGCACCAGAGATGGGGAAAATCACTGTGTGAAGGAGCTGCAGCTTGGGTGTCACAGCTCACCCAAGGACCTGAACACTCTTAGAGGGTTCTGCCACAGCTGGCTCAGAGCAGGATGGCAGATTGGTGTGCTACACCTGCAGTGCTATTGGCCACAGTGCTGTTAAACACCTGCCACATTGGCATTCCACTGCTCAGCTCTCCTCATGGGAGAATCACTGTCAGCATCCCTGCAGGAGTGGTCCCACTTTCTTGCACCCAGGCGACTCAGCAGTGTGTGCTGGTGGATGAAGCAGCTGCACAGGTCTAATTCCACCCAAAAGAGGGCAGTGGTGCTTGTGGACACACAGACACACAGTCAAGACAGTAGTTTATACTCCAGCTGCTCGACTTTCCCAACCAGCTGACAGAAACTCCCCAGTTCTTGGCACAGGCAGAGCAATCCACAGAGCTCTGTCTTTCACACACTCTTAGTTAGCCTCTGCTCTCACTTCCTCCCTTTGACTCATTAGTTGTTTTACCATCATTTCTTTTGAAATGCAAGGAAGGAAATCACATGGATCCATCCATGCCAGTGCTGAGTGCCCCATACCAGATGCCCCTGTGTTACCCCCATCTATCAGTTATTCTGCTGCCAGCTGGTACACGTCTTCTGCAAAAGCAGTTTTTCACATGAACTGTGGTTTGGGTGTAGTTGGGAATGGAAAATTGGATGCACTGCAGTTCATGGCAATAAGGCAATGTTCAGAAGCTTGATGTCACAGGAAACCACCGATACTGTGAATAATTCAGAGCAATTAGAAAAGTCCCCGGTATAACCAACTGGTTTTCCCCTATTGTAGTTGCTATGTGTTTTCAAGCCTGTTCATCCAACACCCTCACTCTCACCTTTGACAGGTGTAGTTTATCAAAAAATACAATCAGACCCAAGCACCTGCCATTAACACTGGTACTCACCACGCTCATCATTCAGCCATGAGGCAATGTGGGTTTCCATGGTCATAAGCCAACACAGGTCACAGACTTGAAGTGGGGAGAGACGTTTGCTTTGTTTCCCAGCATCCGAGAGTTTCTCAACCTGGCAACCTCTGCTGTGCTGAGGTTGTTCAGTTAATGCTGTTTTCTTGGCTCCCATGCTAAAAACACCAGACATACTAGCAGCAGCCAAGGTATTAACAACAAAAACAGCAGCAAAGACAATAGCAAACACGAGTATAGCTCATGAGCTTAGCTTTGCTTAATGGTACAGGATCTGCATGGCCTCTGGGAGCTGGACCCAGAGCAAAAACCACAGCCAATTTTCCCTCCTCTGCTGCTCCTGACTGTTGGGAATGACCCTGCTCCAGATCAGCACAGCCCTTTACTCCTGGGTGAAATGAAACACAGCCATAGCATGCTGTGGTGAACACAGGTCTGGAGGTGTGATTTCTTACACAAATATGTTTGCACAGAATTCAGTGCAGCAGCTGCAGTGTAGCCTTTGCCCAACTGGGCTGACAGTGTGGCACTGCAGTACCACCAGTGACGCACCTCCACATGACACTGTGCCCCCTCACCTTGGGGTTGCAAACAGGAGATGAGTCTACCACTCGCTGACAGATCAGGGGCTCTGTGCTGAGATGTTCTCCTTCAGGCTAAATGGTGAGACTGGCCCTCCCTGGGTGTGAGAGAAGCCTGGTTAGATGATGGGGCAAGCTTGGCTGACACCTGAGCAGCTTCAGGTCACTGTCTAGTGAGGGAACCCTTTCAGAAAGTCTCTTCTGGGTAGGAGTGTCACCCCTTCACTGACAAATGTCAGATATGTCAGATGCTGTCTTTTAACACTGAAACCAATAGAAACCAATAGAGGAGAATCAGGTCTTTAAATCAGGGATTTACCTGCCCTGACATGATCTGTTTGTACTGCATGCACAGATCTAGCTGCCTTAGCATGGGCATGACTCACTTCTGGGGTACTTGGCAGGACCTCAGGCTTGGGGCTGGGACATGCCCTCTACCCAGCACTCAGAAGGACAACATATCACATCTAAAAGGTGACTGTATTTGAGCTAGATTGTCATCTAAGTAAAAAGCAAAGTCTGTCACACTTCCTGGATGCCCCCTTCTTTCCCGAGACTGCCTGGACATACAACCCTCTAAGTTAAAACCAAAAAACTTAGGCCTCTTCAAGGAGAAAACCCTCTTTGCACCCTCAGAGCAAGACCTACCACCCTCAGTGGGCACGGAGCAGACAGTTGAGCTGGTAGAGATGCTCAGCACAGACCCGTGTGTAGACACCAGTGTAATTCTTGAAAGAAAAGTCAGGTTATTAGTACTGCATCCAAGACAAGAAGTCCTGGTTCCCAATGGCTCTGTAATACTCCCAGATTTGGAGCTGATGTTGGAGTCAGTAACTGAGGCAAGCATTACATGATGGTTGCATTGATCTGCTCTCCAATGCCTGTATTACTTGATGGCACTTACCAGTGGATATCTGCAGGCAGAACTTCAGCTTGGTCTGCAGTTTTAAAAGTGCCAGAGGTAAAAACCTATGTTTGCTTTTATTTCTGATTTTTTAAGCATGCTGTGCTTGCTGTCCACTTACTCTCCACTTCACTGCAGAGGTGATCAAATCAGGACAAGGACCCTCATAGGCAGTATGATGCAATATGGAAAATCTGTGCCTTTCTCTCCAGAGAGAAAAAATATTGCTATTGAGTGTTAGGAGAAGATGAGCAAAGTCAGTATTACTGCATTTGGAAAAATGCAAATATGAAATTCTTTCCCAGTGAATAGTGACAGTACCGTGCTATGTAGAAATGTGGGGAATTAGGCAGTGTCATCCCATGTGATTTGTACATACTTCAGAGGGAATTAAATCCTTGTGAATCCATCCAGTTTTACAGATGTTGAGGCCTGATTTGGCTTGCTGATGTGCCACTTTTACATGGAGGCAACTCCACTGAGACCTGTGGAGTCATTAAACACTGACAGAAGAAAGCCGAGTCTCAGATGCTGCCACCCTACTTGCCATGCCAAGAAACAGCAGGCATTTCCCAAACATTTCAGCCATTGAGCAACAGCAGCAGCACTGCCAAGGTCTTTGCTGACCTGCTTTGCCCATTACCTTACCCAGGAGTCGATGGGGGACCATCTCCAGAAGTAGGAGGTCAGTAGTTGATCTGGACCTGTTCTGGTCTGGGCCTCCTTACAGTACTACAAGGAAGTCAGCATCTGCATCCTGCCTTTTGCACCTCATCCAAGCTCACAGGCTTTGTGAGGGTCCCTCCTTTGCCATTTGGTGCCCAGATTTCTCCTCCCTCTTAAATTACTGTCATATACAGCAACCACTTTAATGATGGAGTTAATGCAGCACCTTCTCTACTGAAAGGCTTCATTTCCAGTGTACTAATTGCAACATACCCCATCATAACCATTATCACCCCCGCTGAGGGATTGCCTTTCCACCACATACTGGGCCATATGCTCTGGTTTACAGTGGTGCTCTGCCCATGACCTTCCTCTCCATTTTTGCTGTCAGGAGAAAAGTCAAAGCAACAAGTAGACCTTTCTGAATACGCAGGGACTGGAGGGATCAAGGCTGTGAGCCTCCCACCTCTGTGTGCTGGAAGGGTTGCTGCACCATGCAGAAGGAGCTAAGAACATAAATTACGCTGGGTGCAAACCATGATGAACACCAAGAACAGCCTTGGAGCAAATGGCACTCTGAGCATCTTTTTACCACCCCATGCACAGAGGGAGGGTGGAGCACTCCAGACTGGGATGGGAATGTGGTCTGTATCGTGACACTGCGGGTTTTATGTGCCTACTGATTTGACTCAGGCCACCATGTTGGGGTTCTCTGTGTCCTTGCACTTGATTAACTTTTAGAAAAGGGGTAGGTGTCGGGATGTGCAAAAAACTGTGTGGGCACACTGTGGGGAGGATCCATCAATCACTCCTGATTTATACTGTTCCCAAATTTGGCAGCCTTGCAGCCAGGTGTCCATGCTAGCCCTTGTGAATGCAGCCTTGCAGCCTCTGTTCTTTTCTCAGCCCTGGAATCAAGCCATGGGAGCTTGGGAGAAAGGATTGGGTTTCCTCTTTGTTGTTTTGATATTTTCCTATGAACCCACCCAACTTTGCAACATTGCAAAATGAAGGCTTTGCCCTTTTTTTTTTTGTTTTGTTTTGTGTCCTGCTGAGGGGAGGGACAAAAAGAGCTGGGTGAGATTAAACAATGGAAATTAGAGTGGAATGGAGGAGTGTGTAAAACAAGAAGGTTGAGTTTGTGAAAAGCAGGACCAGGCTTGGGAGAGAAAAGCCCTTTTACTGTCTTATAACTATGAATGCATCAGATACCAACCTAGTAGGTGCAGAAAGCACAGACAGGTATAGAGTTGGTCACAGAGCTTTTGTAAGCTACTTTTCAGCCTCAGTCACAAACCAGGTGACTTCGCCTTTAGCTAAAATCATTAAATACATACAGGAATATGTGTAAATGGAACAAAAATAATAAAGACATCATAAACAAAACAGGCAAACAAAGAATCAAACAAAAAAACCCCAAAAGATTAAAACAACCTTTGAAATAAAACATGACAGCATAATCACACCAGGTAGTGCTAGGGAGTCTGGCACACTCAGCAACTGCTTTGAGTTAACTCCTGTCCCCAGCAGTTCCCCATGCAGTGTGTGGTCCTTGGTTGGGATGGCTGTGGCACTGATCTCAGCGCTGCCAGGCCTCCAGCTCACTTGCCTGTTCTCCCCTGTTGAGCTCTTTTTGATTATAATGGAGTAATATGGAGTAGTGCTTGAAGTTCAGCTAAAAAAAAATAAATCAGAGGCTTCAGCGTTTGACAGCCCTGCCTGGGATGGAGCAACAGGGCCTGATTCCTGGGAGATGATCAGTACCTTGTTTTTGTGAATTCTGTGCATGAGGGGTTCCTGGGAATGCCATGAGATGCCTATCTCCTTCTTCAGCACCAAAATTCACTGTAAAACACAGCACTCATTTTCATGTTTCCATAACGCCTCATTTGCAGGCATGTGATTAGACCTAATTAATGCTTGTAATCAATGAATGGTTAATTGCTTCGGGTGAAAAATGCTGGAGAAGAACAGAGCACTGCTTGATTGAACTCTCTTTCATTGGCTAATGGATCACTCAGTTACTTTTTTAGATTCTGCTTAAGCAGGCAAAATATCTGAGCTGGTGTAAAACAATCCTGCATTGATCTCTCCAGCCAAGTGGGGTCTTTCCACTAATTAGAAGGGTGGTGACAGGAACAGACTTGGCTGTCTGGAGGACCAGGGGGACTGGAAAGAGTTTGGGGTTTCTTTTATTGTTGTTCATTTTGGGTTTGGGTTTTTCTTTTAATTTGAAAGCTATGCAGCAAATAGCAAGGAGAAAACTGGTTAGATCTTTTGACTTTTAGCTGTAAAAAAATCATTTAACATTCCCTGATAAGCCTCTTGATTTAAACAGAGAAGCAATTCCTGCTCCCTGGGAGTTCCATTTGAGTGAGTCTGGCCCCAAAACTTCACAGGCTCAAATCTCTGGAACCAAATTCCAGGAAACATTCATATGTGGATGATGCATCTGTAACAGATACAAAGGGGAGAGGGGAAGCATTTGGCAATTAGGAGCTGGAATCATTTATAACTCCAGCTGGTACTTCTCTTTTTTCAGGTGGAATGTCTTGAGAGGAGGAGGAGAACCTGTCAGCGGCGTGTTTTGCACTATGTCTTGCCTTTTCTTCATATTTAGGCTTTCTTGCATGAACCCTTCAAATGAGGCCAGTTTCATGAGCACAGAACACTGGGACTAGATTGGTCCGCTTTCTAACACCCTGCACAAAGGCTACCAAGGAGCATCCTCACTGTGCTTCTCTACATTCACACCAGTGTGCATGACAGCAAACTGCAGTCACTCTCTTAGCAGATGCTCAGAACAAGAAGGACCACAGACCAGATGTGGGTTCTAATGCTTTATCTATGAGAGAGATGGGCTGATTCCAATGGGATGAAGTTCAACAAGGCCAAGTGCCGGGTCCTGCACTTTGGCCACACCAACCCCCTGCAGCGCTCCAGGCTGGGCACAGAGTGGCTGGAGAGCAGCCAGGCAGAAAGGGACC
>JAOXXN010000395.1:51393681-51406155 GCA_026770055.1 Myrmophylax atrothorax
ACCGTGGCACTGAGTGCCATGATCTGGTAAAGGGACTGGAATTGGACCAAGGGTTGGGCTTGATGATCTCAGAGGTCTTTTCCAACCCAATCCATTCTATGGTTCTATGATTCTATAAGAAGTGGGCTCTGGGTGCAGGCAGGGGTGCAGGTAAGAGGATCCTGGCACTGTGTCAGGAACCTCAAGGCTGACTTGGAGTTGCCGGTGCCACAATTCCATGAAAGCCATGGGGGTGAATCTGGCACATCCCAAACCCTGACACACAGAAGGAGAGGCAACTCCCTTGTCTGGTCCATTTTCAAATCCTACGGACCTGAAAGGTCTGAAAGATCCGTGCTGTGTAGAGGGAATATCTGGCAACATCAGCTTTCAGCAGGAGTGACACCTGTCCAAACAATGATCTCTTAAAAGTACTAAACATCTGCAAAATTTGGAGGTTCTGTTCTTGTGTTTGCTACTCCCCATTTGTCAAATTTATTGCAATTTTTAAATGCAGCAGTATCATCCATGGCCATTCAGAAGAAAAGCTAAAAATAAATTTAAGAAAACAACCAAAGTATTGGGGGGTGTGTGCGTCTCTAAAAACCAAGACTCCAACCTTGATCTAAACCAGACTGTTTCTCTCCTTCCCCCCACCCGCCTTGCATTTAAAGAGAACTGGAAGGGAAAAGACTCCATCAGTCTCTGAGTCTGTAAACCTTTCCCCTCCCTAATTTCCGAGACAAGACTTAAAGAAGAACCAGTCTGGAACAGAACATGAAAAACCTTCTGAAAAATGACTGGAGGCCTAATGCTGTCACTGTCCCATGTTTATTTTTCTTTCTTTGATGTCTGATGTCAAAGAGAAAATAATGTCATCTGCTGGAAATTCAAACATGTTTGCATTTTGAGGTAATTAGAATTAATGTCGGAGGGCAAAACTAACACCGAGCCACTCCAGTCTTTCCCATGTGAGGAAAACATTCCATAATGACTTACATTTAATCTGGGAGCTGGCAGACAGTCAGGAGCAGTCCAGATTCAGGCAACAGGATAATATTTCAAAAGAATTTTCTTTAAAAAAATAAAATAAAATATAAAATATAAAGAAAATAAGAGAAAATGAAACAAATAAAATAAGCTACCTATATGTGCTGTAATTTATAAATGATGGCAGCCTGACTGTGCTGCTCAGATTCCAGAAGGGTGTAGCTCTGCTGAAATTCAATGGCTGACAAGGGTGTAAATCAGCAATGGCAGCCCTGGTTCAAGACCACCACTGCTTCCTAAGTACTCGGCACCCACAATTGCAGCCAGATTTTCTGCAGAGCTCGAGCCCCCATTCCCATTCAAACGAGGGCCAGATTTTTGTAAGTGATAAGCACAAAGTCTCTGCCCATTGTGGCATTAATGGAAACACACTGAGCTCTTCTGGAAAACTGGTCATACATGTTTGTTTGGGACCACATCTTGTCACCCTTACACATGTTGAGTAGCATCTTATTCAGTGAAGAATTCTATTAAGCAATGCCCCTCTGTGTGAATATTGCCGGGAAAGGACTCTCTCAGAAAAGAAAATGGCAAGATGTTGCTCAATGCCCTGCTGGATGAGTATCAGATCCTATGGTTATGATTATTACCAAGCTGTGAAAACCTGGCCTGACCAGAATCAAACTGAACTGAGCAGGTATGGGTTAAACCTTGGCTCACAAGAAACAATTTGATCCTCGTAGGGCAAAAAGAAAAAAAAAACAACACCCCAACACGTTATTTCTGGACTGAGGACTTTCATTTGAATTACTCAGCTGTCTTCAGGGGTTAAAAATAGAAAAGCAACCTTTTCCAGTTCAAAGAAAATAAATGGCTACACTTTATCTGTGTGGGTAATTAAAACCAGCTGAACTCCAAGAGCTGAAATCTTCCACACAGCTAGTCCTTACTGAGGAGTAGCCTCTTAGCAGCATTTGACATATTAGAAAAATTACTTTATTAAGTATAATGCAGATTGTTGCAACGTTTCAAGGCAGGTAATTGGTGATAGAACTATGAAACAGGCTAAAACATTCAAAAACCAAAACAGAAAAGCTGTTCCTTTCACATGGGTTGATTATGAATCTATTGACATCAGCTGAGCTAAAAGCAGAACAAATGCTGTGTTTTCCCTTCTGTGACTCTGCAGAAGTGTATGCCCTGGCCCTTGGCATTGCACAGCTGTTGTGGCAACCCCAGTGATGCCAGTATGGCTAATGCACTCACATGGTGTGCCTCGCTCTGCACTTCCACCTCATCACTTCCCCAACACCCACGGGAACTTCACTGGACTGACAATTATTTCCCCCTGCACTGTCAGCAATTTTCTCTTTTTCTGCTTTTTCTGACAGGTCATGCAGTCCAACAGATAAACATGGAAGAGAAATGACACATGGTCATTTCTTCTGGCTGTCCCAAATCTCACTCAGCAAACTTGAGCAGAATGACTGTGTGTGAAAACAAGAGCTGCTCTCACAGAGCATCTTCCTCAGCTGTCAGTGGTCACCTCATGACTCTCCTCAAACTTCTTGTCTGTGCAGCTGAAGCCCTGGTCTTACAAGAGTGTGGTTCAGTGTGGTTACTCTTGTTCTGTATGACTACCATGGCATGGAGAATTGTTGTGGAGGTAGGTGGGTATCACATGCTGTCACCCTCTTTGGGATGCCTTTCCAGCCCCTGCTCCGTGCTGTTCCACCACATCCTCCTATCGACTTCTACTTGACTGCCAGCTAACAATTGCAAAGGGAACAAATCAGCTAAAAGATTCAGCAGTGTCTTTCTGCATAGAGAATATAATTTTAAAAGCCAATTTTTCTTCATGTTTCATCAAAGCAGCCTATAGGAAAATGAAATCCCAAACTTTGATTGTAATCCAGATTTAAGCCTGCAAAGCTGAAAGTAGATACCTCTTATATTTACAACATGTTTTCTTTATTTAGCTGTGGCCAAAAAAAGTAAAGCAATAGCATACTGTCCTTTGCAAATTTACATTGGCCCATACAAACAACTCCAAAGACAATTTCCCTCATCTGCAACTGCCTCCCAGGCCTGGACTTAACCAGGCCATTTTCCATGTTGACAAGACAAAATCATCTCTAACAACTGTAAAAGGCTATTCCTGCAAATGTCAAGGCCATACAAATTCCTGGGCCCTGAGTGCTGCCTACTCATCAGATGTGCTCCAGCCACAGCCAAGGAGGAGGCTAAAAGAGGAGGAGGATGGTCATGGAATTAATTTCTTGCTGTTTCCACCAGCTCTGACCTTCTCTGCTGCTTCCCAACTTCCCTACCCAGTTCACCTTACCCCATTTTCCCCTCTGTCCTTCCAAATGTAGGGTTGCTTGCTGGGGGGCCATACCAATTTATGCAGCTATGGGAAGAGCTGAGAGCTGATCAGGAGCTGAGGGGGCATTGCATATACCTGTTAAACCAAGCTGGGAGCTCTCCTTTTAGAAGAGCAGTTGCCTATTGTCTCCAGCCACCCATTCTCGAGAAAAGATGATGTGTATTGGTGGGAAATGGATTGCCAGGAAGCAAGTTCTGACACAGAGGAAAGGCAGCACAGATCCAAATCTCCTGGCCTTTTTTATCTGCAAAAAATTATTTCCCTCTGTGTGCTTCTTTTCTAAGGACAGTGCTGCCATCACAGCCTGCCTGCTGCCTGGGGCTCTCTCCCTAGCTTGCTACCTCCTCATGCTATCTGTTCCTCTCTGCCATTCCTTGTGCTTTTTCTTCCTCCAGCTCCATTTAATTTAGAGCAGCCAGGGTTTGCACAGCAAGGGTATGGTGAGATTAACCAGGTTTGGAAAGTTTGCCTTTGCTGTGCACACACGCTCTGTTTTCTTCCCTCTGCTCCCAGTGTAGAAAAATATGTCCAAAACTGCTGTGAAGTTCCTCAGTGAAGAGCTGGCACAAAGCTCCCCAGCCAGAGCAGTGCCATGCCTTTGTCTTGCACAGAAACCCACACACAGCTTACAACAAACAGAATGCCAACTGTTAATAAGAATAAAAAATGCCTCCCCACACAATGGGCTAGCACTTTAGTTAAAGAAAAGAAAAAAAAAAAAAGAAAGATAAATTAAAAAAGATATCACACAAATCACCAGTCTTTCATTGCTTAATGTAGATATATTGAACCCAAAACTCATTTCACTTCATTTGGTGGGAAGCTGTGGTGAGTCCATTAAAGCTGAAGGAGTTGCATCTGCCTAGAACTGGTGTGAGCCAGATCAAAATCAGATCCATTACATCTATTGCTATAATATCATCACCTTCCATATGGTGCCACAACTAGGCCTTATGCTGAACTGAATGTTGCCTGGAGTCTGTTCATCCCAAAAGCTGCATCCATCTTAGCCTCTCTTATACCAAGAGAAGTACCTCCCTCTGTCCCACAAAGACACTGCCAGGGGGCTTCTTAGAAGTTTTAGTGTGTTACAGATGGTTCACCACCCATCTCCACCTACTTCTGAACACAGATGCTCAGCTAAGGCTCTCTGGCAAAAAGCAGAGCTGAGTTTCCTCAGTAGAGTCTAAGTGGTCTTGATCCTTTGTAAGCTGTGCACTGAAAATGTGGTCCTTCCCTCTTGCTAACTCACTGCTCACTTCTCAAGGATGCATGTGAGGCTTACCCCTCTGAACTAAAAGGTTTCTAACTGCTTAGAAAATACATCTGTGCCAGGATCCCACCTGTGATTTCAGACTTCACTTTCTTTGCATGACTACTCTGGTATCCCATTTCTTGACTGAATATGAGTTTCTTCCAAGTTTTCCTCCACTCTGAGAGTCTTCAACCCTGATCATAACCTTACAGCAGAGTGTTGAAAACAGGAATCTTTGAATGATTAACAGGCAAATGTATTTAACTGCTCCCAAATCCTGTTCCACTGGCATTCAGCTTTCATACATAGTATTCAACAAGCAGCATTTATTATTGTGGATTTATCCTCATATCCTCCCCTATCTTTATCAACTGCCATGGCCCAACTCATTTCTCATTTAGATTTTGCCTTCTGTGGGTGAAGGGTTTGGTTGTTTGCTAGTCAGTCTTGTGGAGTGAGCTGCAGCAGATTCCTCTTTACCCACATATCATAACTGACCTTTTATTTCTCCTTCACTTTGCTTTCAAAATGAGATTGCCACACCTGTCTTCAGTTTAAATGTCTGATCTAATGGCAGAGGGATTTGCTACTGTTTTTCTTTCACTTTTTTCCTCATTGAAATGTCCTCATATTTATTCTAATCAAGTTCCCCACTTATAAAATGTCCAATCTAAATTTCCAGTGATCAATACCATCCCATGGAACATGAGCACTCACTGTCTGTATTAGCTCCTGCTTTTTCTTTAGGGGTAAACTGAACCTCCCCCGAACTATGCATCAAAAATGAATGACTTTAAATAGCAGTCATCTGTGGTATTAATCAAGTTTCATCTTAAAACCATCCCAGATGTGCCACTCAACCAGCTTATACTGGTTTCTGTAAGAACACCCACTGTTATTATTGTACCAACAGATTTTGCAACTTCCTTAATTCCTTTTAACACATGAAGGTCTCAAGCTGAGATCGTTTGCAGCAATGAGGGCGTGCTAACAGCAGAGGGTTGCATAAATCCATGCAGCAGTTCCAGCAGACCATGAAGGCTGGAGGTACAGTAGGACAAGGGCAGGGCTATTTTAAATAGCTCGCAAACTCTGTAATGTAGCTGACCCCTTCCCTTAGCCTGGTAGCTACAAGAAATAGGGCAGAGGAGCAGGATGTAAATTTGGCCTTACTTAACTATATAGACACGTGAACACAAAGTGTATGAACCCAACTGCACTTGCCCAATTCCCTTTTTTGCATAGTTTGAGGGCCAGGGAGTGTGTCAGGAAACCTGTCAGAAAAGGCTTGGATGGGCAGGCACCCACAGCCATCCTGTGCTGAAGCAAGGAGGGAAAATGGTGTTTGGCAGCAGATGAGAACCCTATAAAAGAGCTGTCCATCTGGGATGCTTCGGACATTCTGAACATTCTTCTTTCCCCCACCCTCAGGCAGTGGGAAATGACTACCTCTTGTGTGAGAGGAGAGAGATCAACTAGGCAGTCTCCATTGTAGCATGCAGGGGGTAGGTGGGTCCCATTGCCAGGTATCTCCATTCTGGCAATGCTTTGGGCATGTGCTGTGTATTCAAATTCCACCCTTCATGGTCCAAGGAACATTAGGGCAGTACTCCCCCATGTTACAAGTCCCCAGAGATATCTTGTGGATTCTTTGAGAAAAGCAGTCCCCAGACTGCTCTCTGTAAGATGACCCACTGTTCCCTGGATGCAAAATGTATCATCATGCATTTGTGATCTGGTTTTTTATTGGCTTTGTCACACCTTAAAATTTGAGATTAACACACTGAAATGAAAACGGTAAAAGCAAAGTTGAGGAAGACCCAGTGAAATGACAACCTACATAGCTGAAAGGCTCAGTACTGCTGCTGTTTTTCAGTCATATCCCTAAAACAAATATCAAAGTCAGCCCTATGACAATAAAGAAATCCAATAACAGTTTTTTATGCAATGGAAACATTTTTGTAAAGACTTACATTTTATTTGGGAACTGGCTATCTGTTACAACCAGCAACTCAAGTCAAAGCAATGGAGTAATATTTCAAAAATGATGAGAGCAAACCAAATAATCACATGAATGGTATTATTTTGCAAAACATGTGATCCTCAGTAATTTGTGGTTTTTGGTCCCTGGTGCTAAAACTGTGTTGTGTCTTTAATCAAGCTAATTATGCAAAACTCTCTGAAGGTCACAAAAGGTTCAGGCAGAGGCTTTTTGATGCTGAAATGGAGCCCAAACAGCCATAATACATTGTTCTGATTAGAAATGAAGCACTGCTTTCTTCAGACTGATACTGTGTTTGAAATCCCTCTGTGAAATACCGGCACTTATACCTTACATACCCTCGGACTGCTTTGCACAGTGCTGCAAAAATCAAATTACCCTCTCCCTCTCTCTAATGTGGATATGGAAATGAGCCTTCTCTTTCCATCACCATGCCCTCTAAAAACATTACATTATACTTACAGCATTTATTTATTTTTGGCAGCCAGCCAGAGGAAAAAAAATAATTTTCTTTCAAAAATACCCCTCCCTGTGAATTGGATTATGTTGTAATCCGTTCTGGATCTCCCCCAGGCCTGCTTGCCTTCTGGGGTGAAATGACAACGTTTTGGATGGTCTGCAGGGCTGAGTGGAGGGGGTGGACCACCAGGAGACTAAGATACAACCCAGGGTTCTCTCCCACTCCTTGATTTTACAACCACAAGGAAAAAAAACCTGTGCACAGAGTGGGCTTTGTCCATCTGTGAAACACATTCTCTCCCAGGTTGCTGCTGCCCATGAGGTCACGGTGTGGGACACTGTGGAGTGGTTTGCAGCGCTGGCAAAGTGGTGATGCCAGCCCTGCCTGGCACAATTGGTGAGGGGCTGGCATGGAGTGGTTTGGGGCCATTTCTACCCCACTAGCACTACCCAGGGCTGCCGGCCTGCATGCAGGCCATTGGAGCCACACCTCACTGCCACGGGCAGTGCAGCTCCCAGCACTCCTGCAAAGGTTTGCTGTGGCTCTCCTCCCTGCGGGGCCACAGCTTGTGCTGTTTGGTTGCCACTTTACATTGCTCTTTCCCTGCAAACTGCTACTCTCCTATATTTTCCTCTTCCTGAGTGGTCTCTGTGGCTATTCCATCTGACTTTGTGGTGAGTTGGGGCTCGCTGGTGTTCTGGAAACCTGATCGCCGTGTCTCTGGCTGCAGTGTAGGGACCAGAACTCTCTTCAGCTTAAATTGAGGGCAACGTGATGACAAACTGAAGGGACTTCAGAGAGGAGAAAAAATGAGCCAAGGCTTAGATGTGGGCTGAAGGAAAATGAAGGGAATGGGCTTTGCACATATCTTGGCTGAATGATATCTAATTGGGGGATGATAATTCTCCATAAGTCTTAGGAGGATATAAACACTTTGGAGGCAAAGGGATTGATTAGGACCAGAGAAGGGAGTATAAGTGGAATTAACAAGATGAAACGGAGAGCAGGAAAATTTATGCTTTAGAGTAACATTTCCTATTAATGAGATCTACTACAATGTGGGGTAGGATTCCAAGGAGAAGCAATGGAAACCCTGTTGCTTAAATTATTTCAGAGAAGACTGGACAAAACACTCAAGAACACACTGTAGGGAACAATTCCACAGTGACAGGAGGGTGGAAAAGATGATCTAATAGTAGCTCTTTCCATTTCAAGTTATACGGTGACCTTACATTAGAGAGGGTTTTTTTGTGCTGCCAAGCAGTCATCAGTAAGAGAAACATGCTAAAAAGTTCCTTCTGGCATTCCATAACAGTCCCATATTTCCATACTTCCCAAGTCCTGTGTATTACACATATACACTACAGACCTGATGATTTATAGCAGAAACGTCATTCTCCAGTCATCCCAATTTGCTGAGTTACTGCAGGGTCTCTGAACAGTGGTTATCTTGTGTGCCATATGAGCTAAAACATCACAGCACAGAACAGTCAGATGATTCAATATTGATTTCCTGGCTTTGAAAAACTGAAAAATCAAATCTTCATTTAAAACCCATTTCTTTTTCCTATTACCTTTTCTTCACATATTCAGGCAGTTGTGTAGAATAACATTTGGAAAATCTTTGCAAATAGAGTCTTATTAGAAGAAAGGCAGAACCAGGCATTGTTCAGTAAAAAGAGGAGGGGTGGAGGGCTCTTTGTATTGCAAAAGGTACCATAAGAGAAAGGAAATTCTCACTGAAGACAGTCCTGTATTGTTGAATTTGTTATACATACACTCTGTATTGCGTGAGCTCTATTTTTTTGATTGCTTTACGTCATATACAGGAGTGACAGACTCTCATTTCAACAAGGGAGGGCACTAAAGGTTCTCTGAAAGTTTAACCTAATAATTTCAGTTGAGAAGTGATAGCAGACATTGCCTGGAGAGGTAGAGGATGGAAGAGGAGTCACCTGCGAGAAATGATGTAGGCAAAGCCCATCCTGCTTTCAATGAGGATGGATCAGATGCCTGTTGAAGTTCCTTTTCAGTCATATTTTCCTTTTTTAGAGTATCTTCCATCAGCCTCTCTACAAAGTTTCCAGACATCTGTCTGCCAACATATGTGCAGATGTGTATAGGTCAGCTAAACTCAGACATCGGTAGAGCCTAAGGTCAAAATAGATTGGTGAGTTTATCTTTCCAAGTGTTTCTGAACATTTTCCAAACCATGATCTCATATGACTACAGTGTGGAATAACAGGCCTTTTCCCTCTTCTTGGCTGTAGTGGAAGGGCAGCTGAACTGAAGGTTGGGAACCAAGGTTGTGGTTGAGCCCCTCAGTAGAGCTGTAGGCACCAGGTCCCGGTGCAGATGGGAGCACCACCGAGGGGTGCCAACAGCCATCCACAGGCAGCACACAGGGCATGCAAAGAGGTCCCCCAGGTCTGCTGGCTGCTGCATGCTGAATAAATTGCTGGTAGAAGGTGACTGATTTTCACAGACTCATACTGGTGTATACTAACACTGTCCAGAGACTCATGCCAGCATATACCACAGCTGATACTGACTTCATCAAAGTCCTCTGGTCAAGGAAAGCAATTATGTGTTGTCTACTGGCTGGACTGGAAGACAGGAAAGGATTTGATTCAGAGCTAGCTGTGCTACTGACTCATGGTTTACCCTTCAAGTAAGTCATTTGACCTTTTTGTAGCGCAGTCAATCTGTCTGAAAAATTGTGCAGGAAGAAAGGAAAAGCACTATTCTTGCTGCAAACCACAGACGGAATCTGAGATGAGTTTTCCTAGGGTAAAAAAGTAAGAGACAATATCAGAAGGAGAGTCAGGATCAGAACCTCCCTGGCCTTTTCCACTTAGGACGTCTGGTAGTATCATCATTATCACAGCAGAAAATAATTTACTTCAAGTATTACTTCTAGCTGAGAAACCAAAAGGAAATACCTGGTGCCTGTGCCAGGTACACTCAGCTCCTGAATAGATTGAAGAACTATCTAAATGGATTTAATAACTTTTGACTTCTCTACATGGATTATCTTTAAAAGGTATAAATAACCAGAGCAAAAACTGGAACAGAGATGGACTTATATTACTAATATTTTTTTAAAAAATTTTCTGATGGGAAAATGGAAAAAATAGGGACTTAAAAATACCTTTTTTTCCTTGTGTTATGCTTTCTGTCAGATTTTGTACTATAGAGACCTAAAGAACATTTTTTGGCAAAATACCAAGCTAAATAGAAAGTGGTGTAAGCTCCTAATAATGGAAAGAAAGTTGCGGTGGGAAAGTGTCTAGAGCAGATTTTGTAGACAGAAGGTCCTCAAATTGGCTGCAGAAACAATTCCTTTTTCAGAATGTCTTCCTCATTTTCAAAATATAAATAGCTCTAATTAAATGCCCCAACCTTTTTCTTTTAGTATGAGTAGGAAGTCGAGTTGTAAAAGATTGATTTTGGCCAGTACTGCCATAAAGTGGTGAAACAATAATGACCCATAAGGGAAAGTGTAATTCAATGGGAGCTGAATTTGTGGTTCTGGATATCTTGAAAATACCTCTGGTTTTGTGAGAAACCTCTACTAGACCTATGAAATCAGAGCCCTTCTGGATTTCAGGAACATTTGAACTGGAGTGAAAGGTGCTCACTCTGACAAACTTCTTGTGCTGAGAACTGCCACATGAATTGTACTGCTGGAGGCACAGCCAAACATCCAGCACCACTCAATGTGCTTCTCCTACTCAGTGTCTCAAGGGGATAATGGAATCAAACCCCACAGGCTCTCTGAAATGAGGGAATCATATGCCAAATATCAAAGGTGAGTGGGGCTATTTAACTCAGGCACTGCGAATTTTCAGCTCTAGAGGAGCTGGTATCTTCTCCAAGTTTGATATGAGGTGAAATACTGAGTCCTGATGTTAGAAATACTTTGACCTGACTGCAGAAATATCAGTAGAAGTGTGACATCAGAATGGTAGCTATCCCATTGCTGACCTGTCAGTCATTTCTCAAGGGGCCTAAAAAGAGACCTGCCCTATGAGAAAATGGTTATATATTTTCACCAATCCAAACTTTTTTCATTTGGGTCTTCTCAACTTCCTTTCAGAAATATCAAGAAGTATCTAGCTCTTTCTTGGTCCAGACACAGGGATTATCAGAGCTTTTACGTTAATAAGACCCAGTAACCATGACAGCATTACACAATAGGCATCATTAGTGGGGGGAAGCTGGAACACGGAGATGCATTTCATCCGTCAGAAGTTTTATTGTTATAAAATGTGATACAGATAGGAATATTTTTATGAGTCCCAGGGATACCACATCTCCATCAGCATCGTGAGAAGAAAAGAAGACTCTTAACTTTATTTTCAATTAGGTGGGAAAACATGACCAAGAGGCTCTTTGTGGGCTCCACTGTATTAATCACCATCACTTGAACTGTTATGTTAAAAGACACAGAGGACACAACGGACAATAGAGGTCTGGCAAGGTTTCAGAGTAAACGAATCTCAGTTGAAACCTTAGACTTCTTTGAACTCAGACCTGACCTTGTCCTAACCTGGATTTACATCCAGAAATTATCCTCTTGGTTTATACACAGAAAGTCAAAGCTGTACTTCTGGACACGAAACACTGTGAACTCTGATGCTCTGAAATAGAAACACACATCTGTATCACCTGGAAAGTTAAAAATATTTGCAAGTAGAGTTTGGTAAGAGTTGTCAGCATTGTAGGCATGTCTCATCTGAGAGTTCTGAAGTTTCAAAAGTTTTGCTTTCAATCTGTGCAGACACTTCATGTTTAAAATTCCCCTCTGCTATTTCTTGTATGTTAAAGACAAATATTTCCCAAGTGGCTATTTTTTTCTCATATGATGCAATCTGGAGGGGAATATTGTTTCTTTCTCACATGCTTTTACCTTGTTAATAAATTAATTCCGTACTTTCATATCACAGTTACATCGTAACTTCAAGGAATGAACAATTTTGTCATAAAGTGCAAGTGCAACATGATCACAGTAGAAGATAACATTCCTGAAGCAACCCCAAAATTTATTGCTTTCAAGCTTGCCTTTGCAGCAATATTGCATAAATTACCTTCCATTGAAATAAGTAAAAAGCAGTGAGCCAAGTCCAAAGGGTTGGATGCAATAAAGAACTTTTCTTTTTCCTCTGTGGTCAAATGCAAGTCAGCTGCATGCCAGAAGCAATGGATACACAGCAATTATTTGTGAGTTAATATGCCCTGAATTCTTCATGCCCAGCCAGATTTCGAATAAAGAAAAAAAATCAATGTCCCTGCACATAGGATGGTCATAGAATCATAGAATCAATTGGGTTGGAAAAGACCTTCGAGATCATCAAGTCCAACCCTTGGTCCAACTCCAGTCCCTTTACCAGATCATGGCA
>JAOXXN010000395.1:51414279-51460651 GCA_026770055.1 Myrmophylax atrothorax
GATAGATAGATAGATAGATAGATAGATAGATAGATAGATATATAATTGATAGATAGATAGATGATAGATAGATAGATAGATAGATAGATAGATAGATAGATACATGAATTTTTACTATCACAAAAAACTGGCCTTCACACACAGAGACACATAAATTTGAGATGTTTCTTTGAAAGCCTTGTCACTGGTCAGGCAAACGGGATCTGAGAAGGAACTGCTGGCACTGTGAGGAGTGGGTAAAAACGACATGCAGGCTCTGACTTCACAAGTGACGTGCAGCCCTTGGGGTGTGGTGATGCTACTGAGTGACATAGAAAAAGGCAGGAAGTAAGACCAGGTATTGAACCTTGTCAGGAATGTCTGTGTCCCTGGCAGATGTCCCAGGATCTCTATGGCTCTCAGAAAGACTTCCACTTGCTTTGGAGAGTAAAGTGACAGCTCATTTGAAGGGAAGCAAACTGTCTTCCCTAAAAATGAGATTAAAAAGACCTCAGCATGTGGAAATCTCCAGTTTCCTACCTCCTTCTTTTTTCCCAACCAGAGCATTTTCATCTTTAAAAGAGTGGTTTGAAAAATTCAGTTAAATAAAGTAAAGCATGCAATTAGAAAAACATTTATTTCAATACTGCTGAAATGCTTTTCCTGTGTCTAATTTAAAGCCCTGCAGGTGAAAAATGCAAGAAAAACAACTTGGGGCATTTTCTACTGACAGTCACAAGATCAAGTAAGACAAATTGTGGATGAAGAGAGTTGGCCTCTGCCAACTGCAGCAGCTGAGTTTGAAAGTTACATTCTTCCACCAAGTATTTTTCCCATTGTTAACATGTGTAGCAAGGCATTTGGGGATGATATGCATGCACTGCACACAGACAGTCATGGGATTAAGCAGAGCCACTCACAGAATACATTAGCTTCAGTGTTAATCACACAAACCTGGCATGCAAAGAAATGATAAGTATCGGCCTCAGCATAAGGGTTGCATTCATTTTCTAATAAGAAACGTCGTATGTATATATGGGACATGCAGATTATTCTGGGATCACCAACAAGCAAGAAGTGGGTTTACAGTGTGGTGAAACAACATGAAAACCCTCTGCTGAATGGTATTAATAAAAACATGGAACCAAATTTTTAACAGACTGAGACAGAGGAAGCAAACTGGAATTTAGTGTACACTTGAGATGCAAGATTAATGGTCCCAGAGCAAAAACCTTGAGTCCAAATGTCTAAGCTAGTAAAGGTGTATTTAGACACCTAAACAAAAATGGCCAGGCCTGTCATGTCTCTGAGCACCTGCTCTTCCCAGTGAAATCAGTGGGGTTTGCAATATAGCTCTAGGAACGTAAGTTGGAAGTTTGTGAATATGAAATGAAATAAAAGATGGGGAGAGCAAAAGCTCCACCAGCAGATGCACTAGTCCTTGCCATAGTGGTGTCCTGCAGATGTTCCAGAGACGAAAGCAGTTTTCCACGATAGATGATACATTCAATATATACACAATTAAAGTAATGGGAAACAAAATGAGAAGTGGGGTCACGCTCATCTGCTCTTTTGAAGATATTTTTTTCCATAGAAAGAGGCAGCTGAATGCAACTGTCATTTAGTTACATCAAAACAACATAACATGTGCAAGCGAGGGAATCCTGGCACATTAATTGGCAGCGTAGCTGGTAATGTGCTGTGTGCTGGACACTGATGCCTCTCTTCCTCTCCACCTCCCACCTTCCCCCCATACTTTTCACTTCTTAATAAGAAAAGTACGGCCAAGAGAAGGCTTCCAGAACACAAATAGGCATTGTTCCCTGGATGGTGGATATATGGGATGGACGCAACAGATTTTGTTCCACTGGATATGGGAAGATGAACAAGGCACTGCAGAGTAAGCCAGTGTGTTGGACTGACAGCACACAAGCTGCTCTATGGCAATAATCCTCATGCACCCTGCAGGACACTGCAATAAATGCAAAATAACTTCACCTCTCAAAGGACTTGGATGCCTAAAGACATTCTGTCTTCACGGGTCCAACCTATACTGAAATCCATGGGAATCTGGCACACGAGTGCTTTTGTAAACATTACTAGTTGTCCACCTGCAACTTTATGTACCTCAATTCCTTTGAAAAACCTGCCCTTGGATCTCAGGGACGTAATGAACCATTTTCACACTCATTCCATTTGATGCATGTAGCTCATGTAGGCCATTAGGAGAACCATTAACTTGCCTGCCACCGCAGGAGTTTGTGGTCCTTATGGCCTCTGTGCCGGGGGAAAAGCAGGAGGCTCCTGGGGTGGCTGGAAAGGAGCAGCCTCCTATTGCATTTGGCAATTTGGCTCTTCTACATCCACCTGCACCAAGTCTTTCTGCCAAACTATGAGTCCTAGTTTTCTCCTGGTTCAGTTACATCTCCCAGAGTGCAGGTGGATGGGTAATATGGGAGACTGGAATTTCCTCAAGTTTAGCTCTGAAATCAATATGCTCCAATTGTACCTAAAGGGGACAGATTTCCAAAGCTGAGGTCGGGGGACTGAGAGTCAGTCCAACAAACTTTGGGATGTGAATCTGCTCCTTTCCCAGTCAGGCCAGTGCTGTGGGAGCTGGGGAGCCCTGATTTCTCTGTGGAGTCAGCTCTTTGTTAATGTTTCCTCTTGCTCTTTTTCCCACATGACGGCACCGGTGCTTGCCTGGAAGCCTTCCCTTTTGGGGAATACCTGGTGGGACTACAGACACACCAGCACAGATGAGGTGACTGGCCCACACTGTTTCCAGGCAGTGGCTTAGGAAACTCTCACAGACAGCATTACAAGCATCAGGGTCTTTGTTCAGGAACAATTAGGGAAGGTGTTGGCACAGGAGCATTTTGAAGTCTGAAATTAGTGTTTTCCCAGTGTAAATGTACTTTGCCATGATATTGTGCCTCACCCAGCTCTGACATTGCTCTCTCAGACTAAGACCCAGTGCCATATAATATAATTAAAATTGCAAATAAACTAAAGATGTCACAGGTATTAAAACAACTAGCATTTATCATTTCCACTCTGAACTAGAACCATAGAACATTGAAAGATGTGAAGTTAAGATTTACTTATTAGTTTGTGTTTTTGCAGCATTATTAAATAAGTTGGTATTGGGTCTTATGCATTTAAACTCCATTATTTACAGTTCCAGTTGAAACTTTTCAATTAAATATGTAGAAGCAACAGCAAAAAAGTAACACAGCTGTTGAGAAGGTGCTAAACCCACTGAAAAAAAAATCAACTTTTGTAATGAGGATCCTTTAATTTCTCCTTTAAAAATATGAACTAAGCCTGTGCTGTTTTACACATCCCCAAAAATGATGATGCAAAGAGGAATTGCACAGGTTATTTGAGCCTGAACCTTATTGCTAAATACACCTGTGGTCATGAAATGCTTCATTTAATTTGATAGCTTGAGAAGCCTGAGTACAAGGAGATAGTAGCTAGTTAAGGGCCTTATAGCCTTTCTTGTTACCAGAGGAATTTTCTCCCTAAGTATTTTGGCACAGATAAGGAAAAAACCCTCCTGTCTCCCATCTCTGAAGCCTGCACTTTAGCCACACATCCATTCCCTCCCTATCTATGTGAAAGCTGGAAGACCACAGTGTCTGGCAAAATATTTAATGATAATAATACTAAAACATTTCCCACTGACTGAGGGAACTACAGAAGTAACTTATAGTGTGTGTAGGCCTCTGTCCAGGAATAATAAACTATAGGTTTCAGTCTGATGGTGAAAAAGAGCTCAGATAGCAGTGAAACAAATACATTTATCCTTATAAGACTGAAAGATAGCTGTGCTGGGCCAAATATTAAGTGATAATTACTAGGGATAAGCAAACCCTGTGGAGCTGGAGGTTTTGTAAGCAGCTCAAGCTTTTAATATGTTTTGGAGTTGGAGTTTTATAAAATCCTAGGCTTAAGGAAAAAGAAAAAAATGGAGAGAATTGGAAAACTCATAACTCTCCTTTTTCTGTTCCCAGTCTACAGCTTCTGTTGGAATGACAGTAAGGGTCACGTAGGTCCCACAAGGAGAGTGAAAATATGGGTGTTCACCTCCAACCTCTAAATCTTGGGCACCTTGCAGGACCCTGCCTCTTGCACACCCAAGCAGCTCAGAGGGAATGCTTTTCCTTCAGCTGAGTGCCAGGAATGGCCAGAAAACCTCAAGGTTTTGAAGCCACACATAAGGTTTTTATCACACCCATAATGATAGTTGGTGTTTCTTTCTCAAGGTCTCAGCTTCTGCAACTTAGGAATTTTTTATTATTTTAGGAAAAATAAAAGCTAAAGAAACTAACCCAAAATCTTGGTGCCATGTCTTCTGAAAGGGGGAGTCCTGAGTCATGACTTCTCCACTCAAGAGGTTGCAGTGCTGGTTGTGCTACACATCTGTAAGAAACTATGATGCTACCTGTAAGTATGTCAGAAAAACAGTCTCTGAGCCCTTGCTTGGCTTTTTAAGCCCTGAGCAGAGCAGGAAAAAACCAAGAGCAGCAGCACAGACTTGGTGTTGGCAGCAGCAGCAGCAGCTGGGAGCAGGGAGTTGCTGCTCTGCAGAGATATCCAGCTGTCTCAGCAGACAGCCCCAGCGTGCCAGCTCTGTGCCCTCACCCACTGTTACCCACCTTCACCTCTTCTCACTTGAGGCCACACTGTCAAACCTCTCTGCTGTTACTGCCCCTTCATTGCACAGTGGCAAGAGGCAGTGAACTTAAGGTGAAGGGAAGGGGGAAATGGTGTGTAGAGCTATTAAAAATATGCATATTTTGAAGAGGTAATTTAGACAGCTGCAAAAAATAAGTCACATAAATTGTCACATGGGGAGATACACAGGCCTTTATCCTTCCAAAATCTTTTGTCTTCATTTGCTGTGAAAAAAAGCAGCTTGATTCTGCAAGTGGATGCTTTATTCTTTGTTCAGAGAGAAGAAAAGGAGAGAAACCCAGGCTTGTCCTTCTACGTACAAGACTTTGCTGCTCGATCTGAAATCCAGCAGCAGCAGCTGCATGAAGGCAAAGTGCCATAAGATAGCAAAACTGAAGGTATATGCCACTATCAAAAATTGCAGACTGGCTTTGCTCTGAAGCAACCAAGCCCCTGTTTTTCAAGGACACTTCTTTCTCAAAGAGCCTAACAAGGAAGTTCCATAGTACTGGCATGGCCAGAGACACTTTGCTCAGAGCTGCAGCTGAGGATTTTGGCTTCTGTACTCCTTTCAGCTGTAAACATCCTCCCTTTACCCTGCATGCAGTTTGTAACCCGGGGCAGTGGCAGAAGCAGCAACCAAGGGCTGGGCATAATACTTTTACTCCATTTTACCCACTTGCACTGCCCTTGCTCTGCTCCATATTCCACCACCCACTGAAACACCAGGTCAAATATATCACTGTTAGTGACTCCAGGAAACACACCTCTCAAGGTAGATGAATGTTACAACTGTCCTCTTATAAAGAGGACAAGCTGCCATTACTTGTCCCATTTAGAAATGAATAAAGGTGAGGACTGCACTTAATGTCCACAACAGAATTGGTTCATGGGAGAATGTGAAGAATGGGAGAGCTTTTCAGAAGTTGTGGGGTGCAGCTTTAAGAACTGGATATACTGATGATATGGTATTTACCCTTTTTATCACTCAGAGAGAGGGAAGAGTGTTTGGCCACTGCTAGGAATTCATACATTGTTAATTCAGGACTTCCTTCTCTTCACAGCAGCCCAAATTGGCATTTTGCCCCCTTTAAAAGGAAAACAAATCTAATCCTTTTGGAGTTCTGTTCCTCTTTTCAAAAGTGTGTGAGTGGATTTGAAATGAAACAAAATATGTCCACCTCTTCTTAGTAATGCCAAATTACTGGAACTGATTGGAGGAAGAAGTGATTAGAGGGCACATTGCATGAACTCTGCACAGATTTTGCATGAAACAAACCTCTCTCTGTAAAACAATGCAGCTCAGGGACCAGTGAACTGAGCACAGTCCACTGAAACACCAGGTCAAATATATCACTGTATTGTTGCTATTTTCAAAGCAACTGAATGTTGCAATCAATGTATTTATCAGAGAGTGTATGTACAAGTCTGCCAATCTGAATTTTGCTTCAGCTGGTACAAACTGGGTGTAGTAGTGTTTGTATCAATGATCTGATGTCAGCAGAAATGAAATCCAAGTCAGATCTAGAGCCTAGAAATAACCTTCCACCACCTTGTTTTGCTTTTCTCTCCCCCTGCCCTTCCTCACTGTCCTGGGCTGAATCAGAGAACTCAGATGAATGGTATCTTGATCTTGTCACTGAAACAACAACCTGCAAAGGCCTTCTGCTGAGCTGTGTTAACCATGGGAACACAGCCACGGAAGCCAAACAGAAATCAAGAAATTTGGAAGGCAAATTCTCCTATCTGAGGTCTTAACACCATTTAAAAAGAGCTCAAACCATACCAGTAATTGTGTACCTTGCTCGAGTCTTTCTTTACAGATGCAGCAACATAGATTGAGAGTGAGCTAGAGAAGAAAGCCTGGAGGAGGCACCAGTCTGTTTGCACCATGTAGTCATAGTGCTAACTGGAGTTGAGTTGCAGCATCTGTGAACAGGCTTCTCCTGATCAAGAGCCTCTTTAATGGAAGGGTAATGAAATCCTGCCATTTTATTAGCTAGGATAGAAGCAGTGGGGAAGCGATGCTCACACTGAGGAAAGGTGAGTGTTTTAGAAGAGAACAAGCGGTGTTTATGGGTAGAAGCAACATGACTCACTGCACAGGAAACTGGACTTCTAGACGAGGAGTATTGCATAATCATTAAAACAGTACAAAGGAAAAATGGATCCAGAATATGCAATGACTGTAAGGATTAATAAGGCAAAGATTTGTCTCTATCTCATATGCCATGCTTTGAATGGGAAGTACAAGAATAATAGACAATTATCATGATTTTAGGCAGAAGGATACTGTAGACATGTATTGGGGTTGGGATGGAGATGGGGAAAGTATTTTGTTTTTTACCTGAAATCAAGTAGAGGGTAAGTTAGATATATGAGTTACACAATTGAGAGTTCTGGTATCCACATGTAACTCTGGAAACAAAAAAGATTCTCTAATCAGAAACAGCATTATTTGCAAGACATGTGATTTCAGTTTGCAGGAGAAAATACCAAGAGAATCATCTCCTACCCTGGGGAAATGCATACAAATGGCAATAGCATAGGAGCTGTCCAAGGGAAAAATCAGCCCAGTGACAGCCATTAGTGTGCAGAACAAATATGTAGATGCAAGATAAAGGAGCCAGTGACTCAGGACACAGCCAGACTGAAAATCATGGCTCAGAGTACATACTGTGGGAAGAACATGAAAGACAGAAATTAACATTCTCAGCCACTGAATACAAGTGCAGGGTGTAACAAACCTTTCCCAGCATACAGAGAGTTGAGAGGGAAGAACAGCTTCCAGCAGATGAAGAGATTGGAAGAGCACTGGAGGTGTTGGAATTAAAGGAAAGATTGGGAAAACTAACATTAAGTTTAGTGACAGCATTAGGGTTTATAAAAGAGCTTAATTTCATCACCAGATCCTGCAAAATTCACGGACTAAGTGGAAATCTTGTGCTGCCAGCACTGGCAAAAGGCTTATTGCTTTGGAGATAAGGGGTCAAAAAAACATGGTACAGCTTTGGGGAAGTGATAGAGATGTGAAAAATAGAGATGAAAATAAACATCATTATTGCTACATCCTTCAAGACTTGCAGGAACAGAATAAGGAAGGGTGAAAGATTAAGATTACTTCTGAGGCACATTTAGTCTTGGCTACACCTGCAGTATCAGCTTAAACTTCAAAATGACAGTGTCTGAGAAGGTATGTTCAATCCTTCATTGCATGTCTTTCAAAGAAAAGTGAACTGTAATTCGTGTCCAAGGCCCAAGCGACATGTCAAAATCAGGGTTAGGATTTAGGAAAGCAGAGTATGGCCAGTTTGAATTGCTCCTTGACTGTGAGCTCAGCTTGGTTAGGAAATTGGTTTGATATGACAGGTGAGAGCGGCTTCTGCCTATGGCTGAGTCTGTTGCTGTTTCAGATCAGAGATCACACTTGATAAAGCCATGCAGAACTCAGACTAAGAATGTGGAATTGTCCTTGGAAGGTCAAACCAATAGTCTACTTGACTCTGAGAATGATCATAGGGAGATGTCTAGAGCATAAAACGGAGTAAGCTGATCATACACCACACATTCAGCCAGGAATTTCATCTTAATGATCTTGTCTGGTCTCACCTTACCTTGAGCACAGGTAAGCAGCATCCACAGGTCATCCAGCAAAGGATCCTCTGCCTTAATTATACAGTCTGAAAAGCATCAGCTTCCTCAGCATTTTGAAACATACCTCTTCCTGATTAATTTGATTACCCTAGGTTTGTATTGAGTGAGACAGCGAACAAATAATCACCACTGATCCTCTCTGTTCTGCCAAAGATCTTATCATACTCTCCCTATATATTCTCCTTTAAAGAACAGAAATGCCTAACTTACTTATAACTAGGCATTCTATGGCCCAGTTCTGTTACATTTTTATTCATAGGCCAATACTCAAGATCAGATTAGGTAATAGCTCTTCAGCTTTCCAAAAAGAAAGGAAGAGTTAGGTTGGGTTTGCTTTGGAATGAGAGGATAATGTGCCATTGTCAGACCCTATGAGGCTCATCACTAACAGAGAGTCTGTAGCACTTGGGACCTGCTAAACTGTAGTTAAGTCTAGGTTTTGAAAGGAGGTTCTAAAAAGCTGCGTTTTTTGCCTGAAAGGTCTATCTGCATGGTCAGAATCAGATGTGGTTCAGGTTTGCTGTTGAGAACAGGCCTAGGTTTGTTTTGGAATTCAAATCTAGAAACAAAAGAGGTAGGATTTGTGATGCATCCAGCAGAGCCTGCAGGCTCAGGAAAAGGACTGGAATGAGGAGGAACCTGTGCCATCGATGCCTTCAGCTTCAGAGGGAGTTCCCACAGGTTAATTTGTATCTCTAAAATATATACATCAATAAACAGAATTGTTCCTGAACACTGAAAACCACTTTTCTACAGTATGAAACTGCTAAAAACAGGGGATTTGCTTCTGTCAGGCAACTCTAGGACACACTTTGGTAGCTAGGATGATGCAGTAAACACTTCTCAGGACAGGTTTTGCCATGCCAGAGCTGCCAACAGCACAGCTGGGAGGAGCAGGAGGCAGTGGACACCTCAGTGTGGGCAGCCTCTGGGCACCCCTCACACCACCCTGTCCCTGACAAGCTCTGCCCTGTGCACTTTGCAGACCAAAATGCCAAGGCCAGAACTCCAGAGTGCCCACTGAGTTTGCACAGCTCCAGCTACCAGGGGACAGGGGAAATAGAGGTGTGTTTGGGCATCTTATGGTAAAAGACAGTAAAGACAACAAGATGGTGTGCCCTGAAGGAGGAGTCAATTTGTCACTGCCTGCAAAAATGGTCTGCCATGACAACTTCAGCAGAACAAACCAGGCACTGTCTAGGATGGACATCTTTTTTCTCTCTTGTATGCTCAAGGAGCAGCTGCAGCAGCCAGTGACATATTTATCGTAGAATCATAGAATCAGTTGGGTTGGAAGAGACCTCCGAGATCATCAAGTCCAACCCTTAATCCAACCCCACTGTGATTACCAGACCATGGCACTCAGTGCCACGTCCAGTCTCACCTTAAAGACCTCCAGGGTCGGAAAATCCACCACCTCCCTGGGCAGGCCATTCCAATGCCTGAGTACTCTCTCTGTAAAGAACTTCTTCCTGATATCCATTTCTCCCTATAAAGACCAGCCCTGGCAGATATTTCTACTTAGCCAGACATGTGCATAGGTGCTGCTTTAGTAAACTTCACTTTCTTCTCCCAACTGCTCTCCTGCTGCCTTGCCCAAGCACTCATGGGGGTGCCCAGGGGCACCATGGCACAGCAGCACAGCCAGTGTGTTTCTGGCCAGGGTTGGGATTAGGAAGCAGGGAGCTGCTTTTCTTCATGAATCTTGAAATTCCAAAAAAGCAGGTGAGGGATACAGCTTAAAAATGTGAGTTTGCAATGTAAAATAGAATAAGTTTGTAATGTAAGCTGTCTTGGATTAATTTTACTGCCTTCAGGCTGGGGTTTGGGTCAGCCCAGGTGTTGCAATTTAGTACAAGGAAAACTAGAATGAAACACAAGCCTCAATCTTACAGGTGCTGGTAAAGAAGGATGAAGAAAGTAGTTAGTGTGGAAAAAGGGTGTGTGATTGATTTTTTTCTGTCTAGCCTCTGACTGAGCTCAGAATGAATATTATAGTTAAGATCAGTTTTAAAGAAAGGAAAACCAATAGAGCTGGTTGTAATACCAAACCTTGGATTTTCAAATAACTTCTCTTCAGTTGTAAGCACCTCTTTCAGAGACTTGGGATTTGTCGGACAAGAAGAGATATGTAAATTGAGGTTTATTTCTGAGTCTTGGAAGTCTTGCTATGATAAAGACAGAGGGATGTAGTTAGAAGGAAGAATTAGTTCACAACTGACTCCTTTTTTCTCTAATGGTTTGTGGTTTTTGTTCCAGAACCTATGGCTAGATGCACTGAGAGAATTTCTTTCAGAAAAGAAGGAGTAAAATTATAACTCTAGAATCTTACAAATTGTGATCGAGTCATGCATTCGTTTGACAGAAATTAAATTTTTGTTTCTATAAGGAGGCAAACCTCCTTTTCAGGGTTGAAACTGAGGGGAAGAATGTCTCTGAGTAGTTTTATTCTTGTGGCCTGCAAATCATAACATGTAAAATGAAAGACACAGCAAGAAGGAAAAGACAATTTCAACACTTCAACAACCTATTTTTTTGGCTGAAGTAAGATGGGGAAGAGGAAGTCTAGAACTTCAGGGACTTTCTTCTGGGAATTAGCCAACAGGATCAGCATGAGGTAAGTAGCATCTAGATCAAATAGTCTGTGATTAATTTTATGGTTCACATGAGTTGCAGATTGTTTAGCCCTAGTCTGTTTTAATCTAGTCACACCTGATGAGGCATCAGAAATTAGTCATAACTTCTTTTCCCCTACTACCTTCATGAAACATCTTAAACTCTTAGTGGCTGTAAGATTCACAAACAAACCTAGCTCCAAATTTCATTACTGAAACCCTACCCTGAAGGAGAGGCCTGAAGCCCACGGCAGAATCACATTCATCACAGAATGGGTAAGGGTGGAAGGGACCACCATGTGTTATCTGTGCACCCTCCCTGCTCCAGCAGGGTCGATATAGAGCACATGGCACAGGGGTGTGTCCAGACAGTTCATGAATATCTCCATTGAGGGAGACTCCACAGCCTCTCTGGGCAATCTGTTCAGTGCTTGGTCACCTGCATAGGGAGGAATTTCTTCCTCATGTTCAGGTATAACTTCCTGTGCATCATTTTCTACCTGTTGCCTCTTGTCCTGTTGCTTGGCCTCACTGAGAAAAGCCTGGCTCTGACTTCTTGACACCCTTCCTTCAGATACTTAAACACACTGCTATGATCCTCTCTCAGTCTTTTCTCCAGGATAAACAGGCCCAACCCCCTCAGCCTGGTGTCATAAGAGAGAAGACCCAGTCCCTTAATCATCTTTGTTGCTCTCCGCTGGATCCACGTCTCTCCTGTACTGAGAAGCCCAAAACTGGACACAGCACTCCAGATGTGCTTCACCAGTGCTGAGAAGGGGGCAGGATCACCTACCTCGACCTGCTGGCAATGCAGCCCAGGGTACCCTTGTCCTTCTTGGTCACAAGGGCTCACTTCTGGCTGATGGATACCAGGACTCCCAGGTCTTTCTCTGCAGAGCTGCTTTCCAGTACAGCCCCCAGCCTGTACCTCCTCATGCTCAGGACCCTTTGCTGAACTTCATGAGGTTTCTCTGCCCAACTCTCCAACCTTTCCAGGTCTTGCTGGATGCCAGCACAGCACTCTGGGGTATCAGCCACTTGTCCCAGTTCTGCGTTGTCAGGAAATTTGCTGAGCGTGCACTCTACCCCTTCATCCAAGTCACTGATGAACAAGTTAGACAATACTGAGCAAAATGGGAGTCAGTACTGAAGAAGATACAGAGGATGGCAGATTTTTTTTTTTTTTAGCAAACCCAATCCATAAAATGGGTGTTTTTCTCTGGAGTTGTTACCATCATAATATATGCAATTAAATTAACAGCAGGCTGCCCGTGGACTGAGAACAAGCTGCACCTGCAGTGTCATTGATGATCACCCAAGGCCAGCACTGAGGCAGGCAGGGAAGTCCCCACTCCTCTGCTACCAGCTGTAGTAGGCTGATTTGCTTGATTTTAGTGTCACTAATCCACAAGTCCATGTTGGGCAAGAACTGCCTGGAGCTGTGTTTCTCTCATCTTCCTCCCTCAGGAAAGGGAAGATCAAAGCCCCCCAACTCCACATGCTTTTCCTCCAAAAAATCAACACTACGTGCACCTTTCCCTTATTGTCTCAGTTCCCAGTTTCCAAGGTGCAGGGTCTCAGCTAAGCTGATAAATACTCCGTGTCCTTTCTCAACACTTCCTTCCTTGGTTGGTAGTCTCCAGACTGGAAGAGATATAAAGAGTGATAATGAGAACCCAAACACAGCTGGAGAGTGTCCACTGCTGCCTCAGTGCCAGAAGTCTGCATGCAAGCCTTCCAGCATATGAGGCTTCAATCTCACCTGTTTGAAGGCTGGTATTTATCTTCATGTTTTATAAGGAGGAAAAAAAATTGATATTCTGGAGCTTATTTTTTACCTTTGTTCAATATTGAACCTGACAGATAGCAAAGCTTTCTCTTCATTTTGGGAAACCAGGTTTTCCTGTAAAGTAAGCCACAGAATTTCTCACTTTCTGAATCTTCCTGTAGACCTTAACTAAATTCTAACTTTCAGAACCACTTGCATTCAAACCCAAATCACAGTGACCTTTCCTCTTGCCAGCACAGGGAAACTGCTGAGCCAGGTTTTGCATTGAGAGTAACACAGACTGAGTATTTTAGGTTGTTATTACCTAACAGGACTGAAGATTAGCCATGGCCAGAGACCAAATACTAAAGAAGGTACCAGAAGAGTTCTTACCTGCTCTTGGCCTCTATACTAGCATTAAGACAACAGCAGCACTTGAAATAAGGAAAGTTTCTGAGCAGGAGACGCCATGAGAAAATGTTTTTATTAATTTGTAGGTCCTCCAAACAAAGGGCGATGGGAGCTCAACAAGAACATGTAGTTTAGTATATTTGGCCACTTGGAAATTGTGTAAATTAGGTCTAGGGTTTTGAAGACAAACTTTTTCTGTAGATTGCAAGGCTGAAGAGGATTGTTTGTGTAGGTGTGAGAATAAGGATCATGTCATCATTGGTGTTTCAGGTGAGATTTTTCAAGCCAGTACTTTCAGACCTGAAGAATATGTAACCATCTGCCCAAGATGCATGTACATATTTTATGTCTTTCCAGCCTTAGAAGATTCTTGCTCCAGATTTTTTCCTTGCCTCATTGAAGAGGAAATGATTCTGTTGTAAAGCTAATTCATCAGTTCCTCATTTTCTATACCCAGAGATACTCCTATTTATAACCAGCCAACTTGTTACAGCCACAAAAGAAAGCACTCCTGCCAGCTAGTTTCAGTTACATTTCTAATCCTAATAACATCAGAAATTATCTTTACTCATTCAGCCTTGTTGTCATGAGTGAAACAGCATGGAAATTTACAGCAGTAAGCCATTATTTTTCCATTTCTGATGTCATCTACATCAAGCCTAACCAGTGACATCTTTTAGCTGTACCACAGACTAAAGACATTTTCTGGAATCAGGATATGATGTTGGTTTTCAGGTTACATTAAAGGTTAAGGTTAGGATTTGTGTTACCTTTGGGACAGCAAGGACTAAAGAGGTAGTTTTAATGTTGGGTACTGCATGACCTGCAGGACTAGCAGCCAGACTAACAGAGACAAATAGCTTGTGATTAATTCTCTTGCTCTGAGGGGTCTCTGGACTATTAACCCTAATTTTAAGGTTAGGGTTCAGAAGATCTGGGTCACCAGAGCTAGATTTATTGCTGGATTCTGGAAAGCCCAGAGGGCTACACTGATGGCTTGAACAAGAATGAGCAAATGATTTGTGGCTTGGGGCACTTAGGCACCAGTAGGCCATGGGAATAATGCAGCAAGTGATTCGCACACATGCCAATTTTGGCCTCAGCAAAGATTTGGACTGGTAGCAAGCAAATGATAAGTTAAAATGTTCTTTTACCAAGAAAGGTTTCTATGAATGTATTAGATTAACAAATTTATCAAACTTCCAGGCTGTTTGAAATACAACATTGTTAGGTAAGAAGTATAAGACTGGATTAATTTATCAGTTCACTAATTCTTATTCAGTGCAAATTTGCAGGAAGAAACAACTCTATTCATATACACAAAACCATATTACAATGCAAAGCTTGGTGTCACTGACAGGCCAAGGCAATAATAGCAGGTCAGCACAATTTTTTTTTCTCAGTATGAGACAAGAACAAGAATAATTACCTTGACCAATATTCTCCAGCATAGAAAGCCACATTTCAAGAAGCTACACGACCACTTGAAATCAGAGATTATTTTCCATGTGCAGGGCAAATTCTAGCCATGATGAAGTCACTAACAATAGTTCTATGAATGGCATTAACCATTACAGCCAAAAACAAGCACAAAGTAAACCAGTGATCTACTGATCAAGAGAAAGCCTTCAAAGGACCGTGGAAGGGTGCAATACAGCAGAATCCTGGAAAGATTTCCACTACACCTGTAAGGGTGAGTGTTGCTCCCATAATTGCTTTGGACAAAAGTGCTCAGTGTCCTTGATGTCAACATTGGCTTGAGATGTTGAACCAGTCACCTATTTTCCATCCCATTTGGCATTTATCATTAGTCTCAGCATTATTGTCACAAATGGAGCTACCCAAGTTTTCTGAGAACTAAACTTGTCACTAACTAGAGGGACTCAGGTCACCAAGTGCGTAGTTCCCCACAGTCCTGTTTGCTGTAGCCAAAGGTGACAAGAACAGGCTATTCAGACAATCACATAGTAAACAGTCACAACCAATTCCCAAGAAAGTACTGAGAGTTTAATGTATCTGGATGCAGCCAAGAGGAAGCCAGACATCTTTTGATCTCTGAGAGGTACTGGTCAGACCTGAGAAAAATAGATGAAAGGGGAAATCCACTGATTTACATGTATGGCCCTTTGGTTTTCTGGCCTTTGCTTCCTCTAAGCTCTGCCTTAGACAATTAACATGCAACAATACAACACAGGGGTGATCCCAAATGGACCTGGAAAAAGAATAGCAATACCCTAAAGTGCCTCAGTCTGTGGGGGAGAGAAGACAACAGCTTTGAGATGGTGTATCTCACTTGTGTGCTCACAAGACAATTGCAACAAAGAGGAGGGAAACGGGCAATTCAAAATTTTCTCTCATTTTCCTGCATTCTTTAGCTTTTCTTCCTTCCTGGAAGCCTTCTCTGACAGCCACTTGAAATGAGGACATTCAGTTTGAGCCCATGGTAAAAGCTGACAGGAACAAAGGCTGGGGTAGCCTGAAGATCTCCCTGTTCATGCAGCTACCAGGTGGGAATAGCTACAATGGCTATGCCAGAGGAGTCAGCACAGGCAGAAGGTGCAAGGGCAGTGAGGAAGAGACATCTCAGGGCTTTGGGAACAGAAAAACAGAGAATTCGGTAGGAATTGATGGTAGGAGCTAGCAATCAAAGGTTGGGAATGTGGGGGAGAGGTAACCTGGACAGGCTGTGATGTGCTAGCATTTGAAGTTGTAAGGCAAAAAGATATTTACTGTGTGGAGCTGTGTTTGTTATTCTTGAGATGTGAGCATTCCAGATGGGGTGAGAGGCTCTGCAGAAGGCCAGAGAGGATGTATGCATAGTGATAATAAAAGAGAGTGGCAGAAATAAGTAAAGGAGAAACAGGGCCAACATCAGGCACCTCGGGGAAGTGTGCAAAGCCGGCAGCTCAGAGCACTGCTTCGAGCACTGCATGCAGCCACATTAAAGGCTGGAAAACAAACCACCATCATAATGAGCTCCTTGGAATCCAAGGGTGCCATCAGTTCACCTTTCAGTGCTGGCTGGACATGAAATTCCAGTACAAACTGTCACAGGAGGAACCACTGTCCACTACACTCAAACAGTTTGTAAATCTGGTAAATGTTCAGAGCAGGATACCAAGGCTGACAAAAATTATGGACTGGCTTCCATCTAAGGAACAATTAAACATAGTAAGACCCTTCAGCTTAGGGGACAATATGATAGATGTCTGGAAAATCATAAGTGGCATAAACATGACAAATAGGGAACAACTACATACTACTTCTGGTATACAAGCCAGAAGGCACTAAATGAAAAGCAGGAAGCATTTTTCAAGCAAATAAAAAGGTAGCTTTTAACTTTCTTAACTCACAGTAAAGCCAGGATGTTGTGGGATACCACAAGTTAACTTGCATTTAAAAATTCATGAACGTATTCACAGAAGAAAAATCCATCAGAGCTATTAAAAACAAAGGCCCCATCTCTGGCTCAGGAACTGCCCAAGCCACAAATTCCTGGAACCTGAAGAGTATTTTGAGGAAGTCTCACTACATTTCCCTCTTCCCACAGCCTTCTTGAGACATCTGGCCTTGAACCTCCTCAGAAATTAGATACTGGGTTAGGGATACCGTCAAGTTTAACCCAGTCCATTGTTGTGGGCAAATGCAAGACAGAGGTAGAGAAAGACGTGAATATTGCTATGGGGTGAGAGCAGAGAGTGCATGTGTTACAGTAAATGGAACCAGGCCCAGTATTTGGAAATGAAGAGCTTTAGCCATCACTGGAAATAAGATACACCAGTACACGCAAACAACCATGAAAACACAACAGTAAAGGGAGGTTAGATAGGATGGAAGCAGGTCCTTCATGAGCAGCAATAACTCAACCACATAGTGGGAGTTTAATTTCAAAACCAATATATTTGAACATCTGTGAGACTTATGACGCTGTAGTGGGCTGGCAAGACAAGATTCCTTGTCTCTTCTGTGACTTATGTGCTTGTAACGTCTGGCCTCAGAAAATCAGCGAGTACTGGCACAAAGAACAGGGCAACAACAAGCCTCTTTTAAAGGGAACATGTAGCAACCCGTGTGCAGGTTGGAGGGAGGAACCCAGGCTGCTGCTGTCAGAGGGAAAGAAAGCAGCAGGAAAGTCAGTATGCACTGGAGGGACATAACTACAGCTGTGTACAGCCTTGGTGCTCACCTCTCCTCCACCAGAAGCTTTGCAGTACACTTCTGATCCTCACAAAGCTCATCCCAGTTCCTAGGCTGATGCATACACATGGAGTTCATATCAGTGACTTCTTTTGCTCTTGGTTTTCTTTAGCTCAGAGAGTTCTTCCTTGAAATGCAGTAGTGTCTGTTCTCCTTCTCACTGCCCCTGTACCTTCAAATCTCTTCACGTGTTTATAGAGATTAACAATTTCCTGCCTCAGCCTATTTTTTCTCCCAGACAAAGCAGGCAAAGCTGTTTTATTTTCTCCCATAAGATAGATGGAGGTTCTAGTTGAAATTCATCATTCCTTACCATACAGGGCCAGAATTGTACATGGTATACCCTCCTTGAATCTCATCTGTGACTTGTAAAATAGTATTCATTCTTTTCTACCTTAACTGAGGTTGTCTTTGACATAGTTCAAGGGTTTCATTTGCTTCTCCTGGGCTCCTTCAAATGACATGAACATTTGTTGTCACCATGTAATCCAAAACCCCAGGCCTTTTTCCTCCTCGTGCATAAAGAAATGGATGAGTTCTTACCCTAGAGCAGAAATTTCTGGCTCTAGTTCTTTATGTGCATGATCTCACAAACAGTCCAGTCCTGGCTGTCATGCAATTCTTTGCATAAGATATTTGGATCTCTCCTTTTTTTGACAGTGCTTTCAACTTCGAAGTCAAAAGCAGATTTTGTCAGCATACAATTAATTCTAAGCCAGCACCAGTAATGAAAATATTCAAATAGGTGAACCATCATTGCAGATACCTGAGTGGCATTGCAGATGCCTCCTTGCCAGCAGGGAGCAGTAGCCATCCCTGGGTACCCTTTTACCCACCTTGAAGCTTCAGTGTTAAACCCTCTCTATTGCTGCTTAATCCATATAAAATGTGGAAGAAATTTTCAGTGAAATACACACAGATAAAATCCACCAAATATCAAACATGGATATAAAATTATCCTTGCATGACAAAACATGATACACCACAGCTTCAATTTAGCTCTTTCCCCCATCATTTCCAATCGTCCTTATCTTTAAAATATAGACTAAAATGCTGCATGTTGGGGAGGTTAGCCTAGAGGGCAAGTAAATTCTCCAAATCAGATTTCCTTACTTTCACCACCACTAAACTTGTGTTTCCATTTTACCAGAAATGTTTTCATTTTACTAGAAATATTAAATATAATTTCATTGGTAATGCTTCATTTGCTCTTACTAGTTAACTGGTACTAGCCTTTTTATAGGTTTCTTAAATTCCTTTCTCTGTGACCTGCAATTTCATGTGCCAGCATTCAGAAGTGGAGATCATCCACTCTCCTTACTTGATTGTAGCAAGAATTTTGAATTTTACTTCATGTCATTTTGGTTTCTCCAGGTCCTCACTCCTGCTTGTCAACCTGCCCATCACCAACCATATTTGAAAAGGG
Source organism: Myrmophylax atrothorax (assembly GCA_026770055.1). Taxonomy (NCBI): domain Eukaryota; kingdom Metazoa; phylum Chordata; class Aves; order Passeriformes; family Thamnophilidae; genus Myrmophylax; species Myrmophylax atrothorax. The sequence goes on from JAOXXN010000395.1 coordinate 51,433,013, forward strand.
AGGTAAAGCATTTCCCCTTTTTTTTGTTGTTGTTGTACTTTGAGAATCAAATCCCTGCCATATCCTTAGTTTATATAACATTGCAATTTCATCTCCTTTCTTCTCTTGTTCTCTATTTATTTCTTTTGCCAAAGAACTTCTTGCTTTAATTTTCTTTTCAAAGTTCGACTTTGTCCGATTCCTGGCAGTCCTCACTTTCCCTGTATACTTTCTGACATCCAAGACATAGCTTTCTTTGCTGGTCAATCCTTTTTTCCATCCCTTGTAAGCTCCCTGCTTAGTCTCAATATCCCTTTCGAGATGGTTACTCATTCAGTTGGAGCTGGGGCCCTCTTGGTAAGTCTTTTCCACCCACCTTGTTGGGATCCAAATTACAGAAAGTTTTTACTTTTGCCTTGAGAAATTCCAAACTTCCCCCACATTCAAATCCCTGTATTTTTCATGCCAGTTGATTTCACTAACCAGTTCACTTAAAATTTATCATATGGATATTTCAGAGTATATAATATTACACAGTCCTTTATGTGTTAAAAACACGAGTACCACTAACTTCAGTTGCAGCTGTGAATGCTCAGCACTTCTGCAAACCAGACCCTTGAGCCTCCAGTCAGGACCCCAGAAATGAGGAAAATACAATTAGTGGCCACCTGTGGAAAAGTGTGATGCCTGGCAAAGCACAGGGACCGAGTGGTAACGGGAAAGGGAGAGACTCCAACAGTGTGAGCCAGTATTGAATTAGTGCAGCCACAGGACTTGTTCCTCCCTACAGCCACCTTGCTCCATCACTGCACATCTCGCTGGGGTTTGTAGCAAAGGAGGAAATAGTGTTAAAGACCATATCTTGCCCCAGGACTCATTCCTGATTCACTCTCAGAGCGGGTCAGGGAAACAGAATAATGATTGTAAAGTTCAGAGTGCTTTGGAAATTTTAAAATTTCCAGGTGATTAAATGTAACTTTATTATCACTATCAATATGTATTCTTCTGTGCTTATCTTTATGTTTTTTGAAAGCAAAGTGAAAAAGCAGAAGTTACATCGGGAAAACACTTGTAAGTGCTGCACTGTCAACCATAGGAATTTTCCACACAGGTCAAAGTAATTTAATTTAATGGAGTAGCTTATAGAAATAGGTTGCTGACCTCTTTATTGGCAGCACTGGAGTGGGATGACACACACTGTGCTAGCATTTAAACAGACTTCTGCTGACAGCAGAGGAACTGTGAGTGGACCTAAATATCACATGTACTGTTCCATGTTCCTCAGCTATTTGTCTATGCCATGTCAGCATTACCTCTCCTGTCTAACCTTCTCTGACACAGCTTTGCCTTCATTAATCTCTTCCCTGCTGCTGCCTCAGGCTCCAGATTTCATCTTTCTCATGAAACCTTTCCACTTGCTGGTCTCAGCAAATCTCTCTCCTTGCCTAACAAATCTGAGTCCTCCGGGTGCTTGTGCATAGTCCCTTTTCTCCTGTCAGTCCTAGCCTTATAGTCCAGGTAGCCTCAATCCCCATTTTACATTGTAGCTCCTCATCTATTCATTCTTGCTGCCTGTATGGCAGCAAACCCCTGGGCAACTGCCCCTGAGCCCCCACCCTGCCTTGCTGCCTCATGTCCCTTTCCTGTGCTCCAACACACAGGATATGTGTCCTTGTCACTACCTGTTTGCCCTCAAATATTTACCCAGCCAGTTAGTTCCAGGTTTTTTTCTGCTTCATGATCTAGACTTCACTCTAGTAAAGCTCTCCCTGCCTCCCTTTCTCCCTCCCGCCTTCTCTTCCTTCCCCTGCCCAGATATATTCTAATTCTGTTTTCCTTTTCCATCCATCTTCTCATCCACTATCATTTTCCTTCTTTTTCCTATTAGTTCCTGCAGCCTTCTCATCATTCTTCCACGTGAAACATTGTCCCTTTCCTCAGACAGTTTGAGATTTTCTTCCTTATCTCAAGAACATCTTCTGACAGTAACTATGACAGATCAATTTATACACCTGAGAACAAAAGATTTCTTTTAATCAATTTTAGGCGTTTTTCTTTTATGCCCAATATATGTCTCAATCTTCAGATAATGTGATGCTTGGTGTTAGACAAATGTGCATCAAGTCCTCTACTTCCCTTTTAAATGTATCTTCCCTTTCTTTCTCCCCCCATTCACTCTGAATGGAAATAGCTCAGCCTCTTAGCTGAAATTTTTTTTCCTTTCTATTATGTGACTCAATACAATGAAATAATCTTGAATGAAACATCAAGAATGGACTGGACATCTAAATACAGAGATAAACTAAGGCATTGGGAGAGAAAGAGAGGGAAATACTTTGGATGGACAGATTGCAAACCCAAAGCACACACACCATGGACTGCTGCTCCGTGGGTTCACCTGAGCTGGCAGAGGGCTGGTTTCTTTGATAACTCCATGTTTCAAAACAAATAGGTTACCTCATACCAGTCTCAAACACTTTTTAAGATATGTTTTATTTTTACATGGGATGCCTTGCAAGTGCTGTCACACCAGCTAGGGTGAGATATGATAGATTGCAGCATTCCTCAGTCTCATTCATACTTGCTTGTCAGAATTAGCTTCAACAGTGCCACAACCCATGCTTGATTTAGTGCCTTTCCCACACAAAGACTTTCTTTTTATGTACAATCTGCCTGTTTTGGCTTCCCATTAGTAGGAGCTGGTTTGAGGAACACTAACTTTGGAGCTAGCATGCACAGGGGAAAAACAAACAAAGAAATCCAACAAAAAGAAACCCCTACAAAACCCCAACACTTGTTTAAGTGTGAGGTAACAAACCTGCTGACCATAAGCACTGCATACTGTGAACTGACACTGCTCCAGCAGAATGCTGCTTCTGCAGGATTCTGCCATGTCCTAATGAAGACAATCTGCCAGAGAACAAAGATTAGCCATGTCCAGGACCTCAACGGGTCAATTCAGTCAAACAAATTCAAAGGCATGTTGGGTGGGTGATTTTGGAGCAGACTGTTACTATCACTAATGTAAGCCACACGGCAATATTTCACTTCCAGCGCTTTCATCTGGTGATAAAACAATGTTTCAGGAATATAACACCAGGAAAGACAAAAAAAAAAAACCAACAAAAAAACCAACTAAAAAAAAACCCCAAAAGCAAAAGTGTCTCCATCATGCATACACATGCTTGCACACTGAATGCTGTAGTTGTGAGAGTTGTTTCAGAGAGTTAAAATTGAGGGTGAGGGGAGCTTTCCTTTCTAATCACCTTATTTAGGAGTTAAAATTGTCATTCTGTTTCGAACATATAACTAATTCAGTAACTTGAAACCTTGAGCTCTGAGTACCCTTGGATGAAGCCCAAGAAGCCTGAACACTATATCCATGCAGCTCTGATTAGCCAGTTCCATGAGGCAAGTTTCAAAATAATTTGTAATGGCTCTTTCGCTGCTGTGCTCCAACACAGGTTAAGCACCTGAGAGGTAAAGAGTGCCAGACTGCACTACAAGTTTTTGTTCAGAGGCAGTGGCTAAGAGAAGGTTTGGTTTGCCTGGCTGGCTCAGCCAAAGGCCTGGGAAATGCATCAGGAGGAGCCATCTTCAACCTGGTTTTTCAAACATGCCTCCACCCATTAGGAGTGGAGTTAATCAAAATGGGCCCAAAGTTTGTTTGCAAGGTTTGTGAACCTGAACAAACCATTTTCTCTACAGACCATCCCAGTCTGAATTTTGAGTGCATAATGAAAACTGAAACCAGGACAGTGCTTGGTGGTTTGGGGTTTGACAGAGAGTATTTCACATGGCCCTGGTTATTTGGCTAAGGAAAAACAGTATGGCTGTGTCTACAAAAGAGAACTAAATCCCTGAAAACTGGATTGGTAAAATAGCAACAGTGTTATTAGAAAAACTATAAAGTGAAATGACAGCCTAAGTATTTTCGTGGTGTTTTTGCAAAAAGCCTGCACTTAGAATGGATTTGGAACCATTTCAACAGCACTGGCCTTTAATTGTCTAGCCCACAGCTTTCATCACAACTACCTGAAGATCTGGCTTTTGGATGAATGGGAAGATCTTCCAAGAACCCAGGGTAACTGTGGAACAACAGTCAGTACTCTTGGGAAAGACACAAAAGTCTGATAGGTCTGCTAAAGCCTCAGGAAGGAATGAACCTTTGATACGAAGGCCCATACGCTTCTCCAGCAGCCAGCCCGGTACAGTGATGGAGAAGGGTGCTCATGAACTGAGGAACAGCTTCTGTCCACAAATAGTAACAGACAGGAAAATAGGGCATCAATTCTTAGGTCTGAAATGAAATATAACTCATAAACAAATAAAGGGTCACTTTTCTGGGGTATGTAACAAAACCTTGTACCTGGCATAAGAGTAGAGATCATCCTGTGAAAAGGAACTGTGGATAATGTGGACACTTTTTGAGCTGTTGCTTTCTATAGTTTTTGACAAGACACAATGAGGCCAATGGACAACATTGGCCCAAATTATTTTGGATTCAGGTTGTTAGTTCTGATAGATGAAAAAAAAAAAGTGTATTTCATTCTCTAATATCTGTTATGTTTTGTTCTGACTGCAGATTAATAAGGTACACTGAAGTGGAACCTCCCTTCACCATTAGTTTAGAAAGCATACTGCAATTATATTGACCAAAAGGCTGACAAAAGCAATTTGGCCACAGCCAGCAAATGAAGGACACTGACTATGAGCCAGATTGGCTGGTGTTAATTGGTGTTGTTCTGTGGGCTGCACTGAGGTTGGGGACAGCCAGGTGATGATTTGCCTCTAGAAACCTATGCTGACATATGCAGATGGAGTCTGATGTGTAACTCTCCCAAACAAGAATGGGATTTAAGTGTGTAAATCTTTAGGCCTTATGATGAAATATAGCCCATGAAAAAATCTCAACTTCTATTTTGTGCTTGTGTCATGAAACTCAAAAGAAGTGCAAATTTTAGCTGGGAGGGAACTTTTATGACCCAGTTATAAATCTGTGCAAGGAACAGTTTGCAACTGAAGCACTGACAAACTCTCAAGCAGAATGGTGCAAATGGGCGTGCCAGTAACATCCCCTCCAAATTCTGCTCCAAGTGCAGTCAGCGTGTCTCATGCCAGCACTTAAGAGTCCACAATGAAATAACCAGTACAAAGAGGGGAAAATAGTAATTTCTGAATTACTATCCCTCCTCAGAAAACAACCACAAAAACAGGGCAATTTTGTTACTAGAATGTTGTGGTTCATATGCTCTAAGGAGGCTGTCAAAGAGAAGGCAAGGTATTCCTCCTTGTGTATGTAAACAGGAGAAGGAGAGGAGCAAGAAGTTGGTTCCAACAGTGCTGGTGTGACAAAGAGAAAGCATTCCATTTTGTGCTTAGAGACAATTAAACATTTTTTAGATTCTTCTTTGTCTGTTTCATAAAACCATCTCTTCATTTTTTACCCCTCAACTGTGTTTCATTGTTACTTAAATCATATTTCTGGTTTTAGTTTTCCCTTTTTTTCTTTTCTTTTTGATTCTAGACTTGAAGCTTAATATACCTAACAAAACCAGGCTTTTAAAGAAATCTCAATGTTAACATCTTTATCATATCAAGGTGCCTTGATCAATGAATCAGTCTTTTTTTTCCAGTTTATCTCCTCTGCCCTTTCCTGACCAAACTGCTCTTAAGACAGAATGACATTTCTGTTTTATAATCCCACTGATGGAATTAATGACTATGCTCATTAATTAGGATTATAGGAATTTCCCGTCTCTCTGTTTCATAGTAGCACTCCACCTCTGCTTGTCAATCAGAACTACTGCCTCTATCACATTTTGCTTTTTTAAATGAAATAAAATGTTTGGCTTGGTCCCGTGCCAAGAATGGGGTCATTCACAAACTTGTAATAACATCTCCTTAGCCGATGTTCCTTAGTAACATGTGTAAATAGGAAAAAACAGTTGCGCTGCGGGGGTTTGGCTTGGCCACATGTGACTGCAGTTAAAGAACATGGGAAGAAAATCAGTGCTCTTTCCATGATAGCTGTCCAGTTCGACAGCAGACAGAAGGGCAGACACATGTGAGGTTAACCTCTTTCTTCACCCAGTGTGTCCCTCCTTTGCTATGAGCCAGCCTTGCAAACTCTGCCTGGGGCTGAGCCTTAAAGAGGAGTTTAGCAAAAACACAAAGTCTACCAGGATATTCCCTGTGATATCTTCTGTTTACCTCCAGCAACACTGAGCTTCTGGTACACTTACAAACACATCTTGGGATTAATGACCTTACAAGTGGTTTCTTGGTGGCACACTCTGGATAAAAGCAAAGTGTCACTATGAGAGATGGGCTAAAGCTGTGAAACTTGGGCCAGAGTTTGGTTCTTGGGTAAGTGAAGATGTTTGAGATCAAGGGGTTTACTCTGACCATTACAGAAATGGGCTGCCCTTCAGCTTGGCTCAGACTTTGTTACTCCAAGCAACTGAAGTTCAGGAACTTGTGAACTGAGGTATTCAGATTGACAGAACAAATTTGCCTCATGCTTTGTTGCAGAGTAATATGGGAAAATGGAGATTTGATTGGAAACAAAACATCAAGCAGCAAATACACTGAACATGTGAAATTATTCTGAAACTATTTTTCCTTCCGAAAGTCCCAATCACTCTAATTATTTAGATTTCTACTATTTGTTTCAGATTAAGTGGCATTAATGTAGGCATTCTGCAGTGCAAACAGCTGCAGGCAGAAAATTGTTATTAAGGCTTGGAAGAAAAAAATACTGTCAGTGCTAAACATTTCAACTAGTGGGTACCCCATATAACTTCCTGGTACAGAAACTGCCCAACTCTACACTAGGCTACCAAGTCTTTCCTGATGCTGACTTGATTCTTTCAGGATCAGCTACACCTCCTCAGCTTTCTAGAACTATCCCCCTCCTGTCTGAAACCTGTAATCAGGGGAAGCTGGAGGCCACGTTCCATGGCTTCCCCATCCAAGGGCCAGCTGCCTATGCAGGGGTATGAATACAGCATTTGGACACCACTGCAAATCAGTCTGAGATGGAATTTGGCAATGGATGGGCTAAGAAAGGAAAACCCTAAACTGTAAGATACAGATGTTTAAAAAGAGTCTTATCTGAGGGTTTTCCATCCTGCCCCTCCAGTGTAATGATCTCTCCATTTGCAACAGCAAAGATAATGTTTTTCCCTTGCTGCTCTGCACAGGAATAACATAACCCTGATCTGCCCAGGAGATTTAAACAGAGGGACACCGTATAGTTTTTTGTCATTATAAATTCCTTTGCCTCTTAGCACCTTGAGGGACAGTGTCTAAAGATGATCCAGTACAACAGGGCTGTGTTTCCAAGGTCAAATGAATACACCATGTACTGGGAAGAACCCTTCATGTGTGGTTTGGTGGTTACAGCAGGAAACTGGCAGCCACGGCTCCTGGGAATTGCTGTTTGCTGAGATGCTGGTGTGCAGCAAAGCAGATTTAAGGCAGGTGGAAAATGAAGCAACAGCATTCAAAATGATGTAGTTGGACTATTATTCCTACTGTGCAATAGGACATGAAAGCACAACCTCTTGACTGGTCCTGGGTGAAGTACTGAACATTTTTGGTTTTTTTCATATAAGCCCAGCAAAACTTGAATGTAGCTTGTATGGAAGCAGGTGGTCCCTGTACTTTTCACATACTATAAACTTTCTCATATGGGAAACTGGAAAGTAAGTCCAGATCTTGGCCCAGGCTGTGGTTGCAAAACTGGTTTAGCAGCATATCCAAATATTTCCTTGTCATGGATCTACCAATGGGAGTTAGATGGACACCCGTTTCAAGTCAAGCTGGGGTACACATGAGGCCAATCTCATTTTCATGCTGGGTTAATTCAAGTAGAACAGATCTACAACTTCCACTGCCAAAGAATATCCAAATCTCTAAAATTTTTAACATTCTTTCTCCATTCCTCTCTTATTCTTTCATGTATCAGATCGAAACCTTTTTTTGCCAGATCATGGATTCCATATTAGTTATAATAAACTCGAGATGTCATACAAAACTATGCATTGCACTATTACAACATAAGAGGCAGCAGGAATAATTCCCAAAATCTCACTGGGTTAAAAGCAATAACAACAGCTGGAGTTATCCCATTTTCCCATATTCAGTCGATGCCTCTGAAGATGATACATACGACATGGTGTGAACACTGTAAGTATAGGTACCATGGTAGTAGAATGGAATTTTTATGCTATTAAATCAGTGACAAGAGGTTCAAAGCAAGTTAATAAGGGTGCCCAGCATAAGCTGCAGGTTTCCAGAAGCCAGACAGAATACATTTAAGCTGAGTGCTTATTTTTAAAATAAATATGGTGTAGTGTCTATGAGGCTCAGCACTCCTGACTTATTTGAGGGAGCAGGTATTTAATTTCAGCAAGGCTGGAGTTATCAGTCCAGTCAAAATTCACTACAACTGGAAGAAACTAGAGCAGGAAAACGGGATTTTATGTGACAGTTTATATACCTTTCCTCACGGAGAAGGCTCCTCACATGTAAATAATGGCATTTCTTCATGTGATGGTGCTTCTTCTTGTACAAACAGAGCACTTTCACACAAGAAAAGAATAAAGACCACAAGAGAGAGGTTATACCACATGTAAGCAGCAAAGTAATCTCAGGAACTGTGTCACATATCTGTCACCTTTGTCTTTGATTTGTCACAATGAGCACTGTGGTTATGGCTGATTCATGTTACTGCCTTAAAGCTTGAAATTCAAACATGACTCTAAGGGACCATGTAAGTCTATTACAAGGAGATCTTCAATGTTTAGATAGCTGCTTGGCACATGGCACAGACATCTCAAACCAGACAGGAACAATATCAAGGCTCATATGCAGAATATAGAATGAATCAATGCTGTTTTCTCTGACTGCTGTGAAAAGCTGATTTAACCTTGACCAGAGATGCTGGAAGGGAGCCTGTGTGAATTAAAGCAGCAGAGATCAGGGCCAAATCCTCAGCTGGTAAAACTGTCAGAGCTGCACTGAGGTAAATGGTGTTAAATCCCCACTATCAAATGGGACAGTGCACGTTACATCATCAGAAAAAGACTTTAAAGTATCAAAATCCAGATACCAAGCTCAAGAGGAACAAATGGTTTTCAGAATAGGAAAAGCTCCTATTCATTAAAAAAGGGTCAAGCATGTGGGCAGTAAACTTCCCTTTATTTGATCAATTATGCTTTAAAAATCAAATTAAAACCATTCTTAAGGATACATGAACCAGTTAAAGCCACAAGAATGTTCTTTGGTTGGGCAACAGTGAGGCAGTAAATCAGATCTTTTTGTGGGCCTAGTGAATGCAGGGCAAACAATAAGTGAACAGAGAAGGGCAGCAGAGCTGCATCCTTTGAACTGGCCCCTGAAACAGATATATACCATGTTCTGCAAAGGCAGCACAATAGCATGCTGCTGAGAGCACACGAGGAGCTAAAAACAACCCCAAAACATTCTGGCTTGGTTCCACTTTCAGTCATAAAAAGCCATGAGGAAGCTGGGATGGAGGAACACTACAACTGCTTTCAAACAGGTCATCCTGCTACGTGAGGTCAGCAGTACTGCTGCCATCGACTCGAGCTGAATCAGGTTTTGGCGCACTGGTTTTCATTTATCATGTTACTGAAGTTGTGCTCTGATATAAATCCACGCAGAGCAGAACTGGAATAATGCTGTAGTTAATCAGGCCTAATGAAACAATGGTCCTCTAGGTCAGAAATGCAGCTGTATCTCGGATGTTAGGATAAATACTTGCTCAGCTTTGAAATTAGTTAAAAAGATTCTTGCTGTGGATGTCATAGATCATGTACAGTGAGGTTAACCAGCCCAGCCCTCAGATCTATGTGATATGGGGGAAAAAAGTCTCACAAAGAGATGCAAATCAATAATTTTAATGCTCCATCTGCCAAAAGAAATTCCATTGACTAAGCACTTCTATAAAAATTCAGCCTGATAGTGTGGATGAAGCCCAACACCAAAAATATTTGCAGATTCACAAACCTCTTCTTGCAGTGCAGACCATAGCACTGGACTTGTTGCACATATTACATACATGTGCCATCTGCCCAGTGTCAAACAGGGCATTCATATATCTGACTGACCTGCTGCAGATACATTTAAAAAACTCATTGATGAGCTTCCTTTGAGAAAAAAATTGTCTACACTCACGGTAATATAAGGTATATAAAATGAAGTCTGCTGGGCTAAGTCAGTATTAATCTTTCCCTAAGCACTCCCAAAATCAGTCTCAGAGATCCCTGAGGAATTAAGGAAGTGATAGATTTATAACAGTTTACAAATGAGTTTTTAGTTTGATCATATTGAGAGAGACAGACAATTCTTCCGTGTAATAGAGAGAAACATAAGCCGAACTTAAATCTAGTTGAATAGACACCACCTACCCAGGAATCAAAACCAAGCAGAAAGAATTGATTTACAACAGCAATATTTTTTTTAGTAGGTCAGGTATCTCCTTGCTTCAGCGTGCTCCTTATGTCCATAGCTCACTCCTCTAGGATTATGCTGCCTCCAGCCTCAGCAATCCCTGCTGGGGTACCTTCTCCCACAGTCTCTGTTCCCTGCTCTGTGCTCCATCCTGGGAGCTTGGGAATGAGGTCACTCGTGCAGCCAGCCCATGCCTGAAATGCTCTCAAGTTAATGGCTGGCATTCTTTGCCCTGCAGCATGGAGCACACTCCGGGGTGATGGGGAGAGAAGCTGAAGCAAAAACACCACTTGGAAAATGATGGCAATTTTCACTAACCTCTGTGGGTGACCTCAGCTACCTTACTGAAAACATTCCTGTAAAAAGTAGTATTTGTGTTGCATTAAGAGATAAATACAGACAAACGATTCAGCCATCAAGAATTCTGTCCATTTATTTTAAAATATTTTTGTATGCTCAAGCTACCTTCTCATTAATGCATCTATGAAAAGAACAGGCACTTATTGCAGAAAGGGCAGTGATTTATTTATTCCAACATCTCTCAACAGCACTGTGGCCACCTTTTGCTCCTAAATGGAACACAAATGCTATGCCTGTATTGATATAGAGAAATTTGGCAAGGTTTATTGATGCAGCATAATAGTTTATTTATAAAAATTAACTGTTTTCTAACTGAAAAATGTATTTTACAAACCTCATTGTTTAGTCTTTAGCTGCAACTAGAACACAGACATGGAAAATAACTCAACTTCAGGAGAAGCCCTATGCTTAGCTAGTCAATAAACAGTTTTACACCTACTGAAAAAGAAGTCCATTCTTTTCATTCCACAGAGTACGAAAATTATCACAGAGATATATTTCTCCCCTCTAGCTTTGTGCTAACTAAAATCCAGTTTTATATGGACAGAGTAAGCAAAGAGCATTTGAATCCCCACAATCTCAGCATTTGAGAAAGAAAAGAACAGTCAGAACCCTGTAATGTCAGAGGGAGAAATTCGATGATTTCAGCAGCTTAAGAAAAACACAGTCTTATAGGTATTGAAAAAAGTTAGCAAAGGGCAAGACAAGTTTTGTTATGGCCTGGGATATATGCTTAGATAAAAGACATGATAGTTCCAAAGAACACAAATGAAAAAAACTGATTTGAGTTCACGAAATGACAGACTATGGGAAAAGCAACAGAGAATTTGACCTAAAAACCTATTTCTTAGAATATGATTCCTACTCTAAAATTCAAAGAGAAGCCAAAACTAATAAACAATTATACAGTGTCAATGCTTATGCAGATTAAATCATGATGTGCAAGGCGAAGAGTATCAGCAGTTCAAGTTACTAAGTGAACAATCAGTGAGGTGTATCAGTTGCTCAAAACATTGATGGGGCAATGAGATGGCTGAGAAAGGCTGCACCAACCTCACTCCCTTAAACTCAGCTCCTTTCACATCTTCATCAAACAGACAAATTCTGAGATCTGAACCATCATTTTCATTTATTTTACTAAGTTTTGATTTAAATTCTCAGCTGGAATTCTCTGGAATAAATTCTATGTGGAAGTGGCAAAGTGCCAGAAGGAATGGGCTTATCTGATGTGATGTAGTTCTTTTGGGGATTTTCCAGATAAATCTGTCCATCTTCCAGGTATTATCCCTTTGATGAAAATTCAGTCTCAAATGTTGCATCAAGCAACACCTACAGTGAAACAGAAAACAAGTATGTGTCAAACATTACACTAATGACTTGAAGTTGTTGCCATCTACTTTCTGTATCCTGACCTGAGTAAAATAAGTTTGGTGACTGCAGTCCTGTTCATGCAGTACAGAAACCTTCATGAAAAGCACCACTGTGATGGTCTGGCTAACCCTGACAGGCAAGACAATGACATTATTTAAGGTCGCTTCCAGATAGTCCTCCTCCAAAGCAGGTTAGAGAAACAGCAGAGGGATGATGGGAGAAAATGTACTTTAAGCAAAATTTTCTTTTTGAGTATGCTGTTGAGGTTGGGTTTGCTTTCTTTTAGCCAAGGACAACAAAAGCCATAGCTGTGTGATAAACATTTTTTGAGCAAGCTGGACAGAAATGCCCTTTAAAATTAATCTAGGAGGGAATAAATACTCTTTCACTTAGCAACAGTCTCTTAGTCCCTCGACCCTTCTGAAAGTCTATCCCTCCAAAAGAGGTGCCTCTAGTCCTCTCTGTCAGCTGGGAGTCGTAGCTCTCAGCTAATTTCCAGTATTGGGGGACTGTTTTGTTGTGCAGCGGCACCAGCTATTCCCACAGGTCCTTCCAGGGCCACATGCACTGCTACACTTCATCCCATGCTGTCAATAGAACTGTCCCTGTTCTCCACAACGGCAAGACAGTTACTTTTGAAAGAAAAATGCTCCCAACTCCTCCCCCCATATTTTAGCCCATGAGTAGAACCTCGTGTCCCAACAGGCATTCAGAGAGCTGCTGGGAATGTCTTCTTGTGAAATTTCAGGGCACACAGTTCCTTCAGTGATCACATCTGATACGACTTCAATTCGCATCTGCAGAAGTTTAACACATCTCAGATCTTTCTGACAGCTCTTGAGTTTTTGCTGATGCTGAGAACATTTTGCTGCTAGTTTATATCCTTTCCTGAGGAAGCACAGAAAGAGAAGCCAAAGCTTTAATTCTTCTAAGCTACTCCTTTTATTTTCAGTTTGATGCACATTTTTACCCATAGGCAGCTTGGTTGCTAGCTGCACTTGCCAGTTCCACAAGCACTTTGGAACCCTTCTCAAAGGAAGTCTCTTCTGAAGTCTGTGTTTGCAGAAAGATCCCTGAATAAAACAAGTTTTTCTCTGCCTTCTCCTTGGACTCTTCTAGGAATACACACTACTCCTACTTTCTGCAGGCTACTAGGATATGTGGGGTACTACCCACAGCACTTCAACACATGCTGTGTAGTCTGATTCTGGAGAGAGGAGGGCTGTCTGTGTGACACTCTTCTGTGCTATTATACCACAACCATAGCTTAAAGTGCTGACATGAACTTCGTGAATACAAAAGAGAGATTCACAGGTTGGTAAAAGCAAAAAGGAATCTGAGGAGCCCATTCCCACAACCTAGGGTGGTATCTGTGCTCACAAAAAAATCTCCTGCCTCTGTTCCTGCCTTGGGTGAAGAGGAACAGAAGAAGAGTAGCTACTGTGATCCACAACTGAAACACAGAAATTCTCTACAGGGCAAAGGAGCGGTAGGATAAGCACTACAACAGACAAGCAGGCTCAGTCAGCACATTGTTGCAGGCAGATGACGTGCCAGCAGAAGAGAACAGCAGTCCCAAGACAATTGTGGCTGGCCCACAACCTCAGTCTATGTCAACTCTGTGGCCTGCAAGCCAAAGGTTTGCTTTTTTCCCCACTCCCTTGCATACCACATGGCATCTCCAGCCTTACACAATTACTGACTTCTCCCTGGATCTTTGGGTGAGAGAAACAAAGCTGAGGGCAGACTACAGATAGTCACAGACATTATGCTGGACATTTGATCTGAGTGCTGAACAAGGGCAAAGGCTTCTCTGACTAAAGAATGCTTCTGTCTCATTCAACCCAGCTTCCTTGAACATGTGACAGCAATTTGTGTCCAAGAACAGAGCAATTCCCTTTTCTGGCAATCCAGGTACTTTTTCACAGCTATGGAGAAGTTGTTTCTTTTTTTCTCATGCTCTCAGTCTTAGCTGGTCCCTGTGGCAAATGACTGTGGTTGTTCATGCAGTTCCTAGTCTGCTGGAATTCATCCCTTACAAGAGGCTGAAGAATTCCTTGTGGAAAAGCTTGAAGGAAGGAAAAAAGTCTCCACTGGATTACAGCTCATTGAATGTAGCAGAAGTTACTTAAATGAATGAAAATCGCACTTCTACCCAGCCTGTTCTGCAAGATAATTACTTTCACTGCAAGCTCATTACTCTAGTTACTGTGCCTTTTTAAGTTATGCATCCTCTAATAATGGTCTCAGTGTCAAAGCAGTGAGATACCTACAATCAGTTATGAGGCTGCTCTTGAAGAATCTACCATACACGCCATTTAGCTTGCATTAAATCCCTCAGATTAACTGGTCCGGGGCCTCTCTGCAGCAACACAGACTGTTGGAATCAGATGTTTGGAAGAGATGATAGTTCAAAATTATGGCAGGGACAGAACAAGGCTAAGGGGCAAACCTGTGCTAATGCTTATCTTCACAGACCGTCTGAGAAGTCGGTGGTGTAAGAGATGCAAGACAATCCAACCTTTCTCCTGGACACTAAATGACATAGGAAGGGGAAGCAAAAGGGAAGATTTTCAGTGGATGGGGAAGGGCGGAGGGAAGGAGTTTGGGAAACTTGACCAGGCCAGGTTTTGAACGCTCAGCGACATCCTACAGGCAGTACAGGACTGCACTACAGACATCAAGGCACAGGATAAAGGCCGCTTCCCTTCCCCTTCCCTTTCCTCTTCCCTTCCCTATCCCCTTCTCTTTCCTCCTCCCTTCCCTTTCCCCTTCCCTTCCCCTCCTGCCGCCGGATATTGCCCCCGCACGGCCGCTCCGCACCAGGAGAGGGCGCTCGGACACCAACCACGCGCGGCAGCCGCGCTAATGAGCTCTCGGGCTAATTAGCGCGCGGGTGCAGCCTGCCGTTCCGCGGGATTAGCTCGCTCGCACGCAGGGCAGGGGGCAGGCAGGGCAGCGGTGCCCAGGGCGCGGGTCACGGGCTTGCTGCAGAGCAGCGGCTGCACTTCATCTGCAGAGCCTTCTCTTTTCGCTTTCCTTTTTTTTTTTTTTCTTTTCACTGCGCTCGCCCAACTCTTCCCCGAGGCAGGGGAGCAATAAGGCTGTTCCGTACCCTGGGTTATTCCCGGGGACTGTGAGGTTTCTCACTGACCCTCCTGCTGCCCGTTTCCCAGCGCGCAGGAGCTGCGGGGATGGACACACTGCGAAGCCACAGCTGCTCCTGCAGGAGTCACGGCGTGCTGGCTTCTGTCCTTTTGCTGCTCTCTCACGTCCTACCCCTCCGTCAGGCCTGGCATGTATCCTGCATGGTGAGGATTCTAGAGTGCTAGATCCACATGCCACCCACCCGCTATGGCAAGCCTTGGCCTCCAGTGGCGCTCAGAGTGCCAGAAGCATCCCTCTAGTGCCTGCATCAGAAGAGCTGGTGTGCACAGGACCCTGCCCCGTGGGGTCCCTATGCCCCCTCTCCCTAACCCATAATCTGATGCATGAGGTCTCACATGCCAGGCAGAAATGGTGGCATCCTTGGGCCCCCTGGGCTAGCCCTGAAGCCAGGTACAGCTTCAAGCTGGTCTTGCTCTGCACAGGAATTTGGGCAGTGAGCCCAAAGGTCCCTTCCAAACCAAATGGTTCTGTGATTCTCAGTCCTAGATAAGGTCATCCTTATTCCCATTTCACACTGCATAAGCAAAAGGTATAGATGGGTTAGTCGTTTTTTTCCGGGACTAGAGAGGCTTCATGTGAGGACAGCCACAGCAGAACTGACAAGCTGCTGGCCTCAGCTGCCTTCCTCTCTTACTCTGTCCTGTTCACATTTCTTCTACAAATGCTGTAAACACAGCGTGGGGTGACTTACTTTAGGTTACATATGGGTTACACTTCTGGATTCGCTGTATATATGAACATCAACTTAATTGCTTGTGGATATCAATCCTGAAGGAAAATACAGCATTTGCTGAACAGCAAACCAGAAAAATGTCTCATTTGAAATGGTCAAGAAGTTTCTTTCATTGCTAGCAGGTGAAGGATTGACACTTTTTGTCATTACAGCTGCTCACTAGTGTGAGTCTACTGGCTCATTCACTCCAAGTTCCACCACCATGAGTCCGGAACTGGTTTATTGAAGTCCCTCAGTTCTAATCAGTTTGCTTTTATTACAGTCTGGTAAGAGAACTTGCCTTTAGTCATTAATTTGGTTTGATTGTATAAGTGTGTTGTTTAAAACCAACATTTTCCATGTTTAAACTTATTTTTAAACCATTAGGACTGTTGTGAGGGGCCAAATTTAGCCCAAAAGTGTGTTAACATGATAAAGAGGGCTGTTTTTACTTTTTTCCTGCAACTGCTCTGATAATATGGTGAGAAGATAAGCCTGATCTAGTGGATGCTGCTGTGACTTGGACTTCCCAGGAGTCCCTGGACAGGCCACTCCCTGTGTGCCACATTTTGGTTTTCCCACTGGCAAGGGCAGTGGAACTAAAACCCTGCTAGGATTGCAAAATGCTTGAAGACTCCATCAGTGAAGGCCAGAGATAGGTTCCATGAACAGTTATCTATCTACTTATCCAGACAGCTACAGACTTACTGTGGCTCAATCAAGTTTAAATATTTTAAGATAAAGGCTGTTATTTCAAGCTTCTTAGTATCAAGAAAATCCATAATAAAAACAAACCATCAGCACAGAAATAATTTGGATTATTCACTCAGGAGAAGTGAGAGAAATCACTTGTCAAGGTCACTTTTGACACTTCAACAGACTGAGGAGAAAACAAAAAAATCAAATGTATTAAATCCATGACAGAAAAAAGAGAACAGATTCAGCTTCTTTCTCCATTACTTATTCAAATGAAGTAGAGGTAAATCCAGTGTTTTACCTCCAGTTGAATACTCCTTCAGGCTGAAACACTGAAAATGAGTTTATACATAGCAAGCCAAATTTATCTTTTCTAAAATGCCTTAAGGAACAGGTCTGGGGCACAGACTTGGTCCAAAATACTTACTCTGCAGGTAAAAATCAGTTAACCTTAAAAGCACTGCAGCCCCTCATTTGCCATACATGGCTGGAGTGTCAGGAGACAACTGTCTCATGATTTACCCTCTCCTTCCCACCTCTGAGATCCTGGTCTAGTTCAAACTGATAAATTACAAGATTGGCTAACCTTTAATCCCTGCCTAGAGATTTTTCTTCCAAGTGCTGGACCACAGGAAACTCTTGTTTGAAAATATGCTGGAGTGACACTAGCAGAGCCTTTCAATCACAAGGAAGTTTTCATTCAGCAAAAGCACTGGTCCTATTGCCTCCTCACTCCCTTGTGTCAGTCTTAGGTATGCAATTGCTTGTACAGACACTGAAAAGCACTGCCACTCATCCACAGCCACACAAACTCTTACCACGGGGATGGATCTGAACCACAAGGTTATGGTCTGAATCCAAAGTCTACGCTGTGTCTCCCTAATTCTCGATTTAGAGTTTTGTTCAGCCACAGTTCTGTTACAAAGAGTCAGAATCACAGTCACAATCACAGAAACATATGCACTCCCCTAAGTGGGAACTTTCAAACATATATGGGCTTAATTGAATCCTTATCCCCATAACTAATGACTGAAGGAGCATGAAACTCAGTGTTACACACTGTGTGTAAAATGAGCTCTTGAGCACTACCCTAGCCTTGCTAACTAGGGTATTTTCTGTGTGTGTGCCTGTGTGACATGGGCAAGCTGTACACTCAGTGGAATGGATTACAGTGGTAATTCTGCATGAGTTACTTGCTGCAGAGAAGGTCTGGGATATTCCCTGTAGCAGATCTGTTGTTCTCCCACTTCTGCATTTCAGTGACCCGCTTTGGTCTGAGGCTCCCTGTTTTGCAGGTTATGGAGTGTTTCATATGTAAATTATTAGCAAGATACAGATAAAGGCATAGATATAGGTAAGCCTCTGTATAGTTTTGGAAAATGTTGACACTTTCCTACTCGTGGGCATTTTAAATCTACTAATACAGAGGAGAAGCAAGATATTGTTCTTAGATTGTTATTTGAAGGTTGAAAACATTTGGTGAGCTCTTGGTTTGGTAGCTGGAGCAAAGCACTGCTATTCAACACCAAATGAGTAAAATATGGTTGTGAGAACATTTTAACCAACTACAGCAAAATAATTTCTCATACTATTACTTTTTAACCTTGTATTTCATTTTTCATTTCTGCACTTGATTTCAAGTAACATGTTTTTCCTTCTTTCTTTCAAAGGAAATGGAGATTAAAGAGCATTTGAAATCCATAGAAGAGAAGTTACAGGGATTGCCAGTTACCTTTTGCTGCTGCTACCCTTTAACTGTAATAAAAATGTGAGAACACAGAACTGGAAAGGACCATCTGGAACCATCTGTGAACTGTTCCTTGCACTGTAGGCTACTATGAATTAGATGTTTAATTGCAAACAGTGCATAGAACATCTACTCCACATGTCACAGGCCATGAAACAGTTCCTATGTAACACAATTAAGAAAGATGATGAATAATAATGAGCATCCAGAACTGCAATGTGCCACAGAAAGAATACAGCATCAAGCAGCAGCAGCAGCTAAGCACTGGGAGCTCTCATCATTGTAGAGTGGAATGATTTTGAGAAACAAAGCATGAATTTTGCTGGAAAAAGGCAAAACCAAAAACAGTGACCCAGAGGAACATTTTTTTCTTTTCCTCAAAACTGCAATCCATTTAGCTCAGAGTGTGTGAATCAGATTCACCTCCCACTCACTTAGAGGAGAGGAGTTCGTGATGGAAGCATGTGTTATTGTCTGTAATTCATCTCCTTTTCATTTCCCCCCATCAATAGTACTACATTTGCTGTATTTTAGCCATCAGGCAGGGCTGAGAAAGCTAGAGAAGCCCATGCAGGAGAAGTTCAACCTTGGGCCAACTCACATGACCTGAGTATGTACTGCAAAGATCTAAGGGTGTTGTTTCAGTGCACTGACTGATCTGCTGCCAGTGCCACTGTAAGGGGAAATATAAGAAGTATTTGAGGCTGTGTTAAAGGTAGAGCTGCAAGAGACAGTGCATCAAAAATCCTGCTGTTTTGTGGGCTGGGATAAAAAAAAAAAGACCTTTCTTTCCAGTCATTCCCAGTAAGTCTTCCTCACAGAGTGTGACCGTTCCATCTAAAAAGGAAAAGTGATGGCTAATGGACCCTTTGACTGGATGGCTTTAGATTTGGGAGGATATCTTCTAGGGTTAAGGCCAGACTGAATCCCACAGCAGCTTCAGTTTGACCCAATCATAAACCAGAGCATAATACAACTGATGAGAAGTGAAAAAAAAAAAAAAAAGAAAAAGAAAAAAAGAAGCCTAAAGCTTCTTTTTCTCTCCCCTCATTCTTATGGGCTGATCAAGAAAAATGTGGTCTGTGTAAATGGAAGATATTCCATAAATACACTGAGTGGAGCTTACAGTACCCCAAAGGAGCTATTCATCAACTCCAACAGGAATATGCACTGGGAGGCCTTCACTGAATTAAAAACAACAAAAAAAGATCTATCCACTTATCTCATCATTTGGTTATCTCTGATTTCAAGGAGTGCATAGAAAAATGTTAAGCCCCCACTAGACTTTTAAAAGCAGCTCCTAAGCCCAATGTCTTTTTCCCCCCCCTAAGTACAGCAGAGATATCCAACAATTTCTACAAGTACTGTCTTGCATTAAAAGTACATTTTAATTACTTTTACATTACATGGGATTTAAATAATATTTTTGTACTCATTTAGAAAAAGCTATTAAAACCCAGACTGAGCAATTCAATACTCCACTGACAGACAGTTTCAAATACCACTGGCATGTACTAGTGTCCATTCTGCCTGAGCTTCAGCAGAATTTTTGTAATTAAATTTAAGATTCTTTAGGGACTGTAAAGTGAAAAAAAATCGGTCAAGGTTCAATCTTACAAAATACTAAACATTTCCAAGACAGATTGAGTGTCCTCAATTTTATCTTAATCCAAAAGAAAGCTGATGGTGCTCAGCATCTCTCAGAAGTGCTCAGCACTTTGCAGGGTTAAATCCCCCAAGAAAAAGCAAACAATATGCTCTGAATACTGACAAGCCTTTAGAAAACACTCTAACAGTGACCTCAACCATGACCTGGAGGGACTATTCTCATGGGGCCAGAGATAATTCAGCCTCTGTGCAAGTTCACACTTGAGACTTTCCTGACCAGAAATGGTCAAGTTCTTCAAATGATGAGTTTGTAATCTTAGGTTTCAAGATACAAATTACTGTTTGTCAGGAAACAAGAACTATAAGTGAGTTTTATTTGGAGTTGAACAATGGTAAAGAGAAGGATATCCGCTAAGCTGCTCTTCTCAGAAGACTTTCAGCTTCCACTGAGAAGGTCTGAAAAAGAAGAACCTTGATATACTATATTGACTCCACAATATATTATAACTTTTGATCTGTGAAGAATAGAAAGAATTTTAAGTTTCACTTAAGTACACATACTTTTTTTTTTTGTCTATAGAGCAAAAGGTGAAATTGAGTATACAAGTTGTAGAAATCAGATCTGTGGGAGTTACTAAGACAGTTTTGAAGTCATCTCACCCTTCTACCATCACAAATGGAACGGAGCATTATGCACTTCACTAGCTGGAACCTTGTGTCTGTGGTGCCTGACTGTATTTATCCCAGGGTACTCAAAGACCTAGTTGATGTCATCACAAACATCTCCCAGTGATTTTTCAGTGGTCTTGGGAATCTGGAGATATCTCTTTCAACTGCAAGCTGGTAAATGCCCCAATTTTCAAGAAGGCCAAGAAGGATGACCCTGTTAACTATAAGGCTGTCAAGTCTGACTTCATTGCCTGGTAAAACTATGCAGAAAATTATTCTGGGAGTTGTTGAAAAACACCTGAAGTAATTGGTCACAGCCAGCATGGCTTCAAGGGAGGAATGTCCTGCTTATCAAACTTAATTGCCTTTTACAACAAGGTTATCCATTGAGCTCACCAAGCTAAGCCACTTCTTGTAATCTCTTTGGATTTCAGTAAAGATTTCCATCCTGTCTTTCCCAGGATCATTCTGGACAAACTTCCCAGCCCACAGCTGGATAAACATCCCGTTGTGGGTGAGCAATTGGCTCATGGGTCCGGCACAGAGGGTGGCAGTGACTGGGGTGACACTAGACTGGTGACCTGTCACCAGTGGGTTCCACAGGGCTCCATCCCTGGCCCTGTGCTCTTCAACAGCTTCATCAGTGACTTGGATGCAGGACTCGAAATCACACTTAGTAAGTTTGATGATGATGATGATACTAAATTGGGAGGAGCTGTTGACTCCCTCAAAGGCAGAGAGACCCTGTAGAGAGATCTCTACAAATTAGAGGGCTGGGTAATCACCAACCATAGAGGTTTTGACAAAGACAAGTGCTGGATTCTGTGTCCTGGGACAGGACAACCCTGGATATACAGACAGACTGGGGAATGAGACACTGGAAGTTTGGGCTTCTGGCTGAATAGGATGAATATGAGTCAGCAGTGCCCTGGAGCCAGTAGGGACATCCCTGTCCTGTCCTGGGGGGCATCAGGCCCAGCATCGCCGGCCAGGCCAGGGAGGGGATTGTCCCGCTCTGCTCTGGGGCGGCCTCACCTCAAGTACTGTGTACAGTTTGGGGCACAACTATACAGGACATAAAACTATTAGGGAGCATCCAAAGGTGGGCCACAAAGATTGTGAAGGTTCTAGAGGGGAATTGTTATGAGGCTGAGATCGCTTGGTTTGTTCAGCCTGGAGAGGAGGAGCCAGAGGGTATCCTTTATCACAGTCTGCAGCTTCCTTACAGTGGGAAGCAGAGGCAGGCACTGAGCTCTGCTCTCTGGTGTCCAGCGACAGGACTCAAGGGAACTGCATGAAGCTGTGTTAGAGGAGGTTTATGTTGGCTATTAGGAAAAGATTTTTCACCCAGAGGGCGGTTGGGCACTGGAATAGGCTCCCCAGAGAAGTGATCTCAGCACCAAGCCTGACAGAGTTCAAGACACATTTGGACAACTCTCTCAGGCACATGGTGTGATTCTTGGGGCTGTTCTGTGCGGAGCTGGACTCAGCGATTTTTGGGGTGTCCTGCAGAGGGCCAGGAGTTGGACTCAGTGATCCTGATGAGTCCCTTACAACTCAGCATATTCTGTGATCCTTGCAGATCCCTTCTAACTCAGCCTACTCTGATTCTAGGACTGCATCAACTTTCCCCCAGTGGCTGAGCACGAAGAGCTCAGAAGTGAAGGTTGAAAACTTCTAAACATTACACCTCTGTGTGTAGCAAGACTTTGGGAAGGATACCATGCATGTAGAACTGTGATGGAAAGTTAGATCTACAGGATGTAACAGTCTAGTAAGAACTGGCCAAAGAGTGAAGACTGAAGAAGATAATATGTCCAAAGTGCCTTTAGGTTGGGAACCTTAATGAGTGCAATTAGGCAGAAATTTGACCTTGCTTATGCTCCAAAAGGCATTATCTCTATCCCAGTGTTAAACATTTTAGCTTCTGACATGTTCTTTCAAGAGAAAAACCCTCTTTTTCATCAGCCTCTTCAATTCACACAGATATCTTTCATTAATGCTCACCCATCCATAACACTTTAACTGGATACAGTAAAGAATGATGGGGCCTGGCAGAAGGCAAATTGCTGCACTTTTTATACCTTTGCTTGTATGATTAAATCCCTCAGAGTCAGAATACTACAGCATGTAATGAACTTGCATCTTGTAAAACGAAAGGGACAGCCAAGTGACAGAAGGTAGTGGCTTAATATGACACTGCATTATAATGCAGTTCTGGAGAATAAAATTCAAATGAAATTATTTGGATGGAAAATGTTTGATCATATGCAAATTTTTTTTCCAGAAAAAATGTCGACTTGGCTAAGCTGAAGCTTAATAGAAAAGGGAAGTTTTCCTTTATATCTTCCCTAGGAAATAAAGACAGAAGAAGTATCTGCAATTTCTGTCCCAGTAGAAGTGCCAATCACTCAAAAATTGACAAATGGGGTTTGAAAACACTTTTCAAATTACATTGTCGAATAATTATAGTATGAAAATTTAGAAAAAATAAAGATGGTTGAAGTAGATAGAAAATGTCATAAACTGAATATTTTATCCAGATTTTTTTTTAATAACTTAGATTTGTGGGGTTTTTTATTCTGTTGCAGCTTGGGAAATTTTAAATTATTCTAACACCTTTCATGCCTAATTCTTTTCTGCCAGTCCTGAGGACTTCAATAGACCCAAAAGTTGCTTTGCTTTTCCTATGGACTTGTATTTCATAAAAGACAAGAAGTTGTCTGAAAAAGGCTCCAGATCTAACTGGGCAGACAAGGATACAAGAAGAAAACTAGGATTATGTAGAGATGCTTTTATAGAAAAGGAACTAAGTATGCATGAACAAGACTACATTTTGGAGCTCAAGAAGTGTGAAGTTATATTGAGCAACACAGACTTCATGGATTTCCTGACACTTCTTAAAGAAAACAGCAAAAGGTCCTTTGTTCGATACAAATAATAAAATAACAAGAATTACTGATCCCAGAAAGGGTGGGATGGGACAAGATGTGGCTCCAACAACGATCTGAGTGTGTTGCCTCAGTTGTCAAGCAAAGATGCAGCTGTTGGGCCTAAAGGACAAGGTTACAGAGTGAATGTAAATGAGATTTTGTAATGGACACATCTGAAGCAAAACACAACGTGAAACAGCTAAGCAAGCTCAAATCACAAGGTAACTGCCACCCCAAATTCTTTTTAAAAAAATTGGCCTGTTAAACAGTAAGCCTGGTAACAATCTGTTAATCAATCTGTCAAGCTGTGGGAGCACGGAATTACTGGCAAATTTTGAATGTGGCTGCCAGAGATAACGGGGGGAAGTGTGATGCAGGCAAAAAAAGGACTTTTGAGTGATCTCATGAGGACTTTAAAGAAAAGAGTAATTGAGGGCATGCAGCTACGTGCAGCTGAGTAGTAAAAAGTGAACAGGATTTCATCAGAGGTACTGTGTGCCAGAGCATTCACAAGTCTTTCTTTGATATTAACAGCAATTTCCAAGAAAAGTAAGACAGTTTGTGTTTCAAGAAAACATTTGTTATGATGCTACAACAGAAATTATTAGGAGCTTTAAGAAGTATTGTGCTTTAAAGATCAGTCATGTCCCAGAACAGAGTATGAAGAACTTTTGATATTTTCAAAAATTCTTCTCTATGGTGAGTAGAAGTTCTTTACCAGTAATTTTCTCAGGAAAAAAGATCTAGATATTTTAATTAAAGTCTTCAGGAACTCCAAGAGAACATAGTCCAGTGATGGTTGAAAATGGGACCTGGGATTAGTTGGGACTAACAGGAAAAAAAACTTTGAAAGACAGGTACAAAGGCCAGAGATAATGGTTGCAGTGACATTTATACTACTGGCAATCTGAGCTGTCATTAGAAGACATTTTAAATCTTGAGTACAAAGAAGAAATATCCAAGAACAAAGAGACCAATCAGGAGCGATACCCAGCTTGGCAAGCATTATAAATGCACCAGAGGTAGAGAAGTCTGCCCTGAAGGATAACCTTGACAGGTGGTGGAGTTACCTGTGTATTACACAGCACCAAAATTGTCACATCCAATGTCACTGAGCACACGACCACTGAAATGGAAATACATGGGATGTGACCACAGCTGGTGGATCTCAAAGACCTACGATGACAGCTGTGGTAAACTCAGGAATCCCTTGACCTCTTCTTGACTGTCTTGAGGGACGGTGACCAACATCCAGTCTTTCCAGTGGTCTGTGCACTTCTCTCCCTGAGGTGTTAGGAGTTGTAACAGCTTGGGTCACACTGTGAGCTCTAACAAACATGATGTTCCTCCCGTGCAATGTTTGCCTCGTGGCACAAAAAGAGAGACTAATTTCAAGAAGAGCAGAAACCTGTTTCCAAAGAAGAATCTCTGGAGAGCAGACTCCACAAGCACTACTGCCTCAAAAATAATAAATGAATGTCACAGTGTGAAACTGAAATAAGATGAGAAGCCCTTGACAAGGAGGCTTTCACAAGAAAAGTGGCAAGAAAACATATAGCAAGGCACCGTATGAACTGAGAGCTCTGTACTGACCTGGTGCACCTCAGTGTGGAAAAGGGCTCTATAACTAAGATGACTAAATGAAGTTAAGAAACCAACACTGGGCCTCATCTACTTGAATGCCACTGTGCAATGCTTACAATGCTCTGCCCTACCATCACAACCATTGGGAAGGTGCAGGGGGCAGCCTCCCTAAATCTGCCACTGCTGTTTGTTCTGAGGGAATGAAATGTATTTGTGGTGCATATACAGGCCAAAGAAATGGTGCTTAAAAAAGCATAAACTGACAGGCCAATCCATGTAGACATGCTTGAAAGTTTTACCTCCTTCCTGTTACTTCCTAAAACTTGGCCAGGGAAGCATTTGGCTTCACACACACAGAAAATCATACTCACCTATTCATGTATATATACATGTAATCATACATGAACACACAGAAACTCAATCAATCAAATGCTAGAGAACATAACATTTCTTATAACTTCAGTTATGGAATGTTGCTTGGTGGTGCACTATGTTTTGCAGCCTGATGCTAACACACATTCAAGTGCATTACCATGTGAAAATGCAAATACTGGAGTGAGGTCATATGGGGCAAGTTATCAAATCTTGGCACGTTGAATTTTATGAATAAGCATATTAAATAATTCCAGCCAAATTCTAAGCTTGGTAATTAACTTCTAACTGCCTATATTTTCCTTGAGATTTGAAAAGGATACAGGATTCTTTCTTTCCTAGGCTAAACCTTTTTGGCTGTGAATTTAATGTTCATGAAATATGCCAGATTAATGGCCTGGAGACCAAAATCCCCTTTATGCACAGAACTCATTATATTGCAGTCAGAAGAAATGCATATTCCCTGCATTCTTCCAGTAACACTTTTCAAACTTGACATGGTCAACTTCTTTTTAAAGGTTGTAACATGTTTCACAGAATCACACAGAATCATTTCAAGACAGACTGGAGTAGAAAATCAGGCGAAATGGTATATATGACAAATATCATGATGTTAAATATAAATCAGACAGCCTTGAGAAAGATAGATAATTTAAATGTTATGGCAACTTATGGTTAACCTAAGTGGACTGGAAGATGAAGCATGATCAGGTTAAGTGGCCCTTATCTATAGTAATGTGTGTTTCTCCAAATCATCTTATTTTACGGGTGTTCTTTAGTGATATGATTTTCCTTTTTACCTAAAGCTCTTAGTAACATATTAAAACTATAGATTCTGCTGAAATTTTGAACAGCCTGCCATTTCAATGCATATAAATCAGATGCAGAGGAATGCAAATAATTGGGAAGGGAAGCTAAAAGTATTAATGAAACTTCATGATCATTAGGTGTTATTTGCAAAAATAAATACCTCC
This sequence comes from Myrmophylax atrothorax, assembly GCA_026770055.1. Classification (NCBI taxonomy): domain Eukaryota; kingdom Metazoa; phylum Chordata; class Aves; order Passeriformes; family Thamnophilidae; genus Myrmophylax; species Myrmophylax atrothorax. The sequence goes on from JAOXXN010000395.1 coordinate 51,459,668, forward strand.
TGTCCCAACTAGTTTATAAGTCAGGCATAAAAGGAACACCAACGATATATCAGGTAAAACTCTATTTGGAATTTTTATGTCAGCAATAATGAAAGCAAAAGAGCAACCATGCATGATAAATATTTCTGTTCTGTATTTTTTCTGTAAAAAAGAAAACAGAAGACTGCATGCATGTTTTGTTATGGATTACTTTCAAGTTTAGCAATAACTACAGATGTTGTTTGCCATAATGTATTTATGTTAACAAGCCCCAGGTTAAATGCATTTTTTAAGTAATTTAAATGAGAAGAATTCAGCACTCTGTTATCATTCAAGTGTTGGGTTTCAATAGATGTAATATAAAGTGAAAATTCAGAGAATTAGAAAAAAAATAGTTTACTTACAGTCTATCTGATTCCTAAAGATTCAGAGTTTCTTTAGTTTAAAACAGGTACACAGGGTAAGAATTGCTATTGCACGTTGGGAACTGCTTAGAACAGTGCAAATCATTTTAATTCCATTGACCCTTCCAGTACTGGAAGTACTGTCTCAGTATTACAATCTGAATACACAACATGGAATACAATATTAAATCATTGCTGGCAACTGCTAAAGGCAACGCAAGTTTGGTGTCATAGTAATAATGATAATACAGATCACTTAAGCAGAGTGCTCAGCTGACAGTGGATCTGCACAGGTGACCTGTTTTACAGCTGACCAAACTTTGGAAGTTCTGCTCAGATTCATTTCAGGTGTTTTAGTACCATGGAGATCAGAGCAATGCACCTTTCCACAGAGAATACCTGTCATACTCACAGCACATTTTGCCCCAGGGTTAAAAATGAAGGTCACACTAAATAAACAAAATGAGTGAAGCTCTTTGTATTGCATTGCAAAGGAGTAACAAACTGTTTCTTCCTTTGTCTGTTAAACTACCCTCTTTTTTTGGGGGGGGGGGGGGAAGATTTTTTTTTGAAAAAAAAAAAAAAGAAAGGTTTTTAAGCA